>WUAM01000395.1:14775708-14819261 GCA_024336885.1 Actenoides hombroni
GTGTGATCTGCTCTAGTTTTGTCCTGCTCTGGCAGGGGCGGTGGACTCAATGATCTTTGGAGGTCCCTTCCAATCCCTAACATTCTGTGATTCATGTCCAGCTTTTTCATCCCCAAGTCCTTCTCCGCAGGGGTGCTCTCAATCCCATCATCTCCCAGCCTGTATTGATACTGGGGGTTGCCCTGACCCAGGTGCAATACTGTGCACTTGGCATTGTTGAACCTCATGAGGCTCACACAAGCCCATTTCTCAAGCTTGTCCAGGTCCCTCTGGATGACAAACCATCCCTCTGGTGTGTCAATGGCACCACTTGGCTTGGTGTCATCTGCAAGCTTGCTGAGGCTGCACTTGATCCCACTTTCTATATCATCGATGAAGATATGAACCAGTACTGGTCCCAGTATGCACACCTGGGGAACACCACTTGTCACTGATCTCCATCTGGACATCGAGCCGTTGACCAGTACTCTCTGAATGCAACCATCCAACCAATTTGTTATCCACAGAACAATTCACCCATGAAATCCAGATCTCTCCACTTTGGAGAGAAGGATGTTGTGGGGGACTGATTCAAAGGCCTTGCAGAAGTCAAGGTAGACAACATCTAGAGCTCTTTCTTTGTCTACTGATGTAGCCACTCCATTGCAGAAGGCCACTAGGTTGGTCAGGCAGAACTTGCCCTTGGTGAAGCTACTGTGGCTGTCTCAAATCACTTCCCTGTCCAACATGTGCCTTAGCATAGCTACCTGGAGGACAGGAGTTTCTCCAAGGTGACGTGAATTGGAGTAGATGCACAGGAACACAAGGCCAGTCAGTGACTGAAGTCATTGGCCTTCTCTTTCTGCTTGTGCTGAGCAGCTAGAGCAATATTGTAGCTCTGCTGGAACACTCTGAAGGTAGCTTGCTGTGCTCCCTCTGCTTAGGCTGCTTTATGGCTTTATCAAGCTGAAAGCCTTTTGAAGTCTGTGGGTAATTTTCTCCATATTATACATTGTTCCTAAATGAATTAGCTTCTGAGCTAATCTGTCACAGATTTAATTACAGTCCACAATCACGGGGGAGTTGCTTTTCCTTGATACTTAGCAAGGACCGTTACTGAATAACGAAAGCAGTTCCATACTTCATTCTAGTTTGGTCTTCCACTTTCTCTGATTCACTGTGGAGCTTCTCCGATCTTTTCTTGCTAAAAGATTCAAGAAAAAGATATCTAGGTAAAAGGAAGAGTTGGTTGTGTCTTCCTTGACCGTGAGAGTATGCAACACCCTCAAAGTGGCAGAAATGGTGTTTTCCACACTTGGCAGAAGAGGTACTGTATCCAAGTGTCTTGGATTCCTCCTCCATACTATCCTCACCACCACCCCAAGTCGAAGAGAGAGACTTGTTACAACTTTTTAATCTCATCTTCCTGTACTTCTTTCTTCCTGGAGTCTTAGCACTTGGAGATGAGCCTCTTGATCTTGATACTCCGGCTCTGCTGAGAGACTTGTTGTTGAGAGGGGTTCATCTGTGCCCAGCAGCACTTTCTTGTAGCTATTTTTGCTAACCCCTATTTTCTTTGCTTGATTCCAAGGTTGGTTTGTTATATTTTCTGTGATGAAAGGTTTGGGATTACTCCTTCCCTCACTTTGCTAACAGTATACATACAGCTACACTTCTTCTCTCTGTAGCTTGCTCTGTAACATCCTTTAGGTAGGGATGATTTGGGGTAATAGTAAATATGACATCGTTCTCCTTGGTCTAGGCTCAGGCTTTGCCCGACCTTTGTACAGCAGTTATATGGATAATATTCTGTGTGAGCATTAGGAGTAGGTGAAGAGGCTTGATGAACATTGTGCTGCTTTTTTCCCCCCCATTCTGTGGAAGGTGCTTTCTTTAGCTATGGGCAAGTCAATGTTTTCTCTGCAAACATGAAACGGTCCCTTCCCCAACCCTAAGCTATGCGCTGAGTTGTGTTATCAGTCTCTGAGGTGCTCAGCTACATCTGGCTGACTTGCTGGGAGCGGTGCTCAAGAGTTTAACACCAGGAATTGGTACTAGCTTTGTTTCTGGTAAACATTGGGATACATTGGAATAGACTTCCCAGGGAGGTTGTGGAGTCTCCTCTGGAGACTTTCAAGACCTGTCTGGATGCATTGCTGTGTGATCTGCTCTAGTTTTGTCCTGCTCTGGCAGGGGCAGTGGACTCAATGATCTTCAGAGGTCCCTTCCAACCCCTAACATTCTGTGATTCTGTGAAACCTGAAGGCAGGCTTATTTACCTGGATGTCCAGGTGCAGGATTTCCAAGGGCATTAAGCCACAAGCTATTCCTTCCTACTCTTCCTTCTATCTCACCCTTGCTCTGTTTTTTTCCATCCTAAAAAAACAAAGTAGCATAAGTGGTCTATGACACAGTAATATGTTTGTCACACTTTGAACTGCATAACATCAAAGAAAATCAGTGCTTTGATAACTTGATTTGAAAGGATTGTAGAAATAGCCATCATTATGAATCACAACAGATAGGAATGAAAAAGATGGTGATTTTCAAACAGCAAAGCTTGTAAGGTACAAGAAAATGTAAGGTAGGTGCCAGTGCCACATTCTCACCTGAAATACCCCAGCCTTAAAACTGTTATGTAGTTTTGCAGAATATGATTTACTTGAGGATATGAAGAGAAATGAGAAATGCTCTGTGTAAAAATGTGTTTCTGAGGAACAAGGAAACAAACATGGGCTTAGAGAAGGGCTGGACTAAGGGAGAAAGCAATGCATAGTGCTTGGGTAGGAACTTCTTCCACTTTTTCCTCTTTATAAAACTACTCTTCCTGAAGGGAAAAGCTTCCAAGATTTCTTGGTGAGACCCTTCTCACCCTGGAGACCAGTTCTTATGGTCCAGACATAAGGAGGAGGAGGAGGAGGGAAGTCCCTCCAGCACTGCAGTGCTTTGTCATTCCTCTCCTGAAGAAACTCTCTCCGTGGACTGGAATGAGTTTCTGGCTCTAGGAGGCTGCAAAAAATTAGGCCATAAAAGGGTGACTTCTCAACTGCAATTATTTTAGTTTAGGAAGTTGTCAGTTCAAATTGAAGTTTAGCTTCTTTTTGCCTTCAGTCTAACGTATGGGAGTTAGGGCACTAATACAAACTAGCAGCCTGTGGAGTGGCAGGTAGGTGAAATCAGTGTGTCCTGTCCCCATCCTCATCACCCAGATGAGTAAGTGTGGATGTTTATAAAGGTTTCAGTGGTATTGAATTAGGAGCTTTCAGTCTCATTCAGACACAGCTTTACCACCAGCACTTCAACAGCTGATCCAAACACACTGAGCTAGAAAGTACTAGGTGTGGTTTAGCAGTGTCTGTTTCATCCAGGGTGAGGTTGATGTCCGTATGAAATGAATACTGAGGTTGGAGCCAGTTGAGATATAAAGAAAAGATGCTTCAGTGCTTTTCAGTGATAGGAAATTCATAGGCAGCTAATGAGGGGAAAGAGTCAGACCCTTTAATTTTTTTAGCAAGACTGGCACAGAAGAACATACTGCTAACACAAACATCCTCTCTGAGGGCTCGTTCCCATTTAGCTTGGGAAGGGGGAATGCTGTCTTTCATGGATTCCTTCATCTTGCTCCATGAGCAAAGGACTGGGCATGCTTCTCTGCTTCCTTTCCAGAGGGGCAAGATATACCTCTGTTGTGTTGCTAGAAACATGGGCTCCATAGCAACAGCGCGAGGACCTTCTGCAAACATCTTCCAGGGCTACTAGTCAGATGAATGTCATGTCAAGAAAGCAGGGCTGGCATTTCATGTCTCATCAGCTGTTCAAAGCCATCGCCCTTATGTATGAATGCATTTAAAAATTGAAAGAGTAGTTCTCTAGGTACTACAGAGCACTGGTGCTGAGCTTACTACCAGGCGTGCCTGGTGGCTGCTTCTGTACAGCACAGTGGAGCAGGGCTGCATGGAAACTCTCTTAACTGACTGGTCAGAAATGGCTTTTTAAAAAAAAAGAAAACAACAGGAAAGGTAAGATGGCAAAACACATTCTTTGCATTGAGAGAAATAGGAAGTTGTTGGCTTCTAAGTTCTGCTAATATTTACCATACAAAAATGATTTCTACAATGATAATAGTTTGAATCATAATATTTGGGTTTGCTGTTTGATTGTTAGCTGAAATCACATTTTTGCATTATGTGTGTTGTTATACCACTGGAGATATGTGTTTATACATATGCTCTGATCTTATGAATGGTAAAGGAGGAGACATTAACATAAGTATCTCTTTCATCAACTCACCCATTTACTTTCAAGAAACTGCATATCCTCAGTTCAAAAAAAAAGGGAAGGGGGAGAGAAAGATGGAGACAGGACACATCCCACACCGATTCACTTGATAGCATGTTTTGCAGGGAATCAGTGGCCAAATGGTTCTGGAGTGTGGAAGAGGAGGAAGTGAACTATTTGTGTTGGTCAGTTTGTTCTAATTACTTTCATTAAAGCAGAGGGGATATGGTAGCATCAGTTAATGGGGAGAAGGAGGAGTTCAGTTTATGCCTCAAGTAGTTGAGCTGCAATCTCTCCTCAAATCAGGTTAACTTCTACTGGAGAAAAAAAGATGCCTTCAGTGGGAGAAGTTACATAGTTACACTAAACAAAATCACTTCTACTGACAGAATCAGTCTGTCTGCTGACTTCTGCCTGAAAAAACCTCTGTTTAACCAATGCTTTTGCCATAAGAGTGATGTACAAGGGCTCTTCTAATCTTCATTACTAACCAGCCCCAGCAGAGACTGTGGGAGCGGACAGCACATGCTGGAGTAGGGCTCTGGTGTGTCTGTAGCTGTACATGTCATGTGGGGACACTAGCATTTGAAGGAAGAGCAGAAATGCCATCATGTGTGCTGTGTCAAAGAGGTGTTAGTAACAACCACAGTTGTACCTTTTCCAAACATTTTTAGCCTCACTTCCTGAGCAGGTTGTTTTCTGTGTCTATGCTATCTGTCTTCAGCCTTCCACTCTAATATTTGAACCTGTTGGCTCGTTTTACTCACAGTAGAGAGACAGACAGAGGTGTCAAATACATTTTGTTTCTCTGTGTTTTGTGGAAACAGGCGGGCAGGTGAAGGGGAGCTCTGCATTAGTTTTTTCCAACCAAAGCAGCAACTTTTGAATACACTGTTTTACCCCAGGGACTCCACACAAGAGGGCATGGGAAGAGGCAAGGGATCCAGCTGTGAAAAAAGTATCAGACAGACCTCAGACCTTGTAAAACACAGGGTAATCCAATCGTAAGGAAAAGAAAAACCTGCAGGAAACAGCTGTCAAGGAAACTACTGCTAGTCAAGGACTGCTTGTGCTCAGTGTGATTGCTGCTTATGGTTATTATTCATGGTCTGACTGTGGTTTGCCTTGGCCGTGCTAATTCTGTGGCCAAATCCTGCCTGCCAAGTCGGCATCCCTTCTGACTGTCATTAGGAGCTGGCTTGCACTCCTCCAGACAGCCAGTGCTGGCCCATTCTGTTGTGGGAAAAATGGGAGCTGTCTGGAGCAAGTGCAGGGTACTCCTGTGGTCTGGTGTTTCCTGTCTAAGCTTCAGGTCATGGTTTTAAGATGACCGTGGCTTTTAAATGCCCACTATCACAAAGCTGGTCTTTTGCCTTTGTTTCTTGAGAAGTGCTGAGTACCCTTCGACGGCTTGCTGAACTCTGTCGTAGATGCCCAAGAAGCATATGCTTTATTCAGTGCTAGTCCAAGAATACTCATATTTATTCTTCTGTTTTTAGGGAATGAGAAATGGCTCACTGGTTAAAAAAGTAAATACAATTTTAAAAGGGTCTCAGATGGGGGAATAATTACTTTTCTCACTGCTTCCTGACTGTAGCTCTGGCATGGTGTACAAACCCAGCCTTTTTCCCCTCTCTCCTCTCCAGGCTGTCAGCGCTCCATCGGCTTGTCCAACGGGAAAGCCAAGGTGTGCAGCTACAGTGGATGGTATTACTGCAGCACTTGCCATGTGGATGACAGCTTCCTCATCCCTGCACGTCTGGTTCACAACTGGGACACTTCCAAATACAAGGTAATCTCTCTTGCCTTGCTAGCAAGTGAACCGAGTTGCTCTTTAGATAGAAACACAGATACTGCAACAGGTTGAAGGTTACAGGTGTTGGCTCCTAATACTGGCTGCTTTGTCCCTTTTGCCCGAAAGAGCCACGATCTCTCAACAAGACAGATGGTTTCATCACAATTTCCATAGCTAGGCCTCAGTCGTTCCTCCGCAGCAGCAGCCATGCTGCTCTTTTTTGGTGGCATCTTTTCCATCATTGCTTATCTGGTTCTTCAAGAGAGAGGGAGGGACACAACACCGAAACCTCTCTTTTTAACTCTAGTCTTTGCAGTTTTTGAGGAGCACCTGTTTCGTGAGCACTAGGGACTATGGATTGGCGATGGACTATGGATGGACTGTGGATTGCTGCTTGGTGATGGATGCTAAATTGCAGAAATGCCCCCAGGAAACTGGCATACCCAAGCATGGTGTTTGCAAGGCCCAGGATGTCCTGTCTCTTGGCATGACTATTTTGAGGACACTAGAAGGATGTTGCTGCAACGCTTATTTGGACCAAACAGCCGAAACAGAGACACACAAGCAGCTTTTCTAAAACTTCTGTAATCTGCTGTTTGCTGCTGCCTTGGTGTCTGGTTGCTGGCTGACAGAGACTGCTGATTCCATGCCTCCAGGTGTTATGCCAGCAAACACGGTAGCAGTGTTGTTTTGCCATCTTGGGCGGCGTGTGTTGAAAAAGAACAAACTCATAAGGGATCCAGACCATGCTAGAGCTTCAGACCTAGCAGCTGCTGTTAGGGGAGCCTGTTTGATGTTTTGTGCCTGTGAATATTATTATGGGCTATTTGAAAAGGAAAAAAAAAACCAACCCAAACAGTAAATGCCCTATTAGAGGAGACAAGTCTGTCTGGAAGAAAAAAATTTGACAGCGAGATTACTAAAAGGTAGCCAGAGCCTGCCATCAGGAAAATGGTAGGCTTCTGCCATGATATGCAAGATTCTTTAGAGTTACAAAGTTTCTACCTCTGGAGACAAATACCCCTCCCTTTCCTAGAAGATAGGAATAAACATTTAAGAGTTCTTTCTTTGGATGCTTTTACCAAGTACTAAACTTCCTGACCTGCGATACTATATGTAGCCCTGATATGGGGCAAAGACCTTGCATCAAGGTGTCAGTAATACTGCCATGAAAATAAACTCTTTTGTTTTCTAAGCCTGCAGGTAAAATCTATGCTCTGTTTCCTGTAGTCTTGGTATAGGCAGCTGAGGCACAAAAGGAAATCAAACTTTGAAGCTTAAGCATTCATTGAAAAATTAGTCACCTGTAATCTCACTATAATAGTGAGATTTTATCAATTTGTACTTTTTATAGACTGGCAAAACAGCTATGAGGTGGTTTGGGAACACAAGCAAATTCTGTGCAGATGCTTTACCAGTCTCTGTGCCAAAGTAGATTTAAGAAAGGAATACCATCCCTTAGGTGGAAAGACACTACAGCATCCCCAGCTATTAGAGCAGAAAGTAAGGCAGGAAGGGAAGGTGAAGAGGACATCATGTGCCACAGTTGCAGTGTGACAACTGAGCTGAAAGCAGTGGTAGGATCTCTGCTGTGTATAGTATAAAAATAACAAGTAGTTCTTGTTACTTTTGTGAAATCTTTGGTATTTTCCCCTTTCTGTTCAATTCTGCATATATGTGCTTTTATTTCTGTCCCTGCTATACCTCCATGGGAACTAAAGAGTATTTTTCTGAGGTAGAGCACATTGCCTGCACTTCTATATCCACATCTCCTTTCTCCATTCAGAGATAAGGTCTGATGTTTATTTCTTCTGTATGGTCTAAAAGGCAACTTAGTGCTGACTGCTGCACTTAACAGTTACAGTGAAACTGCATGATTCCATAGTTGTCTACCAATTAAATGAGCTGATTTGGCAAAGACAGGTATCCTGTCCCACTTCCTTGAGGTGATCTTGGTACTAATAATTTTGTTTGGGCTCATTTTTAAAGGAAGATCACCTGATTTGCCAGCATTTTGCCTCCCGTAATCGGCCAGTGTGCCTACCCAAAGCTGTACAGCCACATCCCAAAGTGAAGCTAAACACCAGAGCTTCTCCTCAACGCACGGCCCTGCCCATCATTGGCAGCACAGCAGTGCCTGAAGATGGAGCTTCTACGGTGAGTTGCTCCTGGCCAGACTCATGGCCTATGCCAGAGAGGTCCTGCAGGAAATCAGCACATACCACGTTTGATGGTCAGAACTGAAACACGGGTTCAGGTCTTCAAAAGCTTCTGTGTTTCACAGTCTGAAATGTGCCTGTCCGTCCACCAAATCAAAAGAAAGTGAACAAAGACTTTGAAAGTGTGCACTCCTTCCCATCGCTGCCTTTTCCCTGCCTGTGCAGGGGGTTTGGGGTCTGTCCTATCTGTCTGTGGCAAAGCAAGCACCAATCGGTACTGTCGGACGTGAGCTGCTGTGATCATCTGGTGTAATTGGGCATGTTTCTCTTTTTCCTACATGGGTAGGAAAAGGAAAATCCCCTTGACTGCAGTGAAAGCTCTTTGAAAGGACTTGACAGTTAGGCATGTTTCTTCTGCCATAACCAAAGCAGCAGTTCAGTCCCTGGGTTTACTTTTTATTCCTGTTTCCCTCTCATTTTCATATTTTTCATGTTTTTTCACATGTTTTTCATGTGTTTGTATGAAGGGAAAAGAAAAGAGGCAATCTTGTGAACAGCCTTTCTTCCTTTTACTTACGCCAACTGCTTTCCCTGTTTGCACACAAAAAACGTTGAGTATTGCAGTTTGGTTCAGGTGGCTTCCAGCCTGTGCAGAATGCCAGGCAAACACCTCAGGAAATGAACTCCCTGTGCCAGAAGCCTTCAAGGGAGTCTGACTTCTGGTAAATTGAATTCTGCACTTCTAAGTTTGCAGCCTCTAGAAAAAGACAGCTCTAGAAATGTTACCATTCATCCTCCTATGACATTTAAAGCTGAAACTGTTGCACTTTGCATCTTCCCGCTCCTTCTAGTTTATTTAACAGGCTTGTCTAGTCTGCCCAGTAGAACTGGGGGACTGTGAGTCTGCTAGTTACACGCACTAGAATATTGGCTGGTAGCAAGCTGGATTATTATGACTGCCTGAGCCTTCCTATTATAAGACTGCATTTCAGCTGCTTGTACCTTTGCTATGATTGGCATCGTGAGTTCATGTTTTACATGAGCTGTGTGCCTGTCTCAGGTAGGCAGAGTGAGCTGACACCTACCCGCCAGCCAGCGATGCTGCCCAAAGCTCCTGTTCCTGCAGTCAGCGCTCCGCGGGTGCACTGTGTCAAAAAGGAGAGAGCAAGGTTTGCTTTACTCCTCTCTCCTCGGAGGCTGCGGTCAGACCACGCAGCACCGGAGCCGCACAGTAATACTTTGTCATCATAGCTCACGTGTATTGCAGAGTCACTCAGGTGACCTCAATTCTGGCATTTTTTAAATCTCTTTATTAACGTTGCAGCCTCAGGAGGGTTGCCCCACACAGGGTACAAGTGTGCACAGACGTGGGGGTAGGATAGGACAGTAATGGCCTGCTGGTTCCTGAGACAGCAGAGCCGGTGGGTGAGGAGCACATCACTTCAGCAGGGGTTTAAAGCAGGGAAATAAGACTACAAAGATGTCATTGGGCACCAGGGCTTCCTGGTGGGAAGTGCTAGTTGCTGCAGCAAGCACTCACTTGCCTCCTAAGGTATCACTGAATATGTGCCTTAATTTGCCCATCGGTGGGAGCGACTTAGTGTTTACTGTAGGTACAGCAGCTGTCAGGGGTTTGGTGTGATATTACAGCCAAATAGTTTAATGATTGTAAAAGCAGGTTGTTCATCAGCAGTCTCTTTTGTCTGCTGCAGTTAGCATGTCTAATAAAGCATCAACATGGCTGGTGTTAGAAAACTTGACATATTTGGGGTTTGTAGGGTTTTGTTCTACAAAATCCAAGTTGCCTTTGCTGCTACTTACAGAGCATGTTACTGTGCTTCCATTCAGACAGCACAATTCCTTTTATGTGTGTAATTTAAAATAAAAGAAATTAGTGGGATGTTTATTACAAATAGGTGAGATATTTAGTACAGCTTTAGGGCCTGGGAAACTTGTGGAGTTATGGTATGATGTATTTAAATTTACACGGTGTAGTATCTGTGTGGTTGTTGGTGGGAAGGCTGGCCTTGGCATTATTTCTTACATTTTTATTATGCATTGTGAAAAGCTTAAACATGGGGCTAGTTTTCCTTGTAAGTAGCAAGTGACTCCTGTAGCTAGTAACTTGTGCTGGCTTTGGAAGTGGTGTTGTTTATAAGAACTATATTGCTTTTACCTACTTCCTACATTACAGCACCAGAAGGGAAATAACATCCTAAATCTCAAGAGGCTATGGTGTGCCCTTTCTCCTTTTGTTAGCCTAATTCATTCCTCCCTCCCTCTGACTCAGTGTAAACAGTGATTTAAAGGTCCAGGAGGACTAATTGAATTGTGGAACAAACAGTATTTCTGTAGCACAGTTTCAAGTGATTTGCAGCTCATTTCAGATAATCCCATCTTCTCTTTTCCAGCTGCAATGAAATGCAGAAATAAGGAATGAGAGGGATTTTGGCCTTCTCACCTCAGAAACAGGAGTATCTCTTCTAGTGGGAACAGAAGTCCTATTAATTTATGAAGATGGCAGTAGCTCTTTGCAGCTGGAGATAGAACAGGGCATAAAAAAGGCTTAAGAAAGATTTCTTGCAGATGAAACACACTGAGAGTGAGTAATATCTGTAAAAGTCAACTTTATCTCTCTGTATTTGAAAAACAAGACACAACATCTGGATAGATATGCTTCTGATTATTTTCTTTTTACATAATTTTAACCATTCTGGCTAAGCATGAAACAAATGGAAGTAGTACTTTACACTGCAGTTCTGTACCCTGAGATAGTACAGTGTAATTGGATTTGCAGTGTGTAAGTTTCCTTTTCTAGTGTTGTGTTTTGGCACTTAATTTATGGCTTGCTTCTTGCCAAAAGGAAAACAGCAAACAAACAGAAAAATATTAATAGGGAAGAAACTTGGTATTCAGTTTTTGGACTTGAAAAACACCTAATAAACTATGTCACCCTGCAGTGGAAGCATGTGTGGCTGCACATATTTCTGTACTTCAGGTAAATAAGCTATTACCGCACGCACTCAACTTTGATGGGCTTGATGGTGTTTGACTTGGCTTTAAGCAGAGATGGTTAGATCTCTCTCAGCTCTGTCTTCATCTGTAATTGGTAACAGAGTAAGTTTTCAGATGCAGAGAATAGCTGAGAGATCACAGAGGGGAAGATCTGCTTATAAACCGATTGCTTTATTTCTCAGGTATCAAAGCAAGCCAAAGAGTTCCTGGAATATGTTTATGAGGAGCCATTGATTGATATCCAGCAGGAGAATCCCATGTTGTACAAGCATGTTGAATCTCTGGCAACTGTTGCCCGCCTGAGACAGCAGCTAAAATCTCTCCGAGCCTATTTGTTCAGCTGCAGAGCAGCAGTGGCTGAAGATCTGCGTAGAAGGTAAGAACCACAGACAACATACGCCACAAGGATGTAGTTTCCTTGTCATGTTGCTTTTCTCATGTTGGGTTTTTTTTTTTTACTCACAATCTAATTCTGAAGGCGTTACCAGTTTATAAAGATGTTGTGCATATATCTGAGTTCCCTGGGCAGCTGGGTTATCTACTGCCAGAGAAAATGGTTTTATAGGGTCTGAATATTTGAAGTGAACAACTGTTAGCCCAGGAATCACACATTGTGGTGAACATCTTTTACTCCTCCTCAGGCATCTTGGCTGTGTGTGGTTTCAGTCAGGTGTGATACTTCATGCTCCCTGCCGTGGCATTGCAGTGTGGTAGCCACTGTTGGGACCTTTGAATCACCTCACAGTATGGCAAAGCATGAGAGAGGCCAGAGTCAACCACCCAGTTGCAGTGTTTCTGCCCCCTTCTGTGATACGTTCTCACACGAAGGCAGGGGCCAGATGTAGTCCCCTGTCACAGGGCCCACTGTGTGATTTGTGTGACACCAACTTTATTTTAGAAGTCCTGTATCTTAGTTCATTCTGCTGCTGCATTTTCCTAACGAGCTAAAAATGAACAATCCATCAAGCCACAGTTGTGACCTTAAAAAAACCCCAGTTACTTTTGTTATGGATCTCCAAAAGAGATGGGGGGATATCTCTGTCCATGCCATACTTTGAAGTGAGTGGATCCAAGCACGTACAGCTGCTGTGATGGTAAATGCATCTGTAAGCATTTGTATCCCCCCAAGCTTGTAAGAAAGACAACAGCAGAAATAGGAACGCCGCTGCTTTGGAATTATGAGCTGCCAAAGGGCAAGAAAGCAGATGACATCAGTATCTGTATTTTGAGCACATTGTTTTAGGGGTGGGGGACCTGAATTCTCTGGCAAGGAGAGGAGGCTGCACTAGTGTCTTTATCCCAGGTAAGGAGTTAGGCAGTCTGCTATTTGTTACATAACCTACATCATTGCTTTGATGATCTACCTGGAACAACTAAGAGAAGGATATAGCAACAGGTTTCTGGAGAGCACTGCGGAGTTCTTGTGTCAGATCCACTGTGTGTTATTATGTGTTTCTCTATTGCTGCTCAATTCCTATTATTTGATAGGGCAGCTCACAGCATTTTAAAATTTAGAATTTTTCTTCTTTCATTCTAGAGGGTGGTGTTATCTTGCAGAGCTGTTTTGCTATTCAGCTATAGTAATTTTCCAATGCCATCTTCTTCAAATGCAATAAAACTAAAAGGAGAATAAGATGTGTGAAGGCTGCTGTTCAGGAAAAGTGACAGAAATTATGCTTTCTCATTAATGCTGAAGAAAATAATGCCCTGATTAAAATAGACAGGAGGAGGCACGAGACTGAATGGACTTGGGTAAGAGAGTAAAAGAATAGAGATCAAAGGAGGCCTAAGCAGATAAATCAATGGACTAGAGACAAAGGGATGAGGGAAAGCCAGGAGAAGGAGGAGATTCAAAGAGGATCTCAGGAAATTTAATGAAGAAACCAGGACAAAGAGGCAGCCCCAAAACATACCTCCTAACAGGAGAGATGACAAGTGCTGAGCAAATGCAGAGAAGAGAGAATGGACAAAAATTAGCACCGCAATGTGTGCACGGTCTTTTCTTGGGGCGAAGAGGAGGGAGAAAAACCTGTCTATATCAAAGTGAAACACCAAGAATGGCAGAAGGGGAAACTGGGAATTACTCCAAATACTCCCTTTTCTTATTTAAGGATTCCTTCACAGTGTCTCCAATTAAAGTCCTCTGGGGTGGAGAGGAGGACCTCCTCCCAGGAAGGGTTTCCTTTTGTACTGTGAAAACATCTCCAGTTTGGTAGGACTTGTTAAAAGTGCTGTAAAAGCCACTGAAGGATTGTAAAAAGCACACCTTAAAGTCCAGCTCCTTTTTGGTCTGTGAAATCGCTGTTGGGGTGGGTTTGGTGCTCAGTTGGTCCCTCAGATCTCCCCCAAGAGGTTTGCAGAGAGGGAAAGACATAAAAGTTCTTTTCCCGGAAGGATTTATTCCTTGCTCAAAACTGGTCCCAATGGATTTGTTTTCCGCATATAGTATCACAGTGCACATCCATTTGCTATGAATGTGATGGCTTTATAGAGCACAGCTGAAAAGCAAACAAAGAAGATATGTGATTTACATTTCCCTTTGACTCATCACATGGGCAAGTTGCAAGAAAAGGAGGAGTTTAAACTATAGACAGCATTCCTAAATTTAGTACTGTTCCCTAGTTAGAAATGAAAGGCTGGGGGAGACAATCCAGTTATCTGTCCTGCTCTAAAACCATTCTTTTTCTGCTTGGTCTTCACCTTAGTATGTAAATGACTATTAATCACAAGAAAGTGAACACAGCATCATGAAGACCTGTCAGACCCATATAAACAGACTGAAACAAACTGTTACTATTGCTGTCTAGGGAGAACTAAAAACAGACTGATTAATTGTATTGGCACCTTGCTGCCTTTGGGACACTGATAGAGCCTGCCTTATTAGGGAAAAGCAGATCACTCTGAGGTTTCATTTATTAATACTATTTGCATTATCATCTTCTTTAAATCTATACCTCACTCTTGGACCCGCATCACAAAATGAAGATGGCAATGAAGTTGGAAAGTCTTGGTGTCCTCTGGAAAGACAAAACTGTTTACAGTGCTTACAAGTAACTTTTTCTGAAGAATTCCAGATGGCTATAAACCAAGTTAGCTCAGGATCTAGTTAGCTTAAATGTGGAAATATTATTTATAATGCTTGGTGTTCATAGATAGGTGCTTTGGGAACTCTGAAACTTGGCATCTAGCAGGGAACTTGGGGCTGAACCACATTGTGAGCTTTGAAGAAGCAAGTTACTAGGTAGAAAGAAAGGAAGAAAAAAAGAAGAAAGGAAAAAAACCCAGAAGAAATCCTAAAAGTAACTAGAAAGCTTACGATAAAAGCAATGTTCATCAGTTATAATGATTTGTTCTGAATCCATTGCTCAGATGGATTCTAAGGGAAACAAATAAAGGAACTGAGATTTGGCTGGGAGGAGAAATAAGGGCCCTCCACTGGTGCCTATCAGCAGTGTTCCTCTGAGATGAGCCAGCTGAGACTGCAAGCCTGTTGCTGAGCTCCCTGTTTTACGAGGGAGGTTGTTGTGCTTAGTTTTCTGGGGCTGTCACTTTAGTATAGCAAAAGACATAATTTGCCTCCAGTGTCTTCACTCAACAAGTTCTTGCTTGTTCTGATTGACTTGCTTGTGAGGATGCTGTTCAGGCAGAAGCATACAAGACCAAAACTGAGAGCCAACGCAGAATTAGTGGAAGTGGAGCTGTACAGATCCCACTGCCACTTGTAGATTGGAGGATGATGACTGATGAATGAATGGCACAGACAAACAAGATGGAGTCAATAAAATTGATAGCAAGGAAAGAGTGAGAATTTCTGAGTCCATTAAATAATGAGGCTATTCTGTGCAGTCATGCTGAATGATACAGATTTTATTCTGGCTTTCCTTTCTTCCTTTTATTTCTAGACATCAGACACACTAACAGTGTGTCCATATGGCGCTCTGTTTTTGTCACAGTTGAAGGCTCTTCAGATCAAGTGTCAGAAAGATTTTTTGGGAAATCTTCAGGCACCTCCGTGTCTATTGTAGGGTAGACAGTTGGTTAACGTTGGAGGTCTCTCTGGGCTCTCTGCTGTCTCAGCTATACCCCTAGACGTACAGTTTAGGTGTTGCTCAGGTATTTTAGACAAAGGGCAGTGACACAAGGTAAATGTCCTTCAGCACATTGCTTGTTGCAGTGCCCTCACTCTGTAAGAAAATCGCCTGAATGGTGATGAGAAACTTCACTGGAAAAATTTCCCTCTTTTTCCTCACCTCTCTCTGATACCAGTTGTCTATGGGCTTCAGAACAGCAATGCACCGGTTTTACCCTAGCAAAACTCCAGTGCTGGGTCCATTACTTGGCGTTTTACAGGAAGACCAAATTAGAGCTTGCTGTTGCAGCAGGAGGTTAAAGGTACACCTCCAGTGCCGCAGACGTGTGGTCCTGGCTGAGCCTGCCAGTCTGTCAGCACGATGCGAAACAAGCCCAAATTCAGTTATGCTGAACAATAGAGTCCTGTCACTTCCTACAGTGAGGCCGTAGACATATCACTTCTGACACAGGAGCAGGTTACTTTCAAAATATTTGTGTGGCAATTGGGGAACCTGTCTAAACACATCACAGGAATCCTGATTGATCTTATGCAATCACTATACCACCAAATACCGCACGTATGTGAAGCTGGGGCTATGTCATCTTTCAGACCAAGGACAAGAGAAGGTCATTAAGTCATGTCCAGGCTGTCAAAGGAAACTGTTTTCTACATTTTCTTTGCAACGGGTAGGCCATTTGGAAAACCCCGAAGCAGGGGAACAAAGACATAACTTGTGAGAGTTGTAGACTTCAATAAGAAAGCTTGAGCAGGAAGGGAACAGCAGAAGGATGTGATTTCATAACACTCAGAGCTCTGATTTAACAGCAAGACTAACAGAAGAAGAAAATTTGTTGCACAGCTGCTTGGAAGGAGGGCAAAAGAGAAAATCATTCAAAGAGGATATCTGGACATCCTGAGAGGATCCAGTGTTAAGACCAAACAACACCCTAAAGTGAGGAAAGGTGAGAAAATAAATGTAGAGAAGTATGCACGAGCCTTTTGTTCTTTTATAGCTATCCTGCATATGTGTAGTCACTGCAGTAGCTGACATAAAGCATGGCTGTTAATGGAGCTCTTACAGTAAGACAGACCACCTCTTTGCTTCAATTCTTGTGTCTTTTTGGAGAAGTAACTGTGCTTGCAGTGTCCTTGCAAGTTAACACCTTAAAAAGCATTTGGCTAAAATTGTAGGGGATGGAGTTAAGGTGGACTTTGAGCTTTTGTTTCAACTACGGGTAGCAATCAGCTGGAGCAACAAGACGTGTGCCAGAGGAGCCGGGGTGGAGGCAGCACTGCTGTCTGTCCAAGCCAAGGGAAGGTTAAAAGCACAAGTCAGTGCTCTAGTATGGTAAGCATGCAGCTGAGGGGCATGCCAGGGTATGTACGGTAAGTTGTCCAGAGGGCACGTGGGTCTTTCAGTTCATGGTGATATCTTATGGCCTATGGGCACACCTGCATCTCCTTGTCAAATACATCAGTAATACTGCACACTTTTCCAGTGGTAGTTTCCATTTACTTTTTGAGACTACATTCCATGAAAAAAACCATAATGATTTCAAAAGAAGTTCTTCATCGATGTGGGCACCACACTAAATATGGCTTGTGCCATTTTAATCCCTGTGTTTTTGTAGCGCAACTTCTAGCAGCAAACTGCAAAGGTTCAAAAGTGCCTGACAAAAACAAAAGAGCATTTTCTTATTCTTCATTTCAAGTTAATTGGGAGACCCAAGCTAATTTGATTTCAAAATGAAACTGTGTGCCCTTAATTCTCTGCATCCTGCTTTAGTACTTGATTCCCGAGTTTGATCTGTAGTAATTCTTGTCTTTCACAATGTTACTGTAACCTTGCTCAAGGAACCAGAGAGGAGAGAGAAGTAGTGTACTGCATTTAAGTTGAAAGTTTATATACTGGTTCAGGATTGCTGATGGGTGATAAGAGTAACTATCTTAACATAGGGTGCTCATGGGCAGTGAGTGCTGAAGGTATTTAGGAATGGCCGCTCACAGAAAGCAACCAGCAGAGTGTTTGTACCTCACAAATGTGAAATGGTTCACCCACAGATTTAGAAAAAAATCATTAATCTGGTATAATACCACAAGAATTAAATGAATAAGTGATGTTTTGGTTTAAATTCATTAATTTATTATTACCTTTTGACTTCCAAATCACTGGGTTTCCCAGGGCCCCACTTCCCTGTGTAACTTTCTGACTGGGAAGCTGGGGTTCTCCTTTCCCAACATATTTCCAAGGAAATACAGAGTCAAAAGCCTGAATAAAACTGTAAGAATTAACAACACTGGAAAAAGTCCTACCTTTTCCCCTCACCTCTGATGCTGTTCTCTGCCTTAAATTACCAGAATCCATGTCAAATGAATTGCGAGAGAAAACCTAGCAAGAGATGTAACTTACCCTGCCCCGTGTATCTGGGATACCTGGCAATTCACTGATATCCCTCTGAACTTTTTGAATTTGATCTCCTGTCAGTGAGGTCGGAGAGCAGGCAGCTCCTGCCCCGTGCTACGCGCGCAGCCAGAGCTGGTGCCGGTGCCCGCTGCAGGGGCTTTGGCAGCCCTCTTGCCCCTTGTCTAGGGGGCAGAAAACCCGTATGGGAACAGTGGTAAACGGCGTGCGCTTGCCTGCCAGCTGCTTCACTTGTGGTGCCAGGGTGTGAACTGTGCTGGCTGGGGAAGGGGACTTGGTACTTGCGGTGCTGTGCCAGCTGTGGGTGTAGCAGCTTCCGGCGGAGGGGTGGAGAGGCCGTCTGAGCACGGCTGCCTGCTGGGCTGGGGCATCTGCGTCTCCCGTGAGTCAGAGCTCCGTCCTACAGTTCTCAACCTGGTCAAACAAGACGCTCCTGGCTGGCAGATGAAATTGTGGTGCCAGCTTCCCCTCCCCTCCTGCGTTTCAACAGGCGTTTTGGTACAAAAGCAACTTGGTCGTGCCCACCTGCCAGCTAACTTGATTTCTTTTAATTGCGCTGTAAAAAGAAGAGTTCGCTCTGCTTATCACGTTTGTACTTTGGTTATGGTGTCAGGCTTGGGCAGATTAATTGGTTGTAGCTTTAGCAGAGCTGTCAGGGTATTTAACCCATTGGAGAAAAATGGCCTAAGCTGATGATAAAAAGGCTTTAAATGCACAGCAATTACTTAGTGCTAACAAAGCACCATGACTACACACTTTGTCCAAATGCAAAAAGCAAAGTCTTATCGGTGGTTCTGTTTGCAGGAGGACACTAAAAGATAACCTTTGTTTGTGCAAATACTTACCTGATAAGCTCATCCAAAAGGGAACGGATGAAATTTCTGTTTCTATCTTGCCTGAAGGTTATGCTTCAGATTATAAAGTATCGAACAAAAAAGCATAATCATCACAAACTGAGAATGCTCAATTCTCTCTTGTACTTGAACCCAGAGTCTCCAGTGGTGGGTCTCTTTCTTTGTATTGATTGCTTTTATTTCTAGTGCGTAACAATAAAGCAATTTAGAGACCTTTAACCAATAGGACTTTGGATTTCATTGTTCACAGGAACTGGCAAAGCTAGAGGGCTGGTTAGCATTGAACTTGGGTTGTTGGTTGCAGGCTTAACTCTGACTGGTAGCCAGGCTTTACAGCACAGCAATCCTGTGACTCACAGCTGTTCTGTTTTGCAGCGATGGTGAAACTGGTTGGGGAGTTTCCAAACTGTGAAAGCTTAGGACGTGCTTTTAGTGGGACGTGCGCTCGATACCATTTGCCTCTCGAGGGTCACAGGTCACATTCTGAAGCAGCAGAGGTTTGAGTTTTTATTGTGATGAGACTTAACATCTTGCGTTTGACCTCTATCTAGCTCACTCCATTTTTTTCCTCTGTGTTAAGATTTTACTGAAAGGACACAGTTTATTGAAAGCTTTTAATTGACCAACTTAAAAAAATCCAGTTCGTTAGAGTGCATCGATAAAAAGATTTACAAAACTGACATACTTTATATTGCTTTCAAATAACTTAACCAGAGATTTCCCATTTGGTGTTTGTAAAGGACCTTTATATCAAGGGAAAAATAAAATGCAAGCACATGTTTTGGTCTTTTTGGATCAAGGCCTTATATTAACCCAAGCATGCTCAAAGCTCCATCTCCTGCAGAAAGTAAGTACATATTCTCTAATGAAATGTTTCTAAGTGTAGTTATCTTAGCCTGCTGCTCTGTGGTCTGTGTCAGCTTTTTAGTGTGAATTCATGACTTTAGGTTGTTTTGGATGCCAGGTAGTACTTTGTCTGGACACTAATGGAATGGCACGGTGTTTGTGTGAGCCCCGTCTTGCCTGCTGTGCTCTACTGACTTTGGCTTTCTTTGGCCAGTTTCAGTTGACTGAGAGACGTAGATGGCAAAGACATTATGTTCCCACTAGTTACATGACAGGAAGCATCTGGGTCGAGAAGCAAGAAGCTCTGAATTAGTCCTGCGTGCCCCCTGCTGAAAAGGACTTTATATAAGCCATCACCTCATGAGGCTCAGAGAACCTGTGCAGACAAGCAAGCTATTGGAAAGTAGCCTTTGGAAAACAGCCACCATTCATTTTCTTGCTCACTGGACTACTTGGACTGTGTGGATATCCTGCTCCAACTGATTTGCTTGCATTTTATGACGAGTTGTTTTGCAAATGCATTGAATATTCTGGTGACTCTTATGCCTCTATTCCCCATCCACTAGAGCTGACAAGACTGGCAATAGAGAGATGCATTTCTGGGAGGTGGCTTCACAAGTCATGTTCAGGTAGCTGTTGAGTTTCATTTTTTCTCTCCAGATGAGACAAATAGAAGTCTTCTGGAGGAGATCTTAATTGCAGACCTGCAGCACAGCAAGATGTGTTTTTGAAACAGCTGCTGAGTTCACCACAGGTGTGGTGAGGGCACATCATTTATATTTGAAATGATCAGGGACGGAGCTGCCTACTTTTAGGCAATTTCAGTGGTTTCACTCTCACAGAGCCATGTGCTGTCCACCTTTGGTGACGTAGGCAAGTGTTGAGGGTATGTTTTGCACCTCTGCATGTGTTGGGAACCATACAGGAACTGGTCTGGTTGCTTCATAAAAAATTCTCTAAGTGCTGTTGTACGTGGAAGCTCTGGTTATTCAGCTGCTGTTCTGTGGCCCACCACAGCCAAACTGTGGTTTTTCAAGTCAGCAGAAGGGCTGCGAATCTGAAGCTGGACCAGCCTTACTTATTGAGGGGTTTTTAATGCCTCAGTTTCCATAGCAATGGAAATAAGCATTCCTCTCACTTGAGTGCCGGGGGGATGTGTGTGTGTGTGTGTGTGTGTATGTGTCTTGAATAAGACTGAGAGGGCAGTGCATACTTGTCTTCCTGGAAGTAGATTTGGAAGGAGGAGTGTTGGATGCTGGCTCTGCAGAGCTGCTGCTGCAAACTAATATATCTCAGGGAGAGGATGACTGTCACCATGGCCTGTGCTGGCTGAGATGCTCCTGACAAAGAATGTCCCTCAATCATGAGTTTGCTTTTCATTTGCAAGTTGCTTATTAGGTAGTAGAACTTTCAGGAAATAAAATGGAGTCCTTGAAAGCAGGGGAACATGATGTTAGTCATTGATACTAGTTGTTGACAGTTTCTGCCTTATGGGCTATTCAGGTTATTTCCTGAAAAAGGATATCTTTCATTAGCTAATTATTTTCCTTAGCAGTGCTGTAAGGTCATCAGCAAATAATACAGATCCTGGCAAAGCTTCCACACTGTTTAGTGCCTGCCTGTGTAATCAGGGGAGAATGATGGGGAGACTTTAATGAAAGAAATTCTGTGAGAGCTGAAAAATACTGATGACTTCAAAATGCTGTTCAGAGTTGACTCCTTAGCAATCAATTTTAATTAATCTTCTTTGTGCAAATGGGAAATCCCAATGTCATATGTTGTCTGATATCTGGATCTTGAGTGTTTTCTAGTGGTCTTTGACGTTGTGCCAAATATATTATGAAGATGTGATGCAGCAGAGTCACTGAAACACGTTCACCTCTGATCGGAGCGATGGTATAGCCTATGGAACTGAAAGGGAAAAATGCAGTATCCCAGGGAGACTGCAGCTGAGAATTAGGTGGGTAGAGCAGATATGCTTGGTGAGACAGAAGAAGCAAGGGCACAGTCCTGCTCCAGAAGAGTGCTGTAAGATTGGCAGTGCCATGGTGTTATTGCCTTGCTTATAGGACTCTTGCTCTCCAACCTCAATAAAGCATCAATTTTTTTTTCAAGAGTACAAAAGGAGCATGAGACTTTGTACCACTCACCTTAATAACAGTGAAAAGTCCTAGTCCTTCCAAGACAGCTTTGAAATCATCATTTTAAGATAGTTGTTTAAGACAACTAATGGAGTAGAATGAACCAAGATGCTTCTATTATTTTTAGGTTCAGTGTTCTGTCAAAGATAGTAGTTGGTACTGTTATCCCTGCTGATCTGTGGTTTAGCTAATTATGTTGTTGCAACTTCTAAAATACCTTCTTTGAGTTCCTGTGTCTATTAGTCTCATATCATGATCGTGTAAGTTCCTATCAATCTTTCAGTGTCTTTGGTTTCTTTGAACATGTCCAGTGGTCTTTTTGTTCACTGTCATTCAGTTTTACCATTACAAACCAGTCTTTGCCAGAGCTTTGTTCATGCATTTAATAATATCAAGAATTTCGTTTCTGTCTTGCCCTAAAAACTACATGATTGTAATGCAGGAACTGAGTTCACTTCTCTAAACAACATGTAAAGGTAGTTGTACCTCTTGAGATATTTGATTGAGCTTTTTATCAAGTGTGATGCGATTCTCCACTCCCCATGCTCTCTTAGTGTGGTGTTACATTTGTTGTGTGTGGATGGAAGACAAATGTGGTCGGCTGGTTCTTTCTCTGTGTATGCATACAAAGAAAGACATTTTAATTAGATGCACTTCTTTCCCTTCCTGACATCTTTATGGCAGATACATAGGTTTCCATAAACTTTTCTTGAGGATATCCACCTGCCTTTGCAAGGTCCATTCTTCTCTGTAATGCTACTTTGACCCAGTTTTTCATTTTACTGCAAGACACTCTAATTAGAACATCTCTCCTCTGTTCAGGTTTCTGTAATTTAGCTTTGCTGAACAGGTCTCTCAGTGGGTAATCAATGCTCTTGCCTGAAACTTTAGTTTGTGTAGGGAAAATATGCCTTTCTCAAATAAGTAATGATAATGTCTATACTGATACGTGTATTTCTGTATGCAGAAGGGAATAGATATCAATCAGCTTTATCTTAGAAGAACAGTATTTGCATGACATTTTTCCCAGTATAGTTATTTCAGTTACAAAACCATAAATCACATCTGAAATTAACTGTTACAGCTTTCTAGCAGGGCAGGATCTTGTACTAAAAACCCTAAGTAGTACTTTTAATGTTAGTTTGAGTGATTTGTTTTTATTACCGGGTTAATCGTTTAGAGAAACACCCATGCTCAGGATGAGCTTTCAATGGCTATAAATGTCACGGTACATGCTTACCTGACAGTTGGAGAATGACACTGGCACAGCACTCGTTCTTACTGGGGAATTGTGACCATGAGGAATGCTGTAAAAATAGCTGGTGCTTACAGGGTGACATAATTCCAGTTTCTGACAAGCTCTCTGTCTAACATTGTTGTTCTGCAGTCTTTTGATATGGAGAAGTAAATCTTTGAGTTTCCCAGCCAGCAAGTTGTGACACATATCTTTTTTCCTCTTTTCCAGGATCTTTCCCAGAGAGTATCTTCTCCAGCAAATCCATCTTTATTCTCTCTCAGACCTTCAACAGGTAAGATTTTTCAGCGGATTCTACGTGTTACATATCAAGCCTGTTCTCAACTTCAGTGCTAATTGTACATTCCCCCTTTCAGCTAATTGTAGCATAAATAGCTTTATTTCCAAGCTGTCTCTGTGGTTTATAGTTTAATATAAAAATGGGTTAAGAGGTGCATTGACTAGGGCTGAAAGGGAGAAAGCCTAGAGCATCAGTGTTTAAATGGGGCTGGAAAGGCACTGCGAAAGAAAACTGTCATTTGCAAAGAGAACTTTGCTGTGAGAAATTTTTCTTCTGATCAGTGAAGGCTCTTCCAAGGCTCAGCCTACAGGTGACAAGTAGTATTTATTTCTTTGCCTAAAAGAACAGTAATTCAGGAATTTATGAGTTTGTACAGTCCCTACTGCAGCATGCTTATTTACAAAGTCTTCTAGGCATTCCTACAAGAGGAGAAAAAATAAAATAAAAACCACACAAAAACCTCAGCAAGCCTGCTACACAAAGTTAAGCCACTCAGTGTTACTATGACAGACGTGACCACAGAAGAGGTATTGTGCCACCAAAACGTGTCTTTGCGTTGATATCATTGAACTAAGCAAGCATCTTGCAGTACATCTGCCTGAACAGCAGAATTTTATTGTGTACCAGATTAAACAAGAAAGGTTTGGCAAAAAGAGCTGAAAAGAGGATAGGGAATCCAAGGAGAATGTGCTGCAGTGCTCAGGTGGAGGAAGCAATGAGGTAAGATGTGCTAGCCAATCTGGGAACATCCATGTTCACACTCTAATACTGTTGCCAACGATATGTAAAACATGTTATTTTAAGCTTCTTCCACTGATATTTCCCTTGTCTACTGGTACCTTTTCTGCAGGATAATGAGTAGCATAGTCAGTTGGACTGGATGATCCTTGAGATCCCTTCCAACCTGTTATTTTATGATTCTGTGATTCTGGATGTTCAGCTGACACATTTAAGTTGAGGTAGTTCAGATGCCCCTCAGAGCTGGAGACTACAGAACTGCAGGAAACATGGCTTTTGTTGACAGGTGAAGTCACAAGGTAGAAATGATTCCATATATAAAATAAAAAGGCCAGTCATATGAGGTCTAATACTGTTTCCACATCTTTTCAGCATGTTCTGCTATCTCATCTTTAATAATCAAGCTATGAAAAAGCAAGCTACTTAACTCCAGAGCTACGGTCTCCCCGGTGGGCCTGTCTATTAGCCCCCAGTGCTTTCTAAGCTGCTTAATCAGTTCCTAACATTGGTAGTAGATGTTTTAGAAGCAATCAGCAGCTTATCAAGCACCCTGTGGGAGGGAGGGAGAGTAGAAGTCACAATTCATCCGCTGATTTAGCAGTTCCCTTTAGCATATTTCATTGTGTTTGTGTTTGCAAGACACCTTCTCTTCCCCCGAGGGCCCCAGCCCCAAACTTATCATATTTAGAGGCAATGTAATTTGATTACCATTTCTGCTGGGGTGGGTTAAATTGCATTTACCTTTTAATCCAGCTGTATCCTTGTTGTTAGCCTGGAGAGGGTTTTCCGCATTTCAGAGGCTCCAAGTTTGAAATTGGATTGCCTGTTTTTGTCAAAGTGGAACCAGAGAGGAAAGGGGGAGAGGAATGTCCCATTGAGAGAATTAATCTAACAGTGGGAGAAACACCAATACTCTTACAGCCCCTGCCTCCTCCCTGCTTTGCCCCTTATTAGTACTTCCTCCTGGCTGCTCATCATTTTCTACTGACCTGCAATTTGGATGTTTTTTAATCCTAAAAGTTTCCCCTCCTTTTGATTCCTCTGCTGCCTATTTCTTCATATCCATGGGCTGCTTTTGCACTGTATCCTGCTGTCATGTAGATTGCATGTGTTTGGGGAATTAACTAAAGGGTTTATTAAAGATTAATGGAAAGATAAGGCATGGTGAGTGAATTAGTAAAGCGGAGAGGGGTAATCTGCAGATATAAGCAACCTTTACCCTGGTTAGTCCCATCTCAATTCTGATTTGTTTCCCAGCCAAGTTCTCTTTAAAGGTCCTAGAAAACATGGGTTGTTTCCTACCAAGCAGCTGAGTTTCAAAAATGTGTTAGGAGCATCTATTCCTAGGTGCAAAAAAAGTTGAAATGCCTGTTTACCAGTAGGCGAAGCAGCATCCAATACTACTACTTACAAACAAAATCCAATTTAAATCTCTTTCCAAGCTTAGCAGAGCTCCACGCCTAGACCTTATGGATGTGATGGAGTACATACTTGAGCTATCTGAGGGTCTGGGGATGGTTGTCACTTGGATTCATTTGGACAGGCCTCTATTGGAGAAGACCTTAACTGTGAGGTTAAAAGCAGAGTGGAAAAAATTCAAACAAAACGTCCTTAATTCTGGAAACCTACCAAATCACAATGAGGCAGTGATTTTGCTAGTACTCCACTCATTAGTAAGAGCTCACAGTGCAGATGTGAGTAGGCCTGAGCTTTAACCAAAGAGGCAGCAAGTGATGGTCTTTGTTTGAATGCACATGTTTATTTAAAATAAACACAGAGATGTGTACCCCAGCAAGGCTTCACTGCAGACCAGGGCTCCAGGATCTACATTAAAGTTTACAGCAAGTCTATCTGTGGGCATTCCTATGGGGGTACATATTCTTAGAATCATCTTGTCCTTGTTGTCGTTAGAGGCGTTAGCAGACAAGGTAACTAATTCAGATTTACGAAGCAGAAGCACAAAGTGTGACAGCTTGCCTCTTCTGCCCCCGTGGCTACACTTACTTTCCTTTCCAGCCCACCCTGGTGTCACCTACGGTGCATCACCCATAACACCACTGTTAGCTGGTTCATCCAGGGCTATACCAACCCATTACAGTTTTAAAGAAGATGACCTGCAGTTGTTAGGAAGCAAGTCTTCACCACTGAAATTGCTAGTTTTAGCAGACACAGTACACTGGAAAAATGGATTACTGTTATGTATGTGCAGTGTAGTCCTTGATGGTGCAGTCACAATGCAGGGTAACTTCACCCTAAACCTGCTGGAGGTGTGAGTGAATGCTGTTCTCTGCTGTCACTACTAATGGACGTATTGCTGATTTGGTGGACTTGTGGACACAGTTCATGCGAGGCGGTGTCAAAAACTATCCATTCATTTTGTGTGACTGTCGGGCTGCTTCTGGTGAAACTAAGAGTTTTTACACTATTAAACATTGTTTCAGACAGAAGCTGACTCAGACAAGACTCTTGCATTTCTTAGGAAAAGTAGTTCTTGCTACTTACACTAGATTCCATGTTCAAGGGAGCATTTAAAGTAAAAGACTTGAAGTGACTGTTGTCGTGAGTTCAAAATTCAGGTGCTTAATCCACACAGAGTTAACTAATGTCTTGCCTGTTTTTTCTGTTAAATAGCAAGACATACAAGTGTACAAAGATTATTGCAGTGATGGTCTTTACTGTAGAGACACTCTTAATCATGGCAATTATTTAATCCTGGTTATACTACCCCAAAAGATATAGTAAAATTAAAAGGATCCAAGTAACAGCAAAAATGACTTGATGTCAAAGATGGAAATTCTGAGGAAGATAGGAGATTTATAAAGATGATGAGTTGAAGACTTGTTTACATCGGAACACTCGGGAAAAAAAAAAGAAGTGACAAAACATGGGAATTTAAACTGATGAGTTGAATTACATTGAATCACTGAGTAAATACTGCTATTCAAAATATAAGTGGCTTTTGTTTGGTTTATCTCCATTTATTTTGGAAGCAAAGTGAACTGAATTGTATTAAGGCCATTTTCATTCTGAATGTGTATGTCCATATGGGGATTTAATGTAGTATAATTTATCCATTTTAACATTGTAGATAAACTAATCCCTTAAAATTTAATTAAAATGTCCATTTACTTCAGATCAACCTTCCCGACTATCTACCTATAGATGAACCTACAAACAATGTGAAGAAAGTGGAGAGAAAGGATGAACAGCAGACCCCTATTCTCACAATAATATAGCATATGGTGAATACGAGATACGCATAAAAGTCCTTAATGGGAATGTTTCTTTGCAGAACACACAGAGAGCAGGAGGAACTTAATGCTACAGTAATATTACTGAGGCCAGAAGTTTATCATCTTTGAGAGGATTAAGTACCCATAATGAGAATGTCCACAGCTACACTGTGTAAAATAAAGAGATTATAAGGTTCCAGAATAGACATATTATTTACTGAGGTGATTAGGAAGATGTCTTCCCTATTGACAGATGGATCAGTGATTTCATCTTTCTCTGGTGTATATAGTACTGATTACAGCATCTGATAGGGTTTGGACTAGGCAAACTGTTGGTCTAACAGAAGTGTTCCCAATATGAAAATCTTAATGTTTCTGTTCAAGATTTTGTGCATATACAGTTTCCTAAGAAAAACATAGTGAATAAAAATGAACTTCAGTGAAACATAAGTTCCACCTAAATTGAGCCTATTATGTTGTTAGATCAGGATTAAGAAGCCTTAGAAGAACTAAGAAATTTTTAGGTCTCGTTCACTTTTCCTAGCTTTTAACCCATGCTGTACTTTCATCACACCTCCTTTTCCAATGGCAAATATGGGTCCTCCCTGTATTTTCCGAGGCTGAGATGCAGGAGGAGATTGGAGATGTTCTTTTCAGCTTTCTTGCATGTGTAAAGCTTTAGGTTGATTTCGACAAATTGTTTCACAACTCTCAACAATAGCAAAGACAGCAAGGAGATGTGGCCTTTTTTTTTTCCTCTTTAGTTGCTGTTTTTTGGTTAAGAAATAAAAAAACCCCTTCTTTTGTGGTCACTCAGTCCTCATACAATCACTGAGACATGCTCAGCTTAGATTTATAGCATGCAACCTGATGACTTCCGAGTGCATCAGTGGTGGTGTCCTTGCCCAGCAGTTCGTTTTAATTCACACACAAACAGGATGGGATGTGGCATCTAACCCACATGCCTGTGCTGGTAAAGCCAGTAGTGTGCCTGTGGTTATATTGATTGACAAGATTGTGTTTGGGCTAACATACCTTGGGCTTGCTCTAGGTTTAGAAGTGTTACTGGGATAGGTGCATGACAAACACCTCCCACTCTTTACAAATATAGCCATACCTGTAAAAGCATCAGTGCAAACTCAGTTATATCAAAGAGAAAGTCTTGCTGTCGTTTGTTTCATTCAGTGATTCAATATAAGCTGTATCAGCTCCAGCTTTTATTTACCAAAGAGATTTACCCTCGTAGCTGCACCAGCAGATGCTTTTAAGTTTAGGCAAGCCCTTTTTTTGCTTGAGGGGCAGGTGGCAGCAAATGAGAAGGAGAATTAGATTTTTGGCAGGCTTGGCTATGCTGAGATAGCTGAAAATGTGTCTGTCACAGTTCTCTGTGGGAATTCACTGCACTCAACAGGGGCAGCAAAATGCCAGGCACATCTGTGCCATAGCTGCCACAGTTCAGAGTTCAGCACTGTAGTGAAAACACTGATTTACATCCCCAGCCTCCCAGGCAAGGGTTGACAGAGCATGTTTAACAGCAATGTGAGTCCTGCACTGTGTTGCTAGCAGTATTCAGCTGACCACGAATTGGAAGACGTTGCTCAGAGTAAAGCCCGTTTAAAGCAGTGATGGGTTTTAACTCGTGTGCCATGTAGAGCCCCTGCTCTTCAATATTTGGGAGGAGGTAGACAGAAACAGATGGTTGTGTGAGGAGGTGAGAGGTGTACGCATTGCTGGTTTGTATGCTGGTCCAGTTCTCATCCTATGGCACATGAGATCTGGACTCTCTTCCCAGTTCTGCTGCAGGCTTTTTCTGGCACACTGGAGAAGTCATTTCTAAGGGACTTACAGTAAAATGGGTCCCACTTCACTATGTACTGGTTGAAAATAGATACCCTAAGCACAATTAAGTTCAAAAGAGGGAAAACAGCCCTTTTGAGGGGTAGGCCATTTGACCTATTTTAAATATGTTGTGCAATTTAAATGCATTAAGATTTTGAGGCACTTGGATAACGCTGTAGTTGAACTATGTAACTGTGCATCTCGGACCATAAGGACACAATGCTAATGGCCATCTTTATGTCCTTCCTTTACGACCTGTGCCTGTATGACTGTGGTAACTGTATAAGCAGAAGAATACAAAAATAGTCCTGGGATGGGAAAAACACACAATATACATTTCCAAACAGCTTGTATACTTTCCTGTAGCTATGGCTCCTTTATTGCTCCTTCCTGTCACTCCCTGGAGTTTGCTCACACTGAGCTGCCTTTCAGCAGAACAAGAAACTTCAGGTTAGCTGATAGTCCAGGTGTGCGTGTAATTCCCCAAAGTGCCTGACAGCTCTGCTTCAATTAGTGGTAATGGCAATGATCTTACTGGCATTTCCTTTTTACTGCAGCTCTTCTGGGGAAGGGAGTTGCTGTCATTCAGAATAGCTTGTGGTCAGGTGGAAAGCGTGGCAGAAGAGCAGGCTAGGACTGTTTTGGCAAGTGGCAGGCAGCAAGACAAGGTCTATCTGAGTTAGGTCTGTTAAAGTCTTGGAAGCAAAGTGTGGAGATATAGCAAGATTGTTAATAGATATTTTTAATAGCAGAACTGGGTTTTGCGCTGCTTGAAACCAGAGTTTTCAACAGGACTTATGTAGTGCCTTCCCACGTCAATATGTCATCTAGGCTGCTTAGGGTAAGTGGGGCTTTTTAGAATGAAACTGTTTAAGATAACCCAGCAGTGGTGCCAGTGGCTCACAGGAGCTTCCGAGGTGAGATCTACAGGCATCTTTTAATTTTTTCAGCCCCTAGAAAAAGCAGTAGCAATATAAGCTACCCCTTTCCTAGTGCTTTGTGCTAACCAGGTTTCTTCTGTTCTTTTTTTTTTTTTTTTTTTTCTGTGCAGAATGAAAGGCCCAGTATTTTAACAGTGTGAAAGATAGGGCTCTAACCTCATTGCTGTACTTCACATAAAATGTCTGTTCAGGAGAGACAGCTGAACATATCACGAGGAATAACATCCCAAGAAACCAAATTTCCCAAGGAAACAAAATACTGTCTCAGGTCTAGCTGCTTAGATAAGAAAAGGAAAATAGCTTTTTAGACATTTTAAAGAAATATACTTTGGTACTCACAGAGTTTTTGTCAGAGCAACCTTAGGCATTTTCTTGGCATGTTGCTTTCTTGTTCTAAAATCCTGCAGAGGACTCCTTAAAATGCCCTGATCCAGTTCTGTGCAAGGCAGGAAAGTTTCTGATTTTGTGACATCACTCATGAAATAACATCTTACACAGTAGGCATGTAAAGTCGGTTAATATCTCTGCGTGCAATTGCCTGCTTAATCTTAAAAAATAATTTAAAAAAAGCAGGGGGAGGGGGAAAGCACATAGATATTCTCTGCCCTAATGCGTATTTGCTTGTGTGTGTACTTCGAGTCACGTATGTTTTTAAGCTCAGGAAAATGCTTTCTGTTCTCTCCCAGCCAAATTCCTGGTACTCTTTGAACCTTGTTTGATTAAAACAGCCTTTAACCTTTGCTTGAATACCTGTTTCTTAAAACAACCTATAATTTATCCCTGCAACAAGATTAGGAGAACTCGGGGTGTGACAAAATTGACATGTAGCTGCCTGGAAACCTTGCGGGGAGGAGAATGGAGGAAAGAGTTGAAACACAAGGAGTGTGAAGGCAGAAGTTGTGGGGCTGGAGTCTTGTTGCAGGGCTGGCTGGGGAGCTGGCACAAGTGATTTCCAGGCATGTTGTTTATACTGAGACAATTCCATCTTTTTCTCACTTGTGTCAGCTGCAGAAATGTCAGGCGTTTCTTGCTTTCCATGCAAAGAGTGGGGGAGGGCTTGGAGGGACCTTGTTATCTTCTGTGCCTCCTGCTATAAATTCACTTGGACTGTCACCAGTATGTTCCTCTCCACCAACCAATGTAAAACTCCCTCTTCACCTTGCCCCCTGCCTATATGTGCTTGTCACAGATCAGCAGCATTTGTTCTTGACCTTGTTTTGGTTTTCCTTCTCTTCCCAGTGCCTATTACGGTTAGTGGCTAGTTTATGGAATATCACTTGAATACCAAATTAAAGTGCAACACGTTGAGTGGTCTGGTTCAGAAGGACCACGACCAGCAAATGGCTCTGCTGTCAGGGCCGGCTGCCTGGTGCAAAGAAGTCAAAGGGAGCTTGAGATTCCTGTTTATTCAAATTCTCACTCATTTCTGCTTTTGTTTGATTTATTTGGTGCTTGGTTCTGTGAGGTTTTTTTGTTCTCTGCAGTGTTTATGGCCGGGTTTCCTTTCGGGATGTTCTGTGCCCTGTGTGGGTGCTGAGTTAGCACGGCGCGGTACGCGGCTGCGCGGCGTTGCTTTCTCTGCCTCGAGGCCAGCGGTGGCAAGATGGCGTCGTGCGTGTCAGAGCCAGCACCTTGCGCTGCTGTCAGCGGTGCATGAACCGAGTGCCTGGCCTCACCCACTCTGTCCACCCTGCTGCCACCTGTGCCACAGGCTGAACAGCTCCGGGACAGCCAGGGACCTGCAAAGGCTGTAGAGGGCAGAGGAGAGAGAGGATGGGCTGCTCTCACCCTTTCTGTCAGGAGCTGGGATTGTTGCCCGTAGCGTGGCTGTAGCAACAAAAGATGGGTCTCGCCCGATGCTACTGCTGTCTTCTTTTCTTAACTTGTTTTACGGCAGTGCCTAGTGACCGATTCCGGTGTGTGTGCACGCAAACGTGAAGAAATTATTCTTCTCTTAAGTCACTTGCAATTTAAATAAACAAGGCAGGCAATCTGAAAGAGATGACTGGGAGTCAAAATGGAGCAAGGAAAGCTGACCAGACCAGTATATTGCACAAAAGATGGGGCAGAGCTGAGATCTCCTATCTGCCTCCCTGGGGCTTTTACCTCATGATCATCCTTCCTCCTTCCATTTCCCTTTCCTCTGAACTAAAGATTAATTGTGCATTGAAATTGTAACAAGAATTTGTGGTGGTAGGAATCTGGTGAACGGAAGGGAAAAAATCCTCAAGGAAATTAGCAGTCCACAAGCATTGTCTGTTCCCTGGATACAAATGAGTAGGAACTTCCCAGCCAGGGAATATGTTTTCCCTTTCTTTTCCCTGCTGCTTGCATTATCCTTAGCTAAGCACATTGTAGCATGCTTGTCTCCAGGTCCACCTTTTCATCGCAGAAATCCCAACCCCTCTGAAATCGCACAGGGCAGAGATTCCATTTACCCTTTGCGCTTTAATGCTCCATCTCCATGCTTAATGAGTGTGGAAAATACCTGCTTGTTCTCCAGTTAGCAAATAGGTAAAGGCAACCATTGGGGCTTTCCTGCACCCTAATCTGCTTTTGCTCTTCCCAGCCTGTGACAGGTATCACCTCTGACAGAGGACGTGTCAGAAAATGGTTTCTGAAACATATTGCACAATGTAAGAATAGGAGGTAGTGTGTGGAACAAAGGTAGCTGACTGCAGCACAAGAAGTCTAAGGCAGGCATTAGGAACAACTTTCCAGCTGTTTTGAATGCTGGAGAGTTGTGGGATCTCTGTGGTTAGAAGTTTTTAAGCAAGACAGGTAACTAACTAACTGTCAGTTGGTTGTGCTGCAGCATGAGGGATAAACTGGAGGTTTCTAGAGGTGTTTATTCTATCCCTATTTGCTTGTATCATTGATAGTTCTTCCAAAAGCATATTTCCAGCTGTCCTGGAGGTGAAGGAAGATTACAGAGTGTTTAGGCCTCCTCCACAAAGCTTCCACCACTGGAATCTGGAGGGTAGTAAGCACAGTGGTGAAGCCAACCTGATCTGTTCAGGAGATTTTATTTTCACTTTAATTCAGTCCAGGAAGCACATTCTCTGTGGTACTCTGAAGTCTAGGTGAAGCTGGAGCTTATCTCTGAGCTTGTTAGCAAAAGGCCTGATTCAGACTAGCTGTTTCTGGAGCGGTAGAAAGAAAACAATCAGGAGGAGTCAGAAACCTTGTCTTTGGAGGGTGATGGAAAGCTGTGCACGATTGTTGACTGCTCCTTTAGGAAGCTTCCTTCTGCCAGACACACTTGTGACAGTAATCCAAATAATTAAAGTACTTTCTATCCCTTCAGTGTATATAATTGGGGGTGGTGAATGAGCTTGTGTCTACCACCCCTTCTATTTTCTTAGTGCCTTGTGGCCTTTTCCTGTCTCTTCTGCATTGCATCAGTTCCTCCTGGCAAATTCTGTCTGTGTCTGTCTCTCAGATAGAGCAAAGTGTGTGTCTGGCCTTGAGAAATAGTCATAAATTTTGTCGTGTCAGGAGGAGAGGCCAGGACAATTTAGCTGAGATTTGAACCTGTAGTTCAAGGTGTTTTAGGGATTTCATATCACTTAACCCATTCCCTCCAGGCGTCACTTCTGTCTGACATGTAAATCAGACTGGATGAATAAGTGAAACAGATTGCTCCAGAAGAAGGTTACGAGGCAAACCTGTGTCTTTAAAGAGTGTGCCTTCTAATAAATGTTATCTGCAGAGAAATACACCAGCCCCTACATAAGTAGGTAATGTTACTGCTTCGGTGTTGGCTTATAAAACAGCTTTATCACCTCTATGATGATAATGATTAACAAGCTGATTTACAAGGGTGGGGTCACAAAGCCATTTGGCAAGTTTAGTTTGTCTTACAGTGGCAGTGGTACAGAACCTGAGCTAATTTACAGTATTTTCAACACTTTACCTGGAATATTAAACCCTGGTGATGGGGCTTTTAAGCAAAGCAGTAGCAACAGATACTCCTCTATGAGGATAATAATCAGGGTTTCCTCCTGTGCTTCTGGTACATGAGGAAATTAACAGGTCCAGGTCTGAAGACTCAGGAGAACTGTAGACATTTCTCTCTCCGTTCTCAGTGTTTTTTCTCTCATCACCCAGCCAGAGTGAAGTGACAGTGTTCCTAGGCACATTGTCACATGATGCCTGTGGTTGTTGGCTGTCCCTTGTGTCAGCTGGCAGAATATACAGATTTGGGTAGATTTCTCTTCCTTCTCTTAGATTCTGGATAGCTTCTGTTAAAATAACCTTCATCTGTTGATTCCTTGGTATCTTGGATCTTATTATAAGAAAAAAAACCCTTTTTTTTAACTGCTTCTGATTTTCTTTCATTATCATATGTTGGAAATTACTCAGCCTAGCAAATTTATTCTAAAAATTATTTTGATCCAGAAAGTCTTGCTGTGATTTAACATACTGTGGCACTTCTCAGAATTTTGACTTCTTAACCTTGGCAGTTCCTCACATTGAGCAGAACAGTGTATCTGAAAGCTCAGCGAGCTGTATGCCCTTTACCACCTGTCTTCACAGTCCTCTTGTAGGTGATCAAAGGTATTTATGATCTCCATGCTATGTAAACATCCCCTGCACTTTTAGAAGTTGGTAAAAATGTACAGACAAGGTAGGAGATTTGATGACCCTCACTCAAATTCACAACATAGACTCCTGCAGGGATGGAAGTCTTACTCCTTACCTTTTACTTCCTAGCTAGCATTGCTGACAGGAGCCCTGCCCTCAAAACAAACACTCACTGCCCTGAGAAATGTCTGAAAACTGTACTGTTTTTTCTCTCCTGTCCAGGAAGTTCAGCATGTCTGATAGATTTCAGTGTTGATTTATGTGGCCATGATGCAAAGGTTGAGTATTTCTGTGGACCTTGTCTAACAGGTGGGCAGATGGCTATGGAGGCGTTACTTGAAGCAATAGTGGATTACAGCTGACTCATTTTTCCTTCTGTTTCCACCCATCCCAGTTCCCCCATAAGCCTTTGTAATATTACCTCTTTGGGAATGACACAGTCTGAGTTTGGAGGGAAGTTCCATGCTTGCCTTGTCTAATGAATATTTGATTGCTTTTCAGTGACACCCAGTCAGAGGCTTCTATGATGTCTTTTCTAATTTGAATAAGTGTGAGGGACTGGAACAAACCCTAATTTTGTATTTTTTTGTGTGTGTGCTTTTTTTTTGTGTGTTTTTTTCTGTTTTCCAGATAGAAAGTTATTACAGGTCATGAGTTTAGGTTACCACGTCTCTGGGTTAGAACTCTCAACAGAGACAAGGAGTTCTGCTGCTGTTACCTTGGACACTTTTCTAGTTTGTGTTTTAATATGAAAACATATATATTGCAACACTGTGCTCACTACATTGCTCTTCTGTGGGACTAGTTTGTGCAAACCTCCTTGATGCTGGCAAGTATGTTCTCATACAAGGAGTCTTTGTTCACTGAAAAGGGAAGGCAAAATATCTTGGCTTCTTTCTGCTGTGTGTAATGGGCTGGGGTTTTGGACCCCTGTACTGTGCTGCTTGCAAGGAGGAGGTTATGGGGCAAGGCTAGAGCTGGGTGGGTGGGGGCCTTCAGAAGTGAACTTCTTCACTGCACTCGGCCCAGAGAGCTGGGGTGAGGGACGGGGTCAGGACAGTGCTGAAGCTCAGCATGGGTCGGAGGTGGGGGGACAGACACTTCTTCAGTGCAGGGCAGTGTTGTGGGCTCAGAGATGTGTCATGAAGGTAGGGCACAGGGATACCAGTGAGAGTCCCCTGGGCAACACATGCTGCTCGTGGAAGTTGTCTGTGGGCAACAGCCCTGTTGTGTGCATAGTGGGCCACTGAGAAGGATTTCTCTGCTCATGGAGGATACTGTGGTCTATGGCCTTTCCAGTTCTTCTCTGCAGTCAACTGGCTGCCCGCTTGTTTCTGAAAACATAACCTAAGTAGAGTGAGGGAACTATGAGTAACTTCCAGTCTTTGGATAGACGGTTCAGGAAACCTCTAAGGGCCAGCAGGCCTCCTGACAAGTAGTTAAACTTTGATTAATCACACATTGCCCTCATGATCACATTAATGTGATGTATCCGAAGGGATTTCAGTGTGTACCGTAGTCCCTGCTGCCTTTCATCTTCTCTGTCTTCCTGCTGAATCAGGACAAACATAACCCAGTGCATGTGTGTCTTCCCACCGCCCAAGGCTCTTGCCGCCGTTGCCAACATTGGCTTGGCTGCTGGCGTTTGGCAGTCCCCATATCCCCCCCCACCTCACTCATACAGAGCATAATTGTTCCTTTGGATTTGCACTGCTACCCAGTGGAACGGTAGCACAAAGATACAGAGAGAAGAAGGTTGGATTTACCTTTATTCGTAACTTCAGCTTGTATGAAAAGCCTCTGTTCCAGAAATCACCTAAAATAATTGTCCCAACACCCGTTTGGCATGTGCTCAGATACCGCGTGCCCCTTTGGTTTCTCCCACTGCTGCAGCAAAGTCTCTGCCTTCTCCTCTTGCTTGCCAGTACCACCTCAGCTTTCCTGAGCCAGGTGCTGGAGGCTGGGCAGTGGGGCAAGTTACTGCTCCTGCTGGCTCTCCTGGCTTCACCTCTCCCCAGCAGCCCTGCTCTGGTCAGGGGCACACTCTCTGCAGCGTGGGCTGGGAGCCTGTCCGATAGGCTCCGGCAAAACACACTTTGTCCTATTTAGGGTGGGAGATACATGGCAGTTAGTGTAAGAAGCAGTGTTTGGTTTGTTCATTTAAATTGTGAGTGCTTTGAGGGCAGGGCCTTTCTTTTATGTGTGCATATGTGGGGGTGTATTTTACGTGTATATGTGTGAGCCTCCGAACACAAGTATTTTCCTCCCATTGTCACCAAGCAGTGTACCCCAGAATATGCTGGGTGCAGCAGCAGTAAGCTGGTGGTAAGAGCATGGCCCCAAGTCCAGAATCCTTTTGGGATGGCTTCCTTGACCAGTTTAGGAAGAGAAAGCTGCATTGTACCTTCCATCAGTTGATGACCAGGATGCCATCATCAGTCACCTCACCCTTAATTTTAAACAAGGAAATAATTGCTTGCTCTACAAAGATTTTGGATTAGGAAACAGACCTTGCTCTTCATGTGTGCTGTAAGTACAAGAGGATCTGAACTCAGCAAATTTTTAATTTGTTTTAAGCTTGATGCTTTTTTTTTTTTTTTTTTGTAAGAGGCAGGAATATATTTCTAGACCTTTGCAGGTGCATGTTGAGGCTGTATTATGTTACAGGGAGAAGTCAATGGTGAATTTTTTGGTTTCGGTTCCTTTGGCATATTTTTAACTTAGTTTTATGCAAAATTTCCACATTTCTTATGAAATATGCTGGACTGTTCTGCAGCTCATAGTGTGTGATTTCACAGATTCTCTGTTTTGTAAACTTACATTTTGTAAGCTTGTTTTGTAAACTGAAATGTCCTTAGGAAAGGTTTGGGTCAAAGCTTGGGAGTGACTGCTCCAACAGTGAGAACAGCCGTGTGCTGGGTCAGACTCCATGGGGGCTGTGCAGTCTCCTTCACTGAAAGGCTTTACTAACAGGTACAGCTGTAAAGAATGACATACATGTTACTGGCTCTGCTACAACTGATTCTTGAAGTGTTCCCCTGCCCACCCCTTATGATTTCCCTGATACCTGTATAACACATTACATTTGTTTAACACATATCTATTCCTTAATCGCTCACATTTCCTCAAAAGCCAAGATCAGATTCCAGCATCAACTGAGAGGACATCCTGGGACCCTACCATCGTGGCTCTGAGATGTCCAAACTGACCAACCCTGGGTTACAAGAGAAGTTTTGACACCTTTGTTTACGTGTCCTATGCTCCTTTTCCCAAGCCATAAAACACTCACTGGGGAAGTGTTCCTGTGAAACTCCTCTTAGGGACAGCAAGTAGAAATCTTCCTTTTTTGCTTACCAGGGTAAATGGAGATGAGGATTTTATTCTTATTAGCTGCAAACACAAATGAGAGAAGGCTGGAAGGGAAAGTCATATCCTGTGCACAGCCTTGAGGTCTCTGATGAAACAAAATGACACAAAATTTACAGATGCTAAAAATAGTGATAACATCAGTTTGATGTTGCATTTTGTCTTCCTCCTATAATACAGTAAAATAGGCTGTAATTCACATTGCAAAATTGGCATGCATGGTTCTTTGAAGATATCATCTCCATTGTATGTCTGCAGCAGCCAGAGTTACAAGCCAACCCACTACAGTGCTGTGAAAAGCTATACAAATAAATAAGTAGGGACAAATAACACCAGCTCCTCAGGGGCAGCTGCCCACTCTCCATCTGTCTTGCTTAGTTTGCAAGCTTTTTATCACAGGAAACCTTTTTCTGCTTTGTACAGACTTAAATTCACTCCTGGCGCTTAGGAGAATAATATATTTTGTTAATTTCGTTTATTACATTATATAATATGTGATTTTAATTCAGAGATTTACCTTCTAAGTCCTTAACTGACAGTGACATTAGTACAAAGTTTGTTTGCAGCTCTTTCTTCAGCCTGGCATTTTAACCTGAGCTCTTGTGGCCTGTCAGAGGTGGTTACTGTAGCATGAAAATGCTTTGCAAGATGTGTTTATTGTGGTTTATGTATTAACTTTGTTTGCATATGACATCTATGAGTGCTAAACGGTTTTTTTGCAGCGTGATTGTAGCTGTGTCACTAGCTGGCTGGCTTCACTGTTTCTTTCCTCCTGTTTATTGAATACTGTCAGCTTTCGTGTCTTTCCCCTGCTCCCAGCTTGTCTGGCTTTCAGACCCTCTCTAACTCTGGAGTCTGCAAGCAAAAAATTGCTTCCTTTATTATGAAAAACAAGCCTCAGCCTAGGGGAGCCAAACTAACTTCTGATCATCTGTTAGAAGGTTAGCAATATCACTACCTTGAACTATGGCTTCATTTTCATATTTCATGCAGCAGCTTCTCTGCATTGTTTATGTTCTGGTTGAAGGGGATCTTCCTATACCAGGATGCAATAGGAACGTCATTTTTCCTCTAACAAGAGCAGACGTCCTATCTGCAGTCGTAGCAATAACATTGCCTCTTCCTGTTGTTGCAGATGTTGTTAGCAGGCTAGAGCTGAAAGCGAAGAGGGGGCACATCTCAGCCTGTGGCATCAAGGCTGCCTACACACCTCCTTGTTAATAGTGGCCACCTGGGCTAGCAGGCAGGAACTTGCCCTGGGACACAGATCTATTTCCTTTCTACTTTACATAGGGGAGGAGCGTTCCCAAAAATCTCTGTTGTTCTTCTCTGCCTTGACCTTTGCTTTCTCTAGGTGCGTTGACACTAAACCCAAATTACCAGTGGTGTGTTACCATGCTTAGGGAAGGGGTGCCTGAACTGAACCTGGCACACGTTTAAGTGTAAATCTCCTCACTCTTTCATGTTTCAGGGCACAGCCCTGTGCAAATCTTCCATTGGCAATTAGTGCATTCTTTTTCTATTTTATAGGAGGTCACTATCGAATCCTGTGACACATTTCTGTCAGTAGTCTGGCAGGCTACCATTCAGACCACAGGAAGCCCTGGAGAAAAAAAAATATACACTTAGAGCCTTAGTCCATCTTCATTATTCCCTACACCAGTAGAATTCCTTCAAGTCTGGAATTTTGATCTGAATGGAAAGCATTTAGCCTGAATGGCACCCCTTATTGAGGCATTGTCACCGAGTCCCAAACTGAGATGAGTGTTGTGGCTAGCAGTTTAATCTATACTGCCCGCCAACGCAGGGACTGCTAATCGCTTCTAATGGCCTAGCAGGATTGTCTGGCAGCCAGGGACTTCTCGATTGGAGAGCTGGACAGTGAAGGGGGGGGGGGGGGGGGGGAAGATTCCTATTCAAGATTACCTGGGAATTTATTCATTTGGGGCAAGATTGTATTTTCATGGTTTTCAGTGGGAGATGCAACCTTATTAAAGGAGAACAAACAGGGTTCCGTTCACAGAAAACATGCAAAAAACTCGTGCTTTGGAAGAAAAGTAACAAAGACAAAGCTGTCATTTGTGCAGAAAAAATGACAAGAACTGAAAATCGTAAATGTAAGGCAGTGTCCATAGCTGTCAGCTAGATGAGAATATGGAAGCCTTAAAGTCTTTTCCTATCTGCTTTTTTGTGACTTAGTATATGAATGCGTTGTTGTACTTAAAGTTACTACTAATCTTGTATGTTATTGCCACAGAGACTTACAGAGTGATAGCAACTTTGTTTTTACATTTAGATCATTGCCAGTCCATTGGCTACTATTATCACTTGTGATTCCATGGACTTGTAATTGTTGGGAAGTGACTTTCCTGTTGTTTTAACCAGCAGCACTTAGCTGCGTTTCTGTTTCAATAAATATTGTCTCGGTCCTTCAGGGAGTTCTAGTCACTTTTTGAGTGGTTTCATTCAATATTTTCTTCTTGTCCTTTCAGGTTATTGAAGGAAAGCTGACTCCTTTCTTGGGTAAGGTGATCAAGTTTGCCACCTCTCACGTATACAGCTGCAGCCTTTGTAGTCAAAAGGGTTTCATCTGTGAGATTTGCAACAATGGAGAAATCCTTTACCCCTTTGAGGACATTTCTACAAGCAGGTACTGTAATGTCAGTCATACATTTGATTCATATATCATATCCTTCTGAATTTTCAGCTTCATGAACTCTTACTTAAAGAACTAGGGACTGGATCCTGCTGATGCATCTTTCTGGGCAGCTACAGTAGTTTACTGATCCAGGGTGGCCCACCACAAACAGACTTGGAAATAGATGGGAAGAGCTGCTCTCAGAAGCCCTGTAAGTCTCAGAACAGCTGTTCAGATAGTGAAGAGTTCCTGGTAGCATCACACAGTGTGATTTATCCAAAGCTCTTCTGAGTTTGCAAGTGCCCTGAAAAGCCAAATGGATTCTTTGGAGTGATCACAGACATCTTTCTGGTATCTGATGTCACTGGGCCCATGATGTACTGGGATTGTCAATATAAACCAGTAATCATCTATCCTGAAGTATTTTCCCCTTGAAATGTTATGGCTAATTCTCTGCTTTTCGTGTGCATACTCCTCTGTGCCTATATAGGCAATTATTTTAATTTTTTTTAAGTTTTTTTAATGACATTGCTATTCTCAGGTGACTAAAAAGTAAATGTAAGTGTATGCCAGTCCTAAGCTAAACAAAATAACCTTTATTTCACATTATATGGTGCACTGGATGCCAGATCAAGGACAGGGGTTGCGTGGAAAACCTAGAAGCAAAATGCAGGAAACCAGAATAGGCTTGGCAATGTAGCAGTGTTACTACTCTTATTTAAACGTGTCTTGGAGTTTGAATAAAGGAGGGTGGGATTTTTTTTTTTATTTTTTTTTTAAACTCAACAGAAAGACAGTATATCTGACAGCACAGTATTCCTCCATAGATAAGCACTTTTCTGGCTGTTTCAAATACAGTTGTTTTAATTTGTCTTCCAAAGTGTACCACTGAAGGGAAAAAAAAAGAAAACTAGCCTCTTAAAGGGTCTTCATTAGGAATCTGATTCTCCTGCATGCACGAAGATGTTAAATTATGAGTAACCAAGCACCACTCTTTGGGGATTTTCAGCCTGACCTGAGTTTCAAAGACTGTTTGCACTTTGCTTTTGCAGACTCTCATTCTAAAAAAATGCCTTGACAAAGCAGTGGGCATAAGCTAAACAAGGTGTGCAGCTGAGCTTTGTAAATGGTTCTCAAGAAAAAATGTACCTAGAGTGCGTGGTGAGATAGGCTGAGTTAAAAAAAGAGAGATTAAAATGACATAAAACATAAGATGTCTTTTGAGACCATATAGAGACCATATAGAAGGCTATTGAACATATTCCCAAAAGACTGATGAGAACATTTAAGAGCATTTGGGAAGCCAGAGCTACTTGAAATGTCTGCGCGTTTGATTTGTCCGGGGGATTGTTGGATGTATATTGTTCCCCTGCCCTTCAGGATCTTAGGATCAGACATACCTTGAAATTAAAGAGTTTAAAACCTTCTGGAATTAAATAGTATTTGTCAGCAGTTCAGTAAAAGCCAAACGAAGCTGCTCTAGCTCCTCTTTTTATGTGAATTAGGAGCCAGAAAGGACTTCTGTTCATGTCTCACAAATGTGAAGTCATGGTTGATGTCATGCCAAAGACAGCGGTCTTTTTTAATCATTTTAATTAAAACACAATCAGCGTGAAAGATCCTCCAATATTTCTCTCTCTTATTTTGTCAGAGGTCATTCTGCTTACTCCCTTTGTACTCCTTATCACTAAACCTTGCTTTTATGCCCACCATTTTCCATTTCCCTTCCTAGTTAGTTTTCTCATCCCATTACTACTGGTGTGTGCCCATGCACCTCTGTGAAACGAACCAGATTAGTTCTGTTCCATCATTTTGCTCTTTTCTACCTTTAGGCTGTGGAGGCAAGCCATGCCAACAGAGGAGCTTCTGTGTTTTACTGTGCAAAGCAGTGAGGGAGAAGGCCAGGTAAAGGGGGGGTTGTGTTTGTTTCCATCTCTTACAGATGAGAGATTTCTGAGGTAGGTGTGCTGACCACTACAATGAGAAGTGTAAGGGAAGGAGTCTAGTTAAAAACAGGTAGATGTATAGACTAACCTGTGGCAGATGCAATGGCAAGTCACAAAAGGTTTGTGTGAAGACTTGCATTTATACCTGAAATTTCCAATGACTGTGTTCAGCTTTCTCCGTTAGTTGTGTCCTGCAGAACTCCGAGTAAACATTTAGCTCAGATCTGTGATGTAGTTGTACTGTTCTGCATCCACAATGAGGTTTGACTCATCCACAGTGAGAATTGACTATGATGCCCTTTCTCCATTCTGTGTTTCTGGATCTGCTGTCTACAGCATAGTGTCTACATTTTGTACTCAATACTAGACTGCCAGGTACCATGGCTACAGCTGCTGAGCTCTCGAGGGAAGGCCAGCTGAGCTCTGAAGACCATGTTTTTTCTTCTTCCTTTTAAATGTTATTCATTCCCTTTTGAGCATGCTACTAATTCTACCAGCAAACCAGGCTATTAGGTTAGAAATATTCTAAAGTGGGTGCATGACAGCTTTTGCAAAGTTCACCTCCCCGCTTAATGTTTGAAAAGTGAAGTTTGTTGAGCGGTGGGGTGTCTGTTGGACTGGCATTTGTTTTTCTTGCTACCTCCCTCACCTTTCTTGCTCTTTGTTGAGAAGAGTGACAGCTGTCAGAGAGGCCGTTAACATTCCAAGGTGGTACTCAGCTGGCTGTTACGTTTCCATCTTGATGGTCTCTTGGATCAGCTTTGAGGTGGAGAGATAGCTGCTCTCCAAAATATTCTCAGCAGCTTCTGGAGCAGTCTTCAGTAGGAATTTATGAAGGATGGGTCTTCTTTAGAGAGATACAGCTGAGAGAAAAAGGAGGGCCCCTCTTGAAGGGCTGGAGTTTCTCTTTGGTCAGGTTATTTGCCTGAGAGTCGTTTTTGTCAGCCCTTGAGCAAACCGAGTGAATACCTGGGTTATGCACTTCTCAGGGTTTGAATACACATATATTACATACCCTTCTCTCACTAATCAGCGTGACACATTCCTTTGTTGGCAAACGGTTCCAAAACAAACACAATCAGTTCACTTAATTGTACCTATATGAAGTAGTAATTCCTTCAGATAAATAATGCAATGAATTTGCTGCATCTTGAGCAATTCCACTTCTG
>WUAM01000395.1:14819948-14851193 GCA_024336885.1 Actenoides hombroni
TTAAAAAAAAAAAAGCAGACATGAAAAGAAAATGCCTTTGTAGTGGTACTGTTGTCTATAATGTGTGGCTGTAATTGGTTTATAACTTTTATAACTTAAATTTTTTAACAAGTTTTAAATCTTAAGGAATACTGAGAAAAAAACCCAACACATTGGAACAAGAATAAATTTACTTATTAGAACAGGTTAAAACCCAGTTAGATAAGTAATTATAGTTGTGGTTAAGATTATGACATGCTACCCAGTTGACAAAGCTCTGTTCTTGCCTGTGTGTTGCCATCCGAGCCACTGCTTTCCCAGGCATTTTGCTGTGTTTTGCTGGTAAAGCTGCTTGCTTGGTTAAGAACTATTTATTCAATTCCTTGCCCTTTATGTGGTGACTACAGATGTATGTGAGCCATGGAGAGTTGCTCTTTTGTATTCATATTCATTTATCAAGGCTAAAATGTTTTCACCCTGAAAAGTTAATTTGTTCTGCAGATCAGTTAAGACATGTAGGGTTTTTAAGATACAAACCAGAAGACCCAAGTTTAAAATAGATGTGCCACAGAACAGGCTTGACTGTATCAACCAGCTTGGATGCCTCTATAATCTTTGGCCACCATCCTGATAAGACCTCCGAATGTAGTTAACTTTACACATAGTGAGAAGTCTTACTAAAGGCTCCCAGGCTGCACTTAGCTTTCTGTGCATGCCAAAGTCTGTGCAGGGTTACAGCTCACTGTGTCGTGGGTGCTGCATCACTGGGGGATAACAGCTTTGAGCATTTGGGTGAATGTCAAAGATGGGTATTAGGTGGAGAGACATAGTATAGAGCATTTCCAGGAAATACCTTGGCATGGAGCAAAGGCATCACTCAAAGTACATAATTTTCCCTCTTGCTTTGATTAGTTCCTTTTATTTCAGACAGCCTTTCCCCAAGCCAGGTTCACCTGAGCTGTGCTAGTAGTCCAGTACCTACTTTCTGAAAGAGCTTAGCTTATCAGATGTTGATAGTTGGCTTAAAGCACCCTGAAGTGATCTGCTCAGCACTTGCTTTCAAGAAACTTAGGCACCTAAGCAGATGTTAAGTTCTCTTGATAATTTAATTTCACCTCAATCTGTCAAAACTGGTTAAAATCTTCTGGCTTAGATCTTCTCATTTTTGTGTGTGCAGCGTAACGCAGTAATGTTACCTAGAATGCATGAAAAGAAAGAGATAAAATATACTGGCTTTTTCATCAAGCTTTGTATTCTGGCACTGAATTAGCCTTAGAGGTTGGTTTTACCTACCCCACGTCAGAGTGGTGCTAACTAGAATGTTTAGCTTAAAGACAGATATTTGCTTCAAGTAGGAAGGTGTCAGCAGTACTGCCTCGTGCTCTTCCCTGCTGGCTGAGCGTGGCAGCCATCTCACTTCCAGTTTCTGCTTTACAGCTTCCCTGGTGTGCTGCCTTCCTCACTCTAGGTATTTCTAACTTGCCAGTCAAGACCTTTTAATTCTTCCTCCTCCTTCCTCATGCAAATTCCCATTGTAAGATAGACTTCTTTATCTCCCAAATATGGTTCCTTGTAGACAAGACAACAGCTTTTCAATTGCTTTTTAGCCCATGAAAGCCAACACTGCCAACTCTTAAGTGCTTAGAAATTCTGAGATTCCTTATGAATCTTGTCATTTATATACTTTATATTTTTAAATGTTAAGTTCCTCTTTTCCATAGTGGATCCAGGTAAGCATGTCTTCAACGTTATGGCACAGCTATGAAGTCCAGGTGCCTTTGCCTTTCTCTTTTACTACAAGAATAAATCCTGGCTTAACCACAGGTTTTCCAGACTTGAGACTTAAAGAAAAATGTAAAATAGCAGAATCATGCAGTTAAATTATAATGGTTGAAGGCTGTATATTAATATTACTGTTAATAATATTGCCTGACTCTTTGCTTTTAGGTCTTCAACCACCTCTTTGTGAATACAGTTCATTAATAATAGGAGTGGTAGAGGTTAAAGGTCATGGTGTGGCAGCTAGCAGAGGATATATGTCTGAGCAATGTAAACGCTTGAATCTCTGTGGCATCTCGCCTCTACAGTAGTTTGCAGGTAGTGGGTCTACCATGTGTAAGGTTTTTCTTCTTTACAAAGTAACTTAACTCCACTGAGTAAAGTATAATCACATGAGTTTCAGATTAAATGATTTAATACTGATTTTAGCATCCCTTCACTGATTTCTTTTTGAACCGTTGTGTACAGGCCACGTTACTTTGGCTTGGGATCTCTGAACTTAGACAACTTGCAAATTATATAACTAGCAAGTGCAGTACTGGGGTGCATAAAAAAAAGAAAAGAGTGTCTAGCAGGTTGAGGGAGGTTCTCCCCATCTACTCTGCACTAGTGAGACCACATATGGAATACTGTATCCAGTTTTGGGCTCCCCAATTCAAGAGACACAGGGATCTACTGGAGGGAGCCCAACGGAGAGCTACAGAGATGATGAAGGGACTGGAACATCTCTCCTGTGAAGAAAGGCTGAGAGAACTGGGGTTGTTTAGTCTTGAGGAGAGAAGACTGAGAGGGGATCTTATTAATGTCTATAAATATCTGAAGGGTGGGTATGAAGTAGAAGGGGCCAGTCTCTTTTCAGTGGTGCCCTGTGACAGGATGAGAGGTAATGGTCACAAGCTGAAGGACAGGAAGTTCCATATCAACATGAGGAAAAACTTCTTTACCGTGCTGGAGCCCTGGAACAGGCTGCCCAGGGAGGTTGTGGAACCTCCTTCTCTGGAGACTTTCAAGACCCACCTGGATCTGTTCCTATGTGGCCTGCCCTGAGTGAGCCTGCTCTGGCAGGGGGGTTGGACTTGATGATCTCCAGAGGTCCCTTCCAGCCCCTATCGTTCTATGATTCTTTGATTCTACTGAGGTCAGTCCTTAGTTCTCCTGCTGGATGCAGGTGTGGAAATACATGTAGATAAATGCAGCATAAACCCCTGTGGCCACAGCTGGCGGGGAGCTGAGGACACATTCCGTTCCTTAGTCAGGAGTGACAGAAATCTGTGAAGAGGAGTCTGGGAGCTGTGGCATCCTTTTGCTCTTGCTTCACCCTGCTGCTGTGCTCTGGTGTGGTAACTCAACCTGTCTGTGTACACAACTGTCAGGGGGGCACAGTAGGTGGTTAAATCAAGCTGCTGTTGTTCAGCCCTGCCCGTAACAAATTGCTGTGTGAGCACCCGACAGGGAGCCCTGCGCTGCCATTTCTCTGAGTCCAGCAACAGAGGAGTTGACACTGAGGCACTCCAGTGAGTGTGAGTCCCACCAGTGCAGGCTAGAGAGCTCTGCTGGCCTGTCAAGGGCAACCCCTATCTGATGAGCAGGTATATGGAAAGGACAACTATGATTATGTTTTGAATCACTGCTAGCTCCATGAACACTGAATCATTTAGAGTGAATATCAGACATCTAACAATTTGAGGGGCTGGGTAATGGGCTCTGCTCTGTTTTTGTTTGGTCTTTTCCTCTTCAGGGGCAGATTTTTCTAAAAGCTAGCCTGAAGTATTAACAGTTTTAAAGTATGGTATTTAAAAGAGATCTGTGTCTAGTAAAGACCGTGTGTCATACAAGCCATTATCTTAACAAGCTCCTTATAGGGACAAATCAATGTCGTGTTAGTGCCAACCTTCTTCCATTCATTTCCTACATGGGCATCCCTCCCTAGGCAGGCTCGTTGCCTTGGTTCCTAGGCAACTGTAATAATATTGCTGCACGTGTGTGTCAGGCATTGATTGCCTTTGGGGCTTTTTTTTTGTGTTGTAAGTGAACACAGGCTAGTCTGTTTTCCTTTTCTTTGTGTTCTGCTAAAGCCTCTGAGAGTTTTGAAGGGCACGTCTGTGATATTCACGGCCAAGCAATTCAGAAATACTTGGAGGCAAGAACATGTGCATAGCATGGGATGGTGATCATGCTGGAATCCCTAGGCAAGGCTTACTTTAGCTACTGTGGTTTGCTCTTTGGGGTTTTTTAATAGCCAGGTTACAGGTGGCTTAGTATTTTGGTTGATTGGTGAATGTATAGCATCAGACATAATGAACAACCCCATTTTAGCTTGGTTTTACTCTGCATGGAGGGAAAGAAATAAACCTGAAGAGTCCTAGTCAATGAAAGGTTCAGTCCTAAATGAAATCCCTACTGAAATTCCTTTCAAGGAGAATTATTCACTTGAGCAAATATGTGCAAGGTTTGGCACAGAGTAAGTGGGATTTTTTAAATGAAAAAATGAAAATTGTGAGAGAAGGGATAGTGGGTGAATATGGCACTGCAGTGAGACAGGGAAGCTCTTCGCCCTTCTCAGCTCTTCTAAGAGCTCTTGGCTGACCTCAAGCACGTCAGTTCACCTGTCATTTCCTGTTTGAGGTGGGAATGGCAGTGTATCTGTCATCCACCATTGCTCATTTCAGAGACAAACAGCATAACCATGAGCTGCTTTGATTCCCCCATTGGTGTTTGGAAGCCAGACCATGTGTGTGGTACTGAACCTGTCCTTACACACCTTGCTAGTCCCAGCACCTTCATCTCAACACGGTCATACTGGTCAGTCTGTTAACCTGTAAGGTTCCTAGGAGACAAATAAAACTGCCTTTGAGATGACATCCTGGGCCACTAGTTGATCATCCCTCGTTTATTTTGTGCGCTTAAGGTGGAAGGTCTTTGAGGCCTCTCTGTGTTGCACTCCCCTCTTTGGCCACCTGATCTTACCCATGGACACCTAAAAAGTGATGCAGTAGAGAATAGAGATACAAGTATAATCAATTGGTTGTGCAGAATCTAGAACTACTTGAGCCATAAGCCTGTGAAATACACATGGGAAGCGTGAAAAGAATTTGCCAGAATTTACCAAATATAGATCTGTCTGTGTTTCAAATGCCCAGACTTAATGGGAGACACTAACATTGGCATTTCCTCAAAGTACAAGAAAAAATTTTATGCTTTTAATGTAGAAAGAGTTTTCTTTTATAACTAATAATGATAGTAATAAGAGCATCATAATGCCTGTCTGGCTGTGGAGAGCTTTGCCCTTTCTCGGTTACACTTTTCAGTGCAATAGAAATTATTCAGAGGATTGAATAATGCTCTGCATTTTTGTAACTCTGCTGTTCAAACAAGTAAAACATCCTTCAAACATAAAACACCCCCCATAATCTCAACAGAAATTGAGTTGGTCAGGAAACGGAAAAAGAAAACACTGAGATAGAGGAAGCTATTTCAGTTGCCTTCTTAGAAGACTGAAAGTCTGTATGAAAACAACAGACAGTGTTCACCAGTTCTTCAAATAATGTTTGAAAAATAGGAAGATGCTGTTAATGTGCAGTATTGGAATATCATTCATTAAAGAAGGAAACATGAAAGGCCTGAGTGGCTAAGGGCTCATCAGCTTATTATCAGTGGTGTGTAGAAGTCTCACAAAAGATGCAGGGACTTTTTGGCCTCTATCCAAAGAAGCGAGGATTCAGAAGTAATACATGAACTGTGAATTACCTATGATAACAACAAGGGTTAAGGAAAAGATAACTAAATGTAGTGAACTGCTATAGCCAGCTTCTATAGACTACAAAATGTACTTTTTCTTCAGAGAAATAAAGCATTTTGGAATACTGAGGCTTGAAAACAATAGTAAAGAAAAATGTCAGGGGCTGGAAGGGACCTCGAAAGATCATCGAGTCCAACCCCCCTGCCAGAGCAGGACCACCTAGAGCAGATCACACCGGAACACGTCCAGGTGGGTGGAGATATGTGGAGATAAAATTAGATGTCAGAATTAAATAAGAAGCAATCTGTAATATTCTAAGAAGGTGTATAATTTCGGTGAGTTTTTTGGTATCACTGGAAAATTTCTTGCAGTGCCATTAGGGAAGGTCAACTGTTTCACAATTTCCAGGGTCAGCTAAGACCAACTGTATTTGATACAGTGAAAAGCAAAGCTGTAGATAGCTTGGGCTAGTTTAGCTCCACCACTTTAAAGGGATTAACTTACCATTTGCACAGCAGCAGAGCAAGATCAACATTGCCTTCCTGCCCTGGTGACTGAGTTGCTTTAGCAGTGAGGGGATACAAGCATGCAGTGAAGGCTGGCCCAGGTATCCTCTCTGCCTGTCCCTATGGAGAGCAGCTTTCTTCTCCAACTCAGAGCACTGTTTGTCCAGGCTGCTGTTTTGTTGTCATCTGCACCCCATGGTTGGGGCTGGGACTACATCAGCCTTCACCCAGGAGTGGCAGTCAGGGGTGTGAGCACCACTATGGAGATGAGGGCTGCCAGTGCAAGGGGCTGTGAGATCCAGAGCTGGCTGTTTGTGCTGCCTCTGGTTAGTGCGTGACAGTGTGGGGTCCTGGTCAGAGCTTCAGCTATTGCACCAGCCCTAATAAACAACAGCACAAACATTTCTTCTCTCGTTTGGCTCTGAGTGATGCGAGAGAAGTTTGTTCATTTTTCCCACTGAGCTTATTTCTGAAAAATTAATTCAGATTAATTTAAACACCACCAATCTTTGTTTTCTCTGCTGATTGCCTTTGACTGGGGAGGGCAGGCGTGTTGGATCCTTTCTTCTCCTGCTCCATCCATTTCAGTGGCAATTTCTGGTATGTTTTGTCACCTCTGTGCATACTGTGCAGAAATCGTGAGCGAAGGGAGGGAGTGGCAGCGCGAAAGCACAAAATTACACTCCTCATCATTACCCTCTAGCAACTTCCAGGGCACTGTAAATTGCTGACTAACAAGGAAGAATTAGCTTGATAAAATCACCATTAGTGTCAGTTCAGAATGATGTAAAGTTTTAAAGACACTGCTGTCCTCTCCGTTCCTCCCTCATCCGTTAGTGTCTGTTTGTGGAAATCCCAGTCCAGCAAAGCACATAAGCACATGCTTAATTGTAGGCAGATCAGTAATCCCAAGGAAATCACTGGGATATCAGTCCTAAGCATGTGTTTATGTGCTTCACTGGATCAGGGCCATAACACACACTCTTTGAGTGCAGAAATTACAAATATCTGTGAGAGTTTTTGGATTTAAAACGAGATTTAGACTTACTAGCTGGACTTAGAAATATGACAATCAAGTTTTACTACAAGTGAGTATAGAAGTTGGTAGACATTAGCCTCTTTAACCTTCCTTTTCTTACCTCTTATTTGAGTTTTATTAGTTTATGCTGGTTAGAAATGTGCCCCTGAATCTTTGCAGAGCTGTCTCACAGCTCTGCAGTTACTGAAATCTAGACCATGTTCGGACTTGTGCATAAAACTTAAAATGCAGCCAGATCAGGAGCAGTTTTTTAAGTTGCAGGTGAGGTGCAGATGCAACTGATAGAGCTGTCAGCTTCTCTTAGCTTATGGACTCCTCACAGTATTGCCAGACCACATGCCAAAATCCAACAGTTTGCCATGTGGCTACTCAGTGTTTGGGGTTTGTTTCTTCATGTTTTCCATTTTTCCTCACAGTCTTGAAGACAAGAACATTATTTCTAAGAAAACAAAAACACAACTCAAAAAAGCTCAAAGAAAACAAACAAAACCCCCCACTAAAAACACACCAGTGAACTCCTGGATTCTCATATAGTCATTTGACTACAGTAGCTGTGAAAAAGGAAAAGTACAAGGCATTTCGAGACCTGCCACAGAATCACCAGAGTGAGCAGCACCCCTCATTTGTATTTCAAAATTGATCTAAAGTTTGATGTTTTGTTGCTTTCATTATTTGATTATCCAACTGGAATCTAAGACTTTGGGCCTCTGACACTGTCATGCTTTTATTTTTTTCATTTGGTTAAAAAGCTGTAGTGGCTTAACTTATCAATACAGACAGTTATTTGCATTGAAAGGCTGAGAATGTCCAGCTGTCTAGTTGTAGCCCACTCCATGATCACAAGATCTTCCATTGCTCCAAGCCATCTGGAACTGGGGCTTGATCTGCTGTGACATTACCTCCATTGCCTCAGAGTGCCCCAGAAGTAATCCAGGCATCTTTGAGCAGTTGATTTGTTTGAAGTCATCATATCAAACAGATATAGCACAACTTTGAATGACAGAAACTATAATTGTGTTGATCTAGCCCAGTCTTCCACAGGACACAGAGCAGAAAATAGCACCTACCTCCAGTTCATTTTTTACATTGTGGAATGACTTCTTCTCTTGCTGTTCAAATGGACTGTACTTTACTCTTTCCAGAACAACTGGCCACTGGAAATTCAATGAGAACAATGTCATATCTTGGCTGGAAACGGAAATATCTTAATGGAAATGAGTATTGTTACTCTTCATTCACCAACCAAAGCAACAAACTTGTGTTTCATAAATCCAAATTGGTGTCTGTTCTGTGACAGACCTGCATGCTAGCTAATAAGAAGATAGATAGTAATCCTTCTAAAAATTTCTGTCTATGAAGCAGAAGTGTTGGGACAGATTCTCAGCAACTGCACATGGATGTAAGTCAACTTACTTTAGTGGTCTCGAGTAGCTTTACACCAGCAGAAGTGAGGGCAAGCCAGTGTCTTTTACAGCTCCACTCTTTTGAATATAATGCTCTTTGAGCTACTAGAACTGTTTCAAGGAATGTCTACTGCCCACAATCCATGTGAAGTCCGTTGCATGCTCTGATCCTGTTTTATCATTCAATTTTGATGCTAATTTGTGTTTGCAGGTGTGAAAGCTGTGGTGCTGTCTTCCACTCTGAGTGCAAAGTGAAGGCTGTACCATGTCCCAGATGTGTGCGTAAAGAATTGCAGAAGAAGCAGAAGTCCTTCTGGAGGCGACTGAATATGGACGAAAACTTCGAAGAGTCTTGCAACATGTTTGAGTTGTCATATCAGAACACATGAGCTCCTTAAGGCAGTGGCCAGTCTGAAGAGAATCCCTTCTGCAGCTGCCAGCTCAAGCCCAGCTCAAGCAGTTTCTCAGCTTAGCCAGGCAGAATAATACCCGACCTTCTTCATCTATGAATAACAGCTGCCAAAGTGGCCATAAAGCCTTGTTGGCTTTGAAATACCAATGGCTAAACTGCATTTTGCTTTGAAGTCCAGCTGCTAGCTCTCATACAAAATGTGGTTTACTTGAAATGCTTTAGGTCTAGATAATTAAGCACCCATTTTTTTTCTTTTCCACCTCTGGAGAAGAGTTTTCCTCAAGGCAGAAAATACTTGCCGCAACGATCACATTATTTTTTATGTTGTCCATTCAGAATCAATGAATCATCTACTTATTTATGTGTATTATTTATTTATTATTAGCCTTGGCAGAGGTGCTGGTGAGGTGTTTCAAAGAACCCAATAGGGCAGGAGTGATTTTAAACCCGCCTGCTCCTTCTGATGTAGACATGTGGCTCCATTTCCTTATGTTTCCAGAGAACTACTTCTAAAGGATCAGTGCATTTCCACGTCATTCTCCCCAAGGAAAGAAAAGTATCTCCCATCAAACCTTATTCTGGGTGCTTGCAAACGTAAGATGCAAAATAATTCCTTCAGCTGTGTTTATATATTTATAACCACCCCAGTGAACTATTCCGTATACAGATAAGCAGGGGACTTTCTACTGGTTTTGTTCAGGCTGGATATATAGGTTAAGCTCTGTCGTTGAAGTCCATTGAGTTTTACGCTGGTTATTCTTGATCTGTGTGAGGCCACATCCTCATCTCCAGTAACATGATATTGGTTCTGACCTTCTGCTAGTCTTGTGTTTTAAGACATTTGAAGTGTCCACATTAGTTTTGGGTTTATTTTGTAAAATTTACTTTAAATGTTTCTCTAAATTGAACCTGTTAGACTGGTAGTCAGGGGAGTGGTCTTGCACACCTTAGTTAGAAAATACCTCCAGAATTGTGAAACACTATTTTCCTGTGTTCATGTGCAGCTTGTGCCCTATGTTTTCTGTAAGCTCTAAGGGATTTTATACTTCTGTAGTGACTTCTGTGGTGGAGAGTGAAGTTCCTCAAGGTATGGTTCTGCTCCATGCACCTGGAACACAGAGGAGTATTAAACACAGTGACTTATATATATTGTGAAAGGGGAGTACATGATGTATTTAACTGGAGAGATCTGTATCATCTGTATCATCATTAGCAGTATGTTTGATTCATTGTGTCTTCACCTCCAGTGAGCACTTCGAGATCCTCCTCCCTGCAGTCCGTGTTCTTAACTCTTTCTCCAGACCCTGCAGTACTATGTGTATTACATACATATGAAAGCATTGACATGTATATATGCACACACACATACATCTATATACAGAAAGCAAATACGGTTTTGGGAGGAAAAAAAGCCAGTCACATGCATGTGTATTTTTCCTCTCCCCTCACTTATGTTTGTCAAAACACAGAATACTGATCTTTGCTTTTATATAACCTGCAGGCTGTTGTATTCGAGCAGTCTTGATCGTTAAAGCACCTCACTAATTGCTGAAGTATTTTAAATAAAAAACCAGCGTACATCATGCTTATGTTAAAAGGTAGAATGCTACAGTGAATTGCCTTGTACTGGAGTCTTAAGTGGTTACCTTTTCCAGCCTCCAGTCAAAGAAAACAGCTGAATCTGAGCTTTCTCAAATTTGAGTGCAACTATTATATATACATAGAAGCATGTTTATATCTGTATACATTAGACAACCAGTGCCTTTCTTTTCCAGAAGTCCTTCTCTCAGTGGGATCCTTTGGAAAGAAGTGAGGGTTCTTCCGTGGTCTTGGCAAGGTAGTATAGGGATTCCCATATTTAATGAACCTGGTGAACCATGCACCTTTGTCACTGAAATTAATACTTCCTCTACAGAGTGATGTCTCTATCTCAGCTCACTCTTCCTTGTGTGGAATGACTTGCTTTTGGCTGTCATCCTTAAAGATATAATGTTCCTTGCAAGCCCATTCCCATGTGAAGAATTCCCTGCACGGCCCCAGATGCAGACAGTGGGGATGTACTGCGGAATTAGTCACGCAAGCAGGAATGGCAGCAGCACTGGCTGAATAAATGTTTTTAGCATGTGTCACTGCAACCAGTCCTGTGGCAAAGCCAGTAGCTCTGAAACTGTCAGAATCCAGCAGGTATTATTTTGAATTAGCTCTAGATATAATAGTGGGGCACTGAAGGAAAAAATGGATAGTGTTTCTCATATCATTGTGCTTGGGTATTTAAAGATACTTCACAGCACTGGTTCATGTCCAGCTCGCTTTAGAGAAGGCTGCTTGTGTGCGTTGTCAAAAACCCTGTGCAGCCAAGGAGTTAAGGTCCAGATATTGCAAACTGTTAGTTACTTTGACAGGTATCCTGATCTCCAAAGTACCAGTCATTTGGGTGATTAGATATTCTAATTGGATTCTGGAAGAGTAACAGAGACATCCTTGGAGTTACTCTGGGTTTGTACAGATATTACAGAAGTCTCTTTGCTAATGAGGCTTTACATTAAAAAAGAGAGTATGATGTCAGCAAAACCGATGGAATCGGTCGTGGATTTGGAACCACTGCCATTGCTAATGACAAAGAACAAAAATGGGTTGTTACAATATGCTGGCGGTGCCAAAAGCTTTTTGTAAAGGAAGACTGTACAAACCAGATCAGATTAATTTCTTTAAAATCCAGTGGTGGTGTAAACGAGCCAGTTCCTAAAACGGATACGTTTTCATTTCTACTTTGGAAAAGTAGTACAGCTTCTCACCGTAGCTATAGGAGCAGACTGTAAAGTGGAAGATGTTTTTCTCTCAGGGATGCCTCACTCCTATCCAAAAAAAAGTCAATCCATGTGAATGGGTAAGATAAAGTCTTTTGTCACTGCCTTTCATAAGCATAATGAAATGCTTGATCCTGCTCTCAGAAGGTGCGGATGCAGGAGGAGCAAACCCTAATAATTTTTCAGGACTGCAAGGCAAAAGAATAAGCTGAAACTACTGCTCACATTACTAACTCTGAAAACTCTAAAAGACTGAACTCTAAAAGAAAGTTTTCCTGCCAAGCCATTTGCTAGTAGGAGACTCAGCCTGGGCTTCTGTGGGGGGTTTTAGTTTCAGACAGTGCTGTACCTTGTGTGATTCGCTTTGCTGCACTAACAGTGCTGCGTGCTGGTGCCCATTCTGCAGCCCACAGCCTGCCTGTAGCTCTGCTCTGCAGACTTCTGGGTGGGCATCAGTTGGAAAAGTACCTGGGATCTTTCCAGGTTGCACAACTCTTCCCCCCGCCCAGGTGAAATTATGTATTAATACTTCTAGTCTCACACTACCCACACATGAATTCATTTTGAACAATAGCATTTCACTGCAAATCAAGAATAAAAGGTGCTGTTTGTCTCCTTCACAGAGAAGGCGCTTTCACGGCTGATGAAGGATTTGATCTATATATCCAGCTACTGCTTTAGCTTGTGCAGAGCTTGTAACCAGTGTAGAAATAGGGTGCCTTACTGCAAGGGACTATTGCCTGACCTTCTACAGTTACTTAGAAACTTCTCTCAGTTTAGTTAATCTGAGATTATTTTAATCTAGGACACTATAGAGATCCTTAGTCAATTCTGGTTTCCTCTTTACCCCAACCCTCTAATTTTCCTTTAATGTGAAGAGGGACCTACCTAGAGGATGCAAACTGTAGCTTTTTTTTTATATTACCAACCTAAAAAAAAATAAATTTGGATCTCTTATGTAGAAATCTTTCTATTGCCTTTTTTGTCTATCTTAGGTGATGAAAAATGACAGGTTTGTGGTGTGACGCAATATGCTGTCTGGCACGTACCAATACGAGCTCGTTGCTGGGATGGTAGGAATTGGCAGTTGAAAGGGTTTCCTAGATAAGTGAGAGAAGGTACTTTTTGGTGAGAAACTTAAGGTTTTCACAATACTCCACAGGCTCTGATAGACCTGTTAGGACTGAATCGAGGTACTTCTAGAGCTCCTCTTGTCAAGGCTTCTCTTACTATCAGGATCCTGTGTGTATTATAATGAATTGATGATAATCTTCTGAAAGACTTGAAAAAAACCAGCAGAGGATGTCTGCTTACAATGATATGGGGAAGCTTCACAGTTGTATTTTGCTTTTCCTGGTAGCAACGCAAGCCACCAAGTTTCCTGGGCTTCCCAACGTCATGGCCTGGATTGCAGCTGACTGTTGACCTGTATAAAAGAAATAGAGTTGGTTAATCTTCATAATATTCTCTCTTTATTTCTGCTGCTCATCTGCAAGCCAGTCCCTTCTCTCTCTGTGTCTCTGTCTTTGCTCACAGTGCTGCGCCCACAGCTAGGACTTTGAGCTTCATAGCTCATTGTGTTGCTTTTCAACCCGTTGGCACTGATCATTTTCTCCTTTGTCATTTGTTTTCCACTTTTCCCAGTAGGAGTGCCTTACAGTACTGTATATTAGTATCTATCTTCCTGTTTTGGATTTCCTGATTGGATCTGCTGTTTGATTAACTTGTAGGCTTAAACTGAAACCGTCCCATGGCTGCACTCTTTTGCAGGTGCAGCCGAGTAAATCGGTTTGCCTGTTCTGCCCTCATGAAGTGAGCTCTACAGGCTGTCTGTACCAACTCTGAAGACACAAAGCTGCATGGAAACCCCTCGCTTTTGCTCAATTTGGTGCCTTAAATTTTCAAAAGTGAAGAATTTTGCCAGAAATGCTCTGCCATGATGCATCGTGTTTGGCGTTGGAGCTTGAAACCCTCGCTCATGGCAGTTTCCATCTCGCTAGGAGTGCTGACCATAAAATTTGTTTGCTATCTATGCTTTAAGAGGGAAATATGAGAAAGGATAGCATGGAGACGGTGTTGATTTTTATTTCCTATGTTTTGGAGACTAGCTGGGCTTCTCTTCAGACAGAAATGTGGTTGTGCTTATACAAGACCTTCAGGAGCTGTGCATATATTATAATGGTAAGCACTGGGCATTAAAATGGGATCAGGTCACGTGCCATTTGCTTCTCCTGGAACCACTGACCAGCCAGCCCATGTCACATGGCAAGGGACTCCTGTACAGCACTCCCTACCTGCATACACAGGTAGGACCCATGCTGTGGGAGGGAAGGCATTTCCTCAAAGCTGAATTTTAATGCAGCCTGGTTCCTTGAAGGCTGACCCAGGGAGGTTTTGGTCAGCATTACATGAGAGAGAGGCTTAATCTGCTTAAATTTTAGCATTGTTTGCTAAAGTATGGCTAACTCTTCTAGCATGTGTCAGCCCTGGGCACATGTCCATTCTGACTGTGATCTTTTAAGTCCACGTTTGACACCCGTAGCAGAAATCCTGTTTGACAATGGCAGGGCTGTTGCTGCATTTTAGCAGCGTAGAAAGGAGGCAGCCTGGGTGATAATGTGCAAAGTCCTTCTTTACTTGAAACCTCTGATGTGCACACACTGGCTTGGGTCATATCTTAAAATGCCAATTTCATCCAAATTCCTTAGGGTGGCCACTAATCCAGATCACAAAAGTGCCACTTATGGGCAGCATTAGAGGAATCCAGGCCTGGAAAGCTATTAGCTCTCTAGCACCGAAGTGTATTAGGCGTCATCTACATGCACAAGTGTCAGTGGCTCGATTATTTATTTGTTTGTGTCTAATCCACACGTTAAACTAATACAAATCCTTGAATGCACAGTGTTGTTTTGGTGGAAAAAGGATTTGCTTCAGTTTTGCTTATGCACTTGTCTAGAAAGTCGATCTTGCTTAAATTCAAGTGTGCTTCAGACTGATTTATAGTGGCATTGATACCTGTGATACTGGGTTGGCTTTTACCAGTCCCTGCTATACTTGAGCTGAGCAGAAGTAAGAATAATAAGAATTCGTGAGCAAAATGTGTGTTTGGAGGGTTTGAAGTGATAAAGGCAGCTTCCAAATCAACTTTAGTTCAGTCAGGCCAGCTAGAAGCTGAGGGAGGCCGGGCGTGAGCAGCAGAGCACAGTGGCTGATGCCACCCCCGGCAGCCCGAGCTTTCCTTCCCACCAGAGCCACCAGCTCACCTGCAGCACTTGCAATGGGGTTTAGCATTGCTGGCAGTGCAGCCCGAGGTTTTGGAAAAACATTACGTGTGTGTGTGTGTGTGTGTGTGTGTTACTCTGTTAACCTATCAGCGACGTAATTACGCGCATTTCGTTGTTCTTGTGTTTGCATTGGGGTTGTTTTTTTTACTTTTGACAAGAATTTTTTTACGTTATCAGCAACTACTAGGCGGTAGTCTTAATTTATTATTGATATGTAATAATGTTATAATTTCAATTCAGTGAGTTGAATGGCTTGTTGACACTCGAGCAGGGTTTATTTGGGTTCACTTGTGACAGCATCAGAGAGCACCAGTCCCTCGTGTATAAAGGCAACTCTCAATAAACACTAAAAAAATGTTACTCGTCCTTTTTAATTTGCCTTCTGGTGGGTACTGCATCAGGGGTAGGACAAGCTTTGAAAGAATGCTAGTTTCCTTAAAAATGCTCATCTGCTGGTGGAAATCTAAGCAAATTGTGATACTTGCTGTTTCTGGGTCTGAGCCAGGAGGTCTCTGGAAATAGTGTCAATGACTGCATCAGGTGTTATGGATTTGGACGCCCACTTAAATCTCTTTGGTGTTTTTGGAAAGCCACAGATGCCTGGGGTTTTTAATGGTGTTCACCCCCAACAGCTCTCAGGGGAGCTTAGTGGGAGCTGCTGTTGTCGGGCAGCTTTGGATATAGAGCTCTTGGGAGGCAAGCCAGAGACACTTCCCTGCTGTGTGGCTGTCACGTGGACCTCTGCCAGAAGGGTCTTGACTCCTAGTTAAGGGAGGCATCTCCCAACTGGACTGAAGGGACCATGGAAGGACTTGGATTTTGCCCATGTTGTAAGGGCTCCCCAACTGACAGGTATAGGAGCAGGCATGATGCCTTCTCTTTTGGGCTACTTCTTCCAGTGCACAAGTTGGGGAGTTTCTGCAGCTCTCTGGAGCTGTGGATTTGGTGACTGTAAGAATAGCAGCTCTGACCTGTGGTGAAGCTCATGGGCCTAAACCTGCTGCCTGAGAGCTGCCAGAGAAATCCATACCTAGCACCCCATGTTCTCATGGCCTTCAAAGAGAAGGATATATCCCCTCCCTCACTGTCCTCCTGCCCCTCCTCAGAAAGACTGAAAGTCCACCAGGAATGTCAATCCTTTTTCCTGCAGTAACCTTTGGACTTCATCCCTGTGATGAAATCAGCTACAAGCAAGGAGTTAATGTTTGACTGGGACTACACAAGTTTCATGAGGAAAAACATGTGCAAGACCTTCCTTTCCGCCTTATTTGCTTTACAAGGTGAGCAAATTCCGTTAGGACATCTCCTTCCCCTTTCACTGCCACCTCCCCTTCTCACTTCAGCCTGTAAGAGATGGTGGAAAGAGGCATCAACAGAACAGAGGCTGTGTGGTCTAGAGAGCTCTAGGAGGAAAACTTCAGTTGTTGGGTTTTTTTCTGTCCTCCTATGGCTGTATTTGCAGAGCTTCTTGTCTCCTTGCCACTTCCCAGCACCCCGCTGGGCTCTGTTACACCCTATGAACTGTCACTGAAATGAGCTGCTGGAAGGGTATACTCCATAGGCTGTCATAGGCAACTTGGGGCTGGAGTTTCTAGAAACATTTCTTTTGGTTTCAGTCAGGACCTGGTGGTGATTTTTTTCCCTGTCATACGTTGTCATTATGTGAAAGCTGTGCCCTCCAGTGAAGTGTACCTACCAATAAAACCCTACATTGGCAGCCCTACACACACACAGCCCCGAAAGCATGGCTTTTGGGATTGTTCTGTTAACCATTTGTGTTACTTTATCATCTAGCCTTTAATGCAGCAGGCCACAGAAAATACCAGTCGGCCCGTGAACTGCAGCATCCCCTCCACATTCCTTTGGGAACAGCAGCAAAGTGGCATTTGTTTCAGAGGCTGAGCAAGGGGGACAGACTGGCACAGAGTATCTACCCACCTTGTTCTCTTCATAGTTGATACCCCTCGTGCTGGTGGGACAAGTCAGTGTTTTACAATGGTGCAAGTTTGTATGTTTGGGAGTATTAGATCTTGGGCAAATCTTAGAACCTCATAGGTCCAACTGTCAATCTTTTGGATTGCCAAGCCAAGCTCTAGCCCCTCTCTTAAAGATCAGGACAGTTCATTTTTTAAAAGTGACCCTTCTAGCTCTCAGAGCAAAGTTAACCGGATTTGGTTCGTTACGGGAAGTGGACTGTTTCTGAAAGGTGGCAGAACTGGAATGCAGCTGCTCATCTGGGAAGAAGTGGCAGTGTCCACAAGTTTATGAAGTCTCGAGGACACTGTCTAAAATAAATGAAATGGTAGAAGCTCCCATGCCCAGAACTGTGCTGCAGGCTCAAGGAAATGGTTGGGTTTGGGTTGGTTTTTTTTCTATCAACTTTTCCATAACGTGTATGATAAAATCCTGATTACAGTAATAGATAAATGGAGGTAAGCTTCCTCTCTGCTTCCTTAGGGATGGAGAGGCACCTTCCAGGCCTGAGGCTTGCCATACCTTTTCAGTGAAAAGCACACTGAGAGCAAACAAAAATGTTTTGGGAGTGTGTGTACATAGCTCTGGACTGTCTTTTTAAAATAGTTCTTGTTTAACTAAATACTCTGCCAAATAGTGGTCCCATCTGGAGGCCTGAGTAATACCACTATGAGAAGGTGGTGAAAAGCATCTCAGATAATCAGGTGTCACAAGTAAAACCAGACAAAGTCTCCAAGGCAAGCAGGAGTAAATTCCAACCATTTTAAGCGCAGACAAATATAAAACTTGGCATTGAGGCTGTAAACATGCTAAAAAATCTGTCCGCTGTTTATAGCAAGTGACTTTGGATTTTCTATAATAGAGTTTGAGGCATTAGCCTCAGATATTAAAAGTGAAGTTACGAGGCTCATCTGGAAAGTTAGAGAAGTAAGATAAGAGTTCGTGCTAAGAGCTGAATGTTCATTGACTTGAACGCTCCCAGGTATTCATCACTTAGGTACAACATGATGTATTTACAGGTTAATGAGGAGGAATTGTTAGTAAAGTTGTGTATTGTTTAAAAATAAGAAAGCGCAAGTTACTGAATCTCTGTAAGGAAGTAATAGATGTAATCAAGGTGCGTGGAGCAGTTCAGTCCAAAGTACTTTCACAGCACCAAAGATTGTAAGTTAATCTCATTTGTGACTGATACTGCTGGCAGGTATGTAAAATGCAGCGACTTAGTCACAAAACGTGATGAATGTCTCTCCACTGAATTGTGCCTTGTCCTGCATGTAATCCCACTGCTTCCTGAGAGCAGGGGGTACAGACTCCCACAGGAGCAAGGTTAGGGTGGAAAAACTGAGACCTCAGCACCGTTCTGGCATCAGAGGTCGGCACGCAATAGCTTGTGACACTAGTGGATGTTGTTTGTTGTGTACATATTGCAAAATGTCCGTTCTGGCTTGGACTCTGCACTGCTGAAGAGCACTCGTCTCTGATTGTGCTGTCTGAAATCAGTCCTTTAAGCAGATACGAGTTCCGCTGACCCAAATGAAAGGTGCAAGTTTGTGAAAGAACCGGAGTTGGGCTCTCGCTCTTCAGAGACATGAGCTGTAGCAGTGTACAGAATGGGCAGGTTCCTTGTAAAATGCATATGCATCTAGCACCGAGCTAAGCCTGGGTGATAACAGGTAAAAGAGGGCAAAAGCATCATAAAATACGGGTCTCTACTGGAGGTATTTACACAGTATCGACATTGTTAGCTGTGCTTAGAGATTTATGTCAAGTGTTACTGCGCTGTCATAAAACAATAAAGTACTTCTGTGAAGGGCTTAGGGCAAAGGGGAGGCAGAGAAGTCTCACTATATAAGGCCCTCCTCCAGCACCCCTGGTAATCCATGGGAATGTTTCCATAGCTGTCGGCAGGAGCTGTGTGGAGGCCGGCTAGGGGAGGGCGAGCCGAAGCGGCACGTTTCCTGTGTCTAGAGCAGGTAGCTAGTGATTTTGTCTCAGGAAGGATATTGCCACCACCAAATTTTAGGAACCTAATGCAGCTGAGAGGTCCACCCTGCAATCAGTGGAGAGAGATGAGGGTTTCTTCCGGGAGCAGAGATGTATCTAAACTGAATTGTCCTCTAGTGTTTCATAGTGATGCTGACAAGGACCCGTAACAGCCAAGAGACGACGCTGAGGAAAATACTGTGCTCAGGGTGGCCATGAGGTGAAAAGAGCAAGAGTCCAGTGTCCCAGGGTTTCTACACAGCATACCCTGGACCTGGCACACGTTCAGCTCTAGGCTGTTGCAGCTCTGCTTCTCACATTGGGCTCACAGTAGGCTTCCCCTCAAGGTTTTGGCTGCAGGACCAGACTTTGCAGCTGAGCTCAGTGTTTATATGTAGAGGACCAAACTGAGATGCCAGACCCAATCAGTCAGAGCACCAGGGAGTTTAGATCCAGGCACAGTGCCTCTCTGTCCATGGGTCTGAAGCTCCAGATGGTCCTCCCTGCTCATTGTCTCTGCTCTTCATGAGGTTATGAAAAGATTTCTTCTCCAAGTGATGTGATACGTACGACCTGTTAGTCTTGATGCAAAACAGTCATGTTCTTCCACTAGAGGTGGTTTCTGTGTAGTTGTTCCCTGGTTAGCTGCCACTGCATGGGAAGCTGTTTTCCTCCTCCTTTACAGATGTGGGGGCAGTTCTCTTTCATCAAAGCATTTAGCAGAAATATTCCCCACCATAGCAGTCCCACAGCTGTCCTCTGAGGGGTGGGAGTTACCTGCTCTGGGCAATGCTTCTCAAAAATCAGCCAACTTCAAAAAAAAAAGAAAAGAGTCTCTGTCGAGAAGGGACAATTCAGAGCCCTTCATGAACCTGAGTGTTGCTGCCAGCCTGGCTTGCCTTGCTTTCCCTGTCAGGAACCAGAGTGCTCCACATCTGCTGGTGCTCACTCTACTCTGAGGGAGCGGATATGGGCTGTTTGGAAGGTGCTGAGCGCTTCAGCGTCTGAACCCACATCTCTCAACTGAATTAATTTTGATCCTAGGCAACTGGATGAGTCTCCCATACTTCTTTCTCAGAAGCATTGCCCACGCCTGTCCCAGGTTTTATCTTAAAAGCTAATGAGTAGAACTGAAATCTGTCCCTCGCTCATTAAGTACATCACCCTCCAAACTCCAGGGCTAACTTCACACTGGAGCAGCTCTCAAAAGTCCAGGGGCTCACTCCAGCCAAATCTCAGTCTGAGATTGGGTTGGTCCCTCCCTCTGAGTTCTGGGAGGTGTCACAGTGGCAATAAACAGCCTTATTCCCATGGCACCTGATGTCCCTTACATTCCTCTGGTGCTCAGCTCAGCTGATGCTGAAGATGCAGACCGGATGCATTCCCCTACTACCAACAGCTCCACAGGTCCACCTCCTACCCCAGCAGAACACTGTAGGACACCCTGTCCTTGCATCTCACTGTCCTTGTTTGAAAAAAGGGTATTTTAAGCTCAGTTCAGTAAGAGGTGAGCATTCTCTCTCAGATTTGTACCCAGAGCAGAGTCCTGCAGCACCAGCATCCCCGTGGCTTTGTGTGTGCTCCTTTCCCATGCATATCTCAGTGGTGTCCTCATCACATGAGCTCTTCAGCGTCCAGGGTGGTGAGCCAGCCTGGGAGATGGAGATGACCCTTCCAGTTTGCACCCTTCTCTCTCTGCGTAAGCAGCCATTAAAATGGCTCGCTTTACCCTTCTCCGGAGGAATCTGGGAGGGAATCTTTGAGCGAGCTGCTTAGGACTGGCAGGGACGTGCAAGCAGGAGGGACAGGGAGCAGAGCCCATTTCTCAGTCCTCACACTCCTCTACTTTTTATCGGCCCGCCTCACTGATTGGAAAAGACCCATGTCCCCCCCACGGCCCCTCTTCCTCCCCAGCCGCACGATTGTCACCGCCAATTAGTGCATTGTTAGGGCATACAATGGCGCTGTGGCCACTGGAATGGGCCGCTTTTGTGCGTCTCCAGTCGGCTGTAGGGGCAGTCAAGATTCATTTAGGGCCTTACACAACACGGACAGAAAATACTATCAGAAAAGCAAAAGGGGGGAAGAAAAAAGGAGAGAGAGAGAGAGAGAGAGAGAGGTAGCGAGAGGGGGGGCGGCGAAGTCTGCTATTCAGGGGTTAGCCCAGCCGCATGAAAGGCCCAAGAAGCAGTGCCACATTGAAGACGCCCCTTGGAACACAAAAAGGAACCAGGGCTTAATAGTAATTAGTGGGCAAACTGCAAAGAGTGCCGTGGCTCTCCAGTGAATTGTTCCTGCGCTTACTGCCACCGCTGCCCCTTCCCCCTTCCCTCCGGATCCGGCTGGGAGGGGAGCAGCCTGGGGATGGGAATTGGCAGCCCTCCTTTACCCGCCGCGCTCTGGGGAGGCCTCATCTAGCTCTTCTTTGTGGCAGGTAAATTGGATTTCATTCTCTAAAGCTTGTAGCCAATTACAGGAGGTACTTTGCAGCCAGAGCAGGGCACAGGCGTATGGCTTTGGGATCAGCACTGTGCTGGTGTTGAGGACCTTTACCCCGTCCCTTCCTGCAGCCTGGCACGACACACCTTGTGCCTGAGCTGTGTCCATGGCCTGCCTCTCTTCCCCCAACAAGTCACTGCTCTTGTTCTCTTCTGCTTCTGTTGTTTCCCTCTTTGCTCATAAAATACTCACCTGTACAGGTTTTTACCTATTTAGTGGAAGGCCTGATAGCATCTCTGTCAGCTTAGTAGCCCTGAGGAATCTGCACAAGTTGAAGACCAAGCCTTGTCCTCCCTTCTTCAGGAAAGTCTGCACAGTGCAAACAGCACTTGCATCCACCCCATCCCCTGGCTTCTGTGCCAGCTCTCAGTCACGCTAAGGCCCTCATTGGTATGTACAGACTTTCTTAAAGCACATGTTGACCCAGCACAGCTTGGGCTTCTCTTGGGTAGCTGCATTAGCACCCAGCCGAATACATTTGTTTAATCTCTGCTTCTGCAGAGATCAGCTTGTTGCTGTTATCAGCCTTAGCTCATCTTCTGAACTGCTTGTACTAGGTTTAATCAGGAGCTTGTGTGCCCAACAGAGTTAGCTGTGTCTCAGGAAGAAGCCAAGTTAAAAGATTCATGAGGCAGGTTTGACCTCACATGAATGTACTTAAGTATTGAGGAGAAATTCAGGGCATTTTAGCCCAAATGGAAAGTACACAAAGAAACAAAAATATGAGTCATTCCTTTTATGTTGTTGGGGAATCCACATAAAATCTATGGAAGAAAGCTGCAGGGCCTGTTGTTGTTGTTGGCTCTTTTCAGCTAAAGGATGTGTGATTTAGCTATCCTTGGGTACAGAGGTGTTGGCACAGGTGCTGATCTCAAGCACAACCACACACAAGCCCACAAACTTAAACTGGGTTCTTGCAGATTCAGCTCAGTATAAATTAGATCAGACACCAACTGACCAAATTTAGTACTCTCTGCTGGAAACATTTCCAAACTGCAGCATGTGAAAAGTGATACATGCACACACACACACATGCATACACACACGTGCAGTTCTGGACCGCTCGCTCTCTTCTGGGAGAGACTGCAAATACCTCCTCATTTCCTCTGTTAGCTATGGATACAATACTCTCCTCTCTCTAAGATAATTGAGCAAGCTTAGGAAATGCAGTTGCTGCTCCGGTACCAGCCTGTTTCCATGACCTGGAAGCCACAGCCACTGTGTATGTCTATACAAAATTGGTTTGATTGTATTAGAACAACGAAAATAAGATTCACAACCAAGGCTTTTGGTCCATCCAAAATCCCATCACAGGTTTCACAGGAGGCTGAGGGCAGCACAGTGGGCATCAAGGACTTGGCCGGTGTTGCTGGGATGGCTCCTGCAATGCAAACACGATCAGGGAGCTCACAGCATACGTGTCTCACAGATAGAGCTGGTTGAAGGCACCGTCTCACAACACAGAACGTGTCTGTCTCTCACCAGCCACAACACATCCTCTCTCTGCTAATTAGCAACATCCCTGTCAGAGTCTCTGCTGAAAGGATTACACTGTTTTCTCACCTTGTCCTCTCCCTTCCTCCCCCAAAGACAGATGTTAAGTCCTGTTGGGATGCAGCCTGGCTGGCCCAGGTAAGAAATCGTCCTTGTTGCCCTCCAGACTGCCCCTCTACCAGAAAGGGATTTTGTCTCCAGGACAATCAGTCTGGCCCTGACTGAATGGACGTGCAGCCTTGCATCCCTGCAGCGTAGCACTGGAGGCTGTCAGCCTAATGTGCTCCAGTGGAATGGAAACAGAGAGCAGCGTCTGCAGCAGGAGCCAGAATGGTCTTTTTCCAGCTCAAGACTGAAGGGTTGATTTCCCAGCTCTATGTGGCCAGAGGGGCAAATCACAGAACTTTTCTATCTGCAAAGCAGGGACAATGACCTGTTCTTTCTCCCGTTTTCTTGTGTTCCTTGGCAGCTCAGCCTGAGAGCTGTTTGTACTGCAGGTACATTCAGCACCTAGCACAGTGAGGGGCAAATAATGAAGTTGTGTGGTGGGAGCTTGCACAGTCTTTTCCCTGAGTGCACCCAGTGGGGTCCTGTCTGCCTCATGATGGCATCACAACTGAGGGTCTGGCAGTGCCAGCCCATGGGAGGCATGGAGAAGGGCTCAGCTGCTCCCTTGTCCCAAATCATGGAACAGTTAATTTCACCAGCATAATGGAAACATAGAGAGAGTGAATTCTGCTGCAGCTGGACAGACTTTTCTGAACAAAAAGCTGAACCAAGCTACTCTGCTGGTTTCATGCCATAAGGAAGGTGCTGGCCTGTGTGAACCCCATCTTTTCAGTGGTTATGCCACTGGTTTTTTCAGCTTGTTGCCTACATGAAATCAGTACAATTGGTACGACCAGTTGATAAAAGGAGCCTGTAAGAGGACTACACATTTAGTTTGCAACTTTGTGCTAGCACTTGTAGAAGTACTGAAAATATTTTGGAGCACTTCCTTGCATCACCAGGACGTATCCCAAGCAGGGTAACTTCATTGTGTCCTTTGATGGTGCTGCACATAGCAGTGAGGTACAGAATTTAGAGAATGGATTCCTTCTTTTGCCCAGCAAAACTCTTGATGTGCTCCAATTCTGTAACACTAGTCCCTGCTAAGCTGTTGCTGTTTAAGATTGAGCTCTGTAGATCACTTGCATGTGTTAATTCTGCACTTCTATCTGATGCCTGAATGTGAGGGTTGCTAGCAACATCCTTTCCAAAATCACTTTGACCTGTGTATTACATTATCCCGTGAATGACTTGCAGAAGGAAGTAATCAAAACATGTATAGTTCCAGCTAGTAGTGCTAATTGCCTTTTCATCTGCTTCTGTCTCATTTTACTTGTGTCCAATAAATGTTGGTTATGCAGGGATTTAAATGTGTATTTCAACACAGTTTGGTTCATTCGATGTGAATGACGTGACTCACTAAGCCTTAGCTCCCAGTATTCCTCCAGCCCCGCGTCAAGTGCTTCAGGGATGTCAAAAGCAGATAGGGAGAATCTGAAGTGCCTGGTGTTAACAAGAATGCCTAGAAGGTCAGGGAGAGGACATTGTATCAGGAGGTCTCTGGCCTTGATACTTAATGGTTCATGAAAACCTGAAAACACAGCACATGTGTATTGCATATGAACTTTCTCCTTTTTGATTGCCTCTGATCTTAAATGGGGAATGTGGCATGTCATAAAGGAGTCCGGTTTCCAGAGGACAGATCTGTAACCGTTTCTGGAAATAAAGGTCCCTTAAGATTGACTCGTGAAGGTCCAGAACCACTGCATCTGGAAAATCTTGATCACAGCGTCTTGAAAGGTTAGTGAGGAAATGCAGTCAAAGTGAAATGCAGTCAAAGTGGCTTATGTGTTTGAAACATGTTTTGATTGTGTGAAACTTCATATTTTCAGACTCTGGACTATTCTGAACACAGGCTGAAGTCGCTCTTAACAGCAACAGTTGTTATCATACATTTTTCACCTATTCGTACAATGTAAGACCAGGAGAGACCACCCATAACCCCAGATGTTCCTACCAATATGAATTTCTTTGTAAAGTGTCAGTTCAGCAGAGACAGAAAGTTTATTGGGCACATACTCAATTTTGACCAGCTTTCTCTGAATGCCAGGCAGGACCTAAGGGACAGGTGCTCACCAGGCTGATTCCTGGCTGAATTCTGCCCAGTTTCCCAGCAAGCTCCTGGCACTCAAGGATTTCTGTGCGTCCTCTTCCAGGATCTCCCTCATCCTGTGCTCCAGAGGCCTCCCTGGGCAGGGGGCTTCTAGGAATTCTTCACATTGCAACAGGAAACCTCCTGGCTTTTCCTGATGCTGCAGGATTTCTCAGAAGTACGGGCAGCTTGCCCTGTTTGGCACAAACTGGTGTGTTTTACATTGTTTTTTAATGATGGAATTTTTCCACAAAACAGAAATTGCAGATTTCAGACAGCTTCAGTCCATGCTGCTTGTACGTTTCCTCCAGAGGATTTTACACGTTGGCCATTATAAGCCTGTATCCTAACTCCAAAGTATTTGCTACAACTTTTTCATCCAGAGGTTACTTTAACCTGTCTCTCTGCTGGATTAGAAAACTGCTTAATCCTATTGTCCTTGACATGAAGTAAGGAACTGTAACCCAAGTTTCCCAAGGTTGTGACCTGAAGCAGGGCAGGGAAAGCATTGTGCCAAAGCTGAACTGCTTTGAGCAGTTTCACCCTGAGGGTCTCTCACAGCAAAGGAGAGGGCAGAAAAAGGAAATACCTATTTAGAGTTGGCATTGGTCAGAACAGCATTGGTCTGAAGATAAAGCAAGCAGTAATTAGTCTATATTATTATTATTGTTATTATTATTATTTCCTAGAGGCATTTGATAGCTCCCGTGTATGAGCTGGGGCTTTGCTTTACTCATGTGGTCAGAGTCAAAGCTGGTGTAAGCCAGTGCCAATCTTTGCTGGGCAGTGAAGCTGTGTGCCTTCACACCTGCCAAGGAGCCTGGCCAGGGGTTAGGTGTCTCACATCTGCACCAGTGTTCAGAAGCCAACATTGTATTTATTGCACGCCAAACCCCAGCAGGATACAGGGAAGTGGTGATAGTCCCACCTTATGTGCACATAGAGTGTTAGGTGTTCCATGGTGGAAACCACAGCTTCATGGCTGTTAAGGTCACCTTTGCTGGACATTCAGATCAGACAGGGCAAAACTCAGGTAGCTCACGGGAAATGCTGAAATGCTCTGCTCTCGTAGCTGGGAAATGGCCCGAGTTGCTCAGACCACTAGCGTGGCAAGCACTGGCCCCTTGGTCAAGAAAAAATCTCAGATTTCGTGCTTCAAGTTTGCTCATTTGGCAGCTTTCCTGAGAGCTCAATTCACCTACAGCTATAAGCATAGAAATGTACTTGTGGTACAATCACCCTGCTTGGAAATCCCAGTGGAGCAAAGCATTTAACTCTGAAAAATACTTGGAGTAACTTCTTTGCACTGTATAGAGCAGCAAGCATTTCAGAAACAATCTGACTGTGTATTTAAACAGTCATTACTGCCTTCTGGGTAAATAACACATGTTTTTAAAATGGTCTCTATACACAATAGACACTAGCACAATAAATCCTAATTGCTCTGAAGGACCCATTAGGCTCTACCAGGTCAATACACGGTGGAGGTTTTTTGAAAGTCACTCTGTTGTTATATAAGCCACAATTTGAAAGTCCATAAATAAGTATTTGCCCAATGTGGAGTGAGGGCTTTGCCAGGGCCACGCTAATTTATCATGTCAACCTCACTACAGGGACTGTTTTCTTTCCAAGGGCTCATGTAAAAAAAAAGAAAAAAAAAGTATAATGCTATGTGTTTCAAAAACTATGTATCTGGAAGGTTTCAGGCTGCAAGATGCTCCTGCAAGAAAATCAAATGTAAAGTTCACTGCCTCCTCCTTATCTTGGCATTGTGTGGATCACAGTAAGAAGATCTGAAGATCAGCTGTGGCTGTGGCACTGGTGGCCAGGCTGTGGCATGGCAGGGACCCTTCCTCATCCCCACTGACCCTCCCATGCCTTTGGGCCCTGATCCTGCCTCTGCCTTCTGCAAGCTGTGGTGGTGGCACCTTGGGACAGGACCACCCCTTCGGTGTATCAACCGTGCCTTGCAGAAAGGGGTCCCCCTCCCCGAGGAGACCAGCTGAAACTAATTGTGTGTGTTTTATGTGCACTTATTTGTACAAATATTGTTAAGTAATAATTGATGAGTCTGGCAAGATGGGTTTCAAGGGTAGCCACTCTTCCTAATTTTGTTTTAGTCTTACTTCTCTGAACTTCTGGTAGCATTTTACAAACTGCAGCACTTGTGTCAGGTGTTGCTAAAGTCTGTGTCATGGTTATAAATCAAGTTTCACGTTAATTCACTCACAAGTTGGCTAGTTCCATGTAGCTTCTTGAATATGACTGCAATTTGGTATGGTTTTGTTTTCCTGCAATAGGTTAAGGTATGTAGTTGTACAGGTATACATAAACACAGTGTTGATGCAGGGTAGGATTTCCTATGGTGAAAAGCATTCAAGTGATTTAAATCTCCATTCCTGTCCCCAGACTACAGCTTTTAAATCATTCAGACACAGGAGAAAATGTTTGCCCTTGCTGCTTTTGCACTTCTGTAGGATACGGGTGCCACGGTCCCTCTGCAAATGTGATTCTCATTCTGCTCTGCCTGCTCAGGAAGGGTTAAGAGATACCCTGTCTCCATACCTGCCAGGTCTCTCCTGCCCGCAGGGCAGCAAGGACCTTGGTGTCTTATTTCGGAGCCCCTCTTCAGGCCCAGTTACATGAGGTCAGTCTTGGTGTCGGGGTTTGCAGCGCTGGCAGCCCGCAGCCTTCTGACTTTCAGGTGGGAACACAAATGCTTGCCACAGGTGGAAGCAGAAGCATGCCTGTCTTGATGCAACATGCAACTGTGCCCTGCGCATAGCGCGTCCTGCACATCAGTCTCCTTTTGTACCAGTGGACGGTGGGTCTGCTGTGCTGGAGCTGGCCAGAGGCTGCATGATGATGCCAGCCGTGCCAGTTGTCCGTCCCTGCACCCAGGGCAGGCAGTGAGGCACAGCCTTGACAGTCCTGTGCTGCTGTAAACCACCCTGCAGTCCCCAGCGACCCCTCACTCAAGCAGCTCGTTATCAGGGGTTACTGCTAACTCGAGCAGTGCCTGAGCTAGCACAGCCTCCAGCTGGCATGACTGGCAAGCTGCCCGCCGGCACCAGGAGTCCACAGTCACCTGTGCTGGGCCCCCACTGCTCTGGTCCTGGGAGCTGGAGACGTGTCTGCGGTGCAGACAAAATCGGGATTTGCTGCTCCAAGCAATAAGGGTCGAGGGCCAGGGATGGTGTGCTGGTCCTACGACAGGAGGGGCAGGAGGTTTCTGACCTGCTTTGGTACAAGCAAAGCCAAGAGCAAGATCAGTGCTCCCCAGCTTTGTCCCTGCCCAGAGCCTGGGCTGAAAAGCTCTTTGCAAAAGTCTGCCGAGTTCTCTAACAAGAGCAAGGGCAACAGCTTGTCATTACAACGGAAGCTCACTTAGTCCTTTTCTAAAGTCTTTTAAAAGTCACAGTATCCTTAACAAAGGCAGCTTGTCCAGGTAAACAGTGTAGGCTGGCAATACAGCAGTGAAAGAACCAAATGCAGAAAGATTTACCACCCTTTTACTTCCTGCTTCTACCAGGGACCGCTGCATCCCAGCTGAGAATGCCTCAGCAGGTGGAAGGTATGTCTGTGAGGACAGGAATTGTCAGCCCATGTCCGTATCCTCTGGGCTGGAGCCATGAGCAGGGACCAGCTGGCCTCTCAAGCAGACCTATCAAGCATAGTGGAGCTTCATGAACACCACTGTCCATGGATTAAAGGTAAAACAGTTCCCTAATAATTTGTAGCAGTTCTAAACAACTACAGCAAGTTCTTAGGGGCAGGAAGGACTTCCTCTTGCGTCTCCAGGGTTTGGCAGAGTAGGTTTTGCACAGGCACGGCTTCTGTCACTAACAGTGCTGGATGCACATAAAGCACTGGACTCTCATCTGTAGAGATGAGTAACAATCCTATCAACTCTACTTGCACTTACACTGTATTTAATCCTGTTCTGGTTGCTCTGCTACGTATTCATAAAAAACCATAAGGGAAACAGAAGCACATAGCAAGCCAACAGATGTCTACCTGGCTTTTAATTGGATATTATGTGTCCCCAGTGTAGCAAATCCAGCATTATTTACAGCCAGGCTCTAAGAATTAGATACATCTGGAGGAGTGGCGAAACCTGAACCAGGCTAGGAGAGTTGACAGATTAACTGAAACCAAGAGCTGTCCCATTTTCCCCATCTTCTCCCTTCCCACCTATGCGCCTGTTCCCCACTGTGGGTCAAAGCAAACCAAGATATTGCCCAAGGGAACACTTGTGAAAACGAAAAATACCAGAAAAAAAAAAAAGAAAAAAGATAATTTCTGCTCTTGTGGAGCTTCATCAGCATTTTCTAATTGTACAGCAATGATGATAATAAAAAGGCTGCCCTCTGCTCTCAGCTATAATTTGGATAATCACCAGAAAGCCATAATGAAACTGTCTGTGATTGCTTTCTGCTGGGCTGCTAGTTCACAGGAACTTGTTGGGGAGAATTAAAAGTTATGACTTCTGCTACAGGGATATACCATTGTGTTCCAGAGGAACATGTGACTCTTCCGTAAAGCTTTATTACAGGCAAAACTTGCAGCATAAAGCAGAGAGGCAGAGGGACTTGAGCTTTTTATTGCCTCTTCAAAAAATGGCTGATAGGCACCAAATCTGACAGTGGCGAATGACATACACACCTAGGCTGGGTGGACGTGTAGACGTAGAAGATGTCGGAGGTGGTAATGAGGTCTGTGGCCTTAAAATGCCAGAGGACTTTGGTGTGTGGTAGCAGCAGTCGGTGCTCTGCCCGTAGGCATCTTGGCCACTGGGTGCAGAGCAACACGCAAGATGGATTTTACCCGTGGGAGAAACGCGGGAGCTAAGTCATGCCTTGAGCCTTCGCTTTCAGGGCTCGGGGTGCAGTTGGGGGGGGCATTTTTAGGTGCTGAGATTTTGGGCGCTGGTGTTCCCCAGCACCAGTCGTGACTGCGAGCCCTCTCTGTGATGTGCTGTGGGTATGCCTTGACTAGCAGATCCGCTGCTGGCTGTCAGTACTTTGGTCCACACTGCCCTTCCCTCCACATCCACTGAGGAGCTCCTGTGCAAGGGCTTAGGTGCAGCCTCCTTCCTTGGCCAGAATGAGGGTGCTGCCATTCCGCACGCCACCTGTGACCCCCAAATCTGGCTTGTGAAGCAAGTCTGTTCCCCTGTGTGACCTGGATGTGCCATGGGCTTAAGGAGCAGTGGAAGCCGCTGAAAGCCGAGCTGGTAATTTAGGTGTTTGCTCGCGCACGGATTCGAATTCCTGACGTCAGGCAGCGGAGCGCGCTCAGCGCGGTAGCTCCGGCAAGGAGCCCGCGCTGCCCCGAGCGCTTGGAAGGGATCCCCGCCCCGTGCGGGGCCTCTCGAAGAGGCCGGCTGCGCTCATTCGCGCTGCGCTCCAGCGCCCGCCGCCTGCTCCGGAGGAAGGTGGATGGTGAAAAACCTCCCGGGAGCTCGGGCCAGGAATGTGGCAGCGCAGCTGCCTGCACCCTGCCTGCTGGGCGGGCGCAGGCCGGGCCGGTTTCCCTTCCCCGCTGTGGCTCAGCTTGCCGGGAGGAGGGAGCGCTGCCCTGCCAGGCGGCCGGGGAGCGGCAGCAGCAGCAGGAGGTGCTGCCGTGACCCTTGTACCCGGGCTGACGTACGGTTGCCGGAGCAAAGCGAATGCTGGGCAGGACCCCTGCCCGTCTTTCTTCCCCCGCAAGGCATCCCCTCCCTTCTGCCCATCCCGTTACGGCGGGGTGAGGCCCCGGGTCCCTTCCGCCGAGAGAGGCTGAAGGGCCCGAAGAGGAGGGGGCGAAGCGGCAGCAGCATCGCGGACGCCGCCTGCCTCCTCCTCCAGCCGCTGCCCCCGTCCCGCTCTGCAATTCACGCCGATGAGGGGAAGCCGGGGCCGGGCTGGGGCGAGCGGCGTCGCCCCTTCCCGCGGGGCGGTCCCGAGTCTCGGGAGGGGCCCGGTGGGCAAGAAGGGAAGGAGTTAGGATCCCTGCGGTAGGCGAAGAATCCGGGGGCGGATGCGAAGCGGCCGGTGCTCAAGCAGCACCGTCCCCTTCACGCTTCGCCGCCTCCCGCCGGGGCCGCCGCGGGTCTCGGAGAGCCGGCGGGCGAGGGTTCGCCAGGACGCCTCCAGCAGCCGGGGC
>WUAM01000395.1:14859003-14876359 GCA_024336885.1 Actenoides hombroni
GCCAAATGACCTCTGCTGCCAGCTCCCCAGACAGCCACCAGTCCCCGCGATAAAATGAAGGTGAGGGGCTGGCCCGGGGAACAGAGGGGCCTCAATGCACACCACTGGGCTTTTTCTGTATTTTTTTCATACAGCATCAAATATGTGTGAGTGGGAATGAAATCAGACAGCTGTACAGAACACACAATTCACCTTTAACTTTAATTAAAATAGAGTTTATTAGCTTTTCTTTTAATACAAACATGAGAAAGGAAAACCACCTGAAGATGTAGCGTTGTTTTCAAAACTGACTTGTGATCAATACATGAAGTGCCAAGTTCCATGGATTTGGGAGCCAGGGGCTGACCTACTGTGCATACTGCAGAAGGCTCTATGCATCATTTTCACAGCCGAGCGCAGCCACGCCGCTGGCTCACGCTCAGACAGCCCCACTCTCAAAGGCACATGGACTTGCTGTTCAGTGTAAGTTTCCGGGCTTTGGCTGGAAGAGGAAGCGCACAAAACCCGTGCCATTCGGAGGGAGATCTGTTCCTAGGACAAACCGCCTAGAATCTATTGGGATCCAAGAAGGGAAGATACTACAAAGACTTGTAACAGGAAGAGTCTAATAATACTTATCCTGTTTAGAGTTCAGTTTCAGAGCCTGAAAGTAAGCTCCATTCCAAAGACTCAAAGAGCAAAACCCAAGCCTCTAAGAGCAGTTGCACAAGATAAAATTCACTTAAAAAAAAAAATAATTAAAAAAAAGGTTTTATAGAAAGGGTGGTTTTTTTTCTAATAATTCTCAATTGAACACAATATATTTCAAGCTACCTTGTTAGGTAGTCAAGGATTCACAGACTCATTACTGTCTCATTATAAATGTAAATCCCCCCCCAGGAAACAAAAACCCGAGGAGAGCCAGACGGATGCACACTATCAGCTGTAGGAACTCCACTGTCTATAGCACAGGAGATCTGCAGGAGAACTCAGAAGCAGTGCTGCACACATGCCATTCACCACTGGATTGCTACACTGTTTGGGATGGTGATGATGTTGGAGACCAACTTTCTCATTCAATGCCTCAGAAAAATACACAGATTGCATCTCTTCCAGAGCAATGTAAGTATTAGAAAATGAGAGAAGCACCATAATTCACAAGAAATGCAGCATGGACCCTATACATTTTAACAACACATAAAACCATACCTCTGCCCCAATCAAAACATTCAAAGTCTTTTGACAATCTCTACTGGAGTGAAGTTGTGGGTGCAGAGTTGGAATTCCTTCCTGCTGGGCAGCTTCTTAGTTATGAACAGATCACCAATAATAGCAGCTTTTAGTAGCCAAACCAGGGAAAAGCTGTCAACATGTGTCTATGCTACTGTTTTCAGCTCCAGAGTGGCTTTATACTTTAGGAGTCCCACGTTTTGTTTTTGTTAACACTGCATCGACCTGCAACACGAATGCAGTGAAACGCCGTATGACGGGGGAGAGGAGGGAAGAACTTTGTAACTATAGTCATGTGGTTAGTGTTTAAATTCTAAAATTTAAAACTACTTATTATTAAAAACCTCAAGAGTTCACAGCTATAGGCCTACATAGTAAGCAAACATCTGTGGGGAAGAGAAGGAGAAAAGCTCGTTTTTGCACCTCTGGATACATGAGAAGGAGGACAGTGTTGATTTGACAAAGGTCTTGTCTTTTGCACCAAGTATGCTCCTCAAGCTCTGGGCTCCCTTGGCTAGTTTACCCTCCTCTCCTCCTCTTGCTGGAAGACACCATCACCGCTGGCTTGTGTGCGTGGAGTGGTGGTATTCCTCCAACTCAAGTGGATGCTGGTTCATGGTGCTGCACCCTGCTCTCTCCTCAGGAGAGGATGGCATTAGACCGGCGGATACCGACTAAGTTATCAGCACTGAAAGATCGTCTCATAGCAGCTTTTGACAAGTCTTTGTATTTGTCTTCACACAGCCGGGAGATAGCCTGGACACCACATTCAGGTACAGAACGAGAAGCACACGTTAGAAAAGTCTGACCGTTTCAAGGAGGCTTTTACAAGTGTAATACCAACACAGCATATCCAAGTATCTTCATTCTTTTACCAGTCTCACTGTCTGATGGAAAACTCGGGATCCATTTCAGACTTAGGATTTTGTGGAAGTTATGTTCAAAACTGCACCTGGTAGAGCTGGGTCTGGTGCACTTGGCAGCAAAAAATATTTTAAACAGCACAGAAGTGCACACAGCCATTTCTAGGAGAGAAAAGGTTCAAACTAGAAAGGTTTCAGCACTCCCTCAGGCACCTGGCCCTTGGCCACTCGGTGCAAGTGAGCCTAGGAAATGAAGTTCTGCTAGGACATCCGTTTTGCCTTTACCTTCTCTACACCCTCACCCCTAACGTGCCCTTCCTGGGATCATTCACATGATCAGGCTCCTGAAGAGGTCTGAGAAGGGAAGGCAGCCCACTGCTCGACAGCAGGGCAATAGCCGTGGCACTTTTAATACAGCTGCTAAATAGCAGCACATGTTGACAACTTAGTATTTAACTGCTTTTTCCACCCATTTATTGGCTCTCCTCTGCTCTGCTTATCTAGCTAGTCAAGTAGCCTTTGTTCTGGTGCAGCTATTCTAGAAAGGAGCCTAATTATTGAAACCCTAATAACGCACGATAGTCCAGAACACAGGGTGTCCTCCCCTGCAAGGCCCATTTCTGATTGGAGCCTTCAGGCCTTATCAATGCAGATAAATAAGGATATCTGTAATAACATGCTGAACTGAATTTCAGTCCTGGACATTTCCTTCCAATAATAATTTACCATCTATCGCCAGATGAACTTTCAGAGTCCTGTGATCAGCTACAAGCCTACACCTTCCCTTTAAGGCAGCACCCATTCAGCACAGCCCAGTGTTCTGGAAGTTCAAAAGGTGAAAAGCACTCTGAGCATGAATAAACTTCTAAGTGTATTTTAAAATAATTATTTACATTTATTTCTGCCGACCTTCGAGAGGCATGCATTTGGCTCAAGAGTGGCATTCTTTGAGACACTGGCTGCATAAGCTCCCAGTGCAAGACCAGACAGACTCTCCATCCTGTTTTAATGCTAGCACATCAATCATAAAGCAACCTGTGTTGACATACTTAGCCCCAGTCTCCCATATGGTGTAAATCAGTTTTCAATCCCTGGAATACTAATTCACTGCTTCATACAGGCTCCTATCAACTGCTTGTGTGCTTCTAACTGAAATTTTAGCAAATGGTTTAAATATCAATCATGTTTGAGAATTAAAAAGCAAAATGTCCTATACACACGCCTTGGTAAGTTCATTATGGCAAATCATGTCCTGTACTGAAAACCACTCTGGTTTTACATAGCGAGCCCCCAGATGCTAGCAGAGAAGAAACAAAGCAGGCTCACAATCTGTAAATCATCTACTTATGCCTGGGCACTGAGCAGTTCAGTAAACAATTTCCTGTGGAATATGAACTGCTCCATAACGACATTCACAATTAGTGACAGTGTTAGCTTAAAGTGCAAGTAGCAAGGGTGAGACAAAGCAGAAGAGTTGCATTGCTTAACTTTAGAGGAGTTCATAGGCACACCGTGTCTATCATTCCAAAGGACCAGGAGGGATCACACTTACTCCCAAAGTTCAGCCACTTCTGGGCTGAAATGAAAAAAGCTGGCACTTGGCAGAATTCTTGGGGGTGGACAATAGGACAATATAAGGCATGAATACCGTAGCACACCCATCTCTGAAAGGGACTATGGTATCAGTGTACACAGGGCCTGTGGTAATGCCTTTGTTGAAAGGTCAACAAAACAACATGCAGAGCCATCAATTAAACCTGGACAGATGAAAGGTTGCATTGATCCAACAGGAAATTTTGCCTGGGAACCCAGGTAATTTAGATACTTTCAAAATATCTTGCATGTCTCCAGCAACTAGAAAGACTGACTCTGCAAAAATTCAAGTTTTCTAAAATGAGCTTTCGTGCCGAAGAAGGCTGCAGGGACTCACAGAAGGGCAGCCTTTCCCACCAAGCAGAAAGCACCAGTACTCTGCACTCTGGACATTCTAGAGGACACTTAAGAAGTGGCTATTCCAAAAGTTTATCTTAAAGCAACATTACTTTGGAAAGATGAGGTTTTACAAGTTGTGAAAAGCAGCATATTATTATTTCTGCAGCTGTCCCCAGACAAATGGTTTATTAAGCCATGAGAGCAGTAAGGGTGCTTCCTCTAAATCTAAAGGCAGCTGTGCAGAGGGCTGCAGTGGGAAACCTTCAGCTGGGAGTATTTAGAAAGGTCTGAGTGTGACTGTCTCTAGGTGCTTGGAATACAGACTGTGTGACCAGAGAAGGACGGACAATCCATTACATATCACACTAATCCTTTCAATCTTAAGTAGCCTAGCTGAGCTGCAGTTCCCAAAATAACATCCATTTTATTTTGCAATCTGCTACACTACAGTAATCTCTGTCCCTTCCCTCAGAATACTAACTTAGCCTACACATGGCTTTAGAAGTGCTAACTGTAGCTATAAAGGGGTTAAATTACCCTGTAATACACTAATTTAAAAGCATTTTAGTTTTTCTAACTGCCACTTATCATGATTAACAACAGATGCTCTTACTGCACATACAGAGAGTCCCCTGCTCAGCCAATCTCAGACCATTACCTCCAGTTTCTGTGCTCTCTCTTTACTGAGAGGCTCCAGCAGAAAGCTCAGGTTATTGTCATCTGCTAGGGAGCGAAGATCGAAGTAGTATTTGGCGTAAACACTGGCAGGAACATTGATATTAAACTGCAGTAGCTCCAAGAAGTGTCTTTCCATCTCATTCCTAGGAGGTGTAAGGGACAGAAGACAGAGGGGGAAAAAAAAAAAAAAAAAAGACTGTTTTAGCTGTCTGAAAACACAGAAGAGACCTCAAGCTTGTTTTTAAACCCAGCAAATTTGAAATAGTCATCGAGGGCTCTGCATTATTAGTTTTGAGAGACGGGTCATTCACTTGTGCTCAAAACAAGGTGCAGCTTTTGAGTCCTGGCACCTCCGGCTCAGAGAGAAGGTAGTGCCCTGTCGTGCACTCGCTTGGCTGACCGGGGAGGTTCATTCTTCAGAGTTCCATTAGTGCAGCTGTACAATTCATGCGCCATTCTCACTCCCGTACGGCCCCACACTATAGTGATCAGATGAAAGGAATGATGTATGCTGTTTATTAGCTCTGAAGAACTTGCAGACATTTTCACCAGGCTGATAACAGGAAAGGGGTTTATTGAAGTAGAGGTGGACTAACAAAAGGAGTAGGCAGATCACCACGGCAACAAATGGATCTATGAAGAGCTGCTGCTATTATCTCACAGAAAAAAGCCTCTTGAAGCAACATGGATTCATCTCCGATAAATAAATAAATAAGCAGCATTAGGTGGGAGAAGGAATTTTCTCCTCAATAGCATTAGGCAGGATAACAAAGTACTATGTCAAAGGGCACTGTCCAGTTTTTACTCACTCGTCTGTTTTCACTGGGAAAAATATTTGGAGGAAAGTGAGGAGAGCACCGTGGTGTGAAAAAGGCTGCTTCAGCTACTGTACCACGGTCAGCTACAGCAGAGAGATTCTACAGAGGAAAAACCATGTCTTACAAATTAACCTAAAAGAAACTGGTGGTACCCAAACCAAGCAATTCAGTTCAACACTAACTCAACAATTGTTCCTACTGGTAGCAGACTTGGCTCCAAAGAATTTAGCAGCTGTATAGGCCAGCTGTGAACACACTAGAAGATAAGTTGCACAAATCCCAGGCCAAGGCTGTTCTTGCTTTTTTTGGGAGCTTTTAAGATGGATGTTTCACCTATCAGAGCAGGGAAATACACCAAGGAACCATCCAGGTTGTGTCCTGTATTGGATGGCAGGTCTCAATATGAATAGCACCTTTGTGCTTGTTTCTAGCATAGTGGACTTGAGTATCATTGAACCTAGTGCCAAAATTAATTTCCTGTTCATATGGTCATAAGCCTATAGAAATGTAAATCAGATCATGTTTTGATGATCAGCTGATCAGAGCTTGATTTACCCTGTGGATAAATGCCCCTTTTGTACTCACTAGGCTAATACATTTTAATTGTGTAAAAATACAATTCTTCATTGGATTAACAAGTCTATGAACAGTGGTTTAAAACCTGAGAAAGGATAATGCCCATGTGTTTCTGTGCCTTATTTACAAATTTATGTAGCCAAAAGAATGAAAAGCATGTGTCCCCTTTATAAGCAATCACAGCAAGATTAGCAGCTGCACAGTTAATTTTTCAGCAATTATGGATTCACTCTCACCAAAGCAAGCAAGTGTTGACAAAGGATAACTTCCAAATATCAATTGAATTTCCTTTGATTTTTTTTTCCTCAACTAGAAATAAGTAAAACAAAACAAAAATGCACCCTCTGAAAACCAGAAGAAACCCACCCCCATTTCAGTGAAACACCCCACCTTTGCTTTTGTCAAATGAGAAAGGGCGTGGGACAGATAAAATAGGATGAACGCTTTACCTACGTCGAGTAGGAAGAGAATAAAGCAAATGGAACCACCCTCCGGTTGCGAGGCCTGGGTCACAGATCCTTTAACAACCTTCAACCCCCCCAGCAGTTTCTGTGAGGGCCACACTGCTCACGGTGCTCACAGAGCAGAGAGGTGGGGATGCCAGACAGGTGTCCCTAAGCAGTGAGGAGGGTGCCTTTGGTGGGGACGAGGTGAGCCTGCGCTGCCTTCAGAAGAGGCGCCCGACGCAGACGCGCGCGTGCAAACACAGATTTGCAAGTTGGGTGAACTAAACCAGGTGTAAGCTCTTTTGGGGTATAACTCCCATGCTTGGCTTGCAGTAGCTCAACAAGATGATCCATCAAGTTAATGAGATCATTCTAGACGTGTAGAGCCAAGAGAATAATTCACAAAAAGTTCACAAACTACACTTGCCAGCAGTCCTTGCAGACAGGCCTCTACTGCACAGGAATGGCCCACCCAGGGATGGATACCTGGCTGAGTGCTGCCAAGCAATCTTTACCTGGGAAGCTGCTGGGGTTTTGGGTGGACTTTTTGGCAGCATCACCAGCCGTCTCCAACGTTAGAATGCAACCAAGCCTGAGAGCCTCTGCCAATTGTTTTCTTAGTACCACTTGTACTCAGAATACCCAAAACTCACCATCAAGTGACTATTTAAGAAAAAAAATATTTGAACTACTAAAGCTGACAAGTAACATCGTACCAATTATTAATGGAAAGTCAACTTACAAATTTAAGACTCAGTTTTGCTGAATATTTTAAGCAGCTTTTCAAGCTCCTGATTAGGGTGATGTTGTCCAACTCGGGAGCAGTGAAGCCTGCCAGGCAGGCGGCAGCAGTGCAGGGCCTGGGATGGACACCCCCAGGCCACTGTCAGAAAGAGGCTGTGCAGTTTCTGCCTGTGCCTGAATTCAAAAGTGTAAGTCATTTCAAATGAGATGGGATTACAAAAATCCCACATTGAAATTGGAGGAAAAAATAAGCCTAAATTCAGCCTATTTTCTTTATTACCATCACTGCTTTGAAAATGTAAGTACTGACAATTTCAAGAGACCCAGCATCAGCAATAGAGAATAAACATCCTGCATGTTACAGATATTTTCAGTGCTATCAATTTGATTTGTCCCAAATAGGGCCAGAAGAAGAGACATCAAAAAGAGCAAGATGTATACTCCAGCACTCCTAGCACCGGTGACCCCACTTCAGCCATCTCAGACTTATTTGCAGGAACACTTCAAGTATGTTCCTCAGATAGATGAGCACTGAGCCAGCGAAGATGTGCGTTGTTTAAAATCACTAATTATGCTTTCCTGAAAGCAGGGCTGGCACAGCCATGAGTTTGGAGACAGAGAACTCCCAAGCAAGGGTTATGTATAAAACAAGGTACTGTGTTTGCTGTTGCTGTTTGCAAGGTGAAATAACTTGAACAGCAAAAGCTGTTTTAGTGCAGATAACTCCCCCATTTTTAGAGATGCTCACCCTATCTAAAAGGAAGAAAACTGGATCCCTCCTTCTAAAGAGTGCCAGATAAATAATAACTTACTGTATTTAAAACATTAGCTTCAGGCTGAATCCAGGGAAGAGAGCTTGGGGCAGTCTCTCTCACAGAGGCAGCCTCCTAGTGCTGTGTGCAAACCTCTAGCCCATCAGTCTGCTCCTATACTAGAACTGGCTGTTACTACACAGGCCTGGACACATGCTCCATTACAGCACAGCAGTGTGATAAAACTCACACATAAAACATGTCATGAAGTTTATTAATGCCAGTAAGCTAGCCTTCTAGCATTCCTAGGAAATAGGGGAGTGCACCAAGAAAAGACAGCAGATTCAGAATTCCTGAAAAACTGAAACGTGCATCTGAGATGAGAATATACACAAGGGACAGCCTTATGGAAACAAGCAGTAGTAAGATTGAGGCTTTTGTTCTCAGCCCTGTAGGCAAGTCTCAGAACTCACCCCAAGAGGATGAGTTGTAGCAACAGCTGGATGTGACACATGCAACCACAGATACCAACACAAATGGCATCTGTGTGCCAGCAGCAGGAGCTATGAATTCAGACCTTAAGATACTTAGGCCTTGGCTGGATACAAGAGCAGACAACCTAAGTCACAAGTTATGGCTTACCTTATATTTTTTCAAACACTGAAACAGAAAAGGCGGGGGGGGGGGGAAGAAAAGTAGTTGTTCACTTTTTTTCTTTCCCAACACTTTTGATAAGACTATAAACTGGGCACTTTAGAGTTACACCAATGGAAAAAAATAGTGGAAACAAGCAGACAGTCCCATGGCTTACCACTGGGGGAAAGAAGGTGAGGAAAACTAACTTTGAAGTTACTCACCCAAGTCATTAGAAACATTAATACAGATTTGTCTCAAAGGAGGATTATCCAGAGTTTCCTAGGTTAAAAAAGGGAATGAGGCCCGACACCAGATATATATAATGTACATACAGCATCAGAGACAGACATTTTTTTAGTATGACCACAAAAATTGCCATTCCAAATAAAAAAAAAAAAAGAAAAAAAGAAATCACCACCCAAAAAACCCCAAATCCACAAACGACAAAACCCCAAGCCCCCACCACTGCGGATGAGCCAAACCTTGCAACTTACATGTCCTCAACAGTAATGTCCTTCAATATTTGGCAATAATCCACATTCCACACAGCCTGATCATCCCAGACTTTAGAAGCCAGCAGAATAGCTCCTAGGACTATCCTCTTCCAGTTACTAGGGCATATGTCAATCTCTGCATAGGTTAAAAGCCTTTCCAAATAAACCTTTAAAAAAAAAAAAAACAAAAAAACAAAAAAAAACAAAAGAAAAACAAACAGGACCTGGAGCTGAGTTCTGATCAGCACACATGCCAATCCAATATGACTACTTTATCCCATTACCATTAAGTACGTCAAAATAAGTACTAGTGATTACTACTTAGACATTAGAATCCAAACATTCAGGAGTTACAGGTTCCATTTTTTTTATCATAAACACAAGAACTGGACCACCAAGGTATACAATAAAGATACCAAAATATCAGTTCAGAGCAATGAGTGCTGCCGGTTCAGGGAGACACTGCCGGTTCAGGGAGACACTGCCAGAGTTCTTTCTGCCATTGAGTCACTGACAGGTTCTCAGGAGGGCCTTATCTGGGACAGTAAATCACTCAGCGTAACACTAGCCTTTCATCACTTGTAGCTTAACAGGAAGGGCTAAAACCTGCACTATGATCTCTGGTTGTGGGACAAAGATGCATTAATTGCTATCTTTTCACAATGAAAGGTGTTAAAGCACTTTTTCTACTTCTCCCTGTAAAGAACAGACTTCACTTCACCTACAAGGTCATCTTCTGCTGTGTGAGGGTTTCCTCACACCTTCTTCCCACCCTTGGCTTGTAGCCTTCAAGTGGACTGAAGGTGTTCCTATAATAGCAGAGCCATCTAGTGGTAAAATCCACCTTAGAAACGAACTCTATTGTTTGTAAATACTTCAGCTGGCTAGATTGCCCCAGGTTGGCTATCATCTTGTTCTGTCAGAATTGCTTGCACGTCTTTGGAAAAACAGAAACCCCAAACTACTTTCAGAGTTTCAGTAGCTCTAACTGTCTGGCCTTCTGAATTACTTATTTCATTATTAAAGAGAGTCCTTTAAGTTGAGCTTGCTTAATTGCCACATTGTCTTTTGGTGACAGTTCTCTTCTGCTCTCTTTTCAGACTGTTTTTCAGAAAAGAGCCACAATGAAGACTGAAGTGCAGTATGCAACAAAGTCAAGTTTAAGAGATTGTCTAATGCAGCAATTACATAGGTTGTGTTTCTTCCTTTCTCTTCTGACACATATATGTACATACGTGCAAATATGCACGTATGCATTTATATATCATCAGTATCATTGTCAATTTTTTCTATCCATCTTGCTTTCTGAAATCAAACAATAAACTGTAATGAGAGTATTTTCTTACTGTTATTCTTAAGTTCCAAGTATTTCCATGTCACCTGGGGAAAAAAGTTGTAGTCTCTGGTTTAACAAAAGGAGCTTGATAGAAAGGTGGCAATTATAGAAGGGCACAATAATGAGAAAGTTTATCTCCTGGAGTTCCTACAGGAACTGTTCCTGAGATCCTCAGTGACTTAGATGGTGTTACTTGCACTGTGCTTAGGATGAACTCAAAACTCCCACTTTCCCCTGCACACAATTATGGCTGATCTTATTATACCTCACTGTTTATGGTGTCCCACTGTTCTGCCTTTCTTAAGCTTCTTCAGTGAGTTATGCATTATGAAACAATGTTGGATTGGACAAGTAATTAAGCATTACAGATTCATATATAGAAAAGGTAAGTTCCTTTTTAGTTAACCACTTCTTTAACTACATAGAACTCTTCACTAATGAACTCATTTGTACAGTGTCTTCATTATTAACAAGCTTTGAAGAGATACTGTAACCATTTAAGTGTCAGTTCTGCCCAGTTCACTCACTGAGGGGAAGAAAAAAAACCCCAAAAGTCTTCCAAAAGCTTGAGTGTCAGTAATCAGGTATCTCTTACCAGTGTCACTATTGCACATTCAGCTGTCAACTGTGCAGCACTGAAAAGTGTCCGAACAAACCGGTAGATGTGCTTGTGATCAGGGTCATGCTTGTAGTAGTCATCTGGAACTTCTTCCCGCTGAAAAAGAAAGTTCTCTGAATTACTGAAAAATCTGTCTCACTTCATACTGATTTTAAAGAACAGCCCAAGATGGTTGTTTCTCCTCAATGAATAGAACTGTATACAACTCTTCCCTGTCACAGAGACAGAATAGATTTTTATACTGAAAGCAGCAAGCAGCTGTGCAATATTATGAATATTCCAAACAAAGCACAATAGCTTTATCTAGCATCTTGCTTTTGAACTGCAAGGCTAAAAGGAAAGAGCATGAACTACCATAATTATTACAGCTGCTAACTACTGTCCATGGAACATTTCGCAGACTAAAAGAGATTTTTAATTAAAAAAAGGTTTCTCCCTGCAAGAAAATCACAGATATATACACACCAGGGAAGTGCTGGCTCTTCAAAAGGCAAAATTAAGAGACTTCATAAGATTCCCCTTCCATCTGAGGAAGAGCTGGAGAATACGAGAATAATTCTGCCACAAGGTGGAACTGGAAAGTAACTTACGCTGCCTTCACAGGACTTGTTCTTGAGAGATTCCAGGAATACCAAACTAATGAACAGCTAAATTTAACTTTGATGCGATGCTAAGTTGTTTCTAAATACAGGGTAGCTCAGAAATAAAGAAAAGCTTAGAAATAAACAGTACGTAAAAGCAAACCTAAAATGAGCGTTTGCGAATTCTGACCCTGTCACCCCACACATTCTGATATTCAGCACTCTTCCTGGAGGGATGACACTTCAAGACCTCCTGGTTCTGCAAGACTGATACTGAATAGATTTCTATCCACAGTCCAAGTTAGTTAGACCTATACTACAGTAAAGACATCAGATGACAACAGCATAGCTGCTAGACATTAAACAAGTAGTCATAAAGTAAGCAAAACGGCAAGCATTTTCTTGTTTTGTAGTTTCAAACAGCCAGGCAACAGTGCCAAGTAAAATGAAGAGGTAAGTTAACTTTGTGCTCTCCACACAGCCTTCTAACACACCACTAACCAATGGGGGTTACCTTTTCAAGGCAGGTATGCAACATGAAGAACATCGTGACCAGGATCCCCCTTGCATAACTCCTGCACTACGAGCAGTACAAAAGCACATCTGGAAGTAACTTTTTGCTGACTGGAATTGAGGAGGAAAGGACTGAGGCTGGTGTTTGTGACTGGGCCCTGTAACGCTGCTAACTTGAAGTTTGTCTTCCCCCTCAGAAGTATGACATACAGCCATTACTGTATTTCTGTTTGTATACTTCAGTAAGATAGGAGACCTTTAAGCGTTCCCTAAAGTGCACAATGATTTTCCTCTATTCATACTCATTAAACAGGAGGTAGGCTGTATGAAAGGATCAAAAGATGTCAGGTTGTTAAATAAAGAAAAAAAATTGCCTAATGAAGTTGAGTCGTTCTTCCATAAATAATTTTCAGTGTGGAATCACAGATTCAGGCAGTTGAAACAGTTTTGGATCCAGACTTTTCTCCTGAAGTGCCACAGTCCATACAAGAAATCTTCTATATAGCTCTTCTCCTGAAGTTCATTATATTTATTGAATAAAGAGTTGTATTTATTCAAGTGTACAATCCCTAGCACAATGAGTCACATTTAGGGATGGAACTCTAACAAACTAAAAATATTTAATTGCATTTTAAAAACTGTTTATTAACAAGCCAAATCTATGAGACAGATTAAGCTGCATTCACTCAGGTTACGTCCCAGAACAAACTGATTTTTTAAAAGCAAAATGGATTATTTTAGCTTTGCTAAATTAATTTCAAATTAAAAACAAAGGAAGCGGTTCTGTAGGACAGTCATCAAGTTAGAAGTACTCAAAGTGGACATGAAAAGCACACATTCCACTCTTGAGCTTGCCTGTACTGTGAGGTTTTGCATCTTAAAGGTTGTCTAAAAAGGTGTTCCAGGACCAGTCACATTAAAATCACATGCTGAATGCTCCCAGCTGTTACAGAACTAAGCAAATTTGCTTTACATTTTTCCTTTTCAGGTGTTTTAAAGACCAAACTCACTCTCTCCTACTTTCTGTGATGCTTCACATACTACATTCTCCTGTTTGCAGTCATTGAAAAGGTTAGGCACATGTCTACTAACCATGTCTTTCTAAATACATAGGAAGGATTTAAGTAACATTAAAGAGGAAAGAAGGGAGTCAAAAAGTTTGTGTACGAAATACGTAAGAATCAGCAGGTGCTTGCTTTCTATTTATATTCAAAGCACAGAAAACCACACATAGTTTGCAACATTTAGAAGGACTGGGTTCTGTTCATGATCTGGCTGATATCAAAAGTCCAGAGGACACTGTTTGCACCGTATTTTATATATAAAGATACAATTTAACATCAATTTGCTTGTGACCTGGTGCTAAGACATTTTTGTGACTTATACAAGTCAAGATATGAAAAAAAAATATTTTTATACACATTCAGAAGATCAGAAAGTTACACTTACTGTGAGAGGATGAGATTTTTCATCAAAAATATCCAACGATCTGTCGGAATCTCTACAAAGTAAAAATCTCTGGTTTAGCAACAGGAGTTAATTGGTAATGCTATGCTAAAAAGTAATATTCATTAAAGAGGATAAAAGATCATATTTTATAGCTCAGCTTTTCCCAGAATATGATATGAAGTTATACTGTTTAAATTAATTATTAAGCAAAATAATTAATAGCTATCCATGTTCTTGTATTACGCTTAGTGCAGCTCTCCCTTTAAAATGTGAAATCATCTCATTATTTCAAAAAGGCAGCTGTAATTTTGAAGCATACACTGTTAACTAGCTATAATGGCCAGGGTTATTTGTACCTGGGACAGAATGTTCCTTCACCCATCAAAACTAATCTGTACCTCACTATTCAGGAAAAGCTAAGCAAAGTCCAAAGGCTTATTTCTGGTGAGTTCAGTGTATTTTTCCTCACTCCCTCTGTTATGACTTTTATGCTTCATTCTTGATGAAGCATGTGCCATTGGACAGGGGTATTACTAACCCTTCCATGTCAACTCAAGAGAGTACAAAGAAGCAGCAGATACAGCATGAAGTGCCCAATTTCTCAACTCCTTTAAGTAATACTATCTGTAACTGAAGTGACCAAGACCATATCCCTGGCTCAAAAAGAAACTTATGTTTCAGCAAAATCAATTTCACTTACCTGTTCTTTATATGGTAGAATATTGCTAATGTTACACTAAAAAAAAGAGAGAGAGGAAAAAAAAAGACTTAAAGAATATTCTGCACACACTATTTTACTGCAAAAGCTGTGGTTCAAGGCAAAATGTTCAGAATCCATTATTTCCTTTCACATTCTCAAGTACTCTGTGTCTTGTTTCTGATGTTCCCCTGCCAGAATAGAAGCTGGCCAAACCAAATTTGCTAGCCAAGCTACTTTTACATTCGTTGTACAGACGTGTACCATGAAATAATTGTTATGCCACATTTTAAACACACACCTTCACTGTCTGATTAGGTGACATTTATTGAAAATGTGGACTGTTCACAACTAAAATATAACACCAGTTCTAGTCAATGTTACATATAGTGTTGTAGAGATTATGCTTATGTTTTAATTCTGTATCTCTGGCTGTCTAATTTAGGACCTGTCTCAAAAAAGAGAATAATAAAGATTATATTATGCCAGCATAACCCAAAAAGGGGACAAGAACAGATCTCAGCCTCTGATGAATCAAATAAAGCAACAGATTTTAAACTGAGACATCTACTGTGGCCAAATTTCAGATATTTTACTGGCAGTGTCAACGGGAATGCTGCCATCACAGGAATCCACCACTCTGGTCTGTTGCCAGCTGTACACCCTTCCAAAAAATGGCACAAGCACCATCCTTTAGGTTCTTTCTTTTCTAGAAAAGGAGTGACATGCTAGATACCTTTGTTTGAAACCAAATTTTAAAGCAACAAATAAACGTAGACATTTTCAAATTCTTACTAAACTGTTAAAACAGTAAAGCTGCCTGGGCCTTCAGCTACTTTGCCTTCCTTTCCCTTCAAGCACAGTAAAACTCTCTTCTCAATTTTTGCCTGGTATTGTCTATGTGCAAAGAACTGTCTCTGTGGTGCACAGAACAACGGGTCAAACAGCTACTTCCATTGGAGAAACAAAACACTAAGTAATTACCAAACTCACCTACCTAAAATAACAAATAAATGAAGAGAAGGTAAGAAGGCTAGTAGTAAAACCAGAGCCAGTAACATACTGTTATCCACAACTAGAGGGCAGACTAATACCACCAGCAAGTAGCAAACAGTCCTGCAAACTTTTCCTGCATCTCCATACAAAATCCATTACAAGTTTTCCCATATTCAGAGTTTCAGGATTCTACTTTCACTGTGAAGCCTTTGAGCTCCCCACCCCATATCTTTAACTCGAAATGCTGACATTTCTGCACTGCTTCAGATTTTCAAGTGCACATTGATAACACCTACTTTGACATACATGAGCACATTAGGTCTGTAACTAAAAAAACCACCAAAACAAAAAAACCCAACCCCCAACACCTCCCTTCAGCAGCCACAATTAACCAGACCTTCCATGACTGATCTGAATAAGCAACATTGTGCTCCTCTCGTTCAAGTGTGCAGCTAGCTTTGGAACAGACAAGATCACCATGAAACCCCAAATAAAGTATGCAATGTTACTCAGTCCCTTGTTGATGACAAATGGTTCTTACCACTTTATTGTGCTTCTAAGGTTAGGCTGACTGACGGTGCTGTCATCTATAAATATTGTTGAGCATGAGCTGTATTTTTTCGTAAGCTGTCCAGGAGAAACCTTGGGGGAAAAATAACAAAAACAAACACAAAACAAACCCAACAGAAGTACGTTCAAGAGGAGGGATTCTGTACGCTGTGGTTTACCATGCTGAATACTGGCTTTACACCTCAACCAGTTACTGCAGAGGAGGTCTTCATAGATGATTGCTCCTGCTATGTAAGGTACCCTATTGCAATCAAGTTCCTGAGGATGACTGTTATGTAAGCTAGGTTTACAAATCATCCCTTGTAATGTACAATATGATGGTTTAGCTAAGTAATTTTCAGCAAAAATAGCTGCAGCTAGAACAGCAAGTCCTCTGCTATTCTCAGTTCTCCTCCATTCTGTTCTTGCCAGTTCAGCTCTCAGCCTTCCCTCTCTATGACATACTTTATTAGATTTCTCTGTAACTCCATAATCATCTTCTTCCTTCTTTTATATCCTGTACTTTACATTTTCTGGTTACCCAGTATCACTCTCTGTAAAGACAGTTTTGCATGTGGGGTTCTGTCTTGTTATAATTTAGGGAAAAAAAAACCCCAACAAAAACCAAACCAAACCAAACACAAACCAGAAATGAAACCTCTTCCAACATTGCTGCCTTTACTCATGCCTTGTTTAGCATCTGGAACCTGGAAATAAGGTAGTACTACTACCCTTACTTTTACAATTTAGAGCTAGCAATATGCTCCATCATCTATCCTAATTCTGTAGATTTTATACTGTAAGAAATCTTCCTATAAAACACTAAGTCAGACTACCCTGAGGACTTTCAGAGAATGCCTTGCACTAGAGCTACAACATCATAATCAAGGGAGGAGTTTTAATCAAGCAATTCCAGATTCATTAGTTTTTGCCAGAATCTTTTTAAATGCCTCGCCTAAAAGCTTGAAAGTCTTCCATATGAAAATGCTGGCATTCTTTACAACTCAATGGCTGCCTGGGAATACTTCCCATTCCAGCTGAGGTTTGCCAGCAACAACAATTCAATCACACTTCATCTTGGTGCTGGCAGACTACAGCTAGAACTGGAACTGAAAAAGAAATAAATAAAAAAAGAACCACCCCCCATAATGATACTAAATACAACAGACTTGAAATATCATTACCCTACCAGTAACATTATCAGTAGATACTTTTTGCTAGACTAATTTTTTTAAGCTTTGTGTTAGTAACTTCCATTCTTAGCCTTATTAGTCAGTAATTTTTTACCCACTTACTAATGACATGGCATCTTTTAATATAGATTTTCTCTTGGTAAGTGAAGTGTATTATCATTTGTTTAACATGCTGATGATACTGTTTGTTCATCATTCTTTTATCATGTTGGATATATTTCTTACAATAAGTCCTGTAGTGATGCTCAAACAGCAAGCCGTTTAAGACTTGTTAT
>WUAM01000395.1:14876375-14892654 GCA_024336885.1 Actenoides hombroni
AAAAAAATAAAATATATATATATATATATACACACACACACACAGGCAGTTTGACTTGGGGTTTTTCTCCTTTACTGTTCTGAAATGCTGAAATAGAACAAAAACCATCCATTCTTATTCTTTTGACATCAGCCATTCTATGCTTTTTGATACTGTGCCTGTTTATTTTTTAAAGACAGGCAAAAATAATTCAGTTTTATCTTGCTAAGGAGGAGTTGCAACACGTGTAAAGCTATATACCTAAACCACTGCAGTTGTTTCTTGAATTTGTCTGTCTCCATATGCTAATGTTACCCATAAAGCACACTAAGAATCTGTTTTACTTACATGATTGATGTGGTTACTCTTCCTCTTCTCTCGCACTAGAAAGAGGGGGAAAGAAAGTGAACCGAAAGGTTTCTAAAATACAATCCAAATTTATATTTAATACAGTCAATTCTATTAACCTACTCTTCTGAAATACACGAATATTATAAGTTTCAAATTTCACTTTAGGTATCTGAAAAAGTAGTTTGAGAAAAAACTACCGAGCTTTATCAAGCTAGTAAACTACATAATACTTCCAACTATCCACAGGCACCTTTAGGAACTACCTCTAGCCATTGCACTACGGGAAAAAAGTCTCAAGTTTTGAAAAGATGCTGTGCATCAGGAAAAACTGGATGATTTCAGATAGTTCAAATAGACAATGTCCGACATTCAACAACAACCACTTAGCAATCAGAAGTAAAAGCATCACACATGGATCCTGCTGCAGAGACAGGAGGAGGAAGTGAGGTACCAGCACGATAGAGGCATTCTCTCTCTCTCTATGAGACAGAGCAAGGTAAAAAGGCATTTCACTACACAGAAGATGCCGGCACAACCTGGGCCTAGTTATCATATGACTGCAATCATGTTGTTTGATCATTTTAAACTGTGTTAGCCTTTCAAAAAAGATTGTAAAGTTTAACATCCAGCTGTAACAGTAGCAGTAAAAGAGTGCTGTTAAAGGGGAGCTGAGAGTTGCATATGTGCAGAAACTTACACAAGTGTGACAAGCCTGGAGAGGTGACTTCTTCACAGCTTAGACCTCAGATCATTAACATTTGTTAGCAGGACACATTCTCTTGTGTATTTAGGGAAATTAACAGTTGGAATGGAGTATCCACATTTTTTTTGCCTTTTTGCATAAATCAAAACTCATAACACTGATAACATCTCAGAGAACTTAACAGGTATTAGTTCTACAGAAGGTTAACTAAAGATCCAGTGAAATTAGAAAATAAATCCTTCTACCTGACATTCATAAAAATACCCTGTAAAAATCAATTCATCCAGCTAATACAAACTTCAGAGAACAGTTTAATAGTTCTTACCTCATCTAGCAGACCATTTTTCAACATGAACACGAGTGTGCATATTTCAATACACTACATTTGAAGAATACCAAATCATGTTTAAAAGCAGTACTACTCCCGATAAAGATCTTCATGTAGTTAGTTTGAACATTATTTGCAGCAAGGCTGAAAGGCTGCACAGTGAAACTACAACACTCAAGAACTACGTCAACTTGCTGATTGCAACTCAAGCAGCACTCACCTAAGAGGTGGTTGAAATGTGCAGGTCAAATCCTCTGTCTGTTTGAAGAGTGACCTTAGAGGCCCTGATGAAAGAGGCCTACATTTTCTTGGTATCATCTCTTCTGGAGAATCATGCTAGTGCTTGTTTCCACTGCTCACATGTTATCTGAGCATCGTGAAGCTGATACAACAATTTTACTACTTGCCTTAAGACTGGATAGTGGGACTGCAACTGAGACCTGTTAAAATAGTTCTACTTTTCTGTGGCAAAGCTATGTCAAGGTAGAAGACAACTGCAGCCTTCCAGCAACACATCCAATCCCCAGTGCAACACTGTTTTAGCAAAAACTGCTTCAAACTAGAACAAGCTATCAAAGGAACAGAAGCATTTGTAGAAGAATATCCTAAACCCCTTTATAGTTGCAACTTCCAAATTTACTGTTGTCAGAATTCTTTGATTTGTGCAGTATGGAAATGCCTCTGCTTTTTAACAGCATTTTGGAATGCAGAAGCTATTGTAATTGTTCAAAATTATCTTTATTAAGTAAACAAGGGATTTGAAAAGAAACCGAAAATCCCAATACATCCATGTAATTAAAACCAGGATTCAAGAATAATTATGCTACTGAAACTAGTCAAATAGTTTAAAACAACACATTCAAAAGCAACTGATACAGACTGATGGTTTAGGCTTATTATTCCTTACAGAACTGTCTTGTCTTTTTTCCTTTTTTTTTTCTTTCTTTTTTTTTTTTTTTTTTAAATTTAAAGCCATTTTTAAAATAGTCCTTGGTCATAAAATAAAAGCCCACCACTGCTTGAAGCTTGAATTACACTAGTGAAGAAAAGTCTTGCTCCTTCAGACTAGGATCCAGACTCTGAAATCTCCTGATATTTAAGAATTTAGAGGAACAAGTCATTTTAAGTGTGAAGTAAAACATATTATGAACACATTTCTGTGACAACACATAAATTATTAATCCCTATGCTTTGAAAGAAAGCAATTTAAGTGTTCTTGAGATGTATAATTAAAATAGACAGTTATTTTTTCAGTTTTTCTCCTGCCTTATATTCATTTGGAAAAAAAAACTTAGCTTACCATCTGTTTGAGACTTGCTCAGGAAAATTGTGCTTGCTCTGGGATGATCAGATGGATTAGATTCCAAGGCTAAATCTGAAACAGAAAGAACAAAAAAAGGAGAGACCTTTAACAAAAGACAGTTACTGCAACAATTCCCAACCAGCCTTAAAACACTCAAGCACAGTGACAGACACTATCAGAAACATAGAGAATGGGCTGGCTCTCTAGAGCAAAACCTTACTTTTGCCAAGACAAATAAAAATCTGACATTTTCCCCTCTGAAAAGAAAAGCCTGTGGACTTATTCCTACAGTCATGAAGCTCTGAAGTAGCTTAAACTTCTCATCAAAACAAAATCTGGAAAGGGAGAGCTCAGAAAATAACATCTTCAAAAGTCAGTATGTGTCCCTGCCTATTAGGGTAGGGTAGCTGGATGCAGAGCCTATGCTCAGTAGAGGGCAGAAAGCTCAAACTTTTATCAAAAGCATAATTAAAAATCAAAACACAAAAAAATTACACCGCTGATCTTTCACTCTGTGAAAAGCACCCAATATTGGCATGAAACAACCTAACATGGAATTTCTACAGTGCTGAAAAATATCAAAACGTGGATCTTACACTATTCTGTTCTTTTGGAATTTCAAAACAAAAACTCCTTTACAGCCAATATATAATTACTGAAGCGCAAAATGATTTCTTTAATCCCTTGCCACCATGAACTAGCGGTGACATTAGATGAGGATACATTACTCCCTTAGATTAAGATGGGAGTGATCACTACAAAGTTTGTTGATGAAACTGTAAACATCATGATGAAATTCCGATCTGCTTCAGCTCTGACAGAAGCAACAGCTGTTCTGAGGAAGCTGTGCTACAGACACACCGACTTACACGAACGTATAAACAGAATGATCCAGTGCTGTGATCCTGGGTATCCCGGGAAGAGAAAATGTGCATCCATTTACATTTGTCATTCTGATCTTCCTGTGTACTACTAAAGCCATGCTAAACATAAAATATGCAAGCTCCCACACTTGCGTGGTAGTGTTCTAAGGGGGTATGTCAATTCAGTTGCCACACTCTTAAAAACCAAAGTCATCTAAGAATCACCATCAACTTTTAATGAAAAAAACCATAAAATTGTAAGAGCTTTTTATGCAGTCAACCAACAGAACTCTAGTTAAGCAGCAGCCAAAGTATGCACAAACTGCTGGAAGTCTTCACTATTTGAATGCTTTGTGCTACTGCACCTAGCCCACAGTGCAGCCACAGCCCTCGTGCGTCAGCAAGTGAACGTAAGGGTAAAAGTACGCGTGTCCCCAAGACTTCTCATTCCAGATTCCCACTGGTACACAACACTGGTATCCAGGCCTGGAGGTTTTCCAAGTACTTGGCTTACAACATCACTGATCTTAGTCCAACAGTATTGCTCTGACACTGGTCCAGGATGCAGATCACTGTAATTGTGAATCTCTACTGTAGAAGTAAAGTAGTCAACATCTATTTAGGAACAGAAAGATTGTCCAGTCAGGAATTTCCCCCCCTCTCAGAAAAGACCAGAGTGAGCTATGAAGGCATACTGTCTTCAGAAGTGTTTAAAAGCTAACTTCCAAAACCAGTATTTCTATTTTCACCTCACTCTGCTCATTCATGGAATGCAGTGAGCAGATACCTGAATTTAATCATGTGGTTAAAATATAAGAAGTCCTGGTTTAGAAGCTCTAGAACCGTGTTTGCCTGACAGCTCATACCTTACGTATCACTAGTAAACATTTGATTCTCAGAAAAAAACCCACACGGTAGTATGCCATACTAGCACATTTTAACTACCATTTGGAGTGTCTCAACAAAATAGTATAACTGTTGTTTACAATTTCTAACACTGATTTATCACAATCACTTTTAAGAGACAGTATAGAGACCAACTCTAGTTTCTAATGCTAGTGCTCTATTAAAAAAAAACAAACACAACAAAACAATGAACTGACACAGAGCAAGGAATTCACCAATAACAGCAAATATTAAACAACTTCTTAGATTTGAGAAAAGATTGGTTCACAGAAATGGAAGTATTTGGCTAATCTACCAAATAATTTAAGTATAATCACGAGACAGAACAAGACTGCAATATGCAGATTGAAAACACAGATTATTTTGAGCAATTTATGATGCAAACAGAGCAAACAACTCTATGTATTTGCAGCTCAGCAGCAAATGTTAGAATAATTGGATAAGTCAGGTTAGGGAGGACCTCAGGAGGTGTCCAGTTCAACCTCTTGCTGAAAACAGGGTCAGCTACGAGGTAGAACTAGGCTGTTCAAGGCTTTATCCAGCGGAGTCTTAAAAACCTCCAGGGAGGGTCCACAGAGCCCAGATCATCTCTCCCACTGAGGGGAACTAATGCCTACAGGGCTATGGGACTCCCTATGAAATGGTAAGAACAGCACGTAGTGCGTACTGGACTTGCGTTATATTTAGGGGAAGGCAGCAAGAAAGGAGGAACAAGCCCAGGAAAACACATGGAAAAGTGCTACTGAATTCAGCAGCTCCTAACACAACACTCCTTGTTGAATTTCACAGGGCTTCTGTTTGCCCAATCCTCCAGCCTACACAGGTGCCTTTGCATGAGCAGTCTCCAGCATCCCGACTGTTGCCTAACTGGGTGTCATCTACATTTTGGGCACGCTCCGTTGCCTCCTTGACAAAGCCAAGTGTATCAGCACCCACAGCACATTAAATCCACAAGACAGATTATACAACCAGAGTTGAAGTGTTAATGAAGTCCAAGATCTATCGTGAAGTCCCCAGTAAGAACAAACAAGACGCGATCAAGACCAACTGTAGGTAGGCTTCTTATCCCAGAATAATGTGTCATCAGCAGAAACAGTACATCTACTTTTGTATTGCAAGAGACTTCAAAGAAAGAAAGATGAATAGTAGACCACCTCCCTGTAGCTTTCTCCTTCTACGTAACAAGAGAATTGTAAACATCCTTTCTGTGATGCTCTTCCTGGACAACGTTTTTTCCCAAGCAATGAAGAAATTAGTCATATGATTTACTTTTCCTCAACTGCCAGTGTTGCTCATGAAATACCGAAAAGCAACAACAATACAGCTGATGAAGGAATCATAAGGCAAGAGGCAGATAAGGACATAAGAAAAGCCAAAATATAATCGGAAACACAGCAAAAGAAAAGCCAGAGGAAGAGATTAATCTGTCTGCAAACAGCTTGTCTCACAACCAAGTGTAACTCCCAATACTTATTCCTGGTAGCACTTTGGAATCCAAACCCAAGATACTTAGCCCTGAAAATATGGGTAAGTCTTGATCAGGAGCTACATCAGAAGGTGTATGACAGAAAGCTTCACAGAAGATTAACAGGAAAAAAAAAAAATAAATAGCAGCATGGTATGCCACAGGATAAACAGAAATTAATGGGAATTCACACATGCAGAAACAACAATTTAAAAAAAGGAGAGAAGCAACAGGATGATACAAAAAGTAAGAAAAACTCCAAAACATTTTTGTTCTAGAAGCTATCAACTCAACAGAAGTCAAAACACATTTTCTATTGGACCCTCATACTTAGTAATAAAGAGGCAAGAAAGAAAGATGCCTGCCCGAAATTAAGTCTGGGGAGTGGCACAGTAACATTGCCATGCTACAACAGCCCCCCACCTCCTCCTGAGAGCTGTGTATCAAGCACAGCCCTCCTCCTTATTTCTCTGCATCTCTCAGTGCCATTTACTCACATGGTACTACCAAGCTTGTCAGATCAACGAGGTCTCCAAGTGAAGCACAGAAGCCTGCACTCACATCTCTCACCATTCTCATTTTAAAGAATCCTTTGCAGCTTGCTTGCCCTCCAGACTCTCTCAGCTACCTCTGCTGCTGCTGTGTGCTACATAGGCTGCTAAGACCATACAGCCCTTCACAGGGCAGTTCACACTGCTTTGCAAAGTAAGCCTTTGTCCCTAGCTCAAGACCTTGCATCCTTTCCTCAACACAAAATTGACAAGAAGATTTTACCTTTACTCACCTCTGCCATATGAGAATGTGTGTGGGGTTTAGGAATTCATAATGCTAGCTATTTATCTCCTGTTGTACACACCTCCACAGGTCATTTCTAACCATTAAGAACACATTTTACACATTGCATTGTGCTGCATACTTATCTGATGAATAAAGCTGACAGTCGAAGATGTTACTAAGTAGCAGCCCTTTGATGATTTCACTACTTAAGAATACTGAAATATTGCATATTCTTTAACTGTTTTACCCCCACCCTCTGCTCCACTAGACAGAAACATTGTGATACAGCACATATTTAAAGCATTAAATAATCTCTTTACTGTGAATTGAGTTTCTCCCCTTGCTCAGTGGGTTATTAGCATCGATTAATGTTTGAGCTTCCCTTATATTTCATTATCTTAGTGTGAAAGATGTTAAGTTACTTAACACTCCCAATAAAGGTTTAAAAATTACAACAAATTAGACTAACAAATTAGCCAATAGAATTCAGAAAGTCTGTTATTCCAACCAATAACATCACGTAATATTATTTATCCCTTGAATTATGTTATTCTTTTTCCATTCCCCAAAACTTTCCTAGAAGTTACAGTTCCGGTTTCTAAATTCAACCTGCTTTTACTCCTCACCGGCCACACTGAACGTACCACAAAACTCAACACACATCAGTTGTTTTTCATTTGCCTCCTCCTGTTAAGTCCTCAGTTACACACAGGTTAGCCTATCCTTTAAATGCTCCATAGGTGGGTTCTTCCACAGATCTGGACAGAATGAAAGCACTTTGATCTCCTGATTATTCCTCTTCAACGGAAAACATCTCTCCTCCAGAATAGGATGGACTCTAAAGATATAAAACTTACTGTTTTTGTAACTAATACAAGCAAATTTGAATAAAGGACTAGATCTGTTGTGTAACAAAGTGCCTTCGACCACAATCAGTTCTCAGAAAGGAACTATTTTGAAGGATAATCTTCGTGAAAACAATCTTAACCAACACTTGCAAATGCACAGGTCCCTTAAAAACACTCCTAACTCCCCAGAGGAAATTAACTCTCTATTTAAAAGGGAAAACCACTAAAAACAACCCACACAGTCAGCCTTTGTTCACAGAAAAAAATCATTGAGGTTGGAATAGATGTCTTGAGATTACCTAAACCCAACCCCCTGCTCAAGCAAGGTAAGCTAAAGCAGTCTGTCCAGGACTCTGTCAGTCAAGTTTGGAATATCTTCACAGACAAAGACCTGGCAACCTCTCTGGGCAGCCTGTACCAGTGTTTGATCACCCTCATCGTTAAACGATTATTCCTGAAGATAATGACTTTACACAATACACACAGAAGGATGTTGTAAAGCTACTTAAAATCTGTCAGTTCTTTATGGGGCTGTTACAAGAACAGCAATATCATTACCAATACCCAGCACACATCTAAGTGCACTGTGGTGGTTTAGAAGGCTACAGAACCTACTTCAATATAAAACAAGCTTTCGAAGGACTTATTTGCTGGTTTACATCACACTCCCGGGATGGGCTGGTTCATCAAGAAGCTGACACAGTAAGCTTTTCAAATTTGCTATTAAAATCAGAAGAATTTAGAAAGCAAAAGTGTAAAACATCTATTAAATACTGTGGGCTAGCCAATCTTTAAGTTATCTATTAATTTCTGGGCTTTAAAAACAAAACAGACACACACCCAAAAAAATCAATACAGTATTAGTGTTCTTGCATTTCTTAAAGGGTAGGAGGATCTACACTGCTATCGTCAGCCTCCACAGCACATCCCAACGTGACCCTGTTGCACTCCATTCGCAGCCCCTGTTTGGGAAACGTGACTGAGAGGTCTGTTCCACTGTACACAACACCTGGCCTTCGGGGGACTGAAGGAAGCTGAGTAGGCTTCATGTGTCTCACGCTGTACCTGTCGCAGTTATAATCACTCACTCGTCCACATCCTAGCTAGGTGTAACGGCACGATGTCAGAAGTGCCCCAAATTCCACAGTCAAGGCAGGACCAGTTAAAAGGGAGAAAAACTAGATGCCCCTAGGACCTTTATCTTGGAACTAGAAGGAAAACCTTAGTTCACAAGCTAAATCTTCAAAGTAACTAATGTTTTGTTAAGATGTGTTTCTGTACTGAATCACAGAATCATAGACTGGTTTGGGTTGGAAGGGACCTTTAAAGGTCTTCTAGTCCAACTCCCCATGCAGTGAGCAGGGACATCTGCAGCTGAAGCAGGTTGCTCAGAACCCTGTCCAACCTAACCTGGAATGTTTCCAGGGATGGGCCATCTACCACCTCTCCGGGCAACCCGTTCAGGTGTTTTGCCACCCTCATTGTAAAAAAAAAGGTCTTCCTTCTCTCTAGTCTAAATCTCCCCTCTTTGAGTTTAAAACCATCACCCCTTGTCCTGTTGCAATAGGCCCTGCTAAAAAGATTGTCCCCATCTTTCTGATAGGCCTCCTTTAAGTACTGAAAAGCTGCAGTAACGTCTCCCCGGAGCCTCCTCTGGACCTGCTCCAAGAATTACTGCATTTAACATAGGACCGTTTAAAAAATCGAGGAGAAAGAATTGGTTCCATGCTGTCCACTTTTTACTCCCACAGATCTTCAGACACAGCGTCTCATGGTAGTGAATTGTGTCAAAATAGAACTCCACAGTTCTACTTTTTAACTGATAAGCCAAACCAAAAATTTCTAACTGTTCACAATAAAGATCAACCAAGTTTTATAATCCTAGATCCATGCTGATAACTGCAAGTGTAAGGAAAGCCTTCCCCACAACAACTTGTCACATGCTTTCTTCCTTAGTTGTCACAAGACATGGTTCATAAAGAAAAAGAGATGAGTATCAGAAATTCCAGTCTCCTCTAGTGTCTGCAGGTAACGAAAACAAGATGCACTCTCTTGTGTGCTAGGTGTCCTATACCACTTCATGGACTGGCATTTGTTTTTTCTTCTCTTCGAATTGCTCACATTAATGCAAACATCTAAAGAAGTCTGGGCTTTTATGAAAGTTAACAGTGCCATTGAGTTTGGTGCCATTTTAGGCACAAGCTCAAACACAGTCACTCTTTACAGTGCCTTTGTGGATTCTCAGCTTGCCTGCAGGTTGTTCTATAAAAGTAACTATCTGCATAACAAAACACATCCACCAGTTTTACAGAAAAGCTAGTTTTGTCTGGGAAAGAAACAGTTTATTATCCCAGTCCCACTGACACACTTGATTACAAGCCAGTGTTACTTTTCACACTGGAAAAAACCCACAACTGTGTTTGACCACTGCAATGACTCAAGACCCTTTCAGAACTCCAAAGAGAAGCAAAGCTGTGCTATACACACAGAGCTCATCCAACCTGGCTGACAGTGGGATTTTTGCGTGAACTGTTGAGGTAACCCTGATATTTGCATCACCTGCAAGTAAGATCTTCCATTTTATTCCTGTGGCTTCACTACACGTTTAAATAAATAGCACTGAGCTTTTTAAGCCAGATGCGTTCTTATTTGTCCTTTCAAGTCAAAACACGCAAGAGTTTTCTTCTGAAAACTTTATTTTTCTAATGAGTGAAATAAAAGTGCACATTCAAACTCTAGCTGTAATGAAAAAAAAACAGATTTAGAAATCTCAAGATGACCTTGTTGGCAAGGATCTACATATTCAAGGTATGGGTTCTTAGTGTTTGGTAGAATTTTCCTTCTGACTCCCAGAGTGACATTTTCCTCCTTCCTATATGTAGGATAAAGATTTTTAGAAACCTTAATTTAATGTGTAATGCAAATCTGGGAGGAGTACGGGTTTTGTGTTTTGTTGGCTCCTGCAAGAGTTCATTCCCCTGTTAGTCAGCTTTTCAGGATGACCTCACCACGCCTGAGAGAACAGATACTTATAGCCACAAAACTTCTGCTGCTCTACAAGATTTACCCTGACAAGTAGGAAGAAAAAGAGCAAGTCTCCTAAAAAAAAACCAAAATCAAAACAAAACAACAGGAACGGATCCTAAAGATAAGTTACATGTAAACAGTAAAAAAAAAAAAAAGTCAGGATGAAAACTAATTCTGTTTCCTTAGCTCTGTAAATGTCATAAAACCCCTCAGGTTAGCCATATATTTCAATAATTCCCATTTTATTAAAATCTCTCAGTTAGAATAGCTGTTATACTGAAAGCGTGAAGAAATGCACTTGCCAAAATAAACAAATCAGTTTCCCCCCATGTGAGCTTCATGTATGTATGTTCCATATAAACTATTCTTAAAAACCTAAGGCTTACACAAACTTGCTCACTGCAAGTCTCCAAGATTTAGCAAAGAGAGAAAAGGATAGGGGATTCCTTAGTTGTCAGCAGCACCCATGCATAAGAACAGAAATACAGATCCTGTACTATGGCAACAATTTCTTCTATTTCCAGTTCCCAACTTTGTAGATTAATTTCATTTAGCAATTCAGTCATCTCCCCTACAGGCACTTTACAGATCATTTTGTAAAGACCATAACATTAGGCATCTTATGCCAACAACATAGAAGGTGTTTCAGGCTTATAGAGAGCCAGTTCTTTCACATTTGTCAAGATCACATATTTTTTTGTAACAGCTACAAATTCCTAGTCAATTATAGGAAAGAGATATTGAGAGTTCTGGGGAAAGAAGAGTGAGCCTAAGTTCAGTGAAAAGCTCAGGTAATACGAGGAAAAAGTAGAGGGAACACCAGAAAAGGGACCAGAGCATCAGCTGGTTTTCAGCCCCGGCTTCATAACCAGATAACAGTATTCATCAGCCTATGCAGCTACAGATCTTCATATAGTAAGGCACAAAAAATAACACGAGATGGTTAAGCCTTTCCTGGGCTCAAAACTGTAGGCATCAAAAATCTGACTCCTTGCATCAAAGTGTTCCAGGATTAAAAACAAAAAACAAAACAAAACCCCAAAAAACAAACACACACACACAAAAAAAAACCAAACCAAACCAAGCAAACAAAACAAAAAACCCCAAAACCAACCAAACAAAAAACCCAACAACCAGGAATAAAAAATCTCCACCCACATGCCTGAAGTAAGCTGACATTATATAAGAGAGCAACAAATGAACAGCATTTAGACCTTCTGCAAGGAGGTTTACAGCCAAGCTGTTGGTGAAATCAGATCACAGACAATCAATACATTCAAGTGTGTGTTCATCTTCAATGCCGCTTAATAACTGGGGCATGCAGGCAACTTGAAGCTTGCATCTTTCAGCATGGCATAGCCTCCAGAGAGCCAAGGGGCTGTTGAAAGAAGAAAAGTAGGCTCACAAGTGCTTGAGGAGTTATTCTAGGCACTAGTCTGTCTGAAGCTATTCAGGTAAATCTCACCTACTTCATTCTCCCCTTTACGAAGTCCCTTTCTGTTTGTTTTCACATCTAACCTCTGTATGATGACCGCATCTCACTCAGAGTTTCTCCTGATCCCAACTGCTGTCCCTTCTCACATCTCATTGCCCTTTCCCTTGTCTTTCTACACCTGCCACCCACCCCAGTTCTCCAGGTGAAGGTACCAGGTCATTTTGTTCCACCAGTTCAGTAGGCCAACAATCTTCCCAGTAGTCAACAGTCATGTGAATCAGGAAAACCTCTGCTCCAAACTACTAAACTCAGTCAACAGCAGTGGAGGGAGATGTTTGCAAGTACAAGTGAGAAAAGTCTGCCAAGTGAGCCCTTGTTCTAGTTTTACCCAAGGATCAAAAAAAAAAAAAAAAAAATAAAATCAGGAAAAATTAGATCTATGTTTAAACATCGGGATCTGACAAGAAAGTGCCAGACATAAGAAATTCTCCCCCAGATAACCAGAAAAAAAAAATAAATAAAAAAAATCACAGGGAAAAAGAAGCCCAAAATAAAGATAAGCAGACACATATTTGGGGAAAAAACCAAAACACAAAACCAACCAAAAAAAACCCCATCATAGTAATCAGCACAGCCCAAGTAACACGTTGAGATCAAAGAGATGCCATTTCTAAAACTAGACAGGAAAGCCTTTTTGGTCAATTCAAACCACTTTGGACTGTTGCTTGCATGCTGAAAGAAGGAACACTTAATGCTCAGCTGAAGAGTCAACCAGCAGCTTTAGGTTCATTTTAGCTTTTGATATTTAGCACTAACAGTAGGCATGAACCTGTTTGGAAGAAACTATCACTTTCAAAGTTACATTTATTCCTGTTTACTTAATACAATTTGGATTAGCATATCAAAGCACAAATGCAGGCTTAGTTCTCATTCTGAGAAAGCATGCACTGAACAGGTTATGGCTCAGGATCTTGAGAACCATAAAATACAGCCTTTAAATTCTCTCTTAGCAGTGGATCTGTCAATGCATTCCCATTTGAATTATTTTTTGTTGAAAGATTACACTTTCAGTTTCACAGTATGTTTTATGTCCATCCCACTTACCACTCTTTTTTTGCCTTACATAAATACTCCTTCATAACATCCCCATTATAAGAAAAGAAGATTTGTCGGCATCACATCACAATTAAACAAGAAAACCTAAGCAGTGCTGACTGAAAAGCAGTGCCTGTTAAACTGCACGCTGGAGAAGCTGCAGAATAATCCTTGTTTAAGAGCACAGACCTGCAAGGACCACATTCCACTTGCTATGAAAAAGGCAGGCAAAACAATACAAAACAAAAAGTCCAAACCTTCTGCATTCCTGATACAACCAACACATGCAATTTTAGTAAAACAAGTGCAAAAGTATTAAGGCAGACCTAAGAAAAACAAACAAAGACAGAAATTTAAGGAATGAAGCATCTCCATCACATTTGGTTGCTAGCTTTCTGGTATATTTAGCTGTGTTCTTAGAAACTCCTAGAACTGAGCAGCATGGAACAAAAATAGCAAAGATGATCTTGACTTTTTTTTTTTTTCCCCCTGCAGTTTTGTCTTTTCCCCCTGCCAAGCACTCAGGAAAAAGCCAGTCAGTATGTTCCCAGCCTTATTGACAAAACTGGCATCTTAGCTAACCTATGATATTATATATTAATAACTTATGATATTATACATAAATTATAGAAGTAATATTTATTCCTCAAATGAAACTGCTGGACTACTCACTACTACAGCGACAAACTAACGCATTGTAGTAGTCAATGGGAGAAACATGTAGGCTGCTTGCATGGTTTGGACGTGCTGACAGCTTTTATATCCTAGAGTTAAGAGGGATAAGCATAGCTTTCTGGTATATGCAAGTGCTGCGTTTACAGGTTTATTATTTTCATGGAAGGTCTTAAATTAAACAGATATCAGTGTCACAAAACTTCATTATAACGTCTGTTTCATAACACTCGATTTCAGACTGCACAAATAATGCTTTCTGTTAGTTAACTGCTTCAGTCCTATCCAGCTGGCACTTAATAGCATTCCAAAATGAACACAAGAAGTTTTACTTCTAATGTTGGCTATCCAGAACTGCATTTTCATAGAGACAGCAAACTTTGATATGACTGTTTAGGGCTGCGAAAAGTATCAATCAGAAAACCATGGACAAATAGCAGCTATCATTTGTAGCAGATCTGCTTCTGAGGCCATGCAATAGTGAACCACAGACGACTGTAAAAGTGATCTTTAAAATACTCTAAAACACGTATTATTGACGCAGCTCTAATTTTAGGATTATCTCCTGCCTCAAGACTAAAGTTTCCAGAGACACAAAAGTTAAATTTGCAATAGACAGCTACTGTCTTATTCTTGGACCATCCACTTTCATTCATGTCTGCAAATTCAAAAAATTAAATACTTCCCTACTTAAAAGGCCAGATCTGACATCTGGGTGCATTCACAATTAGCCTAGTTACTTAGCACTGATGACATGATCACATACTAAAGATTTCAACAAATTCAACCCTTATTCCTGAGCAGATTTATTTAGCTTATGCATTTTTTGCTTAGCTTACTAGAATCTTTAGAGAGTTTAGCTCCTTCCTCCCTTAACGAGTATAGGAGAGCTGAGAGATTTCTGTAGTATCTTCTAGCAAAAATAAAGTTTTATTTCTCCTAGATGGCAAATATAATTTCTCCTACTGCTGTATTGCATAGCTGTCTCAAAGGAGATCCACGGGGCTGACTGTTCCATCTCATTTCTGTAACAGCTGCACCATATGGTGCTGTGCAGAACCACAGAAGTTTAATAATTCCATTTCTGAAGGTTTCCTCCCACTCTTCTGCAGCCACTTTCTCTTTGATAGCCCAATTTTCTTTCTTAAGTTCAAGAGGAGTAGGGCCAGTGATAATTGTTATTGTATGCATCGTCCATTAAAGATGTCAGACAGGCTATCTTTTTTTTCAACTGAATATATTTTCATATAGGTGCGGTTGTAATTATGAAAAGGAAGAGCAAGACACTCGTTAATTAAACTAAGTCTTGAATATCATAAGCTATTGCACTGTGCTGGATGCTTACGGCATCACGTGAACACACAGACAGACAGGAGCACCCCTAACCTGTTACATGCTGTCTCATTAACTCTCACTGCAGCACAAATCGGCAAGCTCTTCCCAGGCATGGCTGAAAGGAGATGCATTACAGAGCAAGTCCCTGTGACACCAGTGCGCCAGGTATAACTGGAAAGGAGACTGAACAGCAAATGCCTGCTTTCCCATGAGCTCAAGAAATACAAATTGGGAACACTGAGAGCTACATGACGAGGAACCTCGGTGTGACGAGTCCACAACTCTAACCGAACACCCTGCACAGCTAGATTATAAATTAGCCACGTCCAGCCACAATGATGTCATATGCACACAATCTCTACAATTCTTAATTCCCTTATTCCCCACACACCCTCTTCCTTCCTCCTGTTCAACAGAGACTGGAAATGCAGCAGCTTTTGCGAACTGCCTGACCATTACGACTGACTCTCGTCTCCACAGTTAAGGAGAAACGAGCAGCGAGATTTCCACCTCAAACGGGAGCACTTGGGGTCCCTTCTGTAATTCTTTCGGGTCCCCCGACCCTTCTGTCCAGCGGCCCAGGGCGGCCAGCAGGGCAGACAGGGACCCTGGCAGGGCAGTCCCCGAGCAAGGGGAGACCCAGCCGTTACTCCGCCCTCGGCCGAGTTACTTGTTAAGCGACCACGCCGGCCGCCGTGGCCCCGCGGCTCGTACTTCGGGCAGAGGTACCGGCCCCGCAGCCGGTTTCCCCCGCCCGGCGGCGGCGAGGCGGCGTGCCCGTAGGAAACCCCGGAGCTGTCACACCGCTGACAGCCACGGAGAACTTTGCTTGGGGCGCGGCGAGGGGCCCGGCGGCGGCAGGCTGGCCCCCCCCACCCCCGAGGGGCTCGCCGGACCGCACGCTCCCCCCCCGGCGCTGGGACAAAGGGGGGGAGAGCCGCGGACGGGGAAGCGCCGCGCCCCGGGCTGCCAGCCGCCCCCCCGGGCACCCACCCGCGGCGGAGGAGCGGGGGCACCACGGGGACGGCCGCCGGCGGGGCGAGGATGCGGTGCCCGACGCTCACCACCGCCCACCCGCCCGGCCCCGCCGCTCGCTCCCCGCCGCCGCTCACCATCCGGGAACTCCCGGTCGCTGATGTGCTGGAGGTGCGGGCCGCCGCCGCCAGTATCCGAGTCCCCCGACTCGGCCTCC
>WUAM01000395.1:14894885-14937864 GCA_024336885.1 Actenoides hombroni
GTGGCCTTGGTCTGCACACCAATCCTTGGTAGTTACTCTAAACATGGGGTGTTATCACTGCTAGAAGCAGACACTGTGAGAACAAGCTGCTAACTTCAGACAGTGCAGTTAGTTAGAAGAACTGAGCTGAAAACTAAAATTACAGAACAGAATTAGTTCTGTTCTCACTCAAACCAGGACAGTCCTACTCCTAGGCCTGGGAAGGACCAAGACTTTACCATCAAGTGGGACAGGAGACTCACCTGAGTCAGGGAGGGAAAAAAGGGGCTTCACACAAAACAGCAACTCAGGGAACTGGTGTTTTCTTCCTCTCTGGTATTGCATCTACTGATTTTGAGTGAGGATGGTGAGGGCAGAGGAGACAGCTGGAGGGTTAGTGTGGTTCAGTGAAGTAATTAATTCTCAAGCAAGAATGAGAGCCGGCTTGCATCTGCACTATTTAATTTTAAAACTGGCGTAATTTACCCTCTTACACCAGAAAAGCAACACGCTCACTTGTTTGTAAAAAACAGCAGTGGCTGAGCAAGCTGCACTCCTGCTGCGCCGCTGGGCCCCGTCCTGCTTCTCAATGCCGACGGACGCAAGCCTGCTCTGTCTGGAGCAGTGGTAGGAGTCACATGCAAAACTGCACATCTCAGCCAGACAGCTGCAACGCCCAGTGTCTGTTCCTTACACTGTGTGCATCCTGTTCCCTGCAGCCACGCCAGTGCCTGTGATGGGGCTGCAGGGCTTCAGTGGAGGGCGGTACAACCGCAGCAACTGCTTCGTGGGATCCCAGCAGCAAGTTCCCGGGCTCAGCACAGGGAACCCTTTGCCAAAGCTGCAGTTTTGAGCAGTGGAAAATCCTTGTTCAAGGGTGATGAAGAAGGGAGCAAGAGTGGCTCACCAGGTGGCTGAGCCCCTGGCCCCAGCCGTCGAGTACAATAGCCAAAACCTCACATAATTGTCCCGAGAGATGAACAATGCTGGGAACTCGGAGTGACTGGAGTACATCACGTGTCCCACTGCTATTTGGGCACGAAGGTTTTGGTTCCTCTGCCTCCCAGAGGCTGAAGTTTCCCATGGGTCTCATACTTGTTCTCAGTGTGTAATGCTGTAAAGGAGAAGAGACGAGGGCTGGTCTTCCCCCGTGCTAGTGCTGCTATAGAGTATCAGGGTTTATACAAACATGCAGAAGGAGGAAATAAATCAGTAGTGTGTTTCCCCGTGTAGCTTTATTCAAGCGAGTCTTAAGCAAGAGGAAGCTGACTTTAATCTCTGGAAATCACAGGAACAGCAAACTGTCCTACCTCCCCAGCATTCCAGGAGAATTTAAGCTTCCGCTTCTACATGCCTCAGTACACCAGTGAGGAGTATTTTTCCATATCTGTGCATGTTTTCCTGTAGCTGCAGTAATGAGGAATATTCATTTCCCCCTCCATTTTGGTAAACTAACTCCTAAAAATCTTAATACAGACCTGATTTATCAGGATAATATGACAAAACCTGTTGCTATGTATATTTTCTGCAAACAAGGCAATCCTGTTAATAGATATAGCCTGAGCAACACCCTGCAGAGATGAAACACATTATCTTTTATTTATGCAGCTTAGCACTCTATTGACTTACTGCTATAGCAATATACTGAATACCATCTATCATGATGTATTATCAGTTCTGGTTCTCTTCCTATTTTCCATCTCATCTTTCTACTGTTTTGCTTGGTTTACCCCAGTGAATCATCAGACAGTTTCCATTATAGAAAAATCAATTACTTTGATGTACAATGGACAGCACATGCCTAGTTCCACATTTTGAATGACAAGTAGACATTTTGGATGGCAGATCTTGGCAATAATGAATGCATAAGCTGAAAATAGCTTACTATGGACTGTTGAGATTCCACCCAGTTTCCTCCTGCTCCAGGAAGAGAGGTCTGTGCCACAGGAGCCTCAGTTTACTGCCCCTTCTCTCTGAGCAGGGCACCCCGTGGGCAGCAACCCCCCCCCCCCCAACACCTAATACTTTACTTTTACATAACCCGTTGGACTGAACTGCTTTTCCACCATACTTGAAGCATTTCCCATTAGTTACAGTGTTCACCCCCCACCTGGTTTCAGGGCTGTCATGGTTCACCAGGGCTGTGGCCAGGGTAGGGCAATTCCCAGTGCAGATGATGGTACAGGGAGGGTGGATCAGTTTTATTGAGCTCTCCTGATTACAGGGCTGGCCCATAAAGATTAGTAAATCCTATTCCAGAGTAGCAATAATGATGCCCCAGGTAATGGGGGAGCATCACTGTTATTCCCATGGAGAAGCTGAAGGTAACACTGTCAAGCACCAGTCCCACTGATGGCAGCGTGCTGTTTCTGCACCTTGCTTGGGAAGGACAGTCCAGCTTCAAGGTGTACTAGGCGAAAACCACCATGAAAGTGAGACTTGCAAGTTGATGGAAATGGGATTCACAGAAGTATTTGCTTGCTTCAAGCCAGAGGCAGAAACTTGGGAAGAAGCCCAATCATGAGGTATGGCCTACGGGGCTTGAACCTGCACGTTTGCACGAAAAATTCAAACAAATTGGAAAGAACTTGTGTCATCCTCTGTGCTGGGCAAACACTTCTTAAAATGGTAAAAGCTTTTTCTTATTGGATGAGAAAACAGTTTATGGCTCAGCTTTAAATGCATGTAGCATTTGTAGTTTGGATTAGTGCAGAGCATTCATGCTCAATAAACCTCTTGGGGATTACATTTTGTGTTATTTGAACACTGCTGCATTCAACCAGGATAACACAGGCAAGGAGGGCACAGACCAAAGCCCTGGATTTTAGGCAGGTGTGATCTCCAAATGAAGGCATTCTGGGTTTTTTCATTCTCTTTTCTTGTTTCAGTTGCATACCTAACAGGTTTCAGTTGCTCACTAAGGGGAAGAAGGACCAGCTCTCAGTACTGTCCTAAAAGTTGTCATGTTAAAATATCCCATGAAAATATCCCTCCCTGGAGTGCTGGCTGGACTCTGAGCACAGAGCAGGGCAGTGCAGTGGGAGCTGCCACTGCACCACAGCCAGTGACCATGTGCTGTGCTGGTCGCAGCTCGGGGAGACCATGCCCTCTCCCACCTGGCAGTTATTCCCCATCGAGGCAGCCGATGTGAAGGCAAGTGTTTCCTGGCGAGGGGGTTACAGCTTGTTTTCTTGTGAGGTGCTGCCAAGCTGAGCTGTGGTGGGAAGACTGGGAACTTGCAGCACCCAGAACATGAACAGATGCTGTCAGGGCAGGGACACAGGCCCTACAACTAACAGGGGCAAGATGCACCTCTCTGAAAGCTAAGGGTAGGAGTAACTTCAGTAGGGTCCCTAGATCTGTTCCTCAAAAGCGTACTGCATCTTTCTCCCAAGGAACAGAGAAGAGCAGAACAGCTTTTGACTTGCTCTGGCATTTTAAGTTTGCTTTTTTTTTTTTTTTCTTTTCTTTTCTCTTGCATTTGTGTTCACAAAGAAAATGTGACCTAAATGTAATCTACAAAGTCCTAGCACAAGGGTACTGACTGCCGAATGGATTGCAGCGGGTGTTCCTGTCAGTGCAGATGGGAGTTTATAAATTTGACAATGTCACTGTTCCCTAAAGAGAGCAAGTTTGTTATACAGGCCTTCATTCCTCCTCCAAGTGACGGATCATGGTTTACTTTTAATAATGCATGGTGGGGAGAGAGCATGCTTGCTTTAATTTTCACAAAAGGGAAAGCGACTTTCCAAACTGTGGGAAATGATTTTGAGCATTCTGGGGAAGTTAATGTAATTGCCTGGAGAACTCCACACAACCTTTAAGGAAGGCCAGGCGGGATCCTGAAGCAAAACCTAAGTCAGATTGTGATGACAGCTGAAGGAGGAGCAACCTATATTTCCAAGATGTGGAGATGAAAAAGTACTGTGGTTTATTTTGAAAATACAAAGGACCAGATTCGCTCCTGATGTGAGTCTAATGAGGTCAAAGGATCTGTCGCAGTGAGGCACGTACCCTGCCAACCACTGAATGTAGCTTCTGAGCTATAAGCTTAACTATATGTATAATCATTTTCAGGGTGCATAATAAATGAAGATTGTGAGGCTTGACATGACTAATATTAGTGCTACCATCTGTGTTTGGCTTGTGGGTGCACAGGGGAAGGTAATTCTGTCTCTTTACTTGGCCAGTTTGCCCTGTTCATGTGAGCCACTGCTTGCTTATGTTCAAAGGAACTCTGCTTCTCAGACAAGTTCTTACATTCCCTGCGATGGTTACTTGTAGGTAGATCTGTGCACGGTTTTAAACTCCCTCTCTGAAAGCTTATTGCTTGTCTTCTTAACCACACAAAGCCGTAGTCCCTTGCTTCATGATGCAAAACCAGGCTTCCCTTCATCTCTGAGCAGCAGTATCCCTGAGAGGAGACATCTGAAACCATAGTTACCAGATCCTATCTGAATAACGACTCCTGTAAAATTCCCAATTTCTTGCCCCCACCAACTGCAACAAGAATCTGAGAGTCTCCTAAAATGTTTGAAATTAAATGGTATGATTTTCTGTAAGCCCTCCAGCTTCACGGTTACTATCAGCCCCAGAAATGGAGAATGGCTCCTTGCAAATGCTCAGTTGTGCTTCACAGGGCCAGGAATCTTAAATCCTGTAAATTCTGCTGTTATCTTCACCTCCACTTAGTACTGCACATGCCTTTCCAAGGCCATGTGCCTCCTCCTTGCTTGTCTGCCCAGTGATAACATCAGCTCTGGGATGTGTTTTGTTCAATTTCTCCCTTCTTAGAAAGTGTTCCAGCTGCAGGAGAAGGAGTGCTTTCTGATCTTACTCTCAAGCAGTCTATGGATAACTTGGAGATGAGCCAGGACTTTGTCTTTTCCTGGAAATGTAGCTGCAGGAAGAATGAATCACCAGGTTGAAACTGTATAACCAACTGAAAACAAAAGCTCAGACTTCTGTGTCTTACTGTTGCAAATAATGGGGGGAAAAATAAGCATCCTGTTTTGAAATCCATTACCAGCTGACAGGATGAAAATATTACACATGTGATTGTCTTTTGTAGCTGACAAGTAACATAAGACTATGGCCATTTAAGGGAAAAAGCTTGAAGCAAAACTGTAGTTAGGAAAAGAGAAAATTCCTTTTCTTTTTTTTTTTTTTTTTTGGGGGGGGGGGGGAAGTAACCAGTGAAGTTGTTCAGAACACACAAGGTATATTTTCAGTAGTGTTAAATTTTCACACTTTTAAATCTTCAGTACTACCCTTAGTTGGCAGTAAATACATGCAAACCAGGGCCAGGAAACCTATGTTTCATAGCATAAGGACAGACTGCAGTGTTGGTGTCATTGATTAAATCCGACCTTTTGCCTCTGCAGCAATTTAAGATGTCATTACAGGCAATGTAGAGGCTTGGCTAGCACACAACCATCTGGATCACTGCAGGGATACCAACAGCACAAACATAGGGCAGTTAACATTTCTTTACCTTAGCTTCTCTTCTGATCCTGCCCTTGTTTTGTCTTGAGGTAAAATGAAACTAGCTTCACAGTTATCAAAAGCTAAGGTAGAGTTATTTGAAACAGTACCTGAGAAAAGAATCTGAGATGTGCTGAAACCATGAAAGACGGAGGCCTGCGAAGCTGTAGTTTGGGAGCTCTTGGGTGCAGGGCTGGCAGAACTACTATTTTGATGTACCAAGTGTTAGAAGTAGCTGCTACCACAGCTACACACAAATGGACACAAATTTCCTATGAGGAAAAGGAAAATGTTTTACAGTATTTTAACACAAACGTTAATATGGATGCATGAGTTAATTCAGAAAAGTCAAGCCCTGCAGCATGTTTGTTTAAGGCAAACTTCTAAAGTTTAATTTGGCCACCAAAGCCTGGGGGGGGGCTCTGAGGAGCACTTCCTATTAGCTTTAAGATACCTGAAACTGCTTATACTTACTCTTGCTTCTTCTCCATTGTCTTCTAAGGAGTGGAGAAGAGAAACACTGCCAATACCATTACAAATAACACTACTCTCCCCCCCTGCCTTTTTCATAAACTTGGATTCCACTTGGTTTTAAAAGGTAACCTTAGCACTGAGGCAGATGCTCTTGCATCTATATGAATGCTATAAATGTTGTCTACCTGTCTATATAATTGTTTTTAAATTGTTTTAAATCAGTTGTTGCTAATTAGTTTTAAATTATTACGGTGCATTGCTTGCACTGTAATTTCCTCTCCAATTATATAACACTGCACCTATAAAGCACATCAGAAATTTGGCCACCTAACACTAAGGTTCTAGATCCACACTGAGACTCCATAAAAGGGTAAGTTCTGCAGCATTTTTCCTGCCCCAGTGCCCCACACACCAGATACACATGGTACTCTGACCTACAACCATCCATCAGTATCAACAAGTGCAGAAGCTGCTGGCAGAGGAGGGAAATCACAGCACCATGCTGCCATTCCCACCCCACAGCCCCAGGCTCACAGGAGTGCTGTCAGGACAGCCCTTTCCAGTGCGCTCCAGTGTCTGCTCACATATCAGCCATGCCACAGTGGGTTAGGGACTCTCCTGTCACAAGACCTGACATAAGGCATCTCATGGCCTGGAAGTCCAGCAGCTGGAGACATGGGTAAGGCAGTAGGTCTGTGAACAGCTGAAAGTGCAGTGGTAAGTGGCGAAGGTTTCCAGCAAACAAAGTGCATCTAGAGCTGCAGTGGTTGCTTGTGAAGAAGAGCTTACTCAATTGGCTTTTTGTTCCTTAATTAAAGCTCATAATGTTAGTTTCAGACCTGCAAGGCCTTGGAGAGATCAGTCAGATAATTCCACTAAAGGCTAAGTGACCTTTCTGTAAGAAGGCATTTTAATAAACACGGTGATTGTGTATGACAGGTTTTCAAGAGGTGAGGTTGAAGGCGTGAAGGTAATGTCACTGACGGGAACTATTCCCTCTCCAGAGGCTCCAGAAACTTCCTGCCTTTCGGCTCAAGCGCTTACAAAATTGTACATCTTCATAGTTTTGATCATCACTTACATGTAATTCTGTGTTTAAAGGAAGAGACATGCTAGATCAGACCATACACTTACTTCAATATTGAGCACTTTTTGCAAGGATCTGCTGAAACGGCAAGTTGTGTGGTCTACTGATGACCCACCAGTTTCTGCAGAAACTTCAGCTTTTATTTCTAATTCACCCCCTTGGTTTCAAAGATGATCCAGATCAGTCCAAGCTGAGGCTGCCTTGATTCTGCAGCTGCAAGCTGTCATCAGCCAAGTTAACCTCTGGTTTATTCCCTCTGTGCCTAACAGCAAGCGATTCACCGTCCCATCTATCTCATTGGTGTGGAGGATCTGGAAGCTACTAGTGAAAATGAAAACGTAAAAATTGTTAAGTCATTTCACTGATAGTCATTTGAATGGGCACTTGAGGCAATACCTGGGGAGAAAGACCACTTTCTTTACTGGGTTTTCCTCCAAGCTTTGTGTTAGCTTGTGTTTGCTTGGTTGATGAAAGCTCTTAGCAAAATAGATACTTGTGCAAACTTTACTTCAAAGGCAGTTTTCATATTTCAGTGGACTGACAACCACAAGCAGCTGCTATTTATTTAGAGAGGAAAGGATTAAAAGTGTACGACCAGAAGTTTCTACACAAATGTAGAACAGAACCATTTGGAATAAGGCATTGCTGTCAGAGGGTTATCAACAACACAGGTTTCTAGATAGAGTTAAAAAAAAAATAATCAAAATCAGATTGTTTCTATTTATACCTGCCTTTGCCGTGGTAACCAGAGACTGTGTGAGGGATGCAGTATTTTCCCCACGTTGTGGATGGCTCTGAAATCCATGTGCAGCCCTGTGGAACATGTAGTGTCTGCAGAACTATCACAAGAGCTGTCACATTTATTTCTAAGAGACTATTTCAAATATTAAGCAGGAAAGAGAAGATTTCGCAAAGGAAGGTATATCAGTATAGCTTCGAAATAATTTGCACTCATTTCTGTCTCATCTTCTTGATTCTTTGATCTTCTAGGTATTACAAGGACCATTGATTTTAAACACTTTTTTTAATTACCCAAAGCAGCTTACCTGCATCTAAGGTAGCAGGATTTACTTATAATTGGACACATCATCTATCAAATAGCTGAATGAAATAAATGAATGTGACAAACGTGTCGAGTGAATGAATTACACGAATCAGTGTTTCTTTATATTCTGACTAATTCTTGCTTACCTTAAAATCAGCTGTTTCCTACTTTGCAAGTTTATTTGCAGATTACATGTCTTTATAGCCTTCTGTAGCGTTTAAAAGCTGAACTAGGCTATGTTCCTGCAACTTTATTGTTGTGCTAAGCTCTAGCCCTGCTGGAAGAAAAAGCGTTTCAGTTCTGGGCAACATTTTTAGCCGTGAGTCTTTGTTGTTGCATTTTCCTTATCCTTTTGCTGTCAGTTCTCTGCTACTGTAATACACGGGTATTGTGACTTCTTAGAAAATGGATACAGAAAGGGGAAGAGCAGGCATATATAAGCTTAGACTGAATGTGGGGGATCAGGGCCCTTAGTGAACTTCTAGTGGACTTGCCTTCCTTTTAATAGCTTCACTATCCAGTTATGTTCTGGAAAGTAATTTCTGATCTCCTGTCTAAGGCTCATAGAAGTCACTGCCAAAGTAACATTAGCAGGGATGAAGTGGAAATACTTCTGGGAAGCAGGGAAGGACTGGTAGAGAACCTGCCGGGCTCCAAAGATATCCAGGAATATCTGACTTATAGAAGCATGTTCTTGGGATAAAAGCACTCATTGAATTGTCATCTTTGGGAACAAATGTACATATTTTCACATACAGCCTTTTTTTCACTCAAATTGCTATTCAGCCAGACCCTTGGTTTTACAAAATATCGCAGGGGAAGAAAACTGATCTACTGGGGGGGAAATGGGAGATGGTTGAAAGCACTGGAGCCCTGTCACACTGCTCCCCATCTCAGTTGGAGACCCCAGGGCCGGCATGTGGTGCGCGAGGCGCAGGCGAACACCTCGGGCCATTTGGGAGTTTCCCTCCATTTGCCTGCTGGTGTAGTTTAGGCACGGTGTAAGAGATTCAAAAACTCATCCAAGCAGAGTTCTCATTTCAAGTGTAATCACTTCATTGCTTTTCCCACCCTGCCTATATAAATAATTAAAAAAATAATTGCAATAATAACACAAGCCGTTTCAGACTCTCAACAACAGGAGTAGTGGCAAGGGACCAGCACTTCAGGACATGGAACCACAGTAAGCTGAATCATTGCACCCGCTCTAGCATGTGTAAGAGGGGAAGCCTGAGTTGCCATAAGACAAGTATGAACTTGTTTGGGGCAAGTGAAATTCTGGTTTCCATTCGTCTACAGGGGCAGAACCCTAAAAACAAGCTTTAGTTCCTGCTACCCCTGCGCAGCCTGTAACACTCCTCCACAAAGGCTTTCATGAATCTTGAGCCACTCTGTTGCAATCTAAAAGCTTTTGAATGTAACCACAGTAGCTTTTGTTTGCCATCCAGACTTGCTTCTCCCTGTGGGAAAGAGTGGGGACGTGTTCTGCAGCTGGTTTTGCACCCCAGCTTTGAAGGCCGGCCTTACCTCGATGGTGGTGATGCTGGGAGCTGCTGAGCCCCACAGCCACTGGAGATGGGTGCAGTGAAGTTATGCTGCACCACTGCTCTCTCCCCGAGTGGCCTTTTGCACATGAGGCCTGGCCCCTCTCAGAGAAGCATGAGAAGCATGGATGAAGGTGCTGTGCACTTTTGTGGAGTACCAGCAGCAGCACATCCAGGAAGCCAGAGCGCAAGCGCTGCCAGGACACTTCCCTGGCCCTCTCGTGGCCTTTAGCAGTCTTTGGAGCAAGTTCAAGTAACTGGAGATGGAGACATACAAAGGAGAGGAGCACTGTGTGGTTTTGCCAAACAAGAGATTAAAGGGAGCCCAAGGTGAAGAGAAACCTATGCACAGACTGCGTGCGCCACAGGAGCATTACTGCCACACCACCAGCCCCGAGCAGCTTTGGCTTTAGTGCCTTGGCCGATGCTCTGACAGATATGCGCAAGAGGCGTTGTGTTAGTGTGATGGTCACCCCAGCGATTGAGGGACCGCTTCCAGGCTGGTGATGAGCGCTTGCAGGGACAATGCTCACCGTGCTGGCAATGGAGATCAGTGCCAGCAGGCTGGACAAATACCTTTCTTCTGCACTGACTTCCAGAAACCCCTGAAACAGAACCCACTAGGCAGAACCACAGAGAGGCTGTGGGGACAGCAGATAATGTCCCACAGGGCGTTTCACACCTCGCGCCTTTTTGTGTGGCACGTAGGTCTGAAAATGCGCGAAGTCCCCCACCCCTGGCCCCAGCCTCCCGCGGGAAGCCCGCGGGAAGCAGAGCGATGCTCTTCCCCTCCGGGATGCCCCGAGCACCTCCCAGGTACGGGAGCAGGCACAGCCCTGGCCCAGCCAGCGGCTTCCCATGTGGTAAACCACGTTACCCCCAGCCCGGGGCCGCCGGCGCCGTCGGGCAGGCAGCCATGGCATGCGTGCTGCCTTGCCCGCCGGCCTCCTCTCCCGCTGTGTATGTCTGAAGGGCAGGAGCGCCCTGGAGACCTTGCAGCCCCAGCCTCATCCCTCTTCACTCGCGGTTTGAGCGCGCTCCGGCTCGCCAGTGGAGGCCGCTGAGCGCCGCCGGCCCCCCCCGCAGTTCCCCAGCCGGGCGGAGAGGTCGCACCCGTCCCGCTGGGGGCCGGGCCGGGCGTTCCGCCGCGGCCCCGGGCCTGCGACGCGTGAGTAGCTGGTGGGCCGGGCTGCTAGGGACCGGGCCCGGGCCCAGGCGCAGGGGAGAGCCGGGCCTTCCCCCGCCGCGGCCCCGGGTCCTTCCCTTGCCCTCGGCTCGGCCTCGGGAGGTGTCGCGAGACGCAGCGGGCCCTGGCCCGGCGGCGGCCAGCGCGGGCTGAGGGCGAGCGAGGCGCTCGGGAGGGCCCTGCGGCGGCGCCGGCTCCTGCCCGCCGGGCGCAGCGGCCGCGGGAGCTGTGAGCCGGCTGAGGCCGCGCCCGCCGCGTCCCGCCGCGCTGCAGGAGGCGATCGGCCGGCGGCGGCATGGCCTTGGTCCCCTACGAGGAGGGAGCTGGCTGGGGAGCGCGGCAGCTGCACAGCCCTTCGGCCACGTACCGCTTCGCCAGCCGCACCATCCGCCTCAGGCAGGACTGGCGGCGGCTGGGGGTGGCGGCGGTGGTCTGGGATGCGGTAGGTGCTCGCTCCGAACGAAATGTTTCTGTACGCGATGGCTCCCTGCAGGGCTCGCCCTAGCTTTCCAATCGCCTTAGAAAATTATGTAACACAGAACTGTGGAGGGAAGGCTTTTCCCCCGTAAGACTCTTTGTCTTTTTAGAAAACGGTTGAACTCTTTACCTTTTTTTTTTTTTCCCCTCATAAGAGATCCTGGAGGGCTGCATGGGAAACGAGCCACCTTAAACCCTGCACAGCCAGTGCCAAATACAGGAAATATTCCGGATAACTCATAGAACTCTCACCCATTTCTTAACAGTGACCTGTGCTGTTTGTTTAACACCCTTCCGAGCACAGCACGGATCCTGCTGCTTGTAGTGTCGAGAAGGACTGCTGATAGACTTTATCTCGGGGATAAGAACTGTCCAAACCAGAGGGGTTTGGGGCAGGCCCAAGGCTGCAGGGCAGTTGGTCGTAGCAGTTTTGGCAAACCTCTCAAATGAATCGGTGCACAGGGCTGTGCACCCGACAGCGGCTTTGGCAGAACTTGCTATGGAGAGAGCTCCTTATCAAAATCTCTGTAAAATACAACACGTTAGATACAACCAGGCAGAAGTGTTATTACTTTACTTACCGTATATCCTTCCTGATTGTGTTCCGGTGTTGTGCAGAAACCTTGTTAAATACCACACAAGATAGTAAGAAACCTTATTGTGCACTTTTGCAATACCGTGTTCATTCACCAGCGTTTAACACCCCCACGCCTGTACTTTCCAAATTCAACTCTTCCTGCTTTGTGTTACATTTCGGGATTCACAAAACAGTGTTTTACCACATCTGAGTTGTAGCCTCCGTGGTTCTTTTTCCTTTTGCCTCTAATAAGGGAGTTCCATAAAACTCATGAAAAGACCACATGTGCACACAGGAGGCAGAGAAGGACTGGACAAAGTCTTGCTGCAGACCTGAAGTGCCTGACCCTTCCCATAACCTTATCTCTCAGTGTAAATCAGAAATCCTGTGTTCAGTATGGCTGAAATGAGCCCTGTGCTTAATTGCCCTTGTCTCTTGCCTTAGGCTGTTGTCCTATGCGCTTATCTGGAGATAGGGGGCATTGATCTCCGGGATCGGTCTGTGATTGAGTTGGGAGCTGGAACTGGATTGCTGGGAATAGTGGCCACGTTATTAGGTAAGGACTTTTTTGTTTGCTTGTTTAAAGCAGTTTACAACTGTAGTAAAAGTAGCATTATTACATCTGCATGCCTGGTATAGAAGTTAGCACCAAAGCTACATATGTGAACTGTGATGTTTCCTGTCTGAGTCACCTTCCTTTCTTGGTAGACTTCAGAACCTGCTGCATTATTTATTGTAGTGATGGTGTCACTGCAGTTTACTTTATGGTGGGATCCTGTTAAGGCTGATGCCTGTTACTCAGCTCAGCAGCATTCAGTTCTGCAGCTCTTCTCCCCCCAGGGAGCAAGTGCTGTGCTTGCCACCTTCCACTTCTCCCCGTACGCAGCACAGAAAAAGTTGCAGACAGACACCACTTTCTGGGCTTTGTGTAAGCCCTGTGAGCCTGTCCTGCAGACAGCGAGACCAAGGTCTGGAGGAATTAAGGTGTTTGCCTGTGATCTGTCTGTGACTGAAGCAAGGACTGGGCACTATGTTAAATTTGTGCCATCCCAGGTTAAGTTTGTAATTCAGCCACAGCCGCGCTAGTGACTGTGGAAGGTACCTCTTGAAATAATGAAAACAAAGCAGTTTGACAAAATACCATTGTGCCCTGTAAAATCACCCAGACATAACTTTTGCCTGACCTGTGGAAGAGGCTCTCTAGCTGCCTCTCTCCTAACTGAACAAATACGGAATTGGAGCAGATTAATCGTAACAATCCCTGTAACTTACTCTGTTTCTGCCTGTGGAAAGGCAGAAAACAACTCCTCTACGCACAGAAAAAGCTCCATAAAACACTTTTTTGTTCCCTGCCCAAATTAATCTTCATGTGGAGTACACTTTCTATTCTTCAGTGACTGCCGAAGGGTAGGATGTATGTAGATAGCGGGCTTTTTGCTTGTTTTGTCCTTCTGTTTGTTTTTAATCGGGCAGCTCAGGGGAGCTGTTAATGTTTAACAGGAACTAAGGAAACTGCTTGAGTTAGAGCATTGTATTCCAAACGATAATTTATGGACATCAACTATTTGTCTGAGACACATACTCCTGTACTGCTTAGGTGCTCATGTTACCATCACAGACAGAGCTGCAGCACTGGAGTTCCTGGAGTCAAACGTACAGGCTAACTTACCTTCTGAACTACGTCCGAGAGCTGTGGTGAAGGAACTGACTTGGGGAAAAGACCTGGGTAACTTCACTCCAGGAGCATTTGACTTCATCTTGGGTGCAGACATCGTTTATTTGGAAGAAACTTTTGCAGAACTGCTTCAGACGCTGGAGCACCTGTGCTCAGAGCAAACTGTGATTCTGCTTTCCTGTCGTATCCGCTACGAACGGGATCAGAAATTCTTGAAGATGCTGAGAGGTCGTTTCTCTGTATATGAGGTTCACTATGATTACAGTAAGGATGTTCATATCTACAAAGCACAGAGGGGTAGTCGCAAGGATGACTTTTGACACTCTGTTTTGTTAGTAAACCACTGATGGCTGTTGAATCCTTGCTTGTTCCTAAGCATGTAATTGCAGTTGTGTTATTCCACTGGCTGCTTGCTCTAATGGTCTGCCTGATCACTTGGTCTGATGCAGCAGGGATTGTACTTCTGTTCTGCATGTTGCACCTGCACTTCATTTCTCAGTAGAGTTGTGCAGGGTCTTCCACTGACTTTTTATCAAATGTAATTTTTGAAATGGATTTAAGTTACAGAAATCTCCAGACATCAAAAATGTCATTAAAAGATCTGTTGTTTAAAATCAAACCACATTTAATTTCCATGGTTGGTGTTTTGGTTTGGTTTGGTTTGGTTTGGTTTGGTTTTTTTGTGTGTGTGTGTGGTGTTTTTGTGTGGTTGTTTTTTTTTTCCCCCCTTAGCACTTCTTTAACTCTAATAAAGTAAGAGCGAATGACTAAGTTAAGGCTCCAGCTCTAACTGCTTTAAGTCTTCAGACCTTCTGCATCTCAAAAGCTGTGGTAAAAGAAGCCACTTAAAGGGCAAAACCAACAAAGACATCTGCAATAAAGTTGTTCTATTGCTGTCACTGCTGAATTGAAGAGGCACAGGGAAACAAAGAACAAGATCTCTGTGGGGGTGGGTGGGTTAGGAATCAGTATCACAGAGTAAGCCAACTTGGAATTTAGGACTTAGCTTTTACCTGACTTGCAAGCATGGAGGCTGTGCCTGCAGTACCAAAGCAGTCGTGGTCCTTCAGTTGTCCCTAACAAGGCAACTTCCCCTTGCACAGATCAAGGCTCCTTGGAGCAGATACACATGCACATGTGCCAGCAGGGAAACTGAGACAAGGAGACTCAAAGTACTTTTTAAATATTAAATTTGACTCTCAAAGTACTGCTAAATAATGTTCTACCTTCTGCCTTTGTTTCTGGCTCACTCTAAGAGCTGTTCTTTAGGAGAGGACGGTGCTGCTGTGAAGTCTTTGCAGCTGGGGGAGTACTTATGCTTGTATTACTTGGGACCTTTAGGCAGTGTCTAGATTTCGTTGTGCTTTCTGTGCACACTGGTAGTTAGACGCTGTTCTAAGTAACTGATTTCATACCTTGAACTTGTAAAACCACCTGTGTGTGTTTATCCCAAAAGACCCTATGTGAAAAATTCTGTGGTCTGGAATCTGGCTGGCACCAGCAGCAGACTTTGTTCTCTTTCTAGTGGTGGAAGAATGAAAAGTGGTGAAAACAATGGGCTAACAGAAGATGGCTACACTTCTAAATGGAGGAATTGCTCTAGTTCATTTTTTTGGTGGACGTGGAACATTTTTTCTTTAAACTTAACTTACAAAGCCCCAGGTCAGGTTCAGGCATTAAGCGTAGGCATGCCTTTGGCACTGGCAACAGCAAATGCCAGCAGCTGCTTCAGGCCATGGCTGTTATCATTTCTGCTTCCATCAAGCTTCCTAACTGGAAAAGATGCAAAACATCTGTGGTCCAGAAGTGATGTGCAGACTGTCACCTGGAAACAAAACGTTTATCAGTACAACTCCTGTGAATGAGCCCCGAAGATTTTGTGCTTCATCCCTGGTGCTTCTCTCACGTGTTTTCAGCTAAGTTCTTTGCTTCGCTCTGGACCCAGCTTGAGAGTTACTGCCCTAGTCAGCTCGCTCACAACAGTATCCTCAGAAGCCACATGGTGTCACTAAAACAGTACTTAGGCAGCTGTCCGGGAATTGGCTGCCTGAAACTAGAGTTGAAGTCCTGACGAGGGAAAGAAGACAACAACTTTTAATTAAAACCAGAACATGATAAGAACTTTAATGTGCCAGACATGCCTTTTTTCTGTCCTATCAACTGGGTGAGCAACAGCTGAAAAAAAATGATGAGCTGTCCCCACTCTCTGTCGCTAGTTTTTGGACTGTGGCTGTAAGTTCTCACCACTCCTCCCCCTTTTGCTCTGCACTGGTGTTCCCTTCTCTCTGAGCTGTCTCTGGTCCCTGTATGTTAGGCTCCTGCCGGGCTGAAGCTGGCAGAAAGCAGCGAGCTGGTGCTTGGACTTGTGAGTGTCCGTGACTTGGCCCGTAGGGAAAAGCTGCTTACCTGGCTGTGCCTGGCCCTTGCAGGATGCTGCAGCTTGCAACACCGAGAGCCTTGGCAGTTTGTGCTGTTGCCATAGTAGGAATGTGCTTTAAGAGTTTGCTTAAATAGCACAGAAAAAAACCCGGTGCAGCAACCTACACACTTTTAAGAAGGGGGCTTTGCTCCAAGACTTGTGCTTTTGATTATAGCACAAGTTTCATACTTTTAAAACAGATCGGTTTAATTCCATGTCTTTCTAATTATTTAGCAGCTTTCAGCATCTGTTTTCCTACTGCTGCTATTACAGCCCATAGCCTTCCCTAGAGAGCAGGCATGTGGCCAGAAGATACCAGGCCTGGCTTCTTTTGGTGTGTACGAGGGCAAACCCAAGGGAGCGTGTCTGAAGGCTGAAGCAATGCTGCTGTCCCTCAGTAAATGTGGGAAAGCATGAGATGACACTGGCAGCACAGGTGAGTGCCTTGCCCCTGACCTGTAGAGCTGAGCTCTTGGTGGCTTAGTAACTGGCACCCTCTCAAGGGGACACCTTCTCTGACTTCTGCGGGGGGTGTGGATGCTTTTTAGATTCAGATCAGACCTAGGAGTATTGTGGTTAGGCCACCAACACAAACATATTAGTTCTGGTTGCTTTCTAAGCTACAGTGTTTAGGGGCAGGCATCAACCGTGAGAACGTAACTTGAGCTGAAACCTACAGCCATTCCTGCAGGGCAGTGCTAACACCCACTCTCACCAGGCAGTGTGCAGGGCTTTCTCTTGTCCCAGGTTGGGCTTTGCAGCTTTTTTTCATTCCCATCACACTTGGCATCAGGGAGATGTTGGGAGTGAACCACGCCAGACACACAGGACAGAAGTAGCAGAGGCGTAATGACCCGGTGAGTGAGCGCACAGAGAGCAGCCCTCTGCAATGACACCTGCAAACTGGTGTCCCGACCGACTGGCCCAAGGGCAGCTTCTGCTCTAGGATGAGATGATGCGTGGTCATGATTCAGCATCGGTTTGGCAATTACACTAACACGCTGCCCAAGCACTTTCTGTCACCCTGTATGTGCCAGCACTAGAGAAGTCAGTGTGATTCTCCTTTGGGTGGTTCCATTGCGTTGGTCCTGTTTTGTAACAGATGATGCGAACTCATCTGCAGGGAGGATGTGTTGGGCATGGGTCCCTGAGTGGTGGGGCAATGCATAAATAGTCTCTTGAGAAATAAAATACTCGCCTGAGGGAGAGGCTCTAAGTCACCTGACAGAGACCAGCTAAGATGTGAACATGCTGTGAATTGTGAAGACATCCCTGAAACGTGCCATTCTGCAAGGGAACAAATCTTTCTCAAATTTCATTGCAACTAAAGTCACGTTTGATTAATATTCAGACACAGAGGATGAAATTCAGGTCTGTATCTTATGGACAAAGAGCTTCAAGGTGCAGTGGTGTCAGAAGAATAAGGTTCACCAGATGACCTACTGACTGCACAGGATCCGTGTTCCCCAATTCTTTCCAGTCCCTCGTTACTGAGATGTAGATTTTTCTGAGCAAGTATGTGAATGGCATTATGAAAACCCTCAGCTGTGAAAACCACAAAATCCCAGCCATAATGAGCTGACCTTACTGCTTCCCCTTGATGTCACTGGAGGTGTGTTTATCTCAGTGCTGAATTTGTTCTTCTGGCTTCCATCCCAGTGTTTGGATTCAGCCCTGCAGATTACATAATCAGGTTGCAATCATTGCAGTGTTTGCTGCCTTCTGTTCTGCTCTGTTATTAACATCAGTAGTACATGGTTTACAGGAATGCTTAGAAGTGGGAAAGACAGCGTATTTACACTGTGAAAGGGAAAAGTCTTTCACACACTATTACAAAACAGAACTAATTGCCACCAGAATAGACACTGGAAAGCAAGTTTAAAAATATCAGAAGTTAGTTTTTCAGGACTGAACCTCTCACTAATCTAATTCAATTTAATTAAGATTAAAAAAGCCTTCCCCTTGGGGAAAGTACCTCCCAAATTCTTAGAGCAGGCCACAGATTGTGAGACACCATAGCCTGCTTAAAATATGCCTTTTCCCATAGTCCTGTCTAGCTACCATTTGCCACTAAATTAGTCTAAATGGAACATCCTGCTCAAAAAAGAGACTTCGTAGAGTTTTTTAAAGCATGTTTATGTGACTGCACATAAATGTTTGTGTAAAAAGGGAGTTATGACAGTTTATACCACAAAGGTTACAGTAAGAAAAAGCACTTCTTTATGACAATAATTCACAAATTCACAAGGATCACTTTAATATACAAAGCAATTACTACCATTCTGAAACACAAAGCAGCTAATATGTACATAGTGTTAATAAAATGCATTATAACCCAGTACAATTTATTTTTTTAAAAAAACCAGATAAAGCACAAAAAAAAAAAAGTTAAAAAAACCAAACAAAACCACAACAGGGATGTTTTTGTATTTTTAGGGAGATGTAAATAAGAATTTATTTTCCCCCAGCAATGGATTTTCATTTAGTCTTTTAACTTCCACAAGTATGTGGGAGTCGAGGTCAAATACCCTGTTTTGTGCTGATGTGGTTTGGGTAAAGAATTGGAAATGCAGATGAGGTGAACTTACTCTTTCCAGCTTACGTTACAAAGGGAGAAGAATAACCCGTGCTCTGGAAGCTTCCCTGAAAAACGTTGTTCCAAACCAATTTCAAATTACAAATGTGGAGTAGAAACAACTTACTTTTGAAGTGAACAACCAGTCTGTGGACCAGTCTGTGGAGGGGTAGGCTGCCAACTAGCACCTCTTGCCCTGTTCCCCATTCCATCCCTAGAAGTCCATAGAAGCAGCACAGTTTCAAATCTCATACAAAGGTGAAGTCCTAGAACTTTTTAAAATTAATTTTTTAATATAAATAAATGTCATTACACACACACACAAAAAAAAAAATGGAGTGGCACCTGGATAAAACACAACTTGTGGAAAGCATCCAAACATCCTTTGTTCTTACAAGTGGCCATTTCCAGCTAACTGACTGGCAAGGCCCTTCCTGTCACTCAGCTATCCCCTAATTTAGAGAAATCCACAGCTGAGGCTGAGACTGAGCTACCCGACTGCTCCCAGGTTGTGAGTACAGTAAGTGGACAGCTTACGGAGCGTGCCAGCTGTGGATCATTAACAGCCTGGCCCTGGCCCTTTCCCTGCCAGCACACAGCTCCTGAGGACAGCTGACTTCTCCTGCCTCTCACTGGTGAAAGTGAGACCTGAACACACCATTTACTCAGCAAGCCACGAACTGCTCTTGCAGTACCAGAACGTGAACACGTCACCGTCTTCAATTTGTGCTAGGCAAACTAGCCCAAGCAAGCAGGCCAGAGCTTGAGTGCATTTAAAAACCACATTCCAAGGCATAACACTTGAAATGCAAACCCTCTTTAGCATCTGGATCTGGTCCCTTTTCCCCAAAGATGTACAAATTTAAGCCGTATCCCTCCACAGAGCTGAACCTGTCACAAGCACACAGTAGACAGGATTTCAGCACCCTGTTTCTCTTCACCAGTGTGGTTCCTCCTGGGCCAGCTGAGCTTCATGATACATTCAGGTTTCTGCAAAATCAGTGTGTTTTACAGGTAGCAAATTCAAAAGCTCAGGGAAATGAGTTCCCAGGCACGGTACAGAGAATCATCAATGTACTGTATGCTTTTAAAACCTGCTCACAGTGACAGATTTCAGGGCTATAGCTAAATTATCATTGCTCCTGCAAAAGCAAGGTGGTTGTGCTTTTAAAAAATCTTTTAAAGCAGGGTGACACCTTGTCAATGTACCCTTACTTCCTGGTGTCAAAGAACTGGAAAGCCTTTTGATTTATTTTCTTGGAATGCAGCTTGTAAAATCTGCAGCCAAAAATCAAATTAAAAAGGGGGGAATAAAGTGGCTGAAAAAATAGTTTAGCTTTCCTTCCAAATTAACCTCCCTTTCCCACTTGGGATCACTGAACTAGTTTTATTCTAAAAATAATTTCGCATCCATCCTGCACATACTGCTCTGAGACACCACACACTTAATTCTTTCCAGTCTTCAGTACTGCCAGTTCAGCTCTCCTGCCATTCTGAAGTAATGCCTGCTGGGTACCAGGTGCTCATCAGCAAGTTAAATTTGCAAAGGAGTCAACTGCTGTGGGGAGAGGAGTGAATCGTGTGCAGGCAGCAGGATTACAATTGTGCCAGAAAGCTTCTCAAGCAAACCCAACTGCTCTTAATTTTATTTTTCTTTTGTTCTCTGTTTTTGTTTTGTTTTGTTTTGTTTTTTTAAAAAAGTGCACATTTTCATTAAACATTTACAAAGAATATAGTGTAACAAAAATAAATACATGACCTTTTGGTTAGATCATTGGCAATTGTTACATCACTAACCACCTTCAGGGTGGAAAAAAATGACAATAAAACCAGGGTCTTAGAAAACCAACGAAACCCTCTATGAATTGTCGTAGATTTGCAACCACTGATATTGAACATGCTTTCATGGGGAGAGTTGTCTTTACTGTAACCCACTAAAAGCACTGGCTGTCCGTCATAAATTAAAAGAACACGAAGTAAAAAGGCAGAGGCCAGTTTTCAGTAACAGAGGACTACTTGCAGCTGCAGTCTACTGGAAGCCCAGATTTAAAAACAAACCTGTAGTACAAATTTAGATCAGAAACTATCAGGGCTGGTTTTCATTATTAAATATAACCTTTTTTTTTTTTTTTTCCTGAGCCTCTAAGTGATTCCGAACACTTCACCAATTTTCTGATCAACGTACAAGTACCAGAGAGGACAGTGGTCTACAAGACAAATGTCAACTACAGAATAGCCAGAACCTACAGGTGTCTATACAGTCCTGACAAGCATGACAGGCTAAAATTGTGCTTTCAGATACGAGCAATGGTGCTGGCAACTACCAAATTCTGGCGAAATCGCTACTTAAATAAAAATGCATCGCCAGTACCCCAGGAGGAAAACTGAAATCTTACCAGTGGTTCCTTTAGAAAATAACACCTTTAACAACCTTTCCAATTGTTTTGCCTTTGATATATAGCTGCCAAAGAGAAAAAGCACACAAGTGAATTATTCTGGGGGGTGGTGATGGTTGTAAAACAACTGTTTACATAAATTCAAAATTCTCCATCGATAAAAAAAAAACCAAAAAAACCTCACATAAGCCATGAAAGAGGAAATAAAATTCCTGAAAATGGGTAACGGAGAAACAGCACAAAACAAATCAGTAATAAGCGCTAGAATAATGCAGCCCAGCCCTACTGGGGCAGGGGGAAGCTTTCACGCACGCGCACACATCCACACACACCCTGACGCACACAGAAAAGTAAAAATTTTTTCTGACCTCCATATACTATAATACTCAGCATTCCTGACTTAAAAGCTCTCAGAGCTGTAGATTATATACTGTGTGTATATATATATATGTACATATATTATACATATGTATTTTCCAAGAATATCTAAATTAAAAGAGCACCTCTGACAATATCTTAACTGCCTGATTGGTGCTGCTGTTTTGCAAAATAATGACATTACAAAAATTATATTTCAAATCAACTCTTGTTTATTATGAACATAATGGATCTAGCCCTTTCTAACCCTCTCTTCAGGTAAAACAGGCTATCAATTCTTGAAAACTCACAACTGTGAGATATAAAACTAACCCTCCCTCCCCCCCTGCCAGCATGATTTCTGTCCTACCTCCAAATGGCCTTAGTTTATAGAAGCTGATTACCCCAACCTCACTACGTGGTAAGTAATGTATGAATGGATTTCTGCATTAAATTCCTTCCCTTTCTGGGTCAATACAAAGAGTAAAGCGTGTATGGGTAACCTTAGCCAGCCCTGTACTTGGTCTAATACGTTTTTTATTACTGTAATTTCAAAATTCCATTAAATAAATTCCAGTCCCTAAATCCTCAGTGCAGCATAAATAAAAATATCTTGCAGATCCCTACGTACTTTAAAATAACGCTCTCTTTCTTAGTGAAGTGTTAGTTGCTAATGAGGTCTAGACTAATAACTCTACAGACTACTCACAAACCACGCACAGACAAACCGGTAACGCCATTCTCCTCTCGCCGCCACACAAAGTTGCACCAACCCTGTACTCGAAGAACCCCGACCCGGGTACCCATTTAGGCTCCCTCACCCATTCAGCTCCCAGGCTTTGTGCTGAGTGACTACCAGCAAGTGCTACGCAGTGCTCATTACCCACCAGCAACAGCCCTCGGATCCCAGCCAGCCTCATTCAGGTTCGCCGCAAAACCTCAGTGTTTTGCACACAGATGGTTCTCCCAAAGAAACAGCCTTCGTGTAGGCGTGTACAGCTGTTTCTGTGCTTCCCAAAGCTGGAGGAACCATTCCGTAGGCCTGTGGCAATAAGGCCATCATGAGCTTCGTGGTTTACAAGAACGACTCCTGCATTATCAACATGTCTACGTCGGCACTAGTTCCGAAAACCTGGCAACTGTCGTATGCATTTGTATTCTCTGACTCAAAGAATCGGACAATTTTTATAAAAGCACTGCTGAGAATTTAGGGTCTTCTTAAAATTTGCATTGCTAAACTAATAAATTCATCTTCCATTAAATAAAAACATGAAAATCAATTCTCTACGGTAGATAAAAATAGACCATTTATAAACACCCTCAAAACTTGCGAAAAGGAATAATTTCATAATTCTGATACTTATGTTCTCTTCTCAAAATACAAAGGTAATTTGAAATCATTGATAATTCTGGATTTACCAATAATGCTGTAACTTTAACCCTGTCCTTTTTAAAGTCTCTTGGAAACAGAATGCCCTCTCAAATGGGAAAACTATAACTTTTAATACTGCTTAGCTGTTTGAGACTCAACTGCCCAGAGTCTTCCAAATGTTCTTCTTATAACATCACATGGATTGTACAACCTTTTAGAAGCTCATGGTTGAAATTTATCTTAAAAACAGGCAAGAGTGAATAGGAAAAAAATATTCACTATACTTTGCTAGGCAAGGCATTAGTACAGACCAGTGTCTTATTCCTATGTCTCTATACATCAAAGTTTGACCAGAAGCCCAAGGTAAACTTACTCCATCAAATGACCCAAGTTAATTTATCAAGAGACCGGCTTCAGAAGGTCAGTAAACAAACTGCACATGATTCTTTTTCACAACTTCTTGACATTCTTTTTTGGTTCTTTTTGAACATGATTCTTTTGGAGTCCTAATGCTTAGTAGAGAGTTGTTTTTAAACATGAACTGTCTTTTTAAAAATGTAAATCTGGGAAAGACCACATTTCCTCAGCGCACACAAAAAATTTGATCTTGCAAACATCTGAGGCACGTGAGTAATTTTACTTACAGGAATTGGTAAATCTGACCCTTTGCATGAAAAAGATCCTCTGAACAAATTCAGAATTTATCTAACCTGGCCAGGTTCAAATAATTAATATTGTGCCTTGCGAAGCAAAAGTTGGAATATTTGTGTTTGCCGTCCTCTTCAATATTTGAGGTTGTCCTGGTAGTTGTTACACTGCAATTTAAGTTACATTTGAAAGGCAGCCTCAAAGTTTGAAAAAGAATCCAGCAAACCAGGCTGATGTTTCCATTCAGTACAACAATCTCCATTACATAAGATAGTGGGTAGGGAAATAAAAATCACCTCATTGATTGAGAGGACTGGGGCGCAGTCATCCAGGAATACGTATGTGGAGTTGGCCATGCTTCAACTGCTTAGTTGTTCTGCATCCAAACAGGTAGTGCTTTCATGTGTTACTGTTGCTTACTACGTAACTGGTTTTGAAATATCACTATTGTTTGGTTTTTTACTCCGAATTCCTTTCCCGCCCAATATCATTTCCCAACCAATATCCTGTGAAGCTGTGTTTGCTTTTTGTGCATTCATAGTGCTGAGGACACTTGAACACATAAGCTTCGAGAAGCAACAACTGACCAGTGAAGCTCATTGCAATGCATTTGTTTCTGAGGTACGGAGAAGACTTGACTAGGCCAGGAGGACTTAATACAGACAACAAATCAAAAGTCCTCCTGGGCTAGTGTGAAAAAAGCATGTTATCTCCACACCAAGAACGTGACTGTGAGGCACCTTCCGTTCAGCATGCCGCTTAGCTGTGTGTTTTTATGGTTCATAATGAATATGTAAAACCAATTTGGCAACCACTGCTTCTTCATCGCACCACGCACGCTCCACGAACGTGGTCCACAGTTCTCTGGACCAAGAGGCTGGGGTGGTTCTGTCTCTAAGGCAACGGAAAGAGCTCAGCACAAATTGTTGAAATCATTACAAAAGGACCCTTCCCACAGTTAACTTCCCAAGTGACCACTGTGACTCCTTGAAGAGGATGGGGAGACGAGAAAGAAGCCTGTTCTTCTTCACACCGAGATTGATGATGAAAATAATCTTGTAGGGGGAGAAGTGGAGGCAAGTACTTGAACATTCACAGTTTGATGCAAAGCACAGATGAAATATATTCTGTAGTTGCTTCAGGCAGTTTTGCGCATAGAAAAAAAAGAAATGTTTAGAAAATAAAAAGTTTACTTTGTCTTTCTGGGTATAGCCAGAACCAGTCTCTATCCCACCTGGACAAGTGAAAATGGGAATCCAAAATTAATCTGATTTGTGGCAGTAAAGGTCCTTAAGTGCTTTCAACTCCTCAATCAGTGTCTTGTTTTGGTTTTCAAGCACAGCCACTCGATTTTCTAGACATTTCACATACTCCTTTTTCTTCCTACGACATTCACGTGCTGCCTCTCTGCAAAGCAAAAAAAAAACCCATCAAATCCAGAACGATCCCTTGCAGACGTGGGCTGCTTGACTGTTCACATCAAACCTTTACCTAGTACTGTCAGTTTTAGAACACGGAGGTACTGTTAAGAAATTCAAGTCAGGAAAAAACGCTGAGTTCGTAACAATTATTCCTCACAAATCACACACACTCAAATGATCCACTGATCATTTCAACATGCAGATCCCAGCAAGTCAGTACCATTAAAATTATGCTTCTGTGAGAAAAGGATCCTACTAAATGACAAAATTCTGCTTGCAAGATTTACATCAGAGCCTTTAGTCTGAGCTGAATGCTGCTGCTGTAATAATGTTATTGATTTTATTATAATAAATAGATTAATAATAAAAACATGGATAAGGTCAGTGTTCATCTATTAACCTCCTTATAGTCTTAACTCTTCCCTTCACTGCAGCTCAGCCAAATACTAATGGTCAAGATGTTCAACTGGTGCAAAACCCCCTGTATTTAGAGCATTCATGTATTTGCTCTAGAGTAATACCTTTATTTTATTAATAGTGTCTGCATCACTGCAATAATATAAATGACTGAAATAAAAAAAACAAAACAAAACAAACCACAAAATAAAGAGTCACTAGCAACAATATCAATTTTTAGGCCCTTTCTGCTGTGCCAAGAATATGGCAGTGTTAACGTGCTGAAGCAGATTTCGAGACAGTCGAACTTTTAAGGCTTGCTTGTAAAGCCTGAGCTGCCTGTAGATATCTTGGTAACATACTAAGAACACCTTAGGATGCTGCTGGGCATCCTGATGGCAGTAACACCAAGGAAGAAGCCATTCTACACAGCAACAGTAATGGCACCAGTGTGCAAAGTAAGCACAAGGCTAAATGCCACAGGTGGATGGGAGTCCAGGCAGAGGGCTCTCCTGCAACGTAGCTTCTCAAAGCAGCATGCTATAGATGAGACAGGATGAGGACAACCTAGTTGATAAGTCCTGAAAGGTCTCATGTATCCATTTGTCACTCGTACAAATACAATTTCACATGCTTGAAGCACTTCAGCGGGCCATGTGCAACAGTTAGAATTTAAGTCATTTTGGGCTCTTATTTGTGTCACCAAAAGATTAAGCACTACTGGATCAAGAAGCGCCTCCCAGTACAAACTACTGTGTTCTTGGCTGACAACTTTTTCTTTCTTTTTGTGATTTTTGTGCCAGCTTGGGCTGAATATCAAGCCACTTCAAGTCTGTGTGCATTAGTTATTCATTATGAACAGCTACAGTTATACTGAATTACAAGAGAGCTTTTAAAATGTAAAATCTACACAGAAAATCTGCACAATAATATCTATGAATATTTACGCTATAATCCTTCAGTAAGTACCACCTCTCCATCTGCCTCTCTCTATCCCTTTCCCCTGCTTTCCTATGGAGCTTAGATTTGCAAATATCTATTAAGCAGGCAGGCTAAAAGCACCACATGCAGCACGATACTGTTGCAAACGCTGTCAATTTTACTCAAGTGGGGGTAATTCCCCATTGTTTTTCTTGGACTTCCCCAAAACAAAAGCTTTCTTTTACTGGAATCAGACGGCTAAGTGAGGGAATCCAAAATGCTAATTAATTTATTCTCAAACGCAAAGCCTGAAAGGGGGACATCTACTATTCACTGATACCAGACAAATAGATAAAAAAAGGGGAGATGGGTGACATTCTGTACAAAAAGCTTGTAAAAAAGTGAACTCTGTTGTTCAGCATTATTTACTTGAGATAAGCGTTGGGTCTGCTCATGTAACTTTCTGTTGTGCTCACAGCTCAGCAGTCTACAGAAGGTAAATGCATCTCTATGACACAGAAGTTTCTCCAGACTGATGGAAGAAGTAAACAGTGCTTTCAGAGGGCTTCCCCTCCTTAGCGGGGAGGGAAGCACTGCTGTTTTCCCAGGGTCACAGTGTAACACGCAGGCTCAAATCTGTGGTCTTCTAATGGCATTCAAGCTTGGTGTGATGGATCAGCTCACGCCCACCCCTTCCCTCTGCCACCAGCAGTAGGCTGAAGAAGCATCACGCCCAACTTCTATCTGCTGCCCTCTTCCTTTACTGCCTCCACAAGCCCCACTTCAGCAGGCTTGGCTGCTCCTCCTCACAAAATAAATCCTACAGGGTCAAGTCTCCTCTCTCTCTTTCAGCCCCTCTGCTGCCATTGCTGGCTCCACAATACTTCAAAAGGAGCAGCTGTTCATTTAGCCTTTCCTTGAGTCTTTCTGCCTCAGGAGGTTAAAACCCAAAGGGCAAGCAGCTAACGAGAACAAGTGAGACAATCAAGAAAGCACTTGTGAAGAGTGCAGGTGCACCAGCAGGAAGGAGAATGCATGCAGAAGGCTAAGGTAAAGAATCCAGGAAAGGAAACTACATGAATGTATTAACCCCAAAAAAATCAGCTCACCTTGGTGTTTGTAAGAACGTATCTGCAGCTGTACAAGGCCCTCACCAATTACTTTTCTCCCTATGCAACAAATTCACACACCTCACGGAACGAGTCTTTACTTAAGGTTCCACAGTCACAATACAGAGTATTAGCAGATGTGCCTCTTTGCTTTGCATCTTTAAACAAGGGCAAAATTCTTCATAAAGCATTTAATAAAATGACTAAGAATGATCAGGATTCTTAGTGCTTAACACTCTAGTTTTCTGCAGAGCTGACTGGTAAAAAAGTGAAGTAAATATACATGCCTGTTCTTCATTAGACGCACTTCTCTCTTCCGTGCGGCCTCTTCTGCTGGCTGGGTTGGAAGTGCTGGAGAGGATGCCATGACTACTCCTGGTGCAATGGTGCTGGTAGGGGCAGTGCGAATCTGGTACGTCTGCACATCTCCTGAGGCAGCTGAAAGACACAAAGGAACACGATGTCAAGTTTAGTAACAGCGTTGTTAAACATGGTGAGAAGACCACCTACACCTAGTCATCTACCTAACCATGCACTCTGGGCTACATCACCTAGGAGGGATGACCATCATCTAGGTCATCATCACTATCTCAGTCTTAGTTTATTAATGTATGCAAGGTTTTGGGCCTTCCTGCTGAAGAAGTCTTCACTTGTGCTTGGCAGCTTGATTTGTCCTGCTGTATCACTGTGCATCTTTATCCCTTAGTGTATTTCTTTTCACCTCTCTGGTATTTTTGGGGCAGTTTTAAGAAGATGAAAGATGGCACACAGCATCCAAATGCCTATCTGCAAAAAGAGAAACTGCATGTGTAAGTATTTGGCACAGAAAAAAAGGGTGTAGAAATGTAGTATTTACTCCAGCAAGTGAGACAGCACAAACTAGGCACTCGACTGCACTACTTCTCTAGAATGAACAGGGTCTTGGGTTTCTTTTGTTCATTTATAGTGTGTTACATTTACCTGAACTCGTAAAAAAATATGATGTCACCTAAAGAAATCACATGTCTTTAAGAACACAAAAACCAGAAGACCAACGCAACCATAGTATTTCTCTCAGCTACGTATTTTCACTGATGCCTGCAGACCTCCTCACTGGTTAACTTTCAAATCACCTGCTTTACAATCATAAAAGCATGGGTACACTTTTCTGTTATTTTTAAAAAAACAATTTTTAATATACTGAAACATAGATTTTAAGACAATAGAAAAACCCAACTTATTCTAGGTTGAAGTAGCCATTCTTCCTCTAAGAGGAGAGATAGACCAAATGATCTCTTGAGAGACTTTCTTAAAGTATTCTGTGATTTTAAGACTCAATGATTAAGTACTTGGTGACTAGTTACAAAAGCCACAATAAGAAGAAATTATGACTTGTAATTGAAAAGGCAAAAAAATTACTAATAAATTGAAGTGTCCTTATAGAAAGAATCGAACATCCTTCTTTCCTAAATTTAATGCTTCACTTTAAATTTACTGTTGTTGGAGGTAACTCTGTGGGAGAACTGAGAACGCTGAAATGGTATCAGGTTTTGCAGAACATGTTAAAAAAAATCCTGTGGAGAAAATACAGCACAGAAAACAGAAAATAGATATATTGTCTTAAGAAGTAAACCCCCAAATATCCACAATTTTATCAATCTGGACAGAAAAGATCCAAGAAAATGTGACTAATAGCTTGGTCAGAACTTCCGTTAATCATTTTGGAGACTCATCGGTGCCAAAGCTGTTAATGCTGTTTCCTGACACATTTGACAGAGTTAGTTTGGCAACTTCTATCTGCATGGAAAAAATACATAGCATGACTGGCTGTGAAGCTTCTCACCTTGTACAACAACTTGGTTGCTGGGTACGAGTATCTGTTGTCCATCTGTGGTCTGTGCATATTGTAAAATGGTGGTGCCAGGTTGGGTTGCAGCTGCATTGGTCATGGTCAACGTCTGGAGACCTTGTACTCCATCTGTGCCATTGTTAGACAACTGTATTGCTCCTCCTTGGGTAATAGCAACTGAAGAAAAAAGATATTGAGGCAGCATTTAAGACACTAGTTTACTCATTAATTTACAGTATTAAACCTAGATATGGAAGATTATACTGATCTCAGTTAAATTCCTCCAATCAGACACATGGCTTTAATGTAGACTAAAGAAATCATGCTTTGAAAGTAACTTCTAAATTTTTTGTGAGACCTATATTTGGGGGTGGGGCAGAAACACAGCCTAAACCACAAATTAGCTTCTCTGACAAAACAGCATCACAAAGAGGAGCTACAATCCTCCCTCAGGGAATACTGTTGAATTTGATAGTTAAGATTTTCTTCTTGGTTGGCTTAGGTCTTTTCCTCAGTTCTTTCATTTTTCTTCTCATCTGAAATTCCTCTCCTCTTCCATGCTTTACGCCCTTCAGTCTCCTCTGCTGCTATTGCTATCCATCTTGTGTTTCACTTTCTTCTTGCTTTGGCTTTTTTTTTTTTTTTTCTTCTGATTGTATCCCCCCTTCTCTACAACTTCCTCAGCACCTTCCTAGCAGTGTTTTCATTCATAAAGGTCCAGTTTCACATTTATTTTTTTTTTCCTTCAAGCAGTCTCACTTTGCTGGGTTTTTTTTCCTTTCTTTCTCTCAATCCTGTCATGCAGATGTACTGTGACATCACCCCTCATTCAGGATTCCACAGAATTTCACTATGTTCCTATATCAGACACACCAACATCTCAAGTATCTGCACAAGCAGTTACTTTACAGTTATGGTGGGAAAGCAGAGTTAATCACATCAGTTTCAGTAAAATTAAGTAGGCTACTAGGCAAAGTGGCTAGGGAGTAAAGAGAGATACAAAATTTGAAGAAATTTTAAAAGAAAGATGTAAACAAGTAGCTCTTTCTCCCTTTTTATATATTTAATACTTTGGATTTTTTTGTTTTAGATAGTATGGGAATGCTAGCTTTACTGCTGTATCTTCAATCCTTTAAGTTAAAGCACTAGATCTATCAAATCTAATGAATAAAGAAAACACAGAAACATACATTTATTACACATTTTAAATAAGGTTGCTGAGGTTCTTATTTTCTCAGGGCTTCCTAAAACTGTAATTGAAGATTGCGATGTTTTTTCTATTAATGAGGTTACAATGTTGTGAATCAGTATTAACAATCTGCCAGGAAAAAAAGAAACTGCTGAATTGCCTCATCTGGGTCCTGAAGTGAAAAAGTTTATAACAGCTTTGTGATTAGTTCCTATTTTGCCTTAGGAGGCATTGGCTGCACTAACTGGCACACAGTCCCAGAACGTTAATTGAACATTTCAAATACTTACAACAGGAATGTGCTTAAAAGGCATGGTTATCAAACAGTCAAATTTAAGAAATCTTATTTTCACCTCCTGCTTTGTCCCAGTCCAAACAGTTATAGAAATAATAGTTCTTCATCTTCTCATTCCCACTTACTAGCACCACTGAGAAATTCAGACTACATACTGTACTGCCCACTGCTGGTTTGGTAAATGGGAGTTGGCACCGTAACAGTGGCGATGGCAGGTGCTGCTGTTTCCTCTTCAGACTTTTCTTCTTCAATCCTTGGCACTCCTGGGGCGTCTGAGGACAAGTCATTCAAAATTTTTCTGGCAAAGACAGTGTGTTGTAGAGATTTTAATAAAAATTGGAATAAAAAAGTCTATTTGATACATAATGCTGGAGAAAACTGAAAAGTGCAGTAAGCCAGCATGGAAAATACGGGTGCAGAATGAAAAAGCTGCATTATCTTCAAACTCTTACTGGAGAGGATTGTTCACAGTGCACAGATGGGCAAAGAACAGCTGTGGTTATCAACACAAGATACAGGTGCTTCTCAACAGGTTCTTCTCAACCCAAGATATAGCTGTCACAACCTTCCCTTTTTTAAAAAACACACGTTTCTCTCTCATCCATTTTTACTTGTTTCCTGCTTTTGGCCACATAAAGACTTGAGGAAAGCAAAAGTACGTAAAAACCTGTCACCTCAACTTTCACCAGGGGAACTGCTCTGTTTCAGAGACTTATAAAGGCCTCAGCCACAGAGCCGAGTACAAAGGAAATGAGCAGATATGCTTGGAAAGAGCAACCCATCTGTAATGCAACACCTGCCTAGGAGACAATACCGAGTGCTTGAGTGAAGTCACACAGTTACATTTACAGGTACCCTGCCTAAGCAAGCTCTGAGATTAGCATGGGTAAAGGAAAAAAACCAGTTTTATTTACTTCCACGGGTTAATTATCCAAAGCCAAAACTGCTAAAACATCACTGCTACAGGCCCCACTGAACACGGCTGTAAGAGTGACCACAGCAGTTATTGCCATTTGCATCACTTAGACCAGACACTGTCCTTCAGAGGACTGCCAAGCCCTGACACTGCTGGCATATTCTATTATGTCACTGTAAAATGCTATAGGTAAAGGGGAACATTTTTTTTGTAATTTTCCACATATGTTTTCCTGTAGGCTGTCACTAGAACTCAAAGTATGATGAAGCAAACACAGCTGTAGATCCCATGCTCCAGGACAACATGCATTTCTTAAATAAGGCTCCAACTGCCTTGGGAGCCATAATATCTGTATGGAGCTGTCTGGGGAGAGCAACCATTCTGCTAAGCTACTTGAGAAACAGAGCTTTGCTGTTGCTGCTTTGACTAAAGAATCCCAGCATTGCACAAGCACTCCACTGTGCCAAGCACCACCTGGACAAATAAAAAATTCCCATCCAAAGAGTTTGCCATCTAGGTGTTAGACTAGAAAACCTAGTGGGCAAAACAGATGAAAAAATATGGAGAGAGCAGGGAGGATGGAGAACAGAACCTAAGCAGCTCAAAACAGGAAAGAGGAAATTACAGCTCAGTTTTTAAGTTCATGTCAGATATGATCTGGTGGTCAAAACCCACCTTTGCCATCACAAAGATGGATTTAAGGTAGAAGGTAAGGTGGCAGCTTTACAAATATAGGAGCTGTGAACTCCAATGGGGAATACTTAATGTACTTCAGTAGCAGGATCAAAGTGGATTTTCTGAGGAAGATGTATAGCTTTCAATTCTGTCGACCTATCCTGTCTCTGCGGCCAGTTACAGCAGCTTGAACGATGCCAACTGGCAACTTACTAAACACAGCAGTAGTCTGTCTCAGCCTTTCTGGTATGACCCCTACACCAATGGGACCCCTATGCTGGCCCAGAGTCTGAGATGCACTACAAAGTTTTCTTGAGTCACCAGGATCTGGTTTGAGGACAGAGGCTGGGCTGTGGCACCAGTGCGTGCAAAGGAGTCCATCTCACTGAGACATCAGCATGCACAAGTACCCTCTTCTCAGTTTTGCTGCATGTTTACTTAGCTCTGTTGTCTCACAATATACAGCTATCCTTCCATATATAGTGAAAGCAAGAGTCTCACTGCAGAAGCAGACTGCAAGGAAGTCTGTGGCAGCTTTGAAGTTATCAACACTGCTCCTCACAAATAAAACTATTTTTCTAGATCTATTACAGCTAGGGATATTCAGCAATGATTTTCACTACCCTCAGCAGAAACAGCCTTGAAGGCTGCTGGGCAAGGTAGAAAATCATCTGCAAGTTCTGAAAAAGAAATAAAATAGTTGGGATATGCTCAGGCCTAGAGTCTAGTTTGTATTTCTAAGGCTATGCTCATAAAGAAAAAAGGAGCACCTGAATTTTCTGAAGCAGCGGGAATCCACAAGTCACTTAAAACCTGTTGAGTGCCAGAGCTGTTCATTAATGCTATTTAGCATGTTTTAAGAATGAAAAGTGAGATTTAGTACAGCCAGAAAAAGCTGTGCAAGAGCTTAATTAATAAAGTAACGTATGATTAACACCATGTAAAGCAGCACCTCTGTTGGTCTTACCGCAGAAGTATTTGCCATAACAACTAAAGATACTAGATGCCTATCACTACATTCAGTTTGTACCTTAACTTCTTAAACTTTTACACACAACCAATTTTGCTCAAGCAGAAATTCCCTCTGAGCCACAGAACACCACATGTCCATGGAAAGTCTCACGGGAGAAAGGAATTAAGTTTGATTGCTGCTGGCATTTCAACAATAAAGAAAATCAATGCAGTTGATTTTTTTGCAGACTACAGATTATATAGAAGCCCCTGTCTGCAGTGTTATTTCGTGTATTAAGCATCCATTAAAACTATCTCTTTAGACAGCTAGCACACTGATACCCCAGTGTTTCACAAATGTGGCAATTAGCCTATTCTCAGCTCATTTCTGTCTTAACTGAGTGTAATAGCTGAGGTTTCTTCCCCCGCCTCCTCTTTTATTTGCTTATCTCTTTACATCCTATCCCACGGAATGACGTTGCAGAAGAGATGTAATGTAAATTATGTAAATATAAAAATAACTATCACTGTAAAAATAACTATACAATCACACTGTTTGTCTCCCCATGGGAAGAACACATCCATCAAGCAAAATGCTTCTGCTTTTAACCTCCATACCTGTAGGAGGGTCGTCTGGAAAGAATTTCTCTTCGTTTCTGTGAGTCTGTGACACTGTCTACTGATTCCTGTGAATCTTCACTTTCTGCTATAGTGGAGATCTGTAAATAAGAACAGCAATCAAACTTAATAAGACAGTTCCAATGTCTTTATTTTAAGGAAATGCTGACATCTTGTGAAAACCACTACAATGCAAGTATTCTACAGTGCTTCCACCTAGGCAATGAACAGAATGGACAGGCTGTTTAATAACAGATCCAGTGAAGAATGACCAGAGTCAGTTATCTACCTGTGAGAATGTCCTTTATAATTTAAATATTCCAGTAAGAAAATATAAACAGTAATTCCATACACTTCTTGCTTTCCATGATTCCTTGCTTCCATCCATTTTTAAGGAAACAAAGAAAAAATTTTAAGAAAAATTTAGGGAGAGAATAACCCAAACCAACTCATGATAGCAGATACGCTTGGAAACAAAGAGCAAAACACTGAAGTTGAGAAACATCAGTTTATAAATAATTGGGTAGATATGTTATAGAGAGACTGCCTTGGGGAGGGCGGATGTTGTCAGGAAAATTTGATAGATGAAGATGCTAAAAAATGATGCACTGCTTCAATTCTGAACACCTGTGCTAAAAAAAAGACAAAGGTTTATTGAAGGAAAGCTAGAATGTTTCTATCAATCAAGTTCTAATGATTTTGAATTCGAAGTGTGCTAAAAATGTAAAAACATCTCCAGTACATAAAACCAGAGACTCTTCCAAAAGACTGTAGTCATGTGACAAATATACAAAAGCTAAGGATAGTAAATAGAGAAATGCCTGTGTGAGAAACATAGCTCACAGCCTGACATTTTATGCACTGTAGGAAAGATTCATAAAGGCTCAAAAAGCTTGATGGTGCCAAAATCTCAACAGTTACCAGATAGGGGGCCTGAGCAGGTCCAAGGCTGACTCTGAAGTACTGGGCTTTGAATATCCAAACAGGCTGGCTTTGCACTGAGCCAGGTGAATTCCAAGCATAGTTTCACTGTCAGTCTCTTATCTTCCACCTCTGGGCTAGTAACTTGTGCACTTATCTGAAAACTGCTCACCTCGATAGATTAAAACTCTAAACTTTTGACTCCAACGGCTGAGGAGGGTAGAGCCTGCCAGAAACTCAGCACTAAAGCTGACAAAGAGTAAACAAAGATTATGATCAGAATGTCCTAGTTTTGAATTATGCATGCCTTATTATTTTTTTTAAATAATACTCAGCTAAATATCTGTATCAAATACTCACAATGTCTACTTTTTAGAATTAAACAATTCTTGAGCTCAGTGTATGAATAACAAAAGAATGATGTACAGTCCTTGCCCTGTGTAGCTGCTGTAGGCCAAGCAGTTTCTCTTTCTGCATTCAGTAACACTAGGCTTAAAGTTGTTAAAAAGAAAAAAGAAAAAGTTACAGGTTTTAAAGATTTCAAACTACTTGTCTCCTGTGTCTTCAAGCTACCTCATCGCATTGTATTATCTGTCTTGCTTTACAGAAGAGAAAATGCTGAGGCTTTACAAAGCAAACAACATTCAATTTGCAAATTTAAAAAACCATTTTCATGAGAGGACTGATAGGTTTATTCTAGGGACCATTAACACACAGACATCTGTTTCGTAAACCCATGCAAGTATTTTCTATGTAGCAAAGACTCTCATCCCAGAATATCAGCCTCATGAGTGATTAAAGTTTACGTTATAAAAAAAGTTCCCACGTTCACTTCGGAATAGGATGAACTCTCACTTGATAAAGATTATGAAGATACAGTAGAGAGAAAAAGTATAGTAATATGGTAAGAAAAAACATGAAGCTGTTAAACTCACCAACCAAATTCTAGAGGGAAATGAAACTCAGCAATGTTTGAAAGTGAAAAGTAGTTAAACCAGAACAAACTCACATAGTAGAAAATACTGTACAGGTTTTGCCTTCAACATGCTCTTAAATTTTACATAAGCAAGAACACAATCCAGGACACAAACACATCAGAAACCAGTGAAGTAGCAGAACTATTCAAAAGACCCAACTCATGTATTAGGAATTTCTTCGGGCAGTACCTGAACTGTCTGGACCTGTGGAGACTGAATAACTGATGGCTGGGCTGCCTGAATTACTCCATGCACTTGAACCGTTTGCCCATTGGGCAGCTGAACTAAGGTCACTGTGGGCGCAGAAGACGTTGCATGAGCTGCTGGCATAGATACCTGCAAAGAAGAGACAGTGAGCACAAATTAGGTTATTGCAAAATCTTCTTCTTTTACTACCAAGAACACTTCTTGGTGAAAGAATTATCTGTCTTCCAGACCCCAGTTAGATGCCCCAAATGTTTCAGTGTAATGTAAAACCCACTGAACAGCCTAAGAACAACATCTGACCTACTTTACAAATTAACCTAATGCAGGAATTCTGTAGGCTCAAAACATCGTTTGTAAAACCACTGACAAGAATGAGAAAAATAAAACTGCCCCTATTTTGAGGTAACCTAATAAAAAGACATTGTTACCTTTCGCTTACTTCAGTTAGATATTGCTAGGACTTGGGCGTACTCCTACAGACACTGCTGAGTCAAAGGCAGAAACAGATGGGAGTGGAGCTATTTTTGTTCTCGCTGCAGAAAATGCAAAATGATTGCCAGATGTAAGAAGTTAAAATCTTTAGGGAGTCATACCTCTCAGACTTTCTAGACACTAACCTATATCAAGTAGCCTGGCAAAGCCCATTTAAATGAAAAACTGACCATGTGTTCAGACAGAAAGCCCACAGGCTGGCAGTGGAAACAAACGGTTTGTAGGCAGTTATTCTGATTCAGTAACAGGTCAACAGAAACTCTAGTCTTAAGAGTTATTTCTGCAAGGAAAAACTGGCCACATTTTAAACCTCAGTTCCTAAAGAGAAGTTGGTTTCTCCAGCAGAGGCCTGCGGGCATAGCGGCGATGCGGACAGGGGTACGCTAACAACTTCAGCACCGTATGTTAGCACTGCACGCACAGCCACACATGGCCTGCCCGGGGGGCTCAGGCTCTGAGGACAGCGATACCCACACAAAGGTGTTCACGTCATGGGGAGAAGTCTCAGAAGAACTATTCCGGGCAGCTAAAGGGCCATGCACCAAGGCTGCTACACAGCTGGGCAGGTGCCCTGGTGCACATCCTGTACTCAGCCACTGCCTGGTGACATGTGTTCGTGGCTGGTTGGTGCTCCTGAAAGGCAGGGGGGTGCCAGGGCTGCCATACCAGCACGCACGGCCCTCAGCTTGTGCCTGACTCACACCATCACAGCCCTCGGCGAAGGACTGCGGGCAAGTGTGAGCTACCCTGGCAGACCTCAGCCATGCCACGGGTCACTGACTAGACAGCCCTCTTCTAGACATCCAAGGCTGAAAAATGTAACAATCCTTCCGTGTCCAAAGGCACCTTCAAGAAATGTCATCCTTGTAGCTACAATGCAGGGAAGGGCTGCACTGCTGTCCTGCCTGTCTCAAAGAGCTGCTATGTACCCGCTGCAGAAGTAAATCCTCTGCTGTCCCCGTGAACATGTGGTTCTCAAAAAGCTGCAGTAGCTGATCTCTGAATTTCCATTAAACGTCCGCCACTTAGCAAGGAAATCTTGCTTAACAATAAAACTGAAGGGAATTACATGTAGACCTCTCTCCTCTGCAGCTGTCTCTTCCTACTCCACAAACTGTTATTTGTCTTTACCTTCTTTTTTTCAGGGAAACAGCTGCAGCATTACATGGTGGCACTTATATCACATCTGAGAGAAACTGGGGCTCAGATTAACATGAGTGAACCTTCCTCTGGCAAATTATATTCCTTTACCAAGCTACCTTTTTAATAACATGTGCCTGACTAAACAGTCCTTGGCAATGACAGCAAAGCTGATCAACCGGAGGCCACTCGGTGATTGGATTAAGCCAACAGCAGAGTGTAACTTCCGCAGATGTCTCTGACTCATACCTTCTGCAACTGGAACAAGTTTGCTTTTGACTCTGAAAGCTATCCAGACCTCACTAAAAATGCAGCTATTAAACTAAGCTTACAAGATGGGTGACCTTACTGGAAGAGTAAATTGACACGGTTATTTAGGTTTGCCTAAGCCTCTGACAGCACTCCCTAATGCCAAACACTGCCACTTCACATATCAAAGATATCATAATAACAGAACAAGACAGGAATTTACATTTAGATTGCTCTATCACCTCCACAAGGAACATAAAGCCTGGAGAAAACCTAAGTTGTGTATAATACAGTGAATAACAACAGAGGAAATTATGAAAAACATAATGTATTTCTTTGTGATTCGCATGGATTTTAACCGTAGCTGTATAACTTTTTCTTACTTGGAAAAAGGTCTCATTCAAGTACTGGGGTAATTTTGCCTGAGTAAAGTGCATTCAACGCACTACATACTTGTAAGGTCAGCTATCTGGAGGTTAGTACGTTAGCACACAAATGTAAAACATTCAAGCTTCTCTGGACTAAATCTTAATGCATACCGAGTGAGAAGCAGTTTACTGGTTTTGCAAGAATAATAAGCTACTTCCACTCAGTTCACTCTGAAGTGTTATTTGCACCACCTACATCCTGTGCCTAAGTTAGACAGTGAGAAAACTGCCCAAAGAGGCAAGCTGGTGCAGGGCAGCTGGTGGCCTGTAAATTCACACTTCAGCTTCACTCAACAAAATCACTCTTGGCTTTTTAACAGCTCCAATCGCTACACTTTCATTGAATGGAAGTGTACTATCTGTGGTTTTCCAAAAGGTGTAATGACTTTAAAAAGACATTAATCATTTATTAAATCACTTAACACTTGTGCCACTGAAAAAGACACTGAGTTCCCCAAACTATGAAATAAAAACCCCCTGTTTGTTCTTTGCGGACTGCAAATAGCTTTAAAATTAAATGGTTACAGAAGAGACATGAACTGATTCTGTACTTATTTACACAATGGAGTTGTTTCTGTCAATCATCAGTGTATCCAAAAATGAAACCAGGTTCCAAAATTGGATATGTAGCTGGGATGGCACTTCTTGTCTCTCCAAAATAATTTTGGGATAATAAATGATCTCCTAATCTACTACTGTCTCTCTAAACGGCCAACAACTCTAAGAAATTCTGGAGACAACAGGGTAACAAGAGCTGTCAAATGCCACGTTGTTCCACTTGGCTATAATGTTTTTATAAAGATGATAAGATGTTGCATTTGCCACATTATTTATCTGTATTTTAAGTTTGTTTTCTTCAGAATTAAACTGACTGCTGGAGACAAGTTTCTAACAGAAAACACAACAGCAAAGCAATCCAGTCAATATATAAAAAAGACAGTAAATAACATATTTTGAAAAAAAAATACCTTTCAGTGGTATGGTTGTGGTAAAGAATACTAGAAATATTTTCATTCATTCTTCTGTTAACGTTACACTGTTTATACACATATGGTTCTTTAGAACTAACACAGCCTAGTGTGATGGAACATTAAAAATGCCTACTGCTTTCAAAATGTGAAGACAAATATTAAAGGAACTACACATTACACCTGTTTCAGAGAATTATCAATGGAACCTCCTCTCAGGCCCGTGAGTAGACATTATCCCTCTTAAAAAAATTACCCAATAGGTAAAACTATTACACGGTATGATTTTATACCTGGGCTAACGTTGCAATCTGTGGTTGTGCCTGTACTGTCATCTGTTGGGTTTCTGCCTCTGTAACGGCTGCATCTCCACTCTGCTGGTTCTCTGCTCCAGATTCCATGGTCATTTAGTTACCTACAATCACAACATTTGTCGTAAGTCTGGGTTGGTACGCAAGTCCATTATTCCTGATGGATCTGGTAGCAATCACTGCAGCTGAATTCCCATTACTACATACTGTTTTCATTTACTTATTCAAATGCTGCCCAACTATTATCATTCAGGCAATTTTTTTCATGCCAGGTGTCTGCCTCGGGTCGATTTTTTCTGTGTGTAATGTTTCTGAAAAACAGGTCCGGTCTCCTCCAGTAATGAGCTCAGAAAAAAATGCGTTTTGCTCATCTTAAAAAAATTACTTGAGCAATTCCATGATGATGATCTAGTAGCTCCGCAACTCGGAATAACGACCGGCAGACTGTCAGGAAGGACACTCCCTGGGTGCCAAGGTGACAACATGCCCTGCTACAGCCCTCCCTCTCCCCCACAGCTGTAGTCTGCAGATAGCCAATAGCAACTGCTTCTGTGTTGGGCACTTTGTTTTCAGTCTTCTTCTGTCTGAACTAAACACGCAACATCTCCGTGCAAAATCTTCCCCCAACCGGTCTGCGTATGGCCCTACATCACAGCAACAGTCTTTTCTACTCATTAATTTTAAAGTAACTTTTAAAAATACGTAATGACGGAAGCCATTCCTACTTGAGCCTTACTGCAAATAAATACTATTGTATTTACAGGTCCACAGTAATAGGTCATGACCTAAGCTTTGCACCCTGTGTAACTCCCAATACACTCACATTTCTGAGCGGTAACCGATCAAGCCTAGGTCACCAGCACGCACAACTCTATTGAGAGGCTGCATAACTTCCATAGCTATGCATGTAGGCAGAGTGCAATGAAGATTAAACTCTGCACTGATCTGTGAAAACTACTCTTCAGTTCTTCTTTAAATACTGATACGAAAATATTTAATATATATAAAAAAAAAGAGCTTCAAACTCCAGGGAAATGCTCCCAGTGGTGATGCAGCAATACCACTGTATCATACAGAACTCCAAACACCAAATATTAAGAACAGCTATTGCCTCCACAACCACAGTACCAACCCTGTGTAGCACCCTGTGCTGCTCCAGCTACTCAGGCCTCTGGCTACTCTAAGGCAGCACACCTCTTCAGAGCTGGAGGAAAACAACCAGAAGAGCCACACTTCAACACTGAGCATGGTATGAAATGTCTGTCTGACAGTAAACAACTGCTCATCAACTAAGATAAAACAGCATTTCAAAGTAGTAGCTGCATCTCACATCAAAAGAAAACAAGTCAATGTATATAAATCAAAATCTATATACGTAATATTGAAAGTGACTGTTCAAATGAGCTCTTGTGAGGGGGTGTGTGAACACTAAAAAATTTAATGTTTAGTTTCAATATCAGTATAAAAATTCTCAGGAAATGAAGAGAATTAAAAGAATTAAACCTGATTTTCCTTTAAACAATGAAAGAAAACTTATAAATTGTTGGAAAAAGCAAACTAAATTCTTCGCAGCACCTGGAATTTTGTTATGCCTCTCGCTGTTGTCATGATTTTTGTCCCACATAAATGAGGTGTTAGTCTGACAAATGCTCAGAGACAAACAAAACTCTTATCTACTGGCAAACTGGCCATTAAAAAAAACCCAAACCAATTGTAAACTCACTGCATTTTAAGTAGTCTAGACGTTACAATTTTCTTTCTTACAGTCTCAAGTCTTTTCCATGTTGCAGTTCAGCTTCCAGAAAGCATGAAATAAAACCCATGCACTATTACTATTTGTAATACACATTACCAAACCATTCTTACAGACTGAATTAATGACAACAGTTGAAGGGGTTTTCTATTCCAACTTTTACCACGAGTTACATTTTAACAGTCTTAGTCCTTCATGTTACACACCCTTTCTTTTTTTTCATATTTTGCATTTTCAAAAGTGCAAACTACAAACCAGACTATCATATGTTTCCCTTTGACTGTTAGAATTTTTAAGGAGGTATATAGTTTTATCGCTTTTTTTTTGCGAGTATCAGCCAATTTGTCCAAGGTGAGCAAATCAAAACCTTTTTCCCAACTCATGTATCATGGGGAGTCCAGCCAAAAGACTGCCTCAGCAGAACCACTTCAGAAGCAGGTGTTCTGCATCAGAAACATCACCCACCCAAGTATCTGAAAAGAACTTCAAAAAATTTCCCAGCTCCAAATGCAAGTATGCTTCAAAAACTAATAATGCTTTTAGAAATTGTGGATCCAGTATGGAGTTGACTGCTGTACAGATGGGATTAGAGAGAGATGAAATGTGCAAGCGAGGAGTCTCCTGAATCAGGCATTTAGCAATGTTCACAAAGGTAGATGCTGCCAAATTCCTGCTGGTAAATGCAATGTTCTCCTAGGAAGAATTTCCAATCCTCTCACATGCTATTCAGCAAAGGACCTCTGGTTTTACAAGCTTGGTTGCCACACCTGCATCATCTTTTGCAGCATGATTTTTTGTGTATGTCACCAGCAAAAGCATTAACTGTTTGAGGTGCTCCCTCCTCTGTCAACACCAACATTTTGGAAATCAAATTCTTGACATGACTTGCAAAACACCTAAAAGGAACCTCGTTGCACGATACAGTAAGCACCAAGCAATGCAGGAAGCTGCCTGCAAGATTCACACCTCGACACATATGGTTTAAGTAAACTTCCAACATGACTGGGCAGTTTTTGGACAAGCTCTTGTATCTCGTGTTATTTGCAGGTTCCAAGCACTCCTGAACTTGGTTCGGTTTACCCTGCACTTACACATCACAGTATTTGTCACTTACACATGGCACTATCTGTATTCGAACATCTTCACCACTACCCTTCACAGTAACTTGTGGGCAAAAGAAGGGATCAGATTTTTGAGCATCATGACATCACATTCCAGACACACGGATTACTACCTTGTTTCATATCTGCTTTAACAGTACAGAACCATGAAGATGGCCAAGATACACGAGAACAGGCACCTACAACTTAAATACTTACTCAGTTGTATGTATGGGTAAGACCACGGTGGCTGAAATTAAGGTTGTCAATTCCTGGTAGCTCTTGCAATTTAAAATGTAACAGATCAAATGATGTTTGTTTTGAAACCTAAATCTTCCCACACATACAAGTGAATGCTAATCTTGACACCTCCTTTCTAAACTCTCACATAACCCCAGTCTAGACAAGCATTGCTGACCAGCAGCAGTGTCGTGCTGTTCTTGAGGGTGCTCAGGCCCACCCGGCCATCCCATCCTATCTCCTCCTCCCACCCCGTTTGCAGTGCCCACCCTGCTCCCTGGCACTGATTTATTTCCCTGGCAGCCATCACAGCGGGACTTCTTGAACAGAGACAGGGATCTGAAAGCATCCTGGTGCAGAACAAGTGTCCAGGGCAGGGAAGGCAAACGGGTGCAGAGGGAGCACGCCTTCTTCTCATTCCTCTCTGCTTCCAGGCCACTTTCCATCTTGTCAGGAGAGGACACCCCACCCCCACCCCCCCCCCCCCCCCACCACACCAAACCAAAAAACAACCACAAACAATCAACACACACCACACACTTCCCTTGTTTCTTCTGTCTTCTATCTTATTACTCTGTT
>WUAM01000395.1:14937874-14950811 GCA_024336885.1 Actenoides hombroni
TTGTGCTCTCCGCATCTAACGCCTCCTTTTCCCCATTCCCCTCTGCCCCCAGCCCCCTTTCCTCTTTGGCAGGGGGGGACCCCCCCCCCCCCCCCCCCCCACTTTGAGAAAAAATTAGTCATTACTGTAATTCATCTTGGGCCATGTATTCTAAACAAAACTAACTGAATAGTTAGCTATTAAGAACCAGAGTTGGAAAACTGCTTGCCTACAACACCCTGGCTTTGAACTCTGAACAGGGGTTAAGAAAGCTGATGAGATTACCTGGTTAGAGATGCTTTAACTGGTTGCTTTTATGTAACACATGATTTTATTTATTAGTTAAAAAAAAATCTAGTAATATGCTTGCTAATGATTTTCTTAATAACATACTAATGATCTGAAACTCTGGAGGTGGAGACACAAACAGCAAAACATTCAGCTGACACCCAGTAATTTGGTTTAGCCAAATCAGGACCTGGAGAAAGATGTTCAGCAGAAGATAACTAATTGTACTCCCTGAATTTGCACCATGATGGCAGAAGATGGATGCTAATAAACACAAACAGTTGCAGAATGCAGGAAACTGAACTGCACGCTGTAGAAAAATGCAAATAAACCTGTCCTGCGAGTTGCAGTAACCTGGAAAGGGGGCCTGGGCACTGCTGCAGAGAGTTCACTTCAGATTGCTGCCTAACGTGCATCTGTGACGAGAAAAGCTAAGTGGTGCACTGCAACAGTGATAAGAGACAGAGTTATCATTAAAAACCATATTGGTATAGACAGATCCTACACATCAGCTGGATTACAGTGCAGAGGTTGGGAGCCCATCTTAAAATGGGTCCTGTGGAATACGGGTGTTCTGAGAAAGCAAGCATTTGGGGCGATGAAAACCTATTAGATGCACTTTAGTTAGTATGGGAAGGTCCTGAATGCCCAAAAGCTTTCTGCACTTTTTAGCTGTCCAGCTGACAGAGTAAAACATACTACCTCTTCCTGTGAGCCTTTCTCTTCTCTCCTGTCCTTAGTAACATCATGGTGACAATTCACAGTTATCAGTTAATGCTCATGCTGACAGTTACCGGCCATACAATATAACTGTGCCTTGAGGCAACACAGTTTGGTTTATACCTCAGACCTACTGTCCCAGCCTGCTCAGAAGCAAGCACAGCTTTACCAAGTGGCATGCTTTAAAGTCAGTTACATGATTATGACTTCTGGTTTTGTTAATGTACACACCAAGATTTTAACTAACACGACAGTCTCCAAAACCCCAGAATCTTATGCCCATTTTGAGCCCGACTTGTGCCACATGCAGCCATTCACCCAGCCACCACGGGCAGAGGCAATCTCCATTGCCACATTAGCTTCCTGATCCGGATCAATATGCAGCCACCCAGCAGCTCACGGCAGCGAAAGGCCAGCAAGGGGGCTGAATGAAGGGAAACGGAAGCAATCCCTGTTTCTCAAGCTCTGTAATCAAATTTAGGCTTAGCAGGTAAGCCAGCACGATTGTTCAGGAAGAAAATACAGTTCCACTCTCCAAAGTTCCAGCAATCTGACTCACTCCATATTTACTATACGTGGCTTTATAAAACCACAGATCCACCATGAGAGCACCGAAAAGGTCTTGGAGAGGAATACCACTCTTGTACACTATTATTTGTTTTCAGCTTTCCAGCCTAAGTACTGAGAACATTCACATGAAATTTGTAAACATTTCCACTGTTACCCTGCAGTGTAGCAGCCCTTTCAGCCACAGCTCAACAGCCACTTTATGAATTCCACTCAATGACTGCCAGACTAAAAATGTTCAGAGAGAAATAATTTTATTTACAGCTAACACATGGGACTTCAAATAACCAGTAATAAATGTTCAACAGGACAAGATAGGCACATAATTATCTCTCTCTGTGACTAATGACTACAGTGGGTTGGCCCAGGAATTGCAATTTACACCAGAGCTTCTCTGTCATCCCAAGCTGGCACTGCCCCTGCTGCTGCACCCTGGGTATGTGCTCCTCCTGCCCTCTTCCTGTCCTCGGGGTGAGAAGACAGCACACCATATGATGAACGCAACCTACATTTGTTGTTTCATCTTATATCTAACAGGTTCACCACGTAGCCACCCAATGATCAATCAGGCCAGCTTCTGGGTCAGTGCAGTGCAAGGGTCGAGTGGAAGTGGAAGTAAAAGAATGATCTCACAAATGTCTCCACCAAAAAAAGTCACTGGGTAACTACTGTTGTTATTGAAAACATAATCCATAAGTATGTTCTATTTATAAATGCTCTGTCCTCATATTGACTGCACTTAGAGTATTAAAAGACTTAATTCACATGCTTTGCATCTGTGATCCTTAATGTGTGACAGAATTGTGAGAACTACTTGTAAACACCATTGGTGAGTACGTGTAGGAAAAAACCCAAACAAACACAGAAAAAAGCCAACCCAAAAGATGCCTGCAAACTAAATTTGAGAGAGAATGTTTTTTTTTAAAGAACGTCCTGGGCAGTATATACAATCTATTCACAAAGGCTTGATGAGAACTTGCTTGTTTCTGAGAATTACTCAGCACATCTAGTAGCTCTTACACATCTGTTGCCAGTATCATATTTATGCGGTGCGTTTGCGTGCAAACTGACCACACTTCACTACAGCTTACCTCCTGTTCTCTGACATTATTTTCGGAACACAAAAAGCACCTAATTTTCAACCTATGCTGATTTCTTGTACCTCCTACTAACTGTAGAAAGTAGCTTTCCCTTCACAAAAACGAAGCCGTGTGAAATTGTGGAAACACACAGACCTCTTCTCTCCACCTGTCTGCTGAAAGCCCTCTGGCTCACTTTGAGAAGTGGTTACTTAGTAAAAATTATCACAACAATGTATCTGAACAGTATTATTTGCACACAGACATCTTTAGCACAACATAAACACGGGCATCAAATGCTTTTTTACGACAGCACGTGGGAGCTGATGCTCCCACTGAATCCATTGTGGAACTGCAGGAACGAGCCCCTTACAAACTACCACATTACTAATCAGCATAGCCACTCAGGACAAGGTTTAGTTTCCAGCCCTAGACAAATTCTTCTTTTGCTGACATAAATGGCAGTGGGTGGAGAACTAAGGAATGACTCCAGGAGGTCTGAAGCTGACCTCTTAGCACAACTGACTGCAGCGACACGAAGACAGCCGCTTCTCACATTTGCACTTCTAACTTCACTGCTGAACGGTGACCACAGCCTAGCCTGACGGCAGTTTGCCATAAAAAAAGGAAGATATGATCACATCTGTACTAAGCCTAGTGAGGTACCTTCGTGTACGTCGTGTCCCTCCAAGAAACTGCCCCTAGGATGCTACTAGATGCTGCAGCTCACTGAAGTGCTCCTTTCTGCAAACAGCGGGTACCTCACACGGCAAGGTGGGGATGGCCCCTGCCGAGCACCGTGATGAAAGCTTGCCAGATGTGAACCAGCACCCACCTAAAAGCCATGGAGTGTGTTAATGAAGCCTGAACCCGAGTCATGCAAGTACAGTAATGGGTACAATAATCTACCATCTCTGTTCTGCTAACAAGGCCGTGTGCCCATGAGGTACACCCTACCTCTTAGTACAGGTTGGTAGCTCAGTGCCATGGTAAAGCAGCTGCGTGACTCCTGCGTAAGGGGGTAGGTTGTACCTGGCCAGCACAGCAAGCAATTGAGAAACGGTGCTCTGGCACCAACCAGTTATCAGATATGCCAAATAAAAAAATTACCTTGCTGTGCTGGTCAAGAAGTAGCACATTTAGGGCCACATTCTTTCCTAACAAACACTGGCACGTGAAGGTGTTCCAGCAGAAGACCTAAGGCAATCCAGAGTGACAAAAAGGAGAGCTACAGAAACCTTCTCCTTCCCCAGTGACAGGGGGAAGACGGGACATGATGTTAGAAAAAAGGACTATGTTGCTGACAACAATTAAAGGAGTATTTGGAGCAGAAAATGGTACCAAGTTAGCAAGGTTAACATCCATCAAGAAGGTGTGTGTGTTCCTTTTTTCCACTGGGCAGACCTGTCAGGACTCGAGATTTTCTCTTGGCTTGCCAGAGTCATTCAGATGGGTATTTGTTCTCCTCCATAAGCATTTCTGTGTCTTATGGCCTTTTACTGCCCCATCATTCATTCTGGCAGGATAAGAACCACCTAAACGCGCATGAAATACTTGACAACATTTTGACATGTTGTAAGCATCTTTGTCCACTGCCAAGCAACCTTTAAACATCTGAGGTCAGAGGCATCAGCTGGAGGAACTGCTACAATCCCAAACCTGTGTCAGCACGCAGCTCTGTAGGGAGAGAATCTACACATGCCTGTATTAAATAAATGGTTATCTCTGAGGTGGGGAAACTACTGAAGCTTGTTCTCAGCGAACAATTACAGGAGTGATGACTGACTGCTAAAGAGAACTACTTTCCTAGAGAGGATGCAGTAGGACTCTGATGTTGTTAAGACAAGAGTTATTTAATAACAGTGCCTCCTGCACAGGCTTTGCTCTATGTATGTGGCACAGAGATTCACACAGTCCACACTGCTGGTTCTCTGACAAAGTGAACAAAGCTAAAGCTACTTTGAAAATACAGAGAAGACCACCCAGCTCTCTTTTAATGCTTGGAGGAGATCAGGCACAAGCTATGAAAAAATAAAAATAAACCCCAGAGCATTGTACAGACTCACATCAGTCTAGCTAACCTGAGTGCTCCAAGCACAAAAGCCAAGAGTAAAAGAATAAAACATATAGCAATCTTACACCTGTAAGAGAGAAAGGAATCACCTCCATACATGTTGTTTCCTTAACTGTAGTCACTTAAATTGCAGGTAAGATTTAATGGAAGCGTATGCAGGAATGTGAGAAAGACATATAAATATGTTTATTATTACCTGAAATCTATTACAAAGTGATTTGTTTCCAGAGCCTCTGTTAATTTTACAGTGTGAAAACAGGAACGGACATCACATTTGTCAGAACAGTATACTGCAAGACTGGACTGAAGGTTCTTGGAGATTACACTGATTACAGATGACATTCTCATGTAATCTGAATGTAAATTTATATTCTGAAAATCTTCTAGAAAGTAACAGAAATTCAGGGGACTTTCCCATGAATAAAGTAAATGTTTCCTTTCCCACCCTATAACGAGGGACGGTAACTATCAGTATTTAACATTCTTTCTTTGGTCTAAACTGTTAAATTTGATATCTGAATTTCATCATCCATTTGTTTTCTTCATGTAAAAATTTTTTTAAAGCCTGAGGTTTGAATACTGTAGGTCACCTCAGCAAAACACTGCAGATTGAAAAGGGCCCAATGCTGGAACCCCACAGTGATACAGATCATCCTTGTTTTCACATCATTCTTCTGTTTCAAAGAACTATCAAATCAGCTGAGAAATTTGGGACAAGCACGGAGTTTTAGGTGTTAGCAGCAGCAGTTAAACTTGACAAGCGAATTTTAGGTAGAATTCGGGTGTGTGCTGGATTTTGCCTGTTGATAAGAAGGGACAGCTCCATTGCTAATGTTTCTAACCCAGTTCTGAACGTCAGTGGCTAAAGGATTAATTCATAAAAAATGCCATCTCACATATTTATGCTGGAAGCTTTATAGGCATAAACTATGAAAACAGTGCTCATTCTGTTTGATGCTTGGAACATATGTGATATTTTTAGAGTCTGACCCATAGTATAAGAGCATGAAGTTACAGAACTTGATAAATATTGGAAAGTCTTGTTTAAAAAGTAACACTTCAAATTGAGAAAGAAAACACAACAAAATGCATGTTTCAGACCAATGCTTTCACTGTTTTATTAATAGATTATCTTTAGAACTGGTCATCTGAAAGTATGATAGACTGACTGATTTATACAAAGCTGACATTACCAGATGTAAAGTCAAATGTCTGAAACAAACTGAAAATAATCTGTATCTGTACAAGCAACATGCTTTCTGTTATAATAGCTTTGTTTCTTTCTTAACAGGCAGCACAGACCATTTTTTGCTGCAGTGCTCTCAAGTAAGTGAAAAGCTCTGAATTCTTTCTGCAGTTGGAGTGCTACAGTAGAGTATGCTCAAGTATGCACAAGAACAACAGCACTTCCTTACAAACCTTGCCCTTGTCCAACTTCTGAATGCATCCTGTTCACAAAACTTATCGTAACATGAAAACCAAAATATCCTGGTCTTAAGTCACAGTTCAGACTTGGAAATACTTTGAAACCTGAAGTTGCTCTGGCTTTACTACGTATATTGAAATCATCATCACTTGGTCAATTAGCACCAGTCTTGAAGCAATAGCAGACACATTATCTTGCTTAATGCATCAAAATTAAATCCATGGCCCACCTTCCCCTTAAAAAACAACTGAAACAAATCAGTGACCAAATTTTGCAGTAAAATAATTTTGACTAATGTTATCAACCAAGCAGATTCTGGTTTATTTTTCATGTATTTTTATATTTGCCTGGACAGTGCAGGAGAGCTTCTTAAATGAGAAAGATTTTGCCGTGCCTGTCGGCAGATCCACCCTGCAAAAGTAACGTCCCCAGAACAGAGAATAATTTATCTTGGTTCTCAGATACTTCACTGGAGTTTAAGACCTGCATTACTCGTGGGCAACACAGCTGTCTCCATGGAACAGAGATGTGACTTGCTGGTAACGCTGGAAGTCAGAACGATGACCCTGAGTAAGCAACAGGAGCCATCAATGAACCAGAAAGGGTGAAAGAAACAGAACGTGTGTTTTGCATCACTGTGAGCATCTCCCTCTTGCTTTCTGCAACTATGGTCCTGAAAGCCTGTTGGCAGCACTGCCAGCTCAGGCTCTGCTCTCCTCCACATTCTTTTTCATTTACACCTTTACAGCTGCCTGTGAGGCTGTGCAGTAAATGGGAACTGGCAAGCAATGTGAACTTCAGGTAGAACAGAAGATGCAAATTATTTTTATCCTGGACCAGTTCAACGATCCAGTTCACATCACTGCCTCAGAGACAGCCAATAACAGTGCTGCTGGCACAGGAGCAGGAACAGGGAAAGTGGAACAGAAGCCTGCTGCAGCCAGGGCTGCCAATGAAAGCAAAGTAGATCAAACCATGGGTACAGGCATCATAAGACTGTGGGAAGTCAACGAAGATGCTGAAGAAACGAAAACATCTATGTTCTGTAATCTGATTATTATAGTTTTACTGATGACTCTGCTTAAGAGTGGGAGGCTGGAAACAGGATGATTATTTTTTATATAGTCAACATTAGCTTTCTGAGGACTGGGCAGAGACACACATTTTTCAAACAGTCACGTGACTGCCAAAGCAGTTGTTTGCAGCAGATAACGTATTTCTTCCCCTGCCTGGCCCAGGATAATGTGCACTGGTTATATACTCCCCATTAAGCTTAAGCTACAACCTTCATGCTAGTAGTTTCAGCTGTAATTATTACTTTAAAATCAGAAAGGGACCGAAGAGTTACATTGATCCAACCTCTTGAGAAGACTGAAACCTGCTTCTGGTAAGGAGTAGTTTGTTCAACCACACAGGTGTCGCCAGGCTTTCAAAAGAGAGAAACTGTCCTCTCTTTTGTTTTTTTAACTTCAACTGAGACACTTGCTCTGTTCTACTTTCCTAGCTGCAAAGATAAACTGATGTGGCTCTGATCACCATGGACAGAGCCAGACTGTTCCTGCTTTCACTCCAAATCCCAGATGTGCTGTGTTTCCCCAGGATGGGTCTACTGACCCAGCTCTCTGCTGCTGAAGGGAGAAAGTTGTGTCCTCCTTCCTTTCCCTACAGTCTCCCTGTGAATTTGCACCGCTGTTGGTGCTAACAGCATCTCAATCACCAACTGATTCAACTCACTCACAGAGAAGAAAACTAACCTAGCAAAAAAAACCCAAACCACCACAAACCCAACAGAAACCAACCAAGCACTCGACATGGTTTTCTTCTTCTGCGTTAGTGATTTGAACTGGCTGATTAGATTTTGCACACAGTTAACACTACAGCCTGTGTAAGGGATGGCCAAACACCACACAGCCAGAAGCAGGAAAGAAGGGAGGAGTAAGATGTCTGTCTCCTGAGAGCCACATACAGTTGTATCAGCTCAGACAAAACCACAGCAACAGACTTCTTGGTATTATGCTGTGGCATCAGTATACAGTGCCCTTTTCCACATCTTCCCTCTCTTGCCATCTCCCAGAACTTTCCTATCACTACAAAAGAGAAAAATTTGTCTGAGTTTCAGGAAAAGGGGCAGGGGTCCTACTTCTATAGTTATGCTCTAGGCTTTTTTCAAAGAGAAAGCTCTCTACAATCTACAAAGGCATAAATTTCCAATCCCTGCTCATATTGCACGTCACTTGGAGGAATGGACAGGCACCAACAGAGACTGAGGCCAGGCCAGCTACACAGAGCCAGAGGAAGAGTCATCAGAAAAAGGCAAAAAAATAATGCTTCACATCTGTTATTCTGTGGGGTAGAAAAAGCTAGATGAGATTTCACATTCAAACCCTAGGAAAGCTCCAAGGGAAACTAAAATCCAGTTGATACAGGTATAGCAGTAGACAATAGGAGAAGATTTAGGGTAGCATCTATCAGAAAAATGCATACAATATCAGAGCCAAAGTACCACAGCATGTTGCAGATCTGGAGGAGCAACGAGTGAGAAGATTGCAGCAAAGAGCTGCGGAGAACAGCACAGGAGGTTAGAAGTTAGAATGAAATGTGAGGACTGAGGAAGTGAACATAACAGTTGTTTAAAAAAAAAACCCACACAAAAAGTTTGTTTAAGCCAAGTAAATAAGTATCATGACAAACAGCATGTATATATGATATTACAGCTTGGGAACAGCTGCTGTTTGTGTTCGTTTGCTCGCATTCAGCACACATAAAAACTTACAACTTGGCTAAATGACCCAGTGCTCCAGCAAGAAGCAGCACAACAGGATCTATGCCATCCAGCTTAGTTAGAAACACAGCAAGATTTATTTTTTTTTTTATGTAGGCTGCATTTTTCTCATGTAGCAGCATTACTGTTTGAGCTGCCCTTATCTTCCTGCCCGTTCCAGCCCCAGCCCTTCCCCTGATTGTGCCGGTGTGGCTACCGTGCAGCCATGCAGCAGCCAGGGGAAGGAATGGTCCAGGTGAAAAACAGGCTCTCCACACCTCAGCCTGCTGGATCATTTCCCCACTCAGGTCCTTCATGCAGCAGCCCAAACATATGTGCCAGTGCGATGAAGAAGACACGAACAAATCACCACATACGGAGGATTCTTCAGCTAATACTACCGACAAAAAAAATTGTGTGGAACTATGGCTTCAGCCCACCAGGCAGAACATAAACTTCAGAAATTCCCGGGTTTCTCAGAAGAACCTGCTCTTTTCTCAGTTTAGAAATCTACATGCAAGTGTTTCTGTCAAAAGAGGAAAACAGAACCCAGCTTTACAGCTCTTTCAAATGCAGGGAAAAAAAGTTCTGCTGATAACCTTATTGACCAAACAAGCTGTTGCTGGAACAACACGTTGAGGGTCAGAGATTTTTACACATTACTTAAACTCTCCCGCCAAAAATGTGTGAAAACATCAAGGGTAGGTAGACATTTTTGTTGCAGTTTCCTCCATGAAGGTACCTGCACAAGAGCTCATTATAAAGCTTCCTGCAGCTTTGTCTAAAGTAGCTTGTGCGGTCTTGTGTCAGAGACCAATTCAAAAGTGCTAAAATCCAGAACAGCAACTGGCAGGATTCTCCCGTCTTTGGAATTTTTTTTCCATCTTACAACTAATGGGCTTGATTTACAGCAAACATCAACTCTTACAATACTCTTAGGAGAAAAATGGGCATGCTTATTATCTTAAGTGGTAAAAGAAATCCTGTACCTATGTACTTTGCTCAAAATCACTGAAAGTACCTAACTAGGACCAGTGCTGCTTTAAACTTGTATGTATGTGTATGTTTATTGTTATTTATATATATAAAACATATATATGCATCCAAACAAGAACACACTTCCTTCAAATTCTTTACCCTCTCCCCTTCTAGCGGCTCTTTCACCACCTAGTTTTCTATTCTGTCTGGTTTGCACAGGACACTTTAAGTCCAGCACTGCCAGAAAAAAAACAGCAGCAGCATGAAATGAGGAAATCCTCGTTTGTTTTCAAATGCTTTTTTTACCTAAAACCAACTAGATCCTGGCACATCTTCATCTCCTGCACAACTGACAAGGTTGTTTTAGAAACACAGAAAAATGGAAGGTGCCATATTTGTTCCCACTCACCTTTTTAACTGCAGCACAACCAAGTGATCTAAAAGTTTTGAAGAATAAATTAGGTATCAATGCCTTCACGCTGGGCGATGTACAAAGGCTGTTAAATGCAGATTGCTCAGGTTTTCATAATCACCATGAATTACGACCTCAGTCTGCAGCTGAGGCAACACTACATCTGATTCAGAGAAAAAAATCACTGTCTTGTTATGAAACTTTAACTGTATGCAGGTAGGGCACCAGAGAGCTCAAACTGAATTCAGCAGGGTTGTTTCTGTAGATGGGGATTGCTGTCACATCCCGTGAAACTCAGTTTAGATTAGTGGCAGAAAGCTAGCACAGCCTTCTCACTGCACAAAAGCCTTGAGAAGTGCGGCATGAGTAACTGATCGCCACTTGCTTCCAGAGATCCGAAAATAGAGGTGAAGTGTGAATATCCCATTTGTTTCAAAAGGGTGTCAACAGAAATTCCTAGTCAGGGCCTTGTCTGCTATCAAAATCCACACCTACAGAGCTGTAGCTGCACTTAGGCAAGAAAAGGCTGTCTGCTTCTTACTGCACCAGAACAGCTCCTTTCCAGAGTCAGCTCAGCTACTACAGAATATTTTGTATTTGACATCAGGACCAGCAATAGCTGTGCTGGTGCAGGCTTCCAGGAAACAGACAGATTGATGACTTGACAGTCTAAATGTGATGTTTCTAAATCTTCTGTAGCAACAGACTCCCTCTCCTCTTTCAGATCTTTGTTGTTTGCTTTTTTTGTTGTTGTTGTTGTTGTGGGGTTTATTTGGTTGTTTCTTTTTCACCCAGGGTAGCAACCACACTTATCACCAAAAGTATGAGGGTGGGAATTCAGATTGCAGATCCAGACACAAAGCTAAGAGCACTAATCTAAACATTGATGTTCTATCAATGAAATTAAAGCACTAAAAATTATTACACTTTTTTTCCTACTTGCAAATATTTCACTTTAGGCCACGTGTAAGTGATGCTTAGCAAACAGACAACCACCTCTCTGTTCCCTTTTCTCTCTGACCTTTGAGGATACGAAGCTGGTGAGGAAACGCAGAGATCCGTGTCAGATAATATGGATCTGAGTACTTCACTCTATCATTAAATAGTATAAAATAAAAGATTGTGTTTCTAAAGCTACAAAAAACAAGCAGCAAGGATTTACAGGCGCATTTTTTGTATTTAAAATGAAGTGCATATTCCATCAAACCAAGAATGAATTAAATACACCAATGACTACCCACTCTTTAATCACTATCAACAGCTACATTGCTTATGTCTATTAATCAATAAATGCAAGTTCAGAAAGCCCTCTTCTCATGTTGGTATTATTCGCAGTGAAGTGATGTAGAGCACCTTTGAGCTTCACTTCAAAAGAAGTGGTGGAAGTGATAGAAAACAGAAATTGAGAAGGGAGTGCAGGCCTATCTACACACGTGAATCACTAATACCCATCTTCAATACAATCTTCTTTCAGTGACTTTACATTTTACTGTAAGAATCCACATTTGTTGAAGAAGCAGCAAGTAGAATCTCAAAATTTCTGTAGTCTGAAATAGTGTTTGGTGGTCACAATGGGACTAAACAGAGGTATCTGATAATTCCTTATTAAGTCTCTAGGCCTTTATTTAAAGAAATAGGAAACTTGTTTCTAAGCCAGGGAGAAAAATGTTAAAAAAAGAGTAAAAAAATTGTAATGACAGGTGTTATTCCAGAAGCAGATTATTTCAATATTTAAGATGGAAAAGAAAAAATATATATAATTAAAAAAATAAATGTTTTTGGTAAGAAAAGTCATACGACCTATATTTTATTTAATCCTTGTGTCCATTTGAGAAATGTAATAATCTTTGGTTAAAATAAGTTAAGACTAGCACGTAATTTTTACTTATTACTGTACACAAAAATGCAGATATGCAGGTTTTCCAAGAAGAAATAATGTCAAAAATAACGTCTTCTATTCTAGGCAACAAAATAGGAAAAAAGCCCCACAGCTGCAGCAAGGGAAAGCTGGTGTAAGGTGGAAAAGGCAGCTGAGTTGACATTTGCTATTAAAGCAAGGATAGAGGTCAAATCCTGCTCGCTGTGCAGCACCTAAGAGTCTGTGGAAAACTGGCAAAAGCAAATCCCAAACCGAGATTTACCAGCCGCGGCCAGGCTCGAGTTCACTCTGGGTTAAAAATACTAGCAGGAAAAAAAGAACGCAGCAAAAGGGAACCGTATCTCTGTTACGTGATCTGCGCACCGGGCTTAAAGCTCTTCCCTCCGACACTGCCCAGGAGCACGGTGTTGGGTGACCGAGTCCCATTACCCCTCTTACAGCCTCCCGGAGACGGCCGTGCCCCACGCTGCAAATAAAAGTAAACCACCAGACCATGCGCTGGCCCCAGCTTCTGTGCACAGATTTTATTAAAAACTTCTCGATACAGAGCCCAGGAGCGTGTTACAGAGCCTAGGAGCACCCCACGTACTCGTTTCCATCACGGCGAGAGTTTATTTATTTATACAGCGCACTCGGGTCACCGGGGAAGTGAAACTCGGCGGGCGCGGAGCGGCGGGCGCAAGGGGCCGGGGCGGCCCCGCAGGAGAGCTGCCCGCCCGCCCCGCCGCCACGGCCGGCCCCGCGTCCCCGGAGCGCCCTGCGGCCGCGCCGGCC
>WUAM01000395.1:14951694-14967194 GCA_024336885.1 Actenoides hombroni
AACGGCCGAGCGCGCCGCCGGCTCCCGCGGAAAGAGCCGAGCGGACGCGGAAACGAACGAAGCGCCCCGGAGGGGAGGCGGAAAGAGCCGAGCGGACGCGGGAAGGCGCGAACGGCGCTTCCGCCTGGGGCGGGCCGCGGGGAAAGCACCGAGAGGGGCGGCGGGGGGCTGGCGCGCGACCCCTTTACCTCTCCCACTCCTCACCCCCCGGGCGCGTGAACGGGGACGAGGCGGCTGTAAGGCCGCAAGCGCGCACGGGAACGGCCGAGGCGGCCCGGAGGAGGGTGAGCGGCGCGGAGCCGTAACCCCCAGAGACACCCCCCTCCCTCCGAGAGCGCCGGGCCCCCCGAGTTAGTTCACCGAGCACGTCCACACGCATACATCTGAGCCCCGGGGCACCTGCCACCCCCTGCCCCGCATGGTTTCCTCCCGGCCAGAGAGCCCCTCCCTGGGTGCCCTACTGTGCAGACCCCGGTATGGTTCTAGTTGTCACCCCAAGACCCAATCACCCCTTGCCTTCACAGGTGCAACATGGTGGGTGAGGTGCCATGGCGAGGCTATGCTGCCTGTTCCTTTTCAATCCCTTGCTTCTGCCTGACGTCCCCACCATCACCTTGCCACATGGTGAAGTGCTCACGGCCTTCAGGTTGCTCCTCTAAGCCTTTCTCTACTGCCTGGTTTTCACTCTGGGCTGTGACGCCATTCCACTCCCTGCCCTCTCTGGCCCTGTGGCCTGCCAGCCACACCTGGCAGCCCCAAACCAGGCACAAGGTGGCTGCTGCTCCGTTTTGACACAAATATCCCCATGATATCCCTCAGCCCTGAGCAACGGGCCTCCACTGGTTCTGGAGGGACAAGCCCATCTCAGCAGAAAAGCAGATAACCAGGTGCTGAAAGCGTAAAACCACGGTTTTCAAAGCAGTTGTGTCCAGGGCAGCAGTTTGCACCCATGGCACCAGCCCCATGCTTTGCCGCCTCTCAGGAGGGCAGATGTTGCCATGATGGAACAGGGGGTGAGATACCGGTTTGTGTCCTGCCAGAGAAGAGGAGCAGCCACATGCTGTGACCCTCAACATCATCTGCAGTGCCAGCCTGACATACGTCGCTGGGGTTTTTAAACACTAGACAGGTGAACTTCTTCTAAGAAAGGTTTTTCAAAGAGTTGATGCTGCCATGGAGCAGGGAAAAGGCCGATGATGCTCTGGCTGGGTGAGTCCAGCCCCATCTTCTCTGGTTCACAAACACAGTTGAATGCACCCAATCATACACCCTGGAGAATGACCTGCTTGAACTACAAGAAGATTAAAAACTACATACAGCCTTGAAGAAAATACTTTCCATTTCACAAAACCTCAAGATGGCACTACAGAACAAGATTTGAAGCTCCAAACTTGGTTCATTTTCGCAGCCAGCCTAGCACCGCCGTAACTGCTGCAGATGATGCATTGGACAACACCGGTGCATGGTTTAAATTAGTTTTGCTCTTGTCAAGTCTTAATTGCTTAAAAAGTTTGAACTGATTTTACTTATGCTTTTTATCTAAAACCATCAAAGGTTACCAGAGACAGTGCGGAGAGCAATTGCAGGTTTACTTTGAATTTGATTTTGTTGATTACAGTTATTCTAAAATAAAGTGGAGAAAAAAAACCGCAAACAAAACCAACACCTTTGATATTAAAAAAAAAAAAGGGAGCTCAAGTTAAAACTGGTAAAATATTGCTGTACTGACAACACGTACTATGGCTTGGGCCACAGCTCATTTTCTGCTTCTGCTGCATTTTTCCCTCTGCCCTGCCTGCAGACAGGAGCTCCAAGGTTGCAGCACAGTGTAGCCTTGTCTGCCACCCTTCCTGTGCCTGCTTCTCCCCCTGGGTGTTGTGGACCTGCCCCGTGCCTTTGGCTCATATCAGATCCTGGCTGCAGTGTGTGGCTGACAGTTTCTGGAAATTATTGTCTCTTTTTAGAGTCTGATAGGATATGAAAGCTCAATCCATTAAATAAGACTTTTACAACTCCTGTTGGGAGCAGAATTTTTCTGCCATTTAAAGCTCTGGAGACGGGCGAGAAATCTAAAATCAGTGTTTCTAATTTGGTCTGTTCATTGCCATTGAATGGAAGTGCTTCTCACTTCAAATCGCTGGTAGCGGTGTGAGAGGCTTGTCTCATAGTCACGCCCTTCGCATTTCACTTCACTAGATACTGAGGTAGAAGGTTGGTTTTGACCGTAGCCCGTTGTATAGAGTTTTAATGTGTGTTAAATAAAGTTTGTTCTATGCATTTAGTTACCATATAGAGAGGTAAATCAAACTTGGTAGTTAAAAGATATTATTTAATTCAGCTAAAACATGGATATTTTGCTGTGTGGATTTAAAAGTTTGCTGAAACTCCTGTTTTTCAAGGAGTGATTCTGAGATCAAGGAGTAAGGGATCGGCCTTTGTGCAGTAAAGTACTTTCTGTGAGAAAATACATAATGACCAGAACAAATGTAGCCATCTGAGTGTCTCTTGTTTGACTCACACATTTCTTTATCTGTTCTCCCATCCTTCTCTTTCCTCTTTGTGCTAATATTTGTGTTGTATCAGCTGCTTTTTCTCCTGCAAATGACCAAAACCATATATGTTCTCCACCTGAGCATGTTTCTCAGAACTGGATTGCTTGCCCTCGTGCAGCAAACCTGAAGAATCACAGCAATAAGCCTTTAAGGGAATAAACTCAGGTCCTCAAAAGACAGCTAAAATGCACTAACCAGATCTCAATGAATGGTTCCCATCAGAAACCTAGGCAACACTCTCAACCTGAGTGACGAGAGTGCTGCTGGTCCCCTAGGCCAGCCAGGACTGCCCTTATATAGCTAGGCAGCTTCTTGCAGGGCTCTAATGTTGCTGCCTGTGTAGGGCTGATACTCTGAAGCCCTGCTGATTCTTGCCAGCCCTGCTTTCCCTCACGTCTCTCTGGTCAGTCTCTCAGCATGTCTCTGAAAGCCTGTCAGCTCACTGATGAGTTTGCAAAGGGCATCTTGCAGTGGTGGCTGCTTCTCTGCCAGCCAGCGTAGACTCTCTGTGTAACAGACATCTCAAGAGAGCAATTTATCTCCAACTAAAACATACCTTGGATAGGCCAGATGCCTGAAGAGATTTGAGATTATGCCCAGTGTTGTGTGTCTTTGGCATCTTCATCTCTTGCCCCATTGCTGAGGCTTAGACTGTACATGGATGCGAGCTTGATTCATCCCTGACTCTTACTGGCTCAGTGGCAGGGCTGAGTGAGCATCTCGTACACAACTGCTGTGAAACCTTCTGACAGCTGTTTTGCACATTCCTTCTTCCCTTACAGGTTTTCTGGGTTTATTTATTTTTTTTCTTTTACCACATCTGAGCAAAATTGGGACACTAAGCAAAACTGGAACTTCTTTGGAAAGTGGGGGTGAAAGTCAGAGCTGCAAAGCCCCCTTCCCTCACTGATATTTTCAGATTCCTTTCACTGCGGCCTCTTGGGGGATCTGTAGAGAATGGTGTAGTAATGGTGTGCCAGTTACCCACAAAGTCCAACAGGGAGAGGCAGGCTTGGGGACTGAAGTGCAATGCTCAGCATTTTTCTTCAGCAGCTAAAGTTTGCTTGATGATGAGTGAAACCCAGCAAGATTAATTACTTTTCTTATGATTAAGCCTCAGAGGCAAATTCATTAGTTTTGCAGCTTCCAGGTTGGTTACCCTGGGCAGTGGACTCCTCACACAGCACTGCAGGTCGATTGCCCACGGCCCAAGGTTTGTAGAGGCTAATGAGTGACACATAGATCATGAAAGTTTTGTGCTTGGCTACAAGGCGTGGCAGAGCCGCAACACATACAGTGCAATCTGGAGCAGTCGACACTGCTGACGCTGGTAGCATGCAAGGGAATATTTATTGTGGAAACACAGACGCATGTGCATTTTCAGTCTACACAAAGCTGTAAAGAGAGAAAAACAGAAGTATTTTTTACAGGCCACAGCCACCTCTGGGAAAGATTTATAACAAAATAATCAAATGCTTGCTGACCATTTCTAGAGGACCAGCGTGGTCTTGCAGTGCAGAGACACAGAGAGAGTGTTTTGTACACGTATGACATTAAGCACAAGTATTGCTGGGGAGAAAAAAAAAGGCAGGGTGTGCTCTCGGGCTTTGCAGGTCCATTCATTAATGGCTATTATCCCAAGGATAGGAAGAAAAGGAGAGTACTTGCAAATAATGAATGTGGAAGGGGACAGATGTTCTGCTAGACCGTTAGTAAAGCATCTAGCACTTTTCAGTGTAAGGAGTATCGTGTTGCACTTTCCATCCTATACAAAAAGAGCAACTAATTTGAAAGCAGATGTAGGGGAAGGTATGTGGTGCCACCATACTCCTGTGATGGACGTGGCCATCCAGTAGCACAGACAAAACACTGAACGGATGATGACTTTCTGAGGAGAAGATGAAAGTAATAGAGAGGTATTATTCTGAAACCCAATGACAAAGGCATGTCAGTCCTCCATTTTGGCCTCTGCTTCGGAGATAGATGGGGGCTTAACTTCAAACTCCTGTGCAGAGCGGTCTTCTATCATTTCATAGCCTCTCAGGGACCAGCTAAAACTGCTTACTCATCAGGATAAGGACAAAACCTTACAGGTTTAGTATCTGCCACAGAGAACAAGATTCACTGGTCTCCCTAAGCACTTTATTACAGAAGTAGGTCTAAATTCACAGTTAACTCAGAACAAAGTAACCAAAAATAGAAATGGTTTTTCAACATCATCCCACTTAAAGTTAATGAACTGCAGCTCAGGTCTGCCCTCACTGCTCTTGGACATTCATCATTGCTAAAAGTAATAAATCTTCCTGGCCAAATACAGGCTTTACAAGCAGGCAGATTGCATGCTCAATTAGTCCAAGGAAATTGGTCACTTTGCTTAACCCCTGCTGTCTGAAATATGGAGCCCCACTGCTGTAGCATCCTGCCGGAGCAGGATCACACTTCTTCCACTGACAAGCAGCCGGAAAGGGGGAATCCTCCATCCTTAGCCAGGGACACAGCCATTCCCCACCATGTCTCACCCTGTGTGGAGCAGAGGAGGTTTGCAGCCTGCTGCAGCGGGATTTGCCTACTCCGGATAGTGTAGCAATTAATTTCTGAGCCCCGAAAGCTGTTGGTTTTATTGTCCGCTAAATAACAGCCCATTTCTGAATTACCAAATATCACGCCCTCCAGAAGCAGAGGGGGTGTTTCAAGGGCAGGAGTGCAGGAACAGAAGAGCACAAGCAGCTTTTCGACACTTTGACAATGTGCTGTGTTTTCTAAGTGTAGCCAGTAAAATAAGTCTTCTGGCTCCCCAAGCACACTGCAGCAAGCCCAGCCTAGCCCACCGTGTGAACAACTCCATGCAGACTAGGGAAAAGTCTAGGCTTTCCCTTCAGTTAATGAAAAATGCCTCTTGAAAGTAATTGTTTTCTTGCCACTATAGCTTCGCTTTTCTTTGACTTCCTCCTTGAGCTGAACCTCTTCTCAATTTGCTTGACCTCTGCTTAATCACCGCTTAACCTTTTCTGGGCTTGGACATTTTTTCTGAGTTAACTGGGAATTTAGACCAAATTCTTCACATAGTGTCTTCTCATCACAATGACATCCTAGCTCACATTGTCCCATTGGCTTCTGGAGGGCTTCACTCTTTATCCAAAGATAAAAGATGAACTCTGTTCCCGCTAAACTCCCTTCCTGCCAGGCTGCCTCCTTTGCCCCTATCTTCGCCCCTCCATGACGTAGGGAAGGTGTGACTTCCCCTCAGCACTGCAGTGCAAGCTCAGGTACAGCCTTTTGGCCTCCCTCCTTCTCTGTGCTGCTTTCCCTGCCTTGGGATCGACAGATGATGGCCCCACAGAAGCTTGGTTATTGTTATTCCATCTTATGGCAAGTCCCTCATGTGACAGATGTCAGCAAAACTGCTTTGGGCTGAACCTCTAAAGGTCACATAAGCTTTGAAGAGCATCTTGTGTTTTCATGTGACAGACTGTCACATAGAAGGCAGAACCAAAATGAATTGCTGTCAAGGGAGGGGCTTAGACATGCTATAAATACCTGGTTATTCTCCAAACAATGGTGACTTTTTTCTTGTCTATTAAGCCCTTTTATCACATACTTCATGGCTCATCGGCCTGGATATACTCAAAACATTTCTGTTGCTTTAAGAGCTAGAAAAAAGTGATGACTGATATGATTAGCACTCATTAAAGTACCAGGCATAGGAAATATAGTATGAATGGGGTACTGATGTGGTGTAGATAGGTGCTGCAGATACCTCTGGGACCCTGCATGCCATGAAGCAATTGCTGTCATAAGGCCACAATGGCCCTATGCATGAGGGAGGAGTTCAGGCTTCCCAGTAACCCACCCGCTGAAGAGCTCTTCCTTTCCAATGGGAATGGGATTTCATCTGCCACACATGGAGGAAGAAGTTGTTGGATGAGGTGCAGTGGAAGTCAAAGCTGAAATGAAAACCCAGACCAAACTCAGTAACTGCTGTTGAAGTGAAAGGAGGAGCAGGAAGAGAAATTATTAGGGAATAGCTCTTGGGAATACACTCAGCTTTGGCCCTGAGTGCCCACATTTTAGCTTAAAGGTGGCTGCTGGGAGTGGTGTATTCTACAGCACTCTGCTGGTAAATACCCCACTTCTATTGGCACAGCGTGCTGGTTTTGAGTCAGTTACTATCAAATACGACTTAGACTGGCTTTCACACTTTGAAAAAATAAATCTTACGCCTCCCTAGCTGCCTTTCCTCCATGCGAGAAGCTGGCAAACACTAATTTGGTGAATAATTTCAGCGGTGGCAGAAAGAGGAGAGCCTGTGTGTAGTGCTTGGTTTCAGGATCGGTATCTCACTGTCTTGGTTTAACAAATGCCCATGTATGTTCAACACCTTCAATTTTTAGCATGTCCGTTTACTATAAAGTAAGGTTGCATGAGTTGTGGGAAGTAGGGGGAGGTAGTTTGGAAGAGAAAAAACAGTGGAAACATTTAAAAAGTAGCGCAGGTCGATCTGAAGCAAAATGCAGGCAAGAAAGAGGGTGGGTGGAAGAGGGGAACGATTGCCATTAGCCTTCTTCAGTTTCCATCATAGGCACGTGCTATCTATTACTAATTTAGCTGCATGAGGGAGCCACAATTCCTTTAAAACATGCCAGGACTCCAGTCTGTCTCTCAGTCTGTAATAGCCAAACAACAAATTGGGTCCCAGCTGGGCTGTGTTTATCGGCTTAAAAAGAACTGATTTCTCTTCCACAGTCAGGAAGAAATCATTGTCTGACAAAGTGAACTGAGATCAATGCTCTCTCTCAAACTCCCTGCAAATGGACATTTTCAAACATGTGGATGTCCAGGTACCGATTTTGGCTGCTCTGCAGGCTTTAACTGTGTCCTGTAACTGGTGGCACATCCCCATTGTCCATCCTCACCTTCATCACCCATCCCAGTCCTCATCCGCATCATCCACCCCACTAGCAGAGTCCATCATCACTTTTTATCCACCACTGCTATCTTGTACACAACTAATTATGCTTTGACCTGTCTGCCCAGATGCACTGGCTTACGTGAAAAGTACTCTAAACTGATTTGAATTGCACTTAAACTGGCAAGCAGGAAGCCTTGGTTCAGATAACTAGTTCCGCCTTTCTCGTGTGTTGTTCTCGCCTATTGTCTTTCAGGTCGATTTTCATGGACTGCTAACTATTAAAGCACGGTGATTTGTACAATACTTCCACTAGCCTTGCTATTATGTGTACGTAAGAATGAGATATTGTATCTAATCACAAATATTTATTTATTCAATTATATAACATATTTACTTGTGTGGCTGTGTAACGTATAATTTACTTTGTTCTATGAAAATAGTGAGTCTTCCTTACTAGATTTGTGTCAAACCAGCAGAACATAAATTGGAATTCAAATAAAAAATCACATTACTTTAAAGTATTCTTATTTAACTATTGATAAAATAGCTCAGATGGGCACAGTGCAAATGCCAGTAAAATTGGCGTTTACAACAGCCCTATTAGACAGAAGGGAATTGGACTGAGAAAAACAAATTGATTTTTTTTTTTTCCACACCAAGCTTGAAGTAAAATCTGTGAGGAGAAGGGATCTACTAATTTAAAAAATACTAGTCAGTTGACTGAGGGGCAGATGTTTGCTTTCTCCCTTCATCTCTCTCCTTGGGGGTCATCTTCTGGGGTTAGGTGAGGGCTGTGGTGGGAAGTGGCCTCCAGCCCTCCTCAAGGCCCCTGTCTGACCCAGTGGCTTCCCCCTTGGGACGTTGGCCTTCAGTTCCAGTGAAGTGACCTGCACATGCCACCGCTGAGAACACTCTCAGCAGCATTTTCAATGTTTCTCCGTGGGCTCCTGATGCCACAATGTGCACCCACCTTGTGTGATGCTGCCAGAGAGGCCCAGTGAGCTGCTGCCGAGGGCTGGGGAAACAGCCCTGGGACTGTCTGCATGAAAATCTGAACAAGGTATTAGTGTCTTAAGAGCAGCCCCTCACCTCTAGCTTAAATACAAAGTGTCTGTTTTTTTGGAAAGTCCCTGTTCTTACAGCCACGGAAGTGCATGCTCCCCTCCTGTTCTGCTATTCCCCCTAACTCTGAGGGCTACAAACGTTTCGTGTTTCCAACCCACAGCTACAACCAACAGCCCTGAGACGCTTGTATTTCCCACAGAGTCACAAAGCAGCAGCTGACTGCAAAGCACTCTGGAGGTGGCTGAAGGTGGCTGGCTGGCCTGTGCTGTCCCCACGGTGGGTTTGTACCTCCTGCCTGACTTTTGGGTTGCAGAGCAGCAAGGTGCACGGTGCGCTCACCCTGGGCAGGCAGCACGAGCTGTGATGCCAGCCCTGCTCGCAGGAAAACGGAAGGCTATTGACTTCGGAGCTCTTTGGCAAGATAACTATTGATTGCCTCCCTCTCTGTCCTCCCTCCCTTAGCTGGTAAGATTTGACATAAATGAGTTGCCATGCAGAGCTATATACAAAAGGATATTATACGACAGGGAAAAGGCAAAGCCAAGCATTTGGCTGAGTTAGGCTGTTGTGTGCCTTTCCAAGCACAATAAAATTAACAGTATTATCTCTGTGTGTGTGCTAGCACTTGCAGAAGGCTAATGGTGTCAAAATACCAAAAGAAAACGAGAACAGGTTTAGGAAGACAGCAGAGTGTTATCCCTAGAAGAGAAGATTTGTTGTTTAATTTGAATTGCGTCGTGTTGGAAAGACTCTGCCCTGGATGGAGAGTAAGTTCTTTTGGGAGAGGAGCTCTCCTGCCCATTTCCATCTGTAGGAAGAGATTAAGGAGGACAGTGGCAAGGAAGCTGTTGGAAAGCAACACGTGGTGACCCGAGGTCACTTAGCAGAGAATATTTCCTCACTTTTATCTAGCTCTGGGGCATCCAGAGCTCTCTGCCCACCATACCTGTCTCAACCTACCAAATACATTTACCTCTTCTGGGAGCATAAGCAAACAAATAAAACCAATGTAAAGGTCCGTGGCAATAATTAGGATTCATTTTTGGATGCTTTTAGGAGAGAAGGAACAAATTAGACACTGTCTATTCAGGTTTCTCCCTGAAATTTGGAGTATCCTCTGAACCGCATCTGGATCAGTCTTGATTTCTGCAAAACGGAAATGCAGTAGGAACTTTGTATTTGCACAGCCATAGCTCCTGAGCACAGAATTTCACCCTCCTCATTCTCCGGGCTTGCCTTCATCGCTACTTCCATCATGGTTAAAACATCGACTACAACATGTCAAACAAGAAGGTGGGATAAATATCCCAAAGCTGCTTTTGGCCTCAAGACTTGGCAGCCCTTATGGCTGCTGCGATTTGTGAAGAATGGGAGGGATCATGAGCTGTTGAGTAAGAAAACACTGCAACAAGGTACCATTTCAGTGCCAAAATTTCATGGGCTGGCTGACAGAAACATCTCAGCAAGGCAGAATCATGAGAGCCACAGAAACCCAAAAATGCAAGCGAAAGCACCATGCTACAGCACTGACCGGCAGTTAACAGAAACATGTTTCTGTAAGCACAGCACTGGAGATCTCTTAGAGCACACCAACCCCAGTCCAAGAGCACTAACCTCAGGTTAAACAGCTGTGAAGTCCAGATAACCTGGGGATAGCTTCATCTGCAGAGGGTGCTGGGCTGGATGCCAGTTACTTAACCAAGTTAAAATTCAGCTAACCGTGTCTGCTGTGTTAGGCTAGCTCACATGAACTACCCCAGGCCAGATACTTTGGAGAGGAGGTCTTTTTTTTCCCGGCACTGATTTCTTTGCACTGAATCCCTGTTTGCTAAGGACACCTCTCTTCGTGTGAGCTGCGACGCAGCCATGAGCCCGTCAGTGCTTCAGAGCAGTGTCTGCTGTGCCTGCATTTGGAATGAGAGCTCAGCTGCCAAAAATCCTGATTACGGTGTCCTTTGATCATTTCTTTCCCCATCATTCCTCTCATGTCATCTCTGCGGGGAGGTATCTCAAGTGATGAAAGGTTTGTAGGCAGAGGTGATATTTCTGATGTAAACAAAGGATACAGTTGGGAAAAACAGGCAGACTCTGGGTTGAGCTCTTTTCCATGCTTCTGTGCAGTGTGAGGCAGGGGTGGCTGCCAAGTAGCCTGCAGGACACCAGTGGTCCCAAAACTCCTCCATCTGCTTTTACTGCAGCAGTGGGTCCAATGCAGTCAGCACCTTTCGCTGCAGTCTGGTCTTGCTTTTAGGAGGGCAGAAGCAGGTTTGCAAGCGAAGTTTTGCTAGCTGGGAGGCTACCGGGGTGGCTTCTGTAAGAAACTGCTAGAAGCTTCTCCCGTGTCTGATAGAGCCAATGCCAAGCTGTCGCCAAGATGGACCCGCTGCTGGCCAAAGCTGAGCCAATCAGTGATGGTGGTAGCACCTCTGTGATAATATATTTAAAAAGGGGATCAAAATTGCTGTGCAACAGCAGCCAGGAGAAAGGAGTGAGAATATGTGAGAAACAACTCTGCAGACACCAAGCTCAGTGAAGAAAGAGGGGGCAGATATGTTCCTGGTGTCAGAGCAGTGATTCCTCTGTAGCCCGTGGTGAAGACCACAGTGAGGCTTACTGTCCTTCTGCAGCCCATAGAGGTTAATGGTGGAGCAAATACTGACCTGCAGCCTGTGGAGAACCCCATGCCAGAGCAGATGGATGCCTGAAGGAGGCTTTGACCCTGTTGGAAGCCAGTGATGCATTTCTCCTGTGGACCCACGGAGAGAGGACTCCATGCTGAAGCGGGTTTGCTGGCAGGACTTGTGATGCTGTGGGGGACCCATACTGAAGCAGCCTGTTCCTGAAGGACTGCACCCTGTGGAAGGGACCCACGCTAGAGCCATCTGTGAAGAACTGCAGCCTGTGGAAAGGACCCATGTTGGAGAAGTTCATAGAGAACTGCCTCCTGTCGCAGGCATACCATGCTAGAGCAGAGGAAGAGTGTGAGTAGTCCTCTCCCTGAGGAGGAAGGAGTGGCAGAGACAATATGTGATGAACTGACCACAACCCCCATTCACCATCTCCTTGTGCTGCTGGTGGGGAGGAGGTCGAGAAATTGGGAGTGAAGTTGAGCCCAAGAAAGAGGGAGGGGTGTGGGGAAGGTGTTTTAAGATTTGGTTTTATTTCTCATTCCCCTGCACTGATTTGATTGACAATAAATTAAATTAATTTCCCCGAGTCATCTGTTTCACCTGTGACAGTAATTGATGAGTGATGTCCTTGCCCTTATCTTGACTCACAAGCTTTCATTGTATTTTTCTCACCCTCTCCAGCTGAGGAAGTGTGTGATAGAGCACCTGGTGTCCGGACAGAGCACACCCACCACAGAAAGACAGAGCCCAGGCAGAGGCAGGACCCTGCTTCCCTCACCCTTCCCCCAGCCACCCCCATTCCAAGGGCCAGAGGAACCTGGCTGGGGGTGTGAGGTGAACTGGGGGCTCTGTGCCAGGGCACACTGCCCTGCTCCCCCTTGAAATGCCTGTGTGAACGCCATGCCCAGTGCTGTGCAGGATGGGGCTGCCACCATGCTGGGACGTCAGCGCGATCTCCCTCCTTGGCACCATGACACAGCTTCTGGGAGACCAAGATTGTTGGGTTTTTTTCTCCTTTTAAATCTTCCAAACAGGAACTTATATGCAGCCTAAGCAAAAAGTCCTGAGGCTGCAACTAGCAGAGGAAAGAGCTGTAATGACTGTATATGTTTAATGACAGTTCGTAAATGACTGGTGGTCTGTCAGCTGGAGGTCTTCAGCAGAGCAAGACTTGATCTCAAAATGGTAGCTGCCACCCGTTATCTGCAACGAAACAAATGGAAATACTTTTGTGTCTTTGCCTGATGCCTTTTTTATGTTCCAGATTTTGAGACTTTCCTTGTTCCCGTGAAGCAGACTGTGCTGACAAAAGGGAAAATGCCTTGCAGCTGCCTTCTGTGAGGTGACTTGTGCTGCTAGTGCAGCCTGAGTGCTCCTGGGCTGCTTTCTCATCTTAGCTGGGCTCCTGCTGCCCTCCTTCCACTGCAGTCAGGGAAGGTGAAGCCCTAAAGACAGAGGCATTCTCCTTCACCTCTTGCTCCTTCACCTCTTGCTCCTTCCTAACTCCCTGTGCAGAGAGTACTGTCCCACGGGGATAGCAGTGGGTGACAGACTGCTACAACCAAACATGGGTACCAGCAGTGACACCTGCTGAAACCTTGGTCAGACCAGGTTATTTCTGTTGCTTTTTAACTTGCCTTCCTACATTTTACCTTAGTCACCTAGATTTGTGGTCATAAAAAAAAAGTAATTTCTTACTGTGTGTTTTCTCTTACACAGTTTGTGGAGTCATACAAACAGTGCATTTTCTGGCCAAGTGAGGGAAAAAGATGTAGTTCAGATCAGTCCTGATTGTTTGGTTGGCACAGACCCTTGTGGCTTTGAATTATTACACCTTTTCTAAAAAAATCCATCTACATCCAATGCAACAACCAAAAAAATTCTGTTTTGAAGAAAAATAAAAACGTTTTGGTGCTTTCTTGCTTGCCCTGTAACTGTGAATGCTCTGTAAGAGTCCTACAAACACCTGGGACTTTAGACACTTATGTTTTGGGTGTTGATTTTGGAGTGGTGTCCATCCGGTGCAGGTCCCTGCCTTGGCAACCGGGGCCCGGTCCCAGCACAGTGCTGGGTGCTCTTCCTGGGTGCAGCCAGGATGGGGTCTGCCTGTGGAGAGGTTTGGGGCAGGGGGTTGGTTACTGAGGCACGACTGCCCCTGCACAGCCCCTCCACATATGCATTCTCAGGGCAGAGCTGAAGATGGCAGCAGGAATTTGGTTTCTGTCACCACATTTTGTCTCCTTGGGAAGCACGGTTGCCAGAGGGGCTGCTGTGGACTGCAAATAGGGCTGTGATATGGGTTTGATTACAGCACTCCTGGGGTCACTGCAGAGCAAGACAAACTTTTCTTCCCTTGCATTTAACCCTATTGCATACACAAAAAACGCTGAAGAAACTCAGAAATCTCCAGGTGGGTCCTGAACTGAAGCAATTGCCTTTTTTAGGGATCCCCCACCTGGTACGGGGATCACAGGCTGTAACCTGAGGCCCATGAACTGGCTGCTCGTCTGCACTCCTGGCCAGAGTGACATCTCCATGCTACCTCTGATGGCTTTCAGGAATGGGCACCACACAGGTTTGCAGTGCACAGCTAGAAAAAGAAAAAAAAAATCAAGACAAACATACATTTTGCACACTGGACATCTTGCTCGCAGGGGCTGGTTGCCAAGGGGCTGGCTGCAGGTGGCTGGGGAGGGAGCACTGTCAAGAGCCCTGGGTGCTGGGGTTTTTGCCTGCTACCAAAGGGAGATTGCAGCATGAGGTTTGCCCATTTTTATAGCAGTATGCAAGGGAGGGATACCTGGTGCTCTGCCAAGTACGCAGTTGTGAGCACTTGACTCTCAAGCCAATGAGAGAGTGGACACGGAAGACAGCAGGAAGTTTATTCTGCATCTTAATTTATAGATGTTTCCTTAATCCTCTCACAGACCTCATCCGCTTGAGAGATCAGGTTCATATGTCATCTGTAATGTCTCCTTCCAGACAAATAGCACCACTGCATCTGCAATTTCCATAAGCGTGTTGCACTTTGGAGATGGAGATACATGGGATGCTTCAGTATAGCTTGCTTTTAAGTGCTGCAGGATTTGCCTCATCAACATGAAGGTCTATTTGCCATTCAGTGCACACTGGTATTAGTTTCAACTTTCTCAGATGCATCAAGAGCAGAAGAGCCCATTGCTCCGGGATGGTACTGTCAGCTGATGCGTTGCCCAGATCCTCACTTAGAAGGCAGAAATTGAAAGGAGGCCTCAAAAAAAAAGAAAAAAAAAAAAACCACCAACCTTATAAACTTTACATAATTTCATAGGTTTCATTCATTCTCCTTTAATTTTACACATGTCTTCACATTAAGTGCTTATATTGTCAGAGGAGCACTCAGGATAAGTAATGTCACTCAGCGAGTCACAAATGGAAGCCATGTCGGCTGGCGTTGCAAAATGGATCTATAACTGGCTTTTTGTCCCTCAGTTGGAGATGATCTAATTCGATTTCTGTGATTTACAGCTAGAAGGATGCTGCTCACCGCCCTCCCACTCCCTCTGTGCGCCTGGGCTCTATGTCTTGTCCTCTTCTGAATATCCCAGGTTTGGAAGGTAATGCGTGTCTGAAAGGGCAGTGCATGTATTGCACGGCTTTGAAACCCCTCCAGGGATCATGGGGACTCCACCACTGCCCTGGGCAGCCTGGGACAGCCCTTGGCAGCCCTTGCAGGGAAGAAAGCTTTTCACATGTCCAACCTCAACCTCCCCTGGTGCAACTTGAGGCTGTTTCCTCTTGAAACTGTAATCTGCGTGACACTCAGCTGGTCTGTCTTGAAGTTCTGCCGATGAAGAGCAAGCAGCTTTTAAGAATCCAAAGAGCTGCTTCTTCCACAAAACGATAACCACTTTGATTGCTCCAGGTACCTGGATCATATCCATAACGTTAAACTTGCATCACTCTTAGTTTCCATGCTGAGAATAAGGCCACAATCATAGCCAAGACAAAAAGATAGTAGAATGTTTCAGTTTTCCCTGGATTAGTCAATAAAATCTTCCTCCACTTTACATACAGAAAAATTCTGTAAAGAGTTTCTACATATAAAATACGAATTGAAGACTTGAAAAATATGAGTAAGGTGTTTAAAGCCTGATCTTGAAAAATTCTTCCTAAAAATAGAGTACAATTTACCTTATACATATGTTCACACCATTCCACTAAAAAAACCCCACAGTTTAAGTAAAAATATGTTGTTTCAGGACTTTGTTACTCAAGTCCTAACAACAGCTGAAAGGGAGAGATGTTGGGAAAGCTTCTGGAACCAGGGTTCAACACTAATCCAGGTTTTGACACCAGAATTTT
>WUAM01000395.1:14967294-14978552 GCA_024336885.1 Actenoides hombroni
CGACATGGAGTTGCCAGTGCCAGCAGTGGCCCCCGGTGCCAGCCCAGGCTGCTGCTGCTCAACAGCCTCCTCCCTGCCCGTTTACTTACTGGCTGTAGCTGTGACACAACACCTCCCACATCGGTGGGTTTCGGTGGGCTTCAGAGGGCTTTGGATCAAAGCTGTGGTATATAAAAATAAACTGTCTATAAAATCTCACAAGCTACTACTCGGGCAAAGAAGGAATCGGTGCTTAATGTACTATGTCTGATTTAGCAAAAGAGGTTTTGCATCTCGGTATCAAATATGCTTAATATTGAGATAACCATGCACGTGTGGCAGAGGGCCAGCACACTCATCTTTGTGGATGTAGTTTAAGGTCTCTGCAGCCTGGTGAGGCACTGCCGCTCTTGCTGGCAGTGGAGAGGCAGCAGCTGCCGATAAACCCTGTGGACCTGAAAGCTGGGGCTCTTCCCAGCTCACCCCAGCTAGAAGCTAGAGCATCAGTGTACAAAGCCCATTTGCTTTAACAGCACGTGCTCCCCCATGCCCGTGCCAGTCACTGCACCTTCCCGTAGGCTGGAGCACGGCAGCGAGATCCCGGCTCCAGGCTGCGAGGCTGGCGCCGGCCAAGCTTTGGTGCTTGCAGGCCGTGTGCTGGTCTGGGGTGTGGGGCAGGGGGTCAGCCACGGTGTGGGTATGAGCTACTGACCAGCTGTGGCATCCCAGTGATGGTGGGTTTGGCATGCAAGGAGCTCCCAGAGTTGCCAGGGTGGAAGGTGCCCTATGAAAGGAGAGATGATCACCCCTGCTCTTGCTCATCCCATAGATGCTCACATCACTAGCTCTGTGAACAGCCCCAGGTAAGCTCCACCTAGACCTCATGAGCCAGGATTTTAGGAAAAAAATGTGTAGGTCTGCCTTAGTGCATTCCGCGCTCCAGCCACCCGCCGGGTCCCCATGCTAGGCTCCCCTAAAATTTGGGCTGTCAGCAGTGCCAGGACAGGCAGATTTCTTCCACAACCCTGGTGGGTCACTTGCAGCTTCCAGGCACCCTCATCCCTTGCTGCATCGCTCTCAAGTCATGAATATATGTATTAACTATAGAATAGTCTTAAGCAAACATTTATCTTGCAGAGCAATGGCCATTGTTAAAGACTCCAGGGATGGATGTTTAGGAAAGCGAGCCCATTCGAGCACAGCACTGGAAATAAGAACATTCTCACAATAATTTTTTCCTTGGGTTAACAGTTTCCTAATAAGCAGGTGGAATGGTCTGAGGTGATTAAAGCAATAGAGAAGATCACTTTTGTTATATATAATCACCTTTGCTCCTCTTTTATGTGCGGAGAGATTTTCTCAGCAGGATGTGTTATCTATTTTAGGGAATGCTAGACTTTTTGTTACCCCCCCCCCTTTTTTTTTTTAATGTAAATCAGCTTTTTAATCTTTTTGTGTCAATTTGATACAATGTAATAGCAATTCTGTTTGGTAATAGCTTCTCCCTTTCCCCGAGCACTTCTTTGCCTTTAATTGCCTTAATTGTTCTAATTTGAATAAATCTGGGATCACACCTTGCCTTGTGGAAATTTGCTGAGGATCTGCAGTGTTCAGTGGGGATCCACTCCTTCAGACCACTCTGTCAGCTCTCATGGGTAGGGTGGGCTGGGGATTTTCTACCCAGAGAGTACAAATGCTGGACCTCTAGGATGGGCTATGGCTTCATCTCAACTCTATTTCACTCCTACTCTGACAGGAAGTAGACACCTCCTCCTGTCCCCTGGCTGGTCTCCACCTTCTCAAACAGATGAAGTTTTGTGTTAAATGAGGCAACTCTTAAAATACACATGTGCTTTTCTTGACCATTGCAACTTTTTCTAGTGATAGATGCAGTGCTGGGGCATGCACTTCTGTGGGATTTCCTCTCCCTGTGACTCAGAAGAAGACACCAAATTTAAACGCTGATTTTAAGTGACACAGAGCAGCAGCAGCAGCCTTTTTCAGTGGTGCTCAGCTCTGCCACCCTCAGCCCTTTCCTCACTCTGGGGAGAGACGTGGCTGCTTGTAAGCAGACATCTGAACCCCTGTGCTGCTCTGCCTTGGGAAGGTGCAGACCCTCAGCTGCTGCTCCACTTCAGATTACAGACAGACAGAAAGGAATGGTCTAATTTAGCATCCTCATGCATTTTATTGGTGAGCCAAGGTAATTTCACCTTGGTAAAATACATCCCTCCACTAGTCCCCAGACCTCAGTGGGCCATCCTTGCCGAAAGATGTGAAATACCTCCATCAGTACAGCGTGTGTTCATGATGGAGCGTGAGCTGATACAGCCTGTCAGGTACACGATGGTGCGGAGAAGAGCCTGATAAATGATTTCATATAGACCACTTGGAACACAGTCTCCCAAGCAGTCCAGATGAGAAGGGCTCCCTCGGGAGCACTGGGAAATAAGCATTCATCTGTCAGGGATGTCTTTAAGAGAAGGTGAAGACAGCCGTGGGCTGCCTCCTGTGCTCTCCAACCCTGATGGGGGGACCTGTGGACTGGATGGGTCCTGTGCTCTCCATGTAGGGTGGTGTGCACTGGGAAGCTCCAAATTCTAGGAGAAGGTAGAGAGGGGATTTATTTCCAAGGAAATTGTGCCCAAAAGATACAGGGCAGCTCAGAGAGTCAGTCTTCATCACTCAGCCTCTCTCCCCATGCCCCTCAACTTACAAGCTGCCTGGATGGAGGGGTGCTCTTTGGATTCAGCTTCCGTGGGGGCACTTGCCAGCTCTGGGGTCACCGCCTGCTTTTACAGAAAATGTAAACATTATTGGGATATAAAGAAGGAAAATGCTACATGATCATTGGGGAGGAAAAAAGGTTACAGTAAAAACAGGAATTAAGAGAAAAATAAAAAGTTGACTATTATTAGGGAGGGAGATGCAAAGAGATAATGGGAAAGGGGGGAAACAAACATCTAGTACAGTATATTAGACTTTGGTGTGGATGTAAGTATAATATGCTCCACAAGTCCTGTAATTGAGAAAATCCATCAAATGTCCTGACAGCTGTTCTAGCATTTCCAGAAGCGATAAAACTTGAATTTATTTCACTTCTGGAAAGGGGGCAGTATCACCTTCTGGCGGCTTTAATGAAATGCCATAAAATTCGAGGAAAAACTGGGCTGTAAAGTAATAAAAAAGGGCAGTCGGCAGCGGGCTGTTCGCTGAAACACTGTCAGAGGGGATGCCACGAGCTGGACCAGCTCCTTACAGCCACAGCACCCAACCTGCAGGTCCTGGTGCGGATGTTCCATGTCGTGGCCCTGTTCCCCGCAGCCACTGCGCCTGCAAGCCACGGGAGCAGAGCTGAGCGTGGCTGGGGCTTGGCCTTGGTGGGGACTCACAGAGCTCGTGGAATAACCAGCACGTGCCAAGATTCAGGCAGAGCTGCAGAAGACCTGGGAGGAGCTTGTGTGGCTTCCACCTGCTTCTGGCTGGCCCCAGCCCCTGGGCCAGCTCAGAGCAGAGAAGGGCTCTGAGTGTGGGCACTGAGGAAATGGTTTAAATTTTGTTTGTTTGGTTGGTTTGGTTTGGTTTGGTTTTTTAACCGTGCCATTTGGTGACAGGAGAAAAGGTCATTGCTGCAAAACACCTCCCCTCTTGCAATAGCTGCTAGGTAGCGAGCTTGTTTTCCTATTTAATGTGTTAATTGAAACTAAATTTGTAATACAACGTTTAACTTATTTGAAGACTCCCAGACTCTACAATTTAGCCCTAATTTGTTGGCTGGAAAGCACACCTTTTGCATACATTTTTCTTTTTGGCTCACCATCATTTCTCACATAATTGCTGAGATGGTTTCCTTCCATTGCCTAATTTTCTGTAAATGCTGCAGGCACTTTGGGAGCCAGCATTACTACCCCCAGCTGGCAAATATTATGGATCTAGGTAATATGTTTAAACAAGAGCGGGAGGAGAAATTTAAAAATGAAAGATAGGGAAGGAGTGGTTCTAGCTGTGCAGAGGGAGGGAAGGAGTGGTTCTAGCTGTGCAGAAGGATCCCTCTCTTCCCCCATGACACCGGCAGGTATCGGGAGGAGGGGATATGGGTCACACGTAGTCTTCTTTGAGTGACACAAGGGGAAAGTGACTGGGAAAGATGAACAAGAGCCACCACCTCCCAGTTAAGGCTTAGTAATGCCAAACAGAAAGCTCTGAGTGAGGCTGTAAAAACAATCTGGCTAACACGTGCCCCAGTCATTATAAACAGTAAAGCACTCTGTGTAACGTGGTTTCTGCTCCATGGCCCCTCGTGCTGCTGGCAGCGTGGCTGTGGCCACTGCTGTGTTTCTGCCAGCATCTTGCACTCTTGGGCAACTCCTGAAACAGATGAACCTTTTGGGGAGTAACTGGGTCAGCTGTATGGGATGAAAAAGAAGCTTGTACTTCAGTTAGACTGTGGTTTCCAGTAGCTTGGCTGGAGGATGAACTATGGGAATGGTGCAGGAGGGTAAGTCTGCTGGAGGGGGCTCGAATTGAGGAGAGCATCTTGTTGCCAGTGTGCATGAGCTGGGGCTGCTCATGCTCTGCAGCACACTGAGCACTTTCCACCGCAAAGCAGAAAATAAAGAAAGACAAAAACGGTGGTCTGTGTGAGGACTACAAAATTCCTGAACAGGCTTGTCTTTTCACACAGGTGTATCAATATATAAAGCAGAGAGGCTGAGCCCTGCTGATAACCTGTGTGCTTTATCCTGTGCTCCCAGCCTGAGTCCCTGCTGCTTGCAGAAGTGCTGAAACGAGCAAGGGAATGATCACCTTCAACCCGTGGTGAGAATTTGGAGCCTTTTACCCCCAACAGGCAAAAGGCAGCTCATGACCTCGGCTCTTTCTCTGCGCACTAACAGCCTGGCAGAGTGTGCGGCTGGAGCCAGGGCTACAAACTGAGTGGTAGGGAGGGGATTTCCCAAGACTTCGACGACAGCGTATTAGGGGATGACACTGAAACACCATTGGGCATGAACAGGGCAGAGCAAACCCCTTGGGTGAGGGACAGTGCTGTGCTGGCACGGCACCCAGGCAAAATCCGGCTCCTGCCCAGCTGTGGGAAGGATCCTTTAGATTAACCCAAAGTCCAGATTTCTGTGCGAAGGTTCCCATGACAACCAGTCTGCAAGGATTAAATATTTAAAAATATGGAAGCGATACTGGCGTACGAGGTGAATGCAAGAACTCTGGGGCAAGTGGCATCTCCCTGCTCCATCCACGTGGCCAGGTCATGGTCCGTGCCAGTGTCCTGCAGCACTGCCACTGTCACCTAGCCTGGCAAGGCTTCCCCAGGCTGGGAGCAGCCAACTTGCCCATCGCCCTGCCTATTGGCATTGCTGCCCACAGCCTCCATAAGCCATCTTCCCCCTCTCCACACAGTTTTCCACAACAGAAACTGCAGGGCATGAGACCAGCCCCTTTTGGCAGTTGATCACATCACTACCAGCGATCCTTAGCAAAGGAGGCAAGGAAACACAGTGTAAGTGAAGATCAAACCTTCTCCAGGCCTCTGCACAGTGAAATGTCATTTGTGGAGTACTTCAAAGTCATTCCAAATAATTTGGGGGGGGTGGGAGGGGGGTGGACAAATCAAAGAGCACTGCTGATCTGCCTTCTTCATCTTACAGTGCTGATGTTGGGAAGCACTCTTCAGTGAAAAGCAAATGCTCTGTGGGAAGTGATCAGTTCAACAGTATCTTGATGGAAAATTTCTAAGCCACTAGAAATGAGCAATCTGTTTTGACTGCTTTGCTTTGTTTCTAACATGATGCTTTACCTGACATGCATAGCTCAGGTGCCCCTGGCACTGCTTACACCTGTAAGAATATTCTTCCAACTCTAATGGTACCCATCCTACTGTAAACCAAAAAATACCACTTAGAGCAATGCAGGGTCTTCACTGGGAGTTGCACATTTCAAGCTTAAGGTAGTCACCTCTTTTCCCACCAGTCAGCATTAATTTATTGATGCAGGCATTGAGTAATAGTGGAAATACTAAAGGAAGGCAGTGCCAGCAACCAGGCATACACAGAGAGGTACAGATGGCCTCTGCAGACACGGTGGAGCTTTAACAGCACCACAATTTCAGCTCCTGTCTCTGGAAAAGAGATATCTCATTTCTGAAATCACTGGAAAGTCAGGGAAGTTGAGTTTTTAATGGCACCCACCATACCTAAATACACATTTACCATTTCAGCCTTGTCTCCAAGGTAAAGAAAAGCGAGGCTCATTAGAGCCCTTTTTCTAATTAGCTGTTGCAAACAGATTTTATTTTATAAATGCCTGAATGTAAAGTTATTTGTGTACCTAATTTCTTTTTTATGTTACATTTATTTTTAAGTGTAATTCACTAAGGCTTAACATTTGTAATTCTTGCAGGGGCATTACAACCAATGATGCACATTTATTACAACTCCTTAAATTGCTGCATTTTATTTCCATATGCTTTTGAATTGCTATTGAGCTTGTTTTGTGCTCTTCCCATCGTTAAAGTGTATTTTTTTATTGTACATAAATGGTAAATAATTGATACCTGCCATCTGGTGCTAATCATACCATCAGCCCTATGCCTCCACCTCATCCTTTCATTCCTTGCTAGCTCTCCCTCATCAGCTCTTCCCCTTTCTCTCCCAGTTTTCTTCACTTCTTCTCCCCTTCGCTCCTTGGAGGTGCTTGTAGTGATGTGGTGCCAAGAAATGCACCACCTTCCACCTCTGCTCAGCCCAACCCCTTTTTTTCCTCTCTGATTTTTTTCAAGGGAGGCAATTCTTCTGGGGATGCTCATCCCACCCTTCCTGTCCAAGCTTCCCTCATCTCCATGGTCCATCTGGTCCCATCACACCCAGGGCCAGAAGAAGACCCCCTGGCCAGAGCCACTTTGTCCTGATGCCACTGGGCTTTGCTGCATGAGTCCTAGGGCACCTGTGTGCCTCGTTACTCTCACAGAGGCAGCATCCCTGCCAGCATTTTCTCCTGTGTTAGTAGTGTCTACAAAGCTGTGCAAGATACAAACACTGAACTGCAGGGCTGGGTTTTCCTCGGTATAGACTGCACTGGAAAAAAGCAGCTGGGCGTTAGGTTGGTTAATGGCAGCAAACCTCAAATGCTGGCTGCTCCAGAGAGAAGCAACAAGCCAGAAGCCACTGTGACATGATGCTGTGAGCACCTCCTGCCCTGTCACGGAACAAAACAAAGTCCCTCTGACTCCTGAGGTTGCTCAGCAGTGAGTTACATGGGCTACGTAGACTAAAAACCACATTTGCAAAGTGTCCAGTTGCCAAAGCTAAAGTAGTGAAAGCCCAGAGCTGCCTACAACCAGAGTGTGCTTTCCATGAGCAAAGCCATTTCTTTCTCTTAGCCTGAATTAAATCTTTTCAGACATTAAAAAAACCCTCTTGGAGGCAGATTATTGAGATGGAGAATTTCTGTCTAAATGGTTAAAAGTTCAGCAACGCTGTGAGTGACCAGCAGTGAGGTTTTATAATGGGAAATGCCGGGGAAAATTAGCAACCAGCATTATTACCAGCCCAGCAGATAATAACAGCTTGTGCTGTGCAGATATGTGACCATCCGTGCTGAGCTAATTGTTGATAAAATCCTAGGAGTTATAATTAGCTCCGGTGGGACTCCACATGCTGCTAAACCAAAGTGCGTGCCTCCCTGTTTGCAGGGGAGAGCTGCGGGGCAAGGTGGTGGCCCAGTACCCCCAGCATGCAGGATGCAACCTGGCAGTATAGACCGCACTGGGCAGCGCTGGCCCCAGAGGAGAGATAAGGATTCTTGCAGGGATTGGGAATAAAGAGCCAGTGTTTCACCCCACTCTCTCTTTCCCACCTTTCCATGTGATGGTTAAAATGGGCCATTGCATGACAATTTTGCCCTTGCCAGAGCACAAGCCTTCCAGCTGCTTTTACTGCCTGCAGGACACAGAGATTTTTGGAGGCTGTACCTGTCCCTCTGTCTGTCCTGAGCACTTAATGCCAGGTACAGAAGCACAACTACTCCTGTCTGCTCTGGGCAGCACCACAGGTGCAGGTGTGTAGCTGCACATGATGCCCAACCCCTGCAGCGGCCCCTGGCACAGTCCTGGCAGTGTCCCCAGGAATGGGGCAGAGATGGCGTCAGACCCCCAGTGGGGCAGGTACCAATGGCACTTCTGTGGGTGATGGGCTTTTTGCCTCTCCCTCAGCACATACATGTGGGCAAGCCAGGCTGATGCCCCTGTGAAACCAAAGACTCTGCATGGCCACAGCAGGTGCCAGCCTGCAGGGAATGCTGGGGGGGGACTGGGATCTGCAGTGGCAAAGAGGGGCAGCAAAGGGACCTCAGTGAGAGGGACAAGCTGCGAGGAGAGTGGTGGGAGGTGGCAGGAGGGCAGTGAGGTGGGGAAGCTCTGTGAGCTGGTGGTGGGGCTCAGGTAGCCCAAGCTCTGTGAAGGGGAGGTCACTGCTGGTTGGGGTTGGAGGCAGCAATCTTTGCCTCTAAATATTGATGACTGGTGGTCCTAGGAGATGGGTAATGCACTGAAAGCTGAAGACACCCCTCCTGATGGACTGATGCCTGCAGTGTGTTTAGTAATGAACCAAGCTCCTTTCCTGCCTGTATTTTAGTGCATAGGGAACAGCCCTACCAAATGTGCCTTGAGCAACTAATGCTCAGAGAGATGCAAATGGGCCTTGCTCTGTCCTGAAACCCCCTTTTTGGCAATCTTGCTTCACTGGGGGACCGATCGATCAATAATTAACACACAGGATAATTAAAATCTCATTTAAACCTTAGCCGAGTCCTCAAAGTGAAATATATTGGTTTCACTAGCTACACTGTTTGTCCTGATTTTGTGACCTTCCCCCAAGCACGATGATGTGACCATGGTGCCTCGCTGCTGCAGCGAGCTGGAGATGACAGCCTCTGGGAGCACCGCTCGCTGCTGGCTCCCTCTGGGGCCCTGATGCATTTCCAGCATTGGTTGCATCATTTGCAGCATGGCTATGTGTGGTGACGTGCTCACACACATGCATGCCATCTTTTGTTTGGGAAAAGGGTGGTTTTAGCTACTTATATCCACCAGAAAGTGGAAGCCCCAAGTGCCCTTGCAGCTGAGCAAGGCACTGACCAGATGTGAGCAAGAGTCACCGTGAGATTCCAAAGTCCAGTTAAATCCCACTCTGATGAAAGAAGACTATGGGTATCTTACCTGCTTGCTGCCAGGTAAAAGGTGACCATTGTAAGAGTTGAACCTGTGAGCCGGGCCCCTTTTTGTATGTTCATAAATCTGATGACAACAATAAAATGACAATTTTCCTACAGAAAACGCAGACTTTTTACAGGCACCTGAATGCTAAAACACACCAAGCAGACTTTGAAACCAGAGTGTCCCCCACTGCTGGCAGAGCAGAGCTACTCTGCCCATGGACACTTTCCTGGGTGCATTCAGCCTGTGAAACACTCTAGCAAAAAGGCATTCATTAGTTCAGGGGAATTTCTTTAGAGAAAAAAATACCACTACTGGAGCCAACATAGAATCAATCATAGAATCATAGAATCATAGAATCATGTAATCATAGGACCATAGAATCACGGATTCATTAAGGTTGGAAATGACCTTCAAGATCATCAAGTCCAACCATCTACTAAATATTATCAGGACCACTAAACCATGTCCTGAAGTGCCACATCTAAATGTTTTTTAAACACCCCCAAGGATGGTGATTCCATCACCTCCCTGGGCAGTACATGTGATTAATAGCAAGTGGTGGGGTCTGCACTCAGCAGCGGGGATGGCAGAAATGTTCTTTCACTCCCCAGTGTCTTTGGCACAAGTCTTGGCAGCTCTTTCTAAACTTTTCCTGAAAACTAGCTGTCTTGCAGGATTAAAAAATGCTGCTGCGTCAACCGCTGTGCTGATGGGAGCAGGTCAGACAAAGCCCTGATGTTTCCAGGTTGCTCAAGCAAGACAGCTCCTGAATGTAACCTTGCCTGGTTGCTAATGTTGGCTGCCAGACCACATCCCCCACAACCCCTGGGCACGCAAGGGAGCAAGCTGCAGAGCATGGGGCTGTCTGCCCTCCTCCAGCCACTTGCCCACAAGCCCATCCCTGCAGGTCCCCCTCATGGGAGCCCGAGTCCCAAAGGCACGTCTGCGCTGCCCTGCAGTCTCCACATCGCTGAAAGCCACAAGCATCTGAGGAAACGGCTGCTGATGCCAAGGCTGCTGGTGCCCAGAGCTGGCGCCGAGACTGTGGATGCCTCCAAATCCTCCCACACCCCCCAGCGAGGCTTCGAGGCTGGCAACGGTACCCGCCGGCTTCATAGCGCCACGGTGATGTTCGCAGGGGAGGAACGTGGCGGCTCCCAGGACTGAATTTTCTCGCTTGTGTCTGATGGTCTAATTATTAGTGATTGACATTTTTGGAGTTTTCAGGGCACTTTAGGGGAAGAGCAGAGTGTGGGAAGAGGAATATGTTGACAACTTTTTCACATAATCCTCTCCAGCCCCCTCATTTTTCAGTCAGACATGGAACGTGTCCAAATATCTGGGATTTTAATGAAATTAAAAGCAAGCGGACCCAAAACCCTTTGAAAAAAAATAGAAGAAAAAAACCCAAATAGCCATTTCTCTCTTCTCCAGCCCCTGTGCCACATGGCTGCAGTAGGCATCCAAGGGGGTCTGGTGGTGATGTGGGGAGGCTGCATGGGCCCTTGCTCCTGGCTCCATGCCAGGGCACCTCTCCCAGCCCTCTGACTCCATGTGAGCATCCTGCTTGGGTGCTTGGGTGATGGTTGGTGTGAGCATCTTCCCCTCCCTCCACAGCCTGCCACCAGGTCCCATAATAAATATTACCATCCTCTGTGCACAGCAAGAGCCACATGGCATCCTCAGTTCTTCTACAAGGGAGGGAAGCAGCGGGTTTGGTCCAGCACTCCTGTGTGCTGAGCTGTCTTGAGCAAGGTTTTGAGAGCCATGGCTGATGGTGTTTATTTATACTAAGCCCTGAGTGAAAACCCACTGGGAGCTGCACCTCAGCACATGCTGCTCAGGATCCCCAAAAGGCTTCAAGCTGGTTTGTCATGAGGGAAAAAAAAACCCAAACTGAGATCTTTGTATTAACAAGCAACAATCTGCTTTAGCTTAACTGAACTGAAGTAAGCAATTTGTCTTACATGTGCTATAGAGATGCGTTTAAAGGTGGTTACAAGGGACAAATGATTGCATACTGGATACATGAGCATTGACATGTGTAACA
>WUAM01000395.1:14984832-15001330 GCA_024336885.1 Actenoides hombroni
GGCGGAGAAATCCTCTTTACAGCTCTTGAATTATTTATGCCCTGGAAGCCTCCGCTCCAGGCTGGGGGCAGGCAGCAGCGAGGCAAGCTGCGAGTCCCCACGCGTGGAGAGAGCCTGGGCTCCCGCAGGACCTCCCGTCCCCTGACGAATTACAGCAACACGGGGTGCTAACGGGGTACACAAGACGCATTGCTCCAGAGGGCATTTTCCTCCCGTTCTTTCGCCTCCGAGCTCAGTTCTCCCAATAACGGCATGATGGATGGCGGCGGAGCGCTGCTGTACTTCCAACGCCCTCCGCTAACTCTGCCCTGAGCGGCACAAGAGCAAGGGCAGGGCTGTGCGGGCAGGGGCAGGCACGGCTGGCTTCACCCTGCTCCCCTGGCAGCGAGACAGGAACAGGGGAAAAAAAAAAGCCAAGCTGAATTCCCATCAATTCGATATTTTTATCCTAGGTGCTGATAACGAACCTGGATGGAGTCAGCTGGATGCTCTTAGATTTCAAGCGAAACCCTCCTCCTTGTGCAGCGTGTGCGGCATGAAGGGCTGGATTGGGGAGTGGGCTCATGTCGCTCTGCAGGGGCTGTCTGGGCTCTGCACCTGCCTGGCGGAGAGGGGGAGAAAACGTGGCAGCACTGCTGAGAGATGTCTTACATGGACAATGCCCGAGCAGGCTGGACCTGCTGGGAGACAACCTCCATGCAAAGCCAGGCGCTCAAAGCCATGGAACCAGCAAAGAGCAGGGGCTGTGGGCCTTTTGTTCTTGAGGCTCGTGCTGGGTTTGAGAGCCAGCCCGCCCCAACACAAGACCATAGGCCTGACCACAGTGGTCATCTATCTGCAGAGTTGGCATCTGGCCCGAGTGAGAATAAGGCAACTCTTCCCGCTCTCCTACAGACTAACACCCACTCTGTGCAAACGCTGTCAGGACACGTTTCCTCAGCCCCTTGCAGGGTGACAAGTGAGAAGTGTAGTCACCGCAGGGATGGGGACCCACCGGGGAGACAGGAGAATGGGGGGAGGAAAGGAAGAGCCCCCAAGGTGCAAGAGCAGCAACAGGGGTGACACCAGGAGCAGTGCAACCTCCTGTCCACACCAAGCCTTTCCAAAGCTCAGCCTGCTGGCATGTAGGGGCTCCCTGGCCCCCGGTAGCCCTGCACAGCCCCCGCAGCTCTCCCAAGCCCCAGGCTGCCACACAGCTCCGTGGCATCAGCAGGGCAGCCAATGCATCTGTATTGAAGAATAAATTTAGGTATTTAAACTTCTCATTACAGTCATCCATCAATATTCATAGTAACAGATAAACGAGAAGAGGAGGGGCGAGTCTATTGTGCAAGGGCTGAATAAGGAAATAACTTTTTACAACCAGCCTATTTACTTATAAATCTGGATACATCCAGCGTTTATTTCAGGTGCTCGCTGGATGTAAGCGCTTACCTGCAGTCACCCACACATGTGATGGCAGGAGGTGTGCTGTTTCTCCAGCCCTGGGATGAGTGTTAGAGGGGGTGGCAAGAGGATGGGGAGTCAAGGAGGAAAGGAGCCCGGTGTTGGTGGTATGGACAGAAGTCAGAGAGGACATTGAGAAAAGGCCCCCCAGCACAAGCTGTGAGGGGATACGGGGGGCATGGCAGCACGGCTGGTGCCCAGCGAGCCAGGGCACCAGGCAGGTATCTCCCCTCTCAGTGCTCAGTTTCATCCAAGCCGCAGGATGCTATAATGCTACCTGCTGGCATTTAAGCTAAGGGCTCTGGTTGCTACTGCAGCACAAGATGAAGAAGGTAGCAAAAGCTGAGAGGTGGGCTCAGGACACTGAGCCCCTTCCCACAGATGCCCAAAGGACATGCCATTGCCCAAGGACCATTTCCCAACACCACCAGCTGGGAAGCAAAAGGCCTCTCTCCCCAGCTCTTGCTGCAAGAAACAGCCCTGCTGCCCTGGTTTGCAATAGTGTGGTTTGAAATACTGCAGGGAAAAAGCCACGCAAAGGAATGAGATGTGACACTAAGGAGGAACCACATCTGCTGGCACCAGCTAGAAGATGCCCATGCAGCCCTCCTGGTCCCAACTGCACTGTGGGGGTGGTCTGGGTTTCCCTTCTCCTCCAAGCAGCTGCTCAGCCTGAACTCAACCTCCAGCACCTAGACAGACACTGGCAAGAAGCTGTTTCAGCAGATTTTCAATTACTGTAGGGAGGGTGGTGCATTGAGAAAGCTGCCTGCTGCCCTGCTTGCTGAACAGGTACTGGTGCCCAGCCCATACACAGCAGAGGTCATCAGCAGATTCTCCCCCATCACTGATAGGAAAATGGGTGGGTGGGTGGGATGTGTGGTTCATACCCCTTCCCCAGAGCCCTCTCCCCATCCCTGCTTTCCCCGCAGTGGCTGTGCCCACTGTGGGGGCACCAGCTGGTGCAAGAGGCCTGCAGGGAGGGGGGGGTGGGGGAGCTTTGCAAAGCTTATTTCTGAGCAAGGATTTTCTATCAGCCAGGTCAAGATTTCCTAACCTGCAAAATGCTGGCACTGTAAAGGTCAGGGAGTATCTCAGCAGTGCAGCGCATCTGGCATGACGGGCGGATGCCCGGACCCCTCTCATGGTGGCTTGTGCACATTCCTGGACAATACCTCTTCATGAAGCTCCAGGTTTCCTGTGTCCCAGGGAGCAGAGCCGTCAGGGAGGGTCAGAGGCATGCCAAGGGGAGTTCAGTTGCTGATGAATTTTCCAGTCATATTCTATTTTAACGTTGAGATTCTCCATTTGTTCAGTTCTTAAAGGTGACCCACAAAGGAAAGAACAATTTGGGCTCGTGCCCAGGGTTCACTTCCCTGTGCTGAAGACCTGGAAGTAGATATTTTTATAAAGCTACTTTTTGGCACTAGGAATGTGCATCCTTGCTTCACCCCAAGACTCTGGGGAGACAAAAGAACTCACAAATGGTGCGGTCACAAAAAAGGTAACGATACGAGCTGAGCCACTGGGAGGGGACCAAAGCAGGCTGTTTGCTGTCCCCTCTTTCTGTTTGTTTTGCTATTAACATCCACTTAATTTCAGCGAACAACTGACGTTTTGGATAAAAAGCCCTTGTTAAAGCCTCGGCATCCTTTCTCCTGTGCAGCCTTCACCTCCCGGTACGCTTTCTGCGGCCTCCTCCTCCATCTGCTTCAGCAAAACATATCGACTATCAGTTCCATCAGCTAAAACAGCCAACAGGAAAAATCTTTAATAGCTTTCCCCCTCCAGGACTTTCATCATGCAGAAAAGATGTCTATGATACAGCAACCCAAATAAGAAAAACCCAGTCCAAGGCCCCAGGTGCCCCCAGGGCTGCCCTGGCTGCATGAGCTCTTTGCTCTTCCATGATCTGTGGGAGAAAGTAAGTACCGGCCTCCCTGTGAACATATCCCTTCTTCAGCACAGCCATCCCCTGCACCCTGTTTTGGGACAGGGTTCATGGCTGTCCTCCTGTCAGAGGCTGCTGGTGTGAAGCCTGTACGTACTTGTGTAGTCTTTTGTCTCAATCTGCACGTGCGTCCTTGGAGCTGTATCCCTGTCACCCCTGCACGGACACCCTCACCCATCTCTCACCTTTCTCTTACATCCAGAGCTATTGTTAAGAGGTGGGGTCATTTCTGACCCCTAGCGTATACTGATACAGTTGGCAGTAAAAACACTCAGGGAATTTGATGACTAATAGAAATCCACTCCTCATGAGGCTGACACCGTCCTTTGATGCATTGACGTTTTCCTTGTGCTTTCCCCACCTTTTCCAGTTTTTGCTGCTGGGCCAAGGCTACTGCCAGCCTTTAAAGTGCTTGCCTCTGGGGGGGGCATGCCAGCCATGCTGGAAGGCAGGAGAAGGGCAGTGGCGCAGGGCTGGGGACGCTGCTGCAGCTCTGCCTGTGCTGAGTCACACCCGCCGGATGCTCCTGCAAATCCCTCTGTTTCCTACGCCGCTGGAAAGGTACCAAGAGCATTAACATTGCGAGCCCAGTCTCTGCAAAATAAGAAAGCCTGATCTTTGCAGTAGCTCCCTTTATAGCCCATGGCTCCCTTCCTCTTGTCGTCCAGCCACCTGTCTCGCCCGGGTCAGGCAGCCTCCCTTTGGTGTGTGCTGTGTGCCAAATGTTCAAAGCAATATCCTTGGGCTTCTCCAAAAGAAGCCTCCAGACCAGGTAAGCTGCTGCCATAGCTTGTTTACAGCCTGTTGTTCCCCCTCCTGTGATCCTGTCCTTCACTGAGTACGGTGATGGCTCCTGCCTTTTTGCCCCATCCCATGGCTCTGCCCAGCCATGGGCATCGCTATGTCCATGCAAGGACCAGATAGATGCCAAAGAGGCCTTCAGAAACAAAAGAGAATTGGATGTTGGCCTTCTGTTGCCATTTGCAATCACAGGGGAGGTGAAGGCCGGGGTGGACTGGCCTGCACTGTACCCCAGGAGGCTTGTGTCCCATGAGCTCGCCTTCCTTTCAGCTCCAGGCGAGTGATTTATCGACTCTGTGTCTCTATTTCCTTGCCTGGGACCCAGACGCTCTCCAGACTTCTGTGACAATGGCTATGTTTAAAGCCTGAGGTTCCTGGACTCTATGGTAACGGGGCCATACAAATACTTAGGGCTGAGCCACCCTTTGTTTGGGGTTTCTGGAGCTCTGGTGTGACTGATGAGCTCTCACCAGACCAAAACCATGTTGAGCAGGCTCTGCTGAGGCCAGACTCCTCTTGACGTCAGTAGGATTTGGACTGGGGCCCATCTTTCAGAGGAGGTGAAGCCAAAGCTGCTTTTAAACCACACAGTGGCCCTGGCAGGGTCCTCCAGAGATGGAGCTCAACAAAATCCACTCGCTTTAGCTGGCCAGACTCATCTAGCATGACGAACAGCTGCTGGGACCATCACCTTGCCCTCGAGACAACACAGCACCTGGAGTGGGCAGCAGACCCAGCACACTCCCTAGCCTGAAAGCCTCAGCTGTTGCTTAGGAAGATGGGACGTCCTCTGTCCAGCTCCTCAGGCATCAGCCATCGTCCCTCCATGTCTTCCTTTCCAGTAAGGTTTCCTGAGGGTGCAAGGTTACTGCCAACAGGCTCTGCTGACACCTAGGGACTGAAGGGGACTGAAAGGCTACAGGACAAGCTCTGGTTGGCATTTGTGTGGTGGGAGATGCTGGAGAGTCTAATCACAAGACCCCATGATCCTGAAGATGTCTCTGGGGCAATACTGCAAATGCCAAATAACCAGCAGTTCAGGCTGCCCCAGGGGGTCTCCTCTTCCTGTTGGGCATCTAAGCATCGTCCTCCAAGTCTGGGTCCTCTCTATAGTGTAAGAGACAAGGTGAAGGTCTGTGAACAGAAAGCAATTCCTTCATTGCCCATTGTGGCTCCTCCCCAGTTTGCCCTCTGAGTGCCCTGGGGCTGAGCTGCTCCAGGCTCTGGCTCCTGCTCTCCTGTTTTCAGTTTATACAGGCTCTCCCTCACCCAGAGGCTCCCAGGATTGCCAGGTCACCAGCCCACGCCCTGAGCTGCCAGAGGTGCAGCGGGTGTCCGGGAAGGTCCCCAACGTACAGTGTGGAGCCCAGCATCAGTGCTCCTTGGGAAGGGAGCACTCCTCTCCTGGCAAGGCAGCGTCCCTGAAGAGATGTGTGTCCATATGCCTGGTGCTCACTTTTGCCATCCCCTAGCAGCAGGACCATCTGTCACTCCGGTCCTGGAGACACTGGAGCTTAGAGCACCCTGGTCCCCTGCCACCTGGGCAGAGACCAGGCCAGCCGCAGTGTGCAGGGGCCCCGCACCACTTCTCTGCCCTGCCTGGCTCCCCCAGGGAAGGAGGGCACAAAGGGAGGGGAAGGGGCAGGGGGGCACCAGATGCCCATCCAGAATCAGGATGCAGCCAGGACAGGTGCTCAGAGAGGGGCTTTGGGCACACTCCCTGTGCCCTGAGACAGGCAGAGCCTTTGCTGATGCCCCGGCCCCACTGCTCCAGGTGCTCCACGAGAACCGGTGTCTGCCAACAGCAGTGCTTGTCTGGGCATGGCTTCCCAGCACCTACTGCCCAGCCTGCCAGCTCTGGCTCTGGGCTTGCCACGTTCCTGGGGTCCTGCTCCAGGTTGGAGGTTCCTGGGCAGGACAGCAGTGTAATTAACTTCTAATCTTCCTCCTCCCTGGATTTGTTCAGCTCTGCTAGGTCTCCCTGCCACTGCTTCCAAGCATTTCATTGTCTCCCGGCTCCTTGCCGCTTACTCTCTTCTGTCCCAGGGCTGATCTCCAAATCCACCAAAGCTGCTTCTTGGGTCTTACACTAATTTTAACAAAGGCTCTTCCTCACCCTGGGGATTTTGTTAGTGTCTCTCTCAAAGCTGCCTTTGAAAGCTTTGCTACTCACGCTCACTAATAATTTAGTGTTTGGCTTCTGCATGGCTTCCTACTGTTCTCCTGGCTCCATTGGTCTCCCTTCTGCTTCACTCCTTCCTCACGCAGGTTGGGAGTGGGAACCAGTTAATATTTGATTTCCCCTCTGACTGCCGTGTCTGGGAGGCATCGGGGGATCAGCCACAGCCGCCCAAAGAGGAGCTCCCCTAGAGCTATTTGCAGCCTTCCCAGATGTCTCATTTCGCTGCCTTTGTGCTTCGAGATGCCCTGTCCCCTTGTCCCTCCCCACACCCACGCCCTGAAGGTCTGTTCTCCCTGTTGATAATCCATTATCTACATTTAATGCCTCGCTGACGTCCTCCCGCTTTGTCTGATGGTGAAACCCTGACCAGATGTGAAGCTTCTTCTGTTACTAATGGCAAATCCTTTTGCAATAGCTGGTTGGAAAATGGGGAAACTGTTTTCATGAAATAAAAGTTGAAACACTGGACTCATTTTCAGTCTGCAGGCCTCGCAAAGGAACAGGTTTTGTTTGGCATTATTTCTATCCTTTTACAAAGAAGAATTCTTTAGAACTGTGGCTCAGCAGGTGCGTTTACTTGCGCTGTTAAGTATTTCCTTTGCTGTTCTGGTGTAGCTAGTATTGCTCTCATGGTCCGCTTACCTCTGAAAAAAAACCACAAAAGGAGCAAGAGATGGAAGAAAAAAATGCAAATGTTTTGCTAAGTGTTCAGACCTCAGAAAACTGAGGTCACCAGTAACATTTCCAGAAGCATGATTGCCCTCTATGCATGCTGAGCACATACGGGTGAATGTGTAGATGGGCTCCAGTGAAGTGCAGCTCAGAGGAAGATCTCCACGTTACACTCAAACTCTGTTTTTGTCTTTTGGCGTCATTTCCAGAGTCCTTCTGCAAACTTCCTTGCTGCTATAACAAGGTGTTAGGTCGTCCCACAATGACATTCCCCCACAAAGTCACCCTCATCCGAATTATTATTAAAATATGGCAACACCGGCTGCTATGAAAAGACAGCTTTAGAGCAGCAGCAGTGCTGCAGTACCCAAACAAAGGCCTTGAGAGGGAGATGTGCCACACTGGGCCAGCATCTCAATGGAGACCCCCAAGATAGAGGGATGCAGATAAGGTATCAGCACATGCCCCTTTCTGACAGTCCAGCAATAGCACAGCACCTGTGGTCTTGCATTTGGGTTGTGTGTGCTGGGAACTGCATCGGCTTTTTTTCTGAGACAGGTGGTAAGAGGAGATCCTGGACCACAGGAAGCCTAAGCATTGCTGGCAAGCTGGGAGAGTGCTGTCCTCCTGACCAAATGCTTATCCACACCAATACAGATGTGCCCTCCTATGCTTTTCCTTCAGAAACACGTGTTCATTTTTGCAGCTAGTCAAAAATTCACTGACAAATGCCATCCTGAAACATTTCATCTCCCATTCAATGAACTGTCAGTGAACCAAAAACAACAACAACATCTGCAAGGATGTGCCTGGGCTCCTAGTGGGTCTGCCCAGAGCCAGGATTTGAGGAGACTCCCAAACTCAGTCATGACATTCTTCCAGCTGAGGGGAAATCTAGCTAGTTTTTAGGTTTCAGTCTAACTCAAAAGGATTTTTTTGCTTTTAATTTCTGGATACAACATCATATCCTGTGAACTGGAAAGCCTGTGCACCAGCAAAGCTGTCTATTAGACCCATGGAGGTTCTCGTGTCTTGTCACTTGGGATGAAGAAGTCCATGAACTCTCATGATAGTCCAAAGAGATGAAACATTAAACAGAATATGCAAACTGCAGGCACACAAGGCTACATGAACACCTAAGCTGCCTGGAGGTTCAGTGGGTGCTATGCAGCAGGGGCACTGGGTTGTGACTATGAAGATGTCCTGGGGCAAGAAGAGTAGGCAGACAGAAAAGCTGTGAGAGGCAGCTGTGGAGAAGAACAAGAGCAAGCTGGCAAAGGGGGCTGAGGAAAAGAGAAGAGAGGGAGAGGTGTGGGACCACACACCAGCAAAACCAGCCCTGGAGTCATCAGCAAAGACATTTTTGTCCGTGCAATTTTTCCCAGGTGCAAGTAAATGTTTCTTTGTGAAGGCAGAAGTTGTCAGCACACGTGCTTCCCTTCACCATCGTTTTCTCTTTCCAAGGCCTGGAGCCTGCTGGGCACTGCCTTTTCTGCTCTCCACCACTACCAAGGAGAGGTGGCCATACAAAGAGTGACTGACTTCAGTGAAGCCATTGTTCACTGAATCATGCAGATGAAGACTTTTGACTTGGGAGGAGAAACGACCCTGGAAACAGTGACAGCATCTTTGCCTGTTTTTTACCCTGAAGCTGAGGTCAACAGCAATGAACACAGCGAAGGGAACAACCAGGGCAGCCCCTCCTGGCCCTTCAGTTCCCTAACCTTGGCTTCACAGTTGTGTTTTGCCTTTAACAGCAGGGCTGGTAGTCTCATAGGTGTAGATGGGTGCTGCTGGCTACATGGTGTCAGAAGGAGATGCTCTTTACTCCCCTCATTTGTTTTCTTTCCCATGTTTGTTTGGTTTTTTTTTTCCTGGGAGTGTTTGCTGCCAAGGTGCCCTCCCAGTCAGCAGGAGCAGAGCCACACCGCACACAGTGGTGCCGCCGGCACAGGGCATACGCCGGGCATTGCTCCATCACTGTGGAGTGAAATAAAAGTAGGTCAGGAAAGTAGGTTTGACAGAGCCAAGGGCTGGACTTGTCACCTCACTTGCCATCGGCGTGGGAACCGAAAACTGCCAGCGCCAGCCAGCAAGCGGGACAGGCAGCTGCTGAGATGCCAGGCAGAGCAGGCAGCCCCTGCCCTCCTGAAGCCATGGCACCACATGTGACCCCTCTGCTGCACCCGCCTCTGGCAAAGGCTGACTATCTCCACGGGGATGATTTGGGTCTTGTAGGCTCCCCAGCCACCATCTGCACTGCCCTGATTGATAATTGAAGCAAACTCCCAAGCCCAGGGTGAAGGCACTAATTGCAAATACCTGCTGGCTCCGCCGGAGCAGCAGGACAGCGCTGTGGCAGACGGGGCGATGCTCCTCACCACAGGGCTCTGCCACTGGTCACGGATGGGGGAACAGAAATCACAGCATGGGGCTCCCAAATACTCAACTTTGCCCCATTAGTGAGGCAGAAAACCACCCACCACACTGCTGCCTCCTGCAGCAGAAGGCACGCTCCTTTGTTTAAGACACTTTCTAGTGGATGTGCTCCAGAGACACCACGTGTGTTTCTCTGATACCCACTCCAAAAGTCCTCTGAAACATCTGGGGACCCCAGTACACTGGGATCCAGGATGGGACTAGACTTTGTGGGTCTGGGCAGCAGAGAGGATTTCTAACCACCGAGGCGGAAGAGCTGTTGTTGGCACATGGCAGCTCTGTGGGAAGAAGTCACCTGTGATAAACCCCATGTAAGGGAGGGAAGATTCAGGTCTTGTGACGTCTAAAGCAATGCAACCTATGGAGATCGTGGTTGTATTTTGGTAAGCAGGGTCTTTTTGCCAGATGTGGGGGCAGTAGCGGCTGGGTGGGCAGGAGCAGGGCAAAGACCCAGCTCCCCACACCAGCTGGGGCAGGCAGTCCAAGAAACACGGATGCAGTCATCACCTATTGAAACCCCTGACCCTGTCTGCCCCCTCCCCCCCCCCAGCCTGTGGCTCCCTCCTTGCAGCCCTCTATGCAACTTTTTGGGGGCTAAAACCAGTGCTGCTCCCTTTTCACTCCTGGCTAATTGCTTTAATTCATCCCGAGGTGCCTGCCCTGCCTCCCTCGCACCAGCGGCTCATCATTTATTCACAGGGCTGAAACCCCCCGAGCAGCATCCCGCTGGCCATCACGCTGCGGGGAGCTGACACAGGGTGGCTGGCTGGCCACCGAGAAGCATGACATCATTTTTTGTGCTGGGAGCCAGGCACACGGGGCTGGGGGAAAGGCTTAGCCCACTTATCTTCCGATGTACACCTACAATTTTCCCTTTCAATCTCCTTCCAATCTGGCTACTCCCACGTGAGTTACTAATATAGGACACGCAACGGGGCTTCTCCCCGCCTGGCCTATCCTCATCTATTTGACTAATTAGCTTGGTTTCGCTGGGGGGGTGTGGGGGTAGAGAGAAGGAGAAGGGATTAAAGGGGAAGGAGGAATCTTGTCCAAAATCTACCCTTCTGCTCCCTCTTCCCTAACCCCTAAGCTAGTCAAGCTGAGCACAGCTCTGCTGACACTGTCCAGCAGGACCCACCGCAGGCCTGGCACTTAGTGGCTCTAATGACATATTCAATGCCCTGCGAAACTGGGGGGCACACTGGTCCCTTCCCACCTGCCCTGATAAAATACCTGCCTGCAGCAGCAACCTGCAGGTGCTGGGGCAATACTGCCTCTGCTCTGGGGAAATTACAGCCCCTGGTCAGTCGGCAAGGCAAGGGGAGAAGGGCAATCAGCAGAGGGGTACTAATTTGTTTTCCTCCTGATCCCTCCTGCAGCCTGTTCCAGCAGCAGGTCTGGGACAGACACAGGTTTTGGGGGACATGTCCCCCTAGGAGGGAGTCCCTCACCTCCCAGTGCCAGGACCCAGTAGCAGCAAAACTACCCGCAGCTGGACCCATGGCATATGAGAAGCTTTATGAGTCATTCGGCAGGGAACGAGTAGTTAATTACCATGTGCCACCGCTGTTAACCTCTGCAAATAAGTCTAATTATCACAGATTAATGAACAAAGCACAGGCACATGCGAGGAGTTGTCGCTGAGGGTCTTTCCAGGACCACATTTCATTATCTTTCCAAGCGCTGCTGTCCTGCCTCCCCTGCTGTCTGTCCATCCCCATCCCCCCCCCACCCCTGCCACGTGCCCTACTGATGTTCCAGCTGGTCCCCAAGAAAGGTGGCCCCACAGCTTCCGCATTCACGGAGAAACCTGTGAGGGTGCACTGGGAAAGGCACAAAATCAGGGTTCATGATGGCTCCCAGAGCCCGTCCCATGGACATCAGAGCGGACCAACAAGGATGTTCGCATACCAGGGCCATCTCCTCACATGGTGTTACAGGGAGCCCCATGATATTTGCTTTGGGCCTGCCCCAGAGGCCCTAGTTTTTGCAGGTAAATAATCAGATTAGATCCTCCTGTCCCATTCAGGAAAGAAAAAAAAACCCAACAAAAAAATAACCACAATCTTAAAGCATGTCATTAGTTCTTGTGGTCACAGGGAAAAGCTCAAGTGAATCTCACAGGCTGAGAAAGCAGACAAAGGAAAAAAGACCACACTTATTGATTTCTCTTTTTAAAAGCCCACTCCTTCCCCACCACTGCCTTATGAGAGCCCATGGCTGGGCAGAGGCGAGTCCTGGCACCTGCTGTGTGATAGGCAGCGGTTCTGGCAGCCACCTCATAGGGCACAGCCGTGGGACCAGGCTGAAGATGGCAGGAATGGCAGGAGGCTGGGGATGGTATGGGATGATGCAGCCTCAAAGTGAGCAGCATTAATAAATGATAAGATTTTACAATCATGTCAGGAACGCTTACACTTCCAGCATTAAAATAAATAATGAAACTTTTTTCTTTTTTTTTTTTTTTCAGCTATTCTGGCTTATTTTCAGCACTTGCTAAATGGCTGATGCTTTGTTATTGATGCTTACCCAGCACTCAAGAGCATCCTTTCAGATTTGAACCAATTATCCCATGCTCACCTCAACAAGCCCTGCTACAACACACGCACACACAACTGCCGTACTGAAGCTCCTGTGCCAGCAAATCGATGGAGCCTTTTTTTCACCACCCTGCCTGAATTTAAGAAGTTGCCAGCCCCATTTTCATGTGGCCTGACACCAGGAGTGGTTTGCCAGAGGAGAAAGGAAATCCACACGTGGGGACACGTTGCCTGTGCAACCAGCAGCCCTGCTGGCCTCGGCCGCGTCAGGATCGAACGAACGTGTTCCATCACCTCCCTCGTGGTGTTTTTGCTGCTGAGCAGCACAAATGTGTCCCTGGCTTCGACATGCTGTTGCAGGGAGGAAACCAGCAGATGCAGAGGAAGCTGAATGGGCAAATGAATGTTAAAATAATTGGAGCCACCATTTCAGACTTGATGAATGTATTGCTCAAATTACAGCTCTGCCTTGAAAAACAAAACAAAACAAAACAAAAACCCCAATGAATGTAACATTAATTTAATAATGGTGAAACTTGTAAATAATGTAACAGTCATTTAAATGGTTGCTCACGCAAGATCTCTTGAGAGCAGAGTAAGGGACTTTATAATTTTGGGGCTGGGATGACACAGTTCTGTAAAACGTAATGTTTTATTCATCAGCTCCCCCAAGAGCCGGCAAGGTGGTGGGGCCAGCGGGGCCAGGGCCAGGGCACTTGCAGGCAGCCCCCAGCTCTGCCATCAGCAGCATGTGTACCCCCTCCTCCTCCTCTCCGGTCCCTTGGGTTTCCCCAGCACCGTCCCTCCTCCTGCCCAGGTGCTGGTGGCTCCTCCAGGGCTCCCCCAGCCTCGGGCCCATCTCCCCCATCTTGCAGACATCTGCAACACCCACACATCTCAGATGTCTCTCCTCCGTCTACTGCAGCATTTATTTAAATGGTTCTCTTATCCTTCACCCTCCGCCACAAGGTGGAATTAAATTCACAGAAAAACAAGAAATGCAGGCCAGGGCCAAGCTAGTAATTAGCATCAAACCAGAGACAACCAAAGCAGAGATGCTCAGTTCTACTCTTTGTCCCTTCCATTTATTTAAGTTGCCCTTTTTTTTTTTTCCCGTTTTACTACTGTAAGAGACTATTACCAGCATCTACAACTTCCTTTCACCAAGGACCTCTGGGTTTTTCCCTGCCTGCTTCCTCTGCTTTATTTATTGACATATTCAATAATTCAGAGAAATCTTTTTTTAAATGCACAAGGCAGAACTCGTCCCCAGGTTTAAAAACAAATCCTGTCACATTTGGCAAACAGCTGCACACAGAAGGCAGACATCAAATATATATCTCCAAATATGTAAATCCAAAGAATCAATAGATGCGGTGTGTTCTTTATTTTCATTTTTCATCCAGAAATAAAAGCTTGTGCGTAACATTATCATAATATTGTCGTATTGATTTCTTTGCGGTAAGGAGCATCCTACGAGACGTGCCCCAGGAATAAGCTTTCCTCTTGGAGTAAAGGTCAGCCTGCTGCCATAAGGACTATCCTTAACACGACAAAAACCGCTTGACAGAGAGCTGATTTTCAGGGCTGAGCTCTAACATGTTACGACCATGCTCTCTCCTCCTCCTCAACCCAGGAGGCACCTTAGCACCAGCTAAGGGAAGCTGTTAAGCATGGGGCTGTCAGTGTGAGTGCCATGGCACCTCAGTGCTCCCCCAGTGAAGACCTGAGGTCTGAGCTATTGATAAAAGGACTGAAGCCTGTAGATTGACACCTGGCATTCATTTGCCCCCAGACTATATTGATCCTGTGCACTAAATTTGTTCTGCTCCAATATGGTATTTGGAAGGTTACCTCTCCTCTTTTATAGCCTCTAGAATACTTATTTTTCATTTCTTTGGTGCCCACCATGTTAAGCAACCCCACAGTTGACCAGTGCTCTCCAGCTTTCACCTGCCATGTAACTGCTCAGGTTTGCTTGTAGGTAATTGAGAAATAAATGTAAATCCACCAAGATGATTAAGATGCAAACAGCTGGTGTCACCAGCAACGGGAAAAAAGAGTAAGCACTGAGTACATATGAGATAGCAGCTCGTGCTGTTTCTTACTGACTCATCTACTGACAGGACCGCTAGCCTCCAGATGATGCCAAAGGCAAAGAAGCTGCATTGCAAAACTGCCGGGATGTGCCTCTGGGATTTCTTCATGCATTATCATTTTCATCTTGTTGCTGTCGGATATAAAATAAACGTGTACATCAATACAGCAGTGGCAAGTGAGTGCCTGTTTTGAAGAGACGTTGGCATTGTCTTATAAATGTCAGCAGCTGAACAGCAGCGAGCTCCATCACCTGCCTCCGCTTCTATCACTTCCCTTTTATTAAAAATACATATTGACAATAAAAGCTCTAGCTAAAAAAAAAAAAAAAAGCCCCTCCCTCTCCAGAAGAAAGATCTTGCTCTGCTCTTCTTAGGAAATCTTTAAACATGTGCCCTGCAAAATGACCTTACACGTCTTCTCCCCTCCTGTGAATGCCACTGAAGCAACGCTTTTAAAATCAGGCAGTAAAAAGTGAGGCTCCTGTAAGTGGTTTAATAGCAGTGCTTCTCCCAGCCACCGCAGCAGAAAATGTTTGAGCTTTCTAAAATACTGCATTTAGTCCAACCCGACCCGCTCCCGGACAGGCGGTGCCAAGCCATGCCGTGCTGTGCGCGTACGTACGGTCAGCGCACGGCACACGTCCCTCCAAGTGCTGCAGTGGCACTGGGCACACACGGGGCTTGTGCCACAGGCAGCAGGGACGGCCACTGCCTGACACCAACGCCTGATGCTTCTTGCCAAAATCCAGGGTCGCTGGGTGCAGAGGGCTTTGCTACCCCTGGCAGATGGGAGCTGGGCTGGAGCTGCTCCTTGAAGGCTTTCACTCACTTTTCTGGGTGTGGGTGGTAAGGAGAGGTCAGAAGCTGGGCAGATCTAGAGGGGCTTTATCACAGCTGACGGAAGCACTGTGGATGGCACTGTAGTGGTTTTATTATGATATCAGTTGAATTACTTTTTTTTTTGGTTTTGGTAGGTGGATTAATTTTTAACTGGAAATTATTTTTAAAAGTGGAAACCCTTTGCTATCTAAGCAATACATGAAAGAGACTTCAGAAAAGCATCTCATGAAAACAAATGGGCTTTATTTCAACAGTTCCTGCCTAAAGTCTCATTATTTGAATTTCTCTCTCTTTTTTACTGTTTCCTTCACCAAGTGTCTCAAGGAAAGAAGGCCAGTGATATTTTAGGAGGGTTACTTACTGTACATAGTCCACTGGGTGCTTCAGACTCTCACACACACCTTGGGTTTACGGTGGAGATGCTGTTAGACAGATGATGGTCATGACTGCAGTTTGCATCCCTTTACACCTCTGTATGAGGGAACCAGAAAGCTGCAAGTCCCAACACCTTCACAGAAACCCCAGAGAAAATACGTCGTTGAGTAACGCAAGCACGTGACCCATATAAATGTCAATCACCATGAATCCTAAACACTGGCCATTTGTAAACTATCTCACTGCAAATCAAATTGTTTTATGGTTAGAGGAGCATTTAATACACTATGAACAGTTTAAAGATAGCATTTCGTATTCAGTGATTCATGGCACCATATTGTATTTCAATTACTATGAGATACTTTCCCATAATAAACGATGACAATAATATTCACATTAAGTCAATAAAAAGCATCTTCAAAGTGTGATGTATAAGTCCCATTATCACAGCCCAATGCAAAAGCATCATACAAGTTAGCAACAGTGATAACAGAAACGCCATCACCCCAAGGTAGATGTTTGTGCGAGGCAGAGGTACTGTCCTCTAGCTTGGGAAGCCATACCAGCTCCCCCACTGCTTCTAGGTACAACTTCATAAACTCCAGCCTGGGATTGGGACTGCGGACCCAAACATCTTACCATCATTTCCTAGGCACTACATCTGAAAAGAGCTACGCAATAGTAACGCCAAAGCCTTTCATCTTCTCTTTCTTCTTCCACATGAAACCTCATTAACTGACATGGGAAATTATTTTTGCTCAAACTGTTTTAACCTGCTTGCCAGCTTTTTAATTGCTATCACTGATTTAACTTGAGTGTCCAAGAACATGCTGACTGGAAACAGTTGCTTTCCACAGCCTCACACCTAGAATGTAGTTGCCCATCGGAAAGTGGAAAACTGAAAACAAAAAAATAATTCAAACCCAAGAAAAGACTTAATTTCAATAAACAGTGAACTGCTTTTATCTTGTCATCTTTATTAAATTTTGTTTCATTTGACTAAAATAAAAAGACACTTGGCTTAGATGTCACAACATATATGATGAGGGGATAGAGTGCACCCTTGGTAAATTTGCAGATGACACCAAGCTGGGTGGAAGTGTCGATCTGCTTGAGGGTAGGGAAGCTCTACAAAGGGATCTAGATAGGCTGG
>WUAM01000395.1:15001817-15013035 GCA_024336885.1 Actenoides hombroni
TGTTCTCCCTGGTGACAAGTGACAGAACAAGAGGAAATGGCCTGAAGTTGACCCAGGGGAGGTTCAGGCTGGATATTGGGAAGCATTTCTTCACAGAAAGGGTTGTCAGGCAGTGGAATGGCCTGCCCAGGGAGGTGGTGGAGTCACCATCCCTGGAGGTGTTTAAGAGATGGATAGATGTTGTACCTAGGGACGTGGTTTAGTGGTTTTTAAGAGGGCTAGGAATAAGGTTGGACTCAATGATCTTGAAGGTCTCTTCCAGCCGAAACTATTCTATGATTCTATGATATACCAAAAACTAGATAGAGTATTATATATAACCTAGAAAAAGGCAATGATAAATTAATAACTGTTATTAACAGTGTATTTGTAGCTGGCAGAAAATGTAATAAAATGAGAAGGTGGAAGTAAAACATTTTTGCATCACAGAAATGACAATTCTGTCTTTGTCAAAACAAGACTTTTCACTATTATCAAAATGAAATAGAAAAGCCCAAAGGATTCACTTTGACTTTCCTGTTGAAAATGATGTCCAGATTGACACATTCACAGGAAATGCCTCAATTTCCAAAAAAGCTGCATGTTCTTTAGATGAAAATTCACTTCTGCTGGAGACCTTTCCAGCCACTCCTGCTGAAGGGCTTGGGAGAGCAGGTGCCTCTGGTCACACTTGGCACCTCTGTCCCTCTGAGTAAGGATTTGGACCCCTGCCGTGAGACCCACACGCTCACTCTACTCAGTGGAGGCTGGACTCATCAGTCCCCCTGTTTCTGAGGTAAAATATATGCAAGTTTGTCTCCCCACTTCACAAAAAGCAAGGCTTACTCTTTGGTGCTACCATTAAGAAGCAATGAGCAATGCATCCATAACAGTGGTATTTCATAAAATTCTACAAGGACTTTTTAATTTTTAAAAAAAAAAAGGAGAGGGAGAGAGAAAATAAAAGATTTTTTCTTTGCAGGTCAGCTTTAATGCACCTGGTGTGGGGATTGCAGGAGACTGCAGAAATCGTGGAGGGAGACATTATCCTTAGATCACTGCCTGGGCAGAATATACTGGCCTCTCTTAAGCTATTAGAGGCAACCGTTTCAATAAGCATTCATCCTGCAATCAGTGGCAAGGCAAATGGCGATGCCCCTCCAGATTCCAGCCTGCCTAGCAGAGAGGACATGGCCCTTGGGAGGCAGGTCCTGAGGGGATGGGAGCCCATGGTGGTGTGGCTGGTGAGGACCATGTCAGTGCTCGCTGTGCAGATGGGGTCTCGCCTTGCACAGATTCCCCACGCTGCTGGATTCATGGTGGCTGGCACCTTTCTGAGGCTGAGTGGCTGTAGCTGTGGTCATGAGCGCATCGCTCCTGCAGTCCTGCATGGAGATGCCTCCACCACCATGGGGCGGAACTACACAACACTGCTGAGCTACCTCGTACCCTGGACCATGACCACGCAGCTGCAGCCCTGCACTACAAACTGCCTCTGTGCTGTTTTAGAAATCCTCAACATTGCGACCGGTGGCTTTTATTAAAACAAACACTTAGACAACTTAGACCTGACTAGAGAGCCCAGCACTGCCTCCTGGTGCAGCAGCAACCAAGGTCTGCAGTGGTCCTGCACATTCACATGGGGTGACCACACGGACCAAGCTGAGGACCATGCTGTATTGAAGCCCTCTTACATTGCCTGCCCATTTAGGGGCTATGGGGACCCTCATTCAGCTTCCCACAGCCACTGAATGCTGTGCCCAAGGACAGGCACCATGTCAGCCGTGAGGATCAACTCATCACAGTAACACCAATATAATTTTAACTACTCTGAATGAGAAAATACCAGCTGCTTCAACAAGTCTGTATTTAAGGTTCTCTTTCCAAAGACTAGCTTCATTTTGTATTCTTAGATTTTCCTACCAGCTTATCCAAAGCAGGAACAAAACATGCATGACAAATACAGGGTCTGTGCACCCTGACACACACTCTGTCCAAGCCAAATTTGAAGTGGAAATTACTGGTAGAAAACAAAAAAAAACAACTTTATAGTTTATCAGTCCTAATCCAATTAATGCTAATAACATAGATTACTGATAATAGTACATAGCTCTCTTCAACACAAATCAAACTTGTACTGCTTACTGTACAGCTGAGAAAGGGAGGCAGATGTAGCAGTAAAATACATGTTGAATCTCCAGGTCAAACCAGGCCATGCCCTGACCATACTGCTTCTTGCTTTTCAAGTTGCATATTTTTCATTTCTTGAAACACGTGTTCTTTCTTAAGGCAATGGGAAATCTGCCATTGACTTCAAAGGGACCTGGAGCAAGCTCCTACAGCTTCTCCTTGAGGAGAAGGACTGCGCATCCCCAGTTTTGTCAGGGCACTAGCAATCCTACTGCCTCATGGTCTCACTGAACACCACAACTGCTGGGTGTAAGTTTTTGCAGGAATACTCTTCTGACCTTCATCATGGCAACTTCTGAAAAACAAACCTGAATTTGTGCAGAATTCAGTGAACAGGTTCATAAAAATTCTTCCAAAAATTTATATGCATGCTGTAGTGGCTCTGCCCGGAAAGGGCTGAGTTGTAGTTTCTCAGGAGTCTCCGTGGCAGGACTACACACTTGAAAAATGCAAGAGGGCAGAGGTTCAGCCCCCACAGTTGGTCTCCCCAGGTGGTCCCTGGTGAATCAGGGACTACCCACAGTGGAGCAGACAAAGGGTGGGAAATTTGTGGCCGGGGATTTTCCTTCTCATCTGAATAGGAGCCGTGCTGACAGCAAGGGCAAGGCACTGTTACACGTCACCCGTCCAGGCCATGCAAGCCCTTACCACTCCCCTGCCAAAAACCCAGTGTTGTCTTTGTGTGTTGCCATGGAAAAAAACCCATGATGTCAGAGACTGAGGCAGCCACTAAGCCCACTCGCCTGCTTCCAAGAATCTGCAAGAGTTTCTGGAGTGACATGTCTCCCTCTTCCTTGGCTCCTCCAAGACTCAGCCTCTATCTTTCAACTCCTGGTTTCAGAAAACAGCAGGGATCAATCAGGCACAACGGGCACCTGCCTTCTGTTTGGTAAAGCTCTGACAGGAATGATGACACCCAGCATCTCTACTCTTGGCCACCCATAAACCAGGTCTCAAGGCAGGGGTTTGCAGAACATGATTTACATCTCCTTGCCTACCACTTATCACCTGTATGACCTCTTAATTTCTTTCCTTGGAAAGGAGAACCTCCCAGCTCACTTTCTGCAGGTGTTTACCCCCCATAAAGAGGAGAAGGGAAGCTGTGTTGGTGACCTCCACTTTGTAAAATTATTTCCACAACCCCTTATTAGCATTCCCTATGGCTTTAATAGCAACAGCCAATTACCCACTGGTGGCAGGAATTGCTATGGCTAGAAAGGGCAGGGATGACAAACTGCTGGCTACTCTGCTGAGCACTGCCCCAGAGGAAAGGGCAGCTCAGCAAAACTCCCTCAAGTCCGAAATCAAGGTGGCCAGACAGGAGTCTTCTCCAGTCATGAAGGGCTCTGAGGGAGCAGGTACAATAGCTACAGGCCAGTAGACCCTGCACATTAATCTGCAGTTTGAGAGGATATGGGGTTCATTCTGGGTTCTGACTTTCTTTTTGACTTTGGGCTGAGCTTTGCCTCTCTCACATTTAGCTTGTGAGCTCTTGTGTTGTACAACCAACACTCCCAGACAAACTCCTGGTGCTACCACCTTTCTGCCATCAGCCAGGTATCCATCTGACCCAGCTATGCAGTGTGCAACATGGGCTGAATGGGTATGAAATGCTCTGCCAACTGCTGCTCATTCGATACACCATGTAGACCCTCAAGGGAAATCAAAGCCAAGGAACAAAAACTGGTGGGAGAGAGGCCCAAAGATAACTCTCCCTCTTTCTTGAACAACATCCATTTTCCTTTCAGCAGTCCAGAGATGCCCAATAGACAAAGGCGGATCCCCAAGGAGAACTCGGTAGTGAGCAATATTATTTACAGACTATGTCTGCTGGGCCTTGTTCAAAGGTCTGTCTTCAAGGAGGGCGAGGGCTGAGGGGAAGAAGCTCTGGGTATGGTCTTGGGACGGGAAGGGGCTGCCCAAGGGAAAAAAGCTGTTTCCATCTTTTTTCATACAACAGCAATCCCCAAAGAGATGCTCTTCAGAGGGGGAAATGCTGCAATACCCAGGTGATGTCCCTGTGTCATGCCAGCAGAACCAGACTGATAAACCAGAGCAGGGACTATGGTCCAGGGTTGAGTTTGGCTCTAATCTCTGTATGAAGCCTGTCCCCTGCTGAGGGGTACGTGTGGGCTTGTGCCAAGCCAGGTATTTTCATTCTTCACGCACCTCTGTTGGGGAACATGAAAAGCAGAAGGCGAGTGCCACTGGAATACCCCTGTGCACCCAACACAACACACCCTGACAGGCAAGCTGGGAGCCTTGGCTTGCTTCCCTGCACTCCAGCATTTCCTTATTAATTCACACATCCCTGCTTGACTGTGAGAGCCACGTTTTCAGCAGCTTCTCATAAGGAACAGGACTAAGACAGAAACCCCAAGAGGATGTGAAAACAGCACAGTAAGAGAGTCTTGCAGCTTCCAGATAAAGACAGGCTTTACTTTCAATGCACTGCATTTCCTTCATCTGTGAAAAGTCTAGGGAACAAAACCCAGCGAAGCTGCTCTGACCCCCACCTTCTGGAGAGTCTTCTCCTCCCTGCAGGTACCAAGTCCTGTGGGTGTTTGCTGCAGCAGAGTCGTGCACAGCAAGTCCTGCTTGCTGCATGTGCTACCTGTGCTGCGATGGCAGCTCTTCTTAAAGGGGTTCTTGCTGGCTAAAGCCAAGACAAACCAGTCCTTCGTCCAGAGTAATGTGTGTAATAACACAAGCCAGTCCCTGCTTACCATCTGTTGAACCATGCTGGTATCCTATAAATTAATTGAGTACAATCCAACTTGGTCATTAAAAGGCCACCACCCCCGAGATGCCACACAGAAATGTGTCTTTCTCATATCTGCTGACAGGTGCACTGCATCTCCCAAGGCTGCTGGGGACCCATTCCCAAGCCACTTTCCAGCAGGATTGCTGCACTGCCAGCAGCCCAGGAGGGTCTACAAAGTGGATGGCTCAGGTAGAAACCACAAGAGTCCAGCTTGAGCCTCAAGGGTCTCCCTTGCAGCTCATCATTATTTATTATTTGTACTGTAGAAGTACCTGAGAGCCTACTAATATGATCAGAGACTGTTTATGTCAGATGCTGAACATCAACAGAATAGCAACGATAGCTGCCTTTGCCATGATGTTCAGAAACATATGGATCACTTTGGGCAGAAACAAGGGACTCAAAAGACAATAGAGGGAGTGGTTAGATCCAGATGGGTTCTGAGCTCTTGTTGGGACCCAAAGGAGATCACGTGTCCCACCGGTAACATCTGAGTTGTAGCTATCTGCCCCTGGAAGCTTTGACCCATCACCACACTGTTCTGAGAGTAACTGCAGCGCTCTCCTGGATGGCAATGCTTTGTGTTCTGGCTTTGAAAACTGGGAGACAGAGACAGATGCTAATGTTAACAAACAGCCACAGACAGGAGATAAACATGATTACAAGAAAAATAAAAAAATTCCTAGAGCATGTGAACAAACCACAGCAGGTGAAGCCTCCTTCCCCAGAGTGGACACTCAATCCTGTTACGTGCTGTGCGCGCTCAGTGCCTTTTTGGGATGAGTGATCAAAAGCCTCCAGGCTAGACCCGGATTGGGACCTTCCAGCTATGATTTCTAACCTTCCCCTGAAGCATCAGGATTTTTCTGTCTCAGCCCAGAGAACTGATCTGGGTAACATCTCTGCTTCAAGATGGCATGTCTTGCTTTCCCACCAAACATCTGTGTCAGGCCAGCGATCAGCTTGCAGAGTCCACTGAGACTTTTGTACATCCTAAGCTATGGTTACGGGTTAAACCCCTTCATCTCTAATCCTGGAGCGTGCTCGTTAGCTGCCCTGCAATTAAGCCCATTGCAATGATCGCAGGGCACTGATTTGAAAGGGAAAGGGAGCCAAATAGGGCCCGTCTTCAGGAAAGAGGGGAGGCACAGGACCCTGCTGTGTCACACTCTGGTCCCCCTTTCCATTGCTGCAGACCTGGGGAGTGGCTTGTGGCTCACCGGAGGCCAGGAGGCACCTCCACCCACACTGGCCCAGCACTGAGATGTCCCCACCCTGCTTCACAGCGTGTCCCACCCAGGCAGAGCCAAGTACTGTCAAGGGTGCTGGCTGAGCTACATACAGCAGGATGCTGGTAGTTATGCTGCTCCCTGAGACAGAGAGGGGAAGGGAAAACACCTCCATGCTCTGTGTCCTTGGAATGCTGTTTCTGGGCTGCACCTACTGGAAGGGTGAAATCCTGAACTGCCCTCCAGGCCAGTGCAATGCCACTGTGCAGGGCCAGAAGGATGTGGGCTAACAGCAAAGGCCTTTCTCCAGGAAACGGAGATCTGAGGAGGAGGTGGCAAGACATTGAGAGAGTGGGATGTATCTGACTGCAGGGGGAACAGAGGATGCCCGGGGCCTGCACCGAGATGCGTCACACTGGGAAAGGAAGTTGTCTCTTTTGGCTGCTTGATGTTTGTTGGGATTTTTGGTTCTCATCAGCCATGGACATGGACACAGATGCACAGACACATTCAGGTATCCTTGAACAGCAGGGTGGCTTTCGAGCTTTCCCACTGCACCTCTGGCATCCTGTTTCCAGCTGTGCCACCTGTCTGTAAACCACCATCACGAGTCCTCCAGTCCTCCCAGCAATAGCTTTGCTGCATCCACTCCTGGGGAGGGTGCAGCTGCAAATCTAAGCATTCTCCAGTGGGCTTCTCAGTGCTCTTCCTCCAGCTTTGCTCTTTGCAAGGCTCTACAACCAGTGGCAACCTCAACCCTATCAACCTGCAGCACAGCCTCTTTCTCTCCAGGAGGGACACTGACTGAGGAACCAACACCTTCGAACATCCCTGTCACACATTTTAAGCACAGGAAAGCTGTATTAGCTCCCAGTTTGAGATGGGGAAAGGAAGAGGTGCAGCTGGCATCCTAGCACATAGATGTGACAGCAGAAGAAACTGATAGCCTAGACTCCCAAAGAAAGTGCTTTAGCACTTTTGTTGACTATGGAGAAGAACATGGACTTTAAAACTGCATCATGAGCTGTGTACAGGGGATCCCAGCGCAGCTGTTTCATTGGTACTACAGGGAGTGCATCCAGTGAAATGTTTAAACTATAAATTGATATACTACCTGATGGCTTTATGGCACCTTGTCACTGCTCAAACCATAGCAACAAAACACACAACACCCAAGGACCCCTGCAAATCAGCCTTCCCTGTGAGATTCCCACTATGCACTGCTTCTGGGTGCAGCAGGGCTGGAGCTGTCACAGAGGGGAAGCAGCCAGAGTGACCAAAATTGTGATTCTGTGCACACCAGTGGCTTACAGAGATCCAGCCAAGCACAGGGGGTGATTCTGCACTCCCAACTTGGAGAGGGTAAAAAAGGTTGTTGCCAGAGGTCCTGGGGCAGGCAAAGAGAAATTCATGCTCTTCCCAGAAAACACTGTAGTCACCTCTCCTCTTCCTCTAAAAGAGCAGGAGGAACAAGAAACTGCTTTCTTTCCTTTCACTAATACTAACCACTCCTATTGCCCCTTGATGCCAAAAATACAACCCCTTCCTTTTTCCCAGGTGCCAAGACTCATTGGTGCTATTGCACAATCAGCCATACAACCTCCCTGCATCTTCCTGATGTTTCAGCAACTCAGAAATGATGAAGTTTGGGGCTGGCCTAAAAAAATCCTCTCCTTGTCCAGGCTATTCTCTCTACTCATTGTGGGACAAATCTATTGTTATGGCTGAAACACCCACGCTGACTCCCTGCATGTCCAGCCTGCACTCTTTGCCTGAATTTGTGTAGTCCCCTGTGCCCTTGAGCCCAGCTGCGTAGCAGTGGGGAGGCAGCGCTCCTCCTCCGCGTCTGATTGCGTTGCTCTCCATGCCGGGTGGTGTGGTTGGGCTGGAGCAGAGAAAGTGGCTATCTGCCAAGATTAAGGTCAGTGCAGCCTGGGAAAGAAAGAGAGCTTGGCAGAAATTGCCTTCCATTACTTCTGGGTTAGCACAGGTAGATGCTTCCTCAGGTGCTGGACCAACAGCATTATACCCAGAGTATCACCGCATTAATTTTTTACTTAGACTTTTCTACATCTGCCAAGTGACAACTCCATGCTGCTCTCTCAACTGACCTCCAAGGTAGAATATCCAAGGCAATAAAAATGCAATGTCTGCCTGGAAACCACCCAGGCAAGAAGCCAGATCTGTAGCCCGGCTCTTCACCTCAAGGCTCACAGCCAAAATCCTGCCCTCAGACACAATTCCTCCTGAATCCAGCCAGAGCAGCAGACCAGCATCTGCTCACTGGATGTGGCCATCAGTTACAGTGCAGCCTGGACACAGGCTGGGCTTTCTGCTGGTGTAAAGCAGCTGAGCTCCACAACTGGGAACAACCTACACCCCGAGGGGAGGAAAAGTGACTGGTTGTACAGGACATGCATTCAGCAGAAAGTTCAAGGTAAGATGGGCAAGTAGAAAGATTTTAATTGATTCAAACAAAAGCTTCTCAGTAGCAAGCAGAGGTGATTATCGAGGCAGAGCAGACTCCTGGGCTGCACATATACACCAAGCTTCGCAATAAACCAAAGCATAAGCAACCCACAGCTTGCACAGGCCAGGTCTCCTCTCACACCGGTGTTACAGAGGAGCTTGGACATCACAGCACTAAACATTCTACGTAATAAAATGTTAGTTATGCTAAACAAGACCAGAAGTACAGCACCAAAACATTTTTCAGATGCAGGAATTAGAGAATTTGAAGATAAAAATGTTTGTTGAAGTAACTCATACCATAAACCTTTGCTGCTTTTGTCCTCTGTTTCCTTGCCTAGGTCAGCAAAAGCCTCTACATATATATGGCCTTGTTCTGATAAGATCTTAAGGATAAATGCTTATCAAAAGCTTTTTCTGAAATGGGTATTTTTTTGCATAACCCTCTCAGTATGACAGCTGTGTTATGATAACCAAGTGCTGGTTCTTTCCAGATCTGACCACCTCAGTCCAGCTCTCTCCTCTCCTGTCTTTACATTTTCCCTTTCCAAGGTGCCCAGGAAATGTGTCACTTTGCCAGATTGAGGCATGCTTGGAATAGGTAACAGTGGTCTGCAAGACCTCTCCAGCAGTGCTTGCTGCACTAACCTTCCCTCTCATCTTCCTGCTAACACATACATTTACAAATTTATGGGTATATTTATGAGAAAGAGCAGTTTATTATTCACATCCAGCCTCACACCTACGTTTTCTGCTAAGCTAAATGTGCTGGAGACAGTCCTGCTTGAGACAACCTACAGCTCCCTAGGCGAAGGCTGGAAAACAGGCGTTGTTTTCACAAGCATCTCACAGTCATCTTCAAGTGAGCTGCCCCTGGACGGTCCAGACCCGCAGCCTCAGGGTCAAAGCCTGGACAAGAGCTGCCAGGAGCCATCCCACTGCTGCTGCAACACAAGCACCCAAACAAAATGTGTTTTTGCAGAGGCGAGACTATTTATTTGGGAAAATTGCCTATGTCCCATCTCTCCCGATTACTGCAGTTCCTTCGGCAACAGCTTCATTCCCTCCCTTCCCTCCAGATTTGACTCCTGAAACTGGAGGACAGCACTTATTCTGCTTTATTCTAAAGTTACAGCAGTGTTGCTTGCTAGCACCTACAAGAACTTGGGGTTGGAGCAGCCATTATCTGGGCTTTCTTTAGAGCTTTATTCCGAGAAGCTTTCTTCAAATGTGGCTTTCAAAATCGTTAACATGGACCCAGTCTTGCAAAAGGCAATTCGTCTTCATCACCAGGAAAGAAAACATACCATGAACTAATTAGCACTGATGAGTTTTGCTGCCTCATACTTTCACATCAATCTGAGGGGGACACCTGGGATGAGATGTGCATACTAGTGGCATTGCACCAATTTACACCAGCTGAGGCCTGGCTCAGGCACTCTCGTTGGATTGCAGAAGGAAGACACCAGCACACAGAGATACCTTAGTCACAGCACAAGAAGTGTGAGGGAGCTGCTCTAAAACCAGACAGTTTAACAACCCCTGGCAATATCTGCTTACCCTGATACCCAGTCCAAGTGAGTCATCAACCCACCATAAAAGGGCACCAGGGGGATGTTCATCTGGCAGCCTGCTGCCAAGATGGCCCTGGCAATACAGCTGATGGGACTACAGGGCCCTCCAAATTTGAGAGGAGCAAACAGAACATATTCCTGACCATATTACTGGACCCTCCCCCTCCCCCATCATCCGTAAGTGAGCATACTCCATTCTGCAATCCTTCCAAAAGCAGAAATGCAACCATGCCCAGTGCCAGAGCAATTTTGGGGAAGCTCTGCACCACACTATCCATTTAAGGTCAAACAGATCATTAGCTAACCCAAAGTAGCACTCAGACAGGGTCCAGCTCACAGCTAATCCTAGTTAAAAATGCCACAATAGATGCCTTAATAAGCACACGAGCATTCCTGGAGGTAGCCTGGCCGGACTAAGGCTCAGCACCCCTCGCCTGCGCCCCAGGAGCTGGGCTGTCACCATCTCCACACACGGGCACGGAGCACGTGCTCCTTAGGCTGGCTGCTCCTGCTCAGGGTGCATTCCCCCTCTGCGTCCTCCCAGCACCCTCACCAGCTGCGCATCTTTTCCCAGCCATTTATGACTGGGGGGAAAAAAAAGTGCTTCTCTCGGTCTGGTCACCCTCAGCCGCCGAGCGCTCGGGGCCGCACGCTGCGCGGGGAGCACAGGCAGCTCGCTGGGTGGGCATCGAGTGCCGGCGCCTCGGCGGGGCAGCCCCCGCGGCAGCTCCCCAGCCACGAGCGGAGGGCCACGGCCACTGGGCTCAGCCACCCCAGCCTCTGAAGAGCAAGAGCGCTGGTTTTTTCCGCCGAAACCAGCAGCGGCAGCCGTGCCGTACCGCAGGCCGCTGCGCCGCCCCTCAGTGCGCCGCGCTCTGCCACTATCGCGCGGCCCACCGCCCCCTTATATAGCGCCCTAAAAATAGCTCGCCGCGTACCTCCTCGCGGGCCGCGGGGAGGAGGCGGGAGCCGCGCGGCCGACCAATCGGCGCCGCTGCCGGCGGCCCGGTACC
>WUAM01000395.1:15013485-15030461 GCA_024336885.1 Actenoides hombroni
CCCCCCCCTGCTGGTTCTCCTTCTTCCCTCTCTTGTTTTTTTTTTTTTGTTTTTTTTTTTCCTTTTTCCCCCCCCCCAAAGTGTGACTGAAACAAAACAAAGCCAAAGGGACGCTGGATCTATCATTGGTTGATTTTCCTCCTCCTTTTTTTTTTTTTCCTTTTTTTTTTTTTTTTTTTTTTTTTATGATCAAAACCAACCCCCCACCCGAGCAAACAAACACACACAAAAGCAGAAAGAAAGGGTCTTGCTCAGCAGCAGCATGGATGTCTTGGCTAGTTATAGTATATTCCAGGAACTCCAGCTTGTCCACGACACCGGCTACTTCTCAGCTTTGCCATCCTTGGAGGAAAACTGGCAGCAGGTGAATCCTTTAAATTACTCCTGTAAATCTCTTTAAGTGCAGGCAGTCGATGCATTGAGGCTGCGTTTCTGACTTTATTTTTGCTCTTTAATTCAGAGTCGGGGTGGCGGGCTTTTTTTTGGTGTGTTTGGTTTGGTTTGGGTTTGGGTTTTTTTTTTTTCCTGCGTGGGTAGACCTTTAAATCTCTGTATTTTTTTGCCGTGACAAAGTGACCAGTCCATTCCAGTCCGTCTGCCTTCGGTCCTTTCTGAGCACGCCTAGCAGCACCTGGGATCCGATGGCATTCTTTAGGGTTTTGGTTTTGCGGTGACTACTATTTTTATTTTTGAGCTTAGATACGGCTTTTTTTTCCCCTGTTCTTTTAAAGAAGGCTAATCGCTTGAAGCCAGTGCTGACAACTGGCAGCTGGTGGAAACCGAGTAGATCATTCTTATTTTCAGGTAATTAGTAGATGTCAATAAAAATCGTAGCTTAAACCAGAAGTGGTGTTGAGCAGGTGTGTGGAAGCACTAGCAAAAGCTTTTAAGCTAAATTCCATAACTAGGGAGGTTACTTATTTTTCTTATTTTCCTTTTATTTTTTTTTTTTAGAAGGTGGAGAGAAACACATGCTTCTTTGCTGTCTGAAAACAATGACACCTTAGGCTGGTGTTCCAGTAAACCAGTGTGTTTTGAGGCACCGTAGGGTTAACACGCAGACTGAAGTAGGATAAAGATGGAAATCAACTGTTACGAACGCATTAAAATGATGACTGGTGGGGTGGATAAATAAGACCGAGGAGAAGAGTAGGTTACAGGGTTACAGAGTTGTATAAAACAAACTGTGAGCCCAAATGCATAAATCTATAAATAGTTATCAGCTGGGATACTGGGGGGGAGGGGGGGGGAGGAAAGACAGGATTCCTTGTTACGGCAGGGTATTGTGAGACGATCCTGCTTCTTGATGTGATGATTTTCTGGCGGAGGAGATGCGCCAGGTGAAAATCTGGAAACTAGTGTCTCTTTAAAAGAAAAAATAATAATAATAATAAAAAAGAAAATCTGCTGGTGTGTAGTAATAGTGGAGTGTGGCTGGGCTGACATGTGGTGCTAATGCAGCGCACGGACCCGTGGCACTGTCGGTGTAAGAAGAACGAGCCTCTGGATTTTATCTCGTCAGCATTCACCTCAGTCTTGGCAAGCGTGAGGGTAGCGTGTGTTGGTGCTCCCGTAACTGACAGCTCGGGGTGTTCATTTAATTTTTTTCCTTTGGAAGTGTGTGTGCGGGGAGAAACGTGAACAGTAGAGCTCCAGGCAAGCGCATTGTCATCCAGCTGGACCCAGGCTGGATCTTTAAAGGTTTACCGTAGTAAAATGGTTTTGGCTTCAGCTGTGTGTGTGTGTGTGTGTGTGTGTGTGTGTGTGCGCGCACACAGGAGAGGTTCATTGACAGCTCTGGTGCAATCACGTTTAATTTGCAAGATGACCGATCCAACTTTGCTTTATCCTCCGAGGGGGAGGGGATGCTTTTTGTTATTAATATTCAGCTCGCACATCCATGATGGTCACATCTGCTTTCCTTTCATATTTTTAACATGCTAATTAAACTGAAGAGGTTAATACAATTTCATAAGCAAAAATAATTTCACAGCATCATGATTGTTGGATCGGTTGCCGCTAGTAACAGTCCAAAGCGAGATAATCTGTTGACATAGCCAGCATGCTTTAGGCAGTACTGTGTGTGATACTCTGTTTCCTCCTGCCTTCTTTTATGCCTGGAAGAGCAGCAGTTTGTTTTATACAGTACAATGTACCTACCCAAGCGCACTCTTACTGTTGCAGAATTGAAACTCACATTCTCCTGGTTAAGCCCCGCTGATTCTCCACATAAATTTGAAAAGAGAAGTTGAAAAGAATTGATTACATTTTCCCTTATTCCCTCTCAAATCCTCCAAACAGTGCCTGATGTTTCATACTCCAGTCTCGTATTTACAGTTTGTTTTTATTTCCCTGTCCCTGTCTGGAACAACGGGGAGCAAACCTGATGTATCAGTGGTGGGAGCAGGCGAAGCTGGCTGCACGAAGCGTGCTGTCACGCTGGCTTGGCAGACCCACTGACACACAGACCCCAATTTCATTCTTCGGAGTCGCTTGCCAGTGTCACCTGGTCTTGGGGATTTGTTTATTTTAGTCATCCTGGAGCACCTCTGGGACAAGGGCTGTGTTTCTGAAGGTATCCCTTAAAGCTGACAGGCTGCCGTTGAGACCCTCGGGAGGAGAGCCAGCAGGGCAGTGACTGATCCCTGTGGGAAGCACCAGGATTGGGAAGCAGCAGCTTTAATTTTGGGTGAAAGCACTTGACCGGGTTTTGCCTCTGGTGCCATACCCAAGCTCCACAGAGGCTCCACAGCAGTGCTTCTCCCAGCAGCGAAGCAGCACCCCAGGAGATTACTTGAGTCTCTTAAAAGGGGGGGAAGTAGTTGTGTGGTCAAGAGCAGGCTTCCTTATCGTGTTGTGAGCTCCAGTTGTTTTGTGATTAGCAGCTACTGGTGCTCGATGTGGAGAGGTTAGCCCGTGCCAATTCCTGCCCCTAGAAATGATACCTACTGTGATACCATAAAAGGTGCAGTTGCCCCACTGAAAATCAGAGCATGCCTTGGGATGAAAGTGTTGACACGGTCCCGTCTTCCTTTCCTCCGGAGTCTGGAGCACACTTCTGTAGCTGCTGGCTGAGGACTGCACAGCTGGGGCAGTTGCTCATGTTTCCGATTGTGAAACACCCATCACTCACGGAGGGCATTGACAGCACAGGCAGGTTGCTAGATGCTTGCATGCAGTCAGCTGATCTTCTCTTTTTTTTTCCTTCCCACTGCAAGAGAAATGTGAGCAAGTTTGGTGTCTCTGCTTTGACAGTTAGCACTGGAGTTGAATGAGAGCAGCCCAGCGCTAGGCACGAAGCAAACAGGTTTTGTGTAGGAAGAGATTGTCATGTCTTTTGTAGATTTCTTGTTCAGGAGGAGAAAAAATACAAACAACAAACCTCTCACTCCACCCTGGGCATATTTACATTGTAAAAGTGAAAATACCTGAAGTGGAGGCTGGAACTGAATCCATGGTGCATTTTGTGTTATTTTAAAACACATGTCAGGAAGGGAGGGCTTGGTTTTTTGTCAGCTTTGGGTATACTTCAGGCAAAACACTTGTGAGGTCAGGAGGGCTTTTCTTGGTGTGGTCCCGAACAGGATCTAACGAGTAATTCATAGTACAACTTGATCAGGAGAGGGAGAACTTTGTTTAATCTTTATTTAGCTTTTACAGCAGCATTGAGCTGCCACAGCACTGAGAGATGAAGAAGAGGTGGGCTCTGTGCACTGGAAAATGAGGTGTTGGCTATACATCACCTGCCTTGTATCTCAGCATCTGTGTGTTTCTGCCTGGCCCTTCATCCTGTCTCTGATGGAACCATCCTATTTGCTTTCTGTCTCGTGAGCTGACTGTACAGTTCAGGACCAGGGCGAGAGGAGATTTCAGCACCTGCCTGGCTGCTGTGGTGCAGCGGAAGGACCTCTGGCCACATCTGCTGTTCTTTGGGGTCAGCTGTCTGATGTGGCATCCCTGAGATTGGAACCAGACTGCCGGGAGAGGCAGCGTGAGGCCGAGGAGTGCCTCCTTACTGTGCAGAGGAAGGAAGTGGGTAGGAGGCTGTTTGTCAGGGAGGCTACCGTGAGGAACGTAGGCTGTGCAGCTGCACGTGGTTCCACTCGCTGTGTGCCAGCCTGCAAAGAAGAGGAGAGCAGGGCTGAGAACTGGGGAGGGCTGGACATGGGGCTTCAGTTTGCTCTTCCTGCTGGAAGAATTTGGGGGTCACTAAAAGATCAGTGTGCGGAAGGCGTCTTTTGTGGTCAGACGTGTCACTTCCTAAGGATAACATTTCAAACCACGCCTATTATCTTTCTCCATAGGCCCCTTGGAAGACTCTGAACTCACCATCCTTGTGTGGAGAAGGGGTCTGATTGGGAGAAGTTTCGGGGCTCTCTCCATATTCTGTGGGGGTCATAGGGCAGCCTCTAGCATGGCAATTCCCTTAATGTCAGAGCACAGGAGCACGAAGAGGAGGTAGATGCATGGGCTCACTGTGTGTGCAGCCGATGCAGGTGTATGAAATCAGCAGACCTTAGCTGCCAAACCCTGCTTATTCTAAAAGAGCCAGCCTTTCCCACGTGTGTCATAGGACAGCACAGGTCTAGTTGGCTGACATAAGTGGAAATTGTATTCTATCTTTTGCCTGATAACCATTGCCCGATAACATTTCCTCTTGCCTTGGCTGACCCGCTTGCTCTCAGCTGCAGCAAACAATGGTCCTTCCAAGGGAGATGCACATTTCCTGTAAAGCACGGGATCAAGGAAGCCTTTGTTTCGCTCGTGACTCTGTTGTAGAGCCTTCTTTGCATATTTTTAATCAAGTCTTCAAGTCTCAGTTTCTCCCCTTTCTGAAGTGACTGACAATAGCGATGCCAAGGCACGGGCTTTGTGGGGCTGGGAGGCTGAGTTTTGACCTCTTCTGGCAAAGTGCTTTGAGGTCCCTGTGCTGTGTGAGAGCAGAGTATCCCGAGGTGACTAATCTAGCAGAACTCTTACATCTTAACACTGACTTCTATTTGGCAGACAGGGTCGTTTTCAGGCCTATAGGAAAAACTTCCACTGCTACTGGAAAGGAATAAATCGCACGGGAGAACATTCCTGCCTCCCCACCGTCTCCATTGTTGTAGTTTAATGGTGTAGCTGGCCACTACATAAACTAAGCCATCTCTTTTAATATTGCTATTTCATCCCGGTTCCAGTCACAGTGTAACACATTTCTTAAGTGCTTGTAGTACATCATGCCTCTTGAGAATAACTTGCAGAAATGGTTGACTTCCAAGAACAGCCACATGTGTAATAATGCAGCGTGTTTCGGGCTCTAAGCGTGGGCCCTTCATACCTGCAGGCTCTCTGCTTGCTCCGTGTGCTGAAAGCGTGTGCCCTTCGCCTTACGGAAAGAGGTGGAGAGAGAGCAAAAAGACAGACTTGAAACTGCTGTCTCTGTTATTTGACGATTCCTTAATTGCTGAATCTGTTGCTGTAAGTGGTTGTTTCTTCGCGCCACGCAAGTGCGGAGCACCACGGTCCAAGTTACAGGTCTTAAAAAGCTGATTATGCGTGTGACTTGCGTCGAGTGGTTTTGAAACGGGGTAAATACCTTTAAGCAATGCACAATCATAATGTGTGTACTCGGCTAGAAAATATTTTCTCTCGTTTGTTTGGGATGCTTGAACCTCCCCTCCCCCAAGCCCACATGTTTCTGGATGTTCTAGTAAATAGGCAGCGCATAGATTCGAGTAGGCTACGTAAAAGTCAGGGTATATAGCTAGCCTGCAATGTGATGCTTCCGTGTGGAAATGGCCAGTCTTCAGTTCCACGCAGTAATTTCACACTTAAGCCCTTCAGCGCGGAGGCAAGTGGTGTCTTTTGGGTACTGTCACATTTTTTTGAGGCCTTGTCTAATGAATCTCCACTGAGAAACATCCCAGTGTGTTGCTTCTCCATTCCGCACTGGGAAACATGTTATAGGGAAGCGAGAAGGAAGCTGCTTCCGTTTGACTCTCTGGCTGCGTGTGAACGACGTTGGTTGCAGCTGTCCTTATAAAACAAAGGGATTTTGCTCACTGGCTGAGCAGCATTGGTGTTCAGTATATTAAACAATGGGGTAATAGTGCATGTCATCTCCCGTCAATTTTGTCACCTTCTGCAGAGGGGAAGAAATAAAAACTTATTCACAGGTATTGTAACTGGCGGTGGTTTTCATTTTTGATGGTAAACCTGAATTCTGGAGAGTTAATAAAGGTGTTTTCAAGAATGGTGCCGAGTCCCTTTTACTTTCCTTTCTACTTCCCTGGACTCTCAAGAGCCTCCTGCCCATTCCCTTACATATTCATCTACAGTGCTCCATCTACAAAGACACTCAGGAGCTGGGAGTGCCATTTCTGTGGTGTCTTTCAGGCTCAAGTTGTAGGAATCACCCACCGAAATTGCTGAATTTCTTCTCCTCACAGGTTCTCTTGGTACTACGGGTGCTTCTGCCTTGGACCAAATGAATCTGGATTCTCCTGAACTGCAGGGTTCAGCTGATTTTGTAGTAAACAAACAAAACAAACCTACCAGGGAAAGAGCATCCCGTCCTCCATAATTTTCCTGGGTAGAGAACAGGCTTGGAGTCCAGATGTTACATGGATATATTCCCCAGGTTGATTCTATTGTATCTGAGACCGTCCCAGTTTTCTTCTGGTGGCTTCAGTCTCGATAGGTGCTGCATGTGTCTTGAGTTCAGTACTCTCCTGGCTGTGTCTCCTTCCCAGCATCGCCACTCTGAGTTAAAAAAGTCACGTGGCTGGTTCCCAAGACACTGAGATTGTCTTTAAAGTCACAGACTTTTTGCTGTTTAATTTGATGTTGCTTTTGCTTTCCTTGCTTCTCAGCCATTGCAGATTTGTTTTATTGTCTTTTATTCTCAAAAATAAACCCTCTGGGATTTCCAGCAGCATTAAGAAAATGCCATTACTGTGGTGTTTTGAGAGCTGGCAGTACAGAGATAGGTGCCTACATCAAAGCTCGCGTGTCGCTGCATTCAGCAACGTGTATTTGCCATCCCTGCTTTGGCAGCAGTGAGTGAGGAAGGCTGCCTGGCTGTTTGGGTGGTTAGGCTGCCTGTGAGAGCAGGGTTCATGTCTTGTTTTCTTCTTGGGAGAAATTGTTTCAGCCTTTATGCTCAAAGATAGTTAGACATCTTGGGATTTAATCAGGACACCAAACTTTCGCTTCTCAGTTCTTCGGTTCCAAGATGAGCTGGCAGCTCTTCCGTTCTCCTAGGGCCGCTGTGAGGATTCATCTTATGGGTATGTGGTGCTGGGGCAGGAGAGGGCTGTGCCAAGCTGTGGGGCAACCAGCCCTTCTGAAGCTGCTGGCCCAAATCCTGCCTCGCCAGCCGGCCGGTGCTGAAAATGCAGGACAGCTCCTGTGCTGGGAGCCCTTGGTGACGTGTGGCATCGCCTCTCCCAAAGTAGGAATGTAAGGATCTGAAAGGTAAGCTTAAATCCCCCGTCCCAGAGGTCTGGGTTGTCTTGGAGACAACCTGTGCCTAGCACTACTTTGACTGCTTCTCTAGGTGTTGGATGTAGGAAGGTTGGGAAGGAAGGCACAGGATTTTTTTTGTTTGTTTAAAAGGTTTAATATATCTTCTCTGATATATTAAGCTGCTCTGATGCTCTTAATCCTTTTAAAGCAGGTACCCATCCTCTCCCTGTTCTTACACATGAGGATCCTTTCCAATCCAGAGCACTTCTGCTCAGTGCAGCTGTGTATTCATTGCATGTGTTGCTGTTTGGAGAACTGTTAAGATGCATGCGGTGTGCTTTAAAATGCACACTAAAGAATCCAAGTGATTTACACTGAGGCTGTGTATTAATGCTTGCTGAAGGTCCAGCAGGCGTGCATTTAAGTGTTCCAATGGTTTTGGACGTGGTGCTTACAGACCATGTCTCACACGTCCTGATCCTCTTGGTTATTTCCTGGCATTGTGGACCCGAATGCAGAGCTGGGGTTTCAGTCACACATGGGAGTCAGCAGCTCCTACTCTGCAAGGGAGAGAGAAGTAGCCAGTGACACAGGCGAGCGTGGGGACGGTGTGATTGATGAGGAAGGATGCGAAGGAGAAGGATGCTGGCATCCGAGAGGCTCTTCTGAGACATTCCAACTAGTGTCTTGATTTACAAACCCTGCCCTTAGACCTGCAGCCTCCCAAGGTCGGTTTTAAGGGGACACTGGCATAGGTTTGCTGCTTGGCCATGCGGGACCTTTATAAACCAACATATTCTGCCAGAAAAGGCGGTCAGTGGAAATACCTCTATCTCTATAATTAAAAAAGCCCTGGAAGCAGAGTTTGTGTTTTGTGAATGAGATCATCTTGCCCACTCGCTGCCTTTGTGGCTCTCCTGCTGCAGTATTCTTCCCGTGCAGCTGAAGTGAAGTGACTGGAAATCAAAGTGAGAACGACTCTTTGTTTAGATTGCGCGGGGAGGAAAAATGCAGGCGGCACGACAACTAAATTACATTTTAAAAATGCTTTCACTACTAATAGGCTACTATGCTGTTAGGCAGTTGGTTTTAATCCTGACTCTCGAGTGGGCAAAGTTCGCTGTTGAGCGTAAGGACGGTTTGGATTTGTAAACATTTGCAATTTCTGCTGACTTGTCTTCACTCCAGCCTAGGAAGGGAATCAGCATTGCGCTGAATTGCTTTGTGCTGGTGGGGGTGAAGTAAGGGGCTGCCTTCAGTAGTCTGCCTTTACTCTCCACCAGGGCTGGAAAAAAGGGTTCCAGTGAGCAAAGGCCACAGTGAAAATTGTTCAGCGGATGGAAGAGTAGAAGGGGTGAGAGGTGCTCCTCTCTGCTTGCTTTTTACACCCAAAAATGGACATTGGCCACATCGCAGCACTTAGGTGTGATGTTAAGAGAAGCAGATTTGAGTCACTGCTTTGCTTGCTTCCTATCTGTCCTTCCAGATTACATCTTGGATGTGTAAAATTGCAGTGGATGATGTGGTGGCTGCAAAACCAACGTATTCCAATAAACCGCTTTTGATTGGACAAAAATGTAATTTTTTGAGGGTATTTGGTAGAAATGTTAACACCAGTTCTACTTGCTAGACATTTTCCTGAGGGCCTGGCCCTGTTTTCAGTGTGAGAAACTTGGTTTGGCTAATGTCTTCGGCTTTGTTGTTAAATTTAGCCTTCTGTTTCAGGGCTTGCACCCCTAAAACTCGATTGATTTTTCCCAGCTATTAGCAACTTGGCTAGGAAATGCTGTCCAGAATCTCAGCATCCCGTGACTCTCTTTCATCTTTTGACAACTGCAGCCACAGCCCTATGTGATGCCATAAGCAACATCTGGATACTTCTGATCTCTAACCCAGGTGCCTGCTCTCCCTCCCTCTGGGCGAGGGTCTGGCAAGGCAAGTCGATGCGTGAGATGCACCAGAGCACTGCAATCATGTTTTCCTCGGCTCCTTGCAACGGCTGGGCACTCCACTCTGCTTGGGTGAGGTGCTGTGCTGGTTTGGTGTTGAGGAGTCGGTGCCCTCACCCTTTCTTGGCACCTCTGGTTTACCGCTGGCTCTGGGGTGCCCCACATCCCAGGGTACACGGTGAGGTGAGCGGCCCAGGGGCTTTGTTCTTTTCCTGTGGCTGCACAGTGGTTTGAAGGGTGCCAGCCCTTCAGAGCTGGCTGCCTGCTTTGAGCTGCTGAAAAGTATTAAATAATCCTGTATTGGGGTTTGGGGTTTTGTTTTCTTTCTTTTGGCCTCCCCTGTCAGCCTGGAAAATTTATGCCGCTCTGAAGAAAACATTCCGCTCATCTGCAAGCTACTACAGCTGCTGTGTGACTAATAAAGTATGGAAAGGAGGAAGGGAGAGGGGAGAGGGAAGATGGGAGCTGGTGTTTCATATGGAAAGCATCAGGCCAGAAGTGGCTTTGTTTCTGACATGTGGACAGTGGAGAGGCTGCATTTGCTGCTGCATGTAAAATCTGTGCCAGTGAAAAGAAATCTCCCTCATTAGCGACTGGATCAGATGGGGAATGAGCTTTGGTGGCTTTTGCTTTTATTTTTAAATTTCTCTGTATTTTAAAGTAATAAGGGCACTGAACTGACTGATGTGAGAAAACGGCCAGTTTGGGCAAAACAGCTCTTTTCTGTCTCTAACATTGCTGTCCCGCTTCGCTCTGTTGGTGTCACAGCCTTGAGATCTGTTCGTAAGGTGTGCCAGCACCTCAGAGTGATTATGAACATATGAATGTTGCTGTACAGCAGGTTCTGAGCAAGGTGCCTGTCCCTTCTGTTTGTTTTTGGTTTCTGATCTTTTGGGATAGCATTAAGTGATGTTTGCAGGCTTTCCTGCACAACTGGGGAAATCGGGAGCTTGGTTTTGGTGCTAGGAAGGATGGTTCTGATGTAAACAAAACCCTCTGAGAGTTGAGGCTTTAAGAAATGTGAATGAGTAGCGGGGGTTGCAGGTCAAATAGTGAGAGTAAGGGGTGTTTCTGTCTGATCAGACCAGAGGAAGGAAGCACAGTTTTGGAGGTCTGCAATATCTTGCAACAAGAGCCAGAGTGCTCTAAGTGCTGCTGTGACCCAGTGAAAGAGCTTGGAAGGTGCTTCTCTTGCAGGTTTGAGAATATCAGGGTAAGTGGTTGTCACCTGGAGTAGTTTTCCTACTGTCTACCACAGGAAAACAGCATAGACTGGTCTTATCGGCACATCCCTTACCTCTCCTGTGTTTTTACAGTGGGGAAAAAAAGATTGTTGTATACAGCAGTTGGAAACAGAAGGGCCTGGTTTAATCTGTGAGATTTTTTTTCCTAGAGGGAATGAGTCTTAACGGTGTTTGATTGTACAGTTAAGGTCAGGAGGAGCTTTGCTGTTTCTCCTGTTGGTTACAGGATGAAACCTTCCAGGCACAGGCTGAGATCTGTCTCCAGTGCTTCCCTGGATGAAGATGTTTGCCTGAATTGGTGCCTCAGGAGCTGGGGTGATTTGAGGGTTAAAGAAGGTAATGCAGGGGCCTTGCTCTGCTGGGTTTGCACGCCTCCAGGACAGCCTGATCCCATGGCACCACCAGAGATGGACTTCTGAGTACAGTGAACCTCATGGTCTCTTCAGGCAGTGCTGATTTGCTGTTCACTCAAAAGCCAGTTTTGTGTTTTCCGAGATTCACTCCATTATTTATCTTTCTTGAATGCTTGCAGATGAGTTTCAGGGTGCCCAGTTTAAATACTCTTTACTGAGTGTGCCTAGCTCATCTTGGGCTCTCTGAGCTTTGGTGGGTTGTTTAAAACATAAATAAGCCCCAGTTGTTTGAGGGAGAACAGAAGAATGCCCCCACAGAGTTACTTTCTAGTGTGAAGGACTTGGTAAACAGATGACTTCCCACCGTAGTTTCTTTGTGCTGAGAAGAATACCAGTAGTGCACAGAGCCCTACAAAGGCTGCATCAGGATTATTTTTTTTGTCTGATAGGAGAAATTCACGTTACGTTTCTTTGAAGAGCACGTGTGAGGGAGAACAAGGGAAGCAAGGCGTGGGTGTTTTCTTACTCCCAAATACCTCCAGCACATGTGACTTCTAGAAAATGCTGAATGCTTATCTAAGTCCTGAGTTCCTGTCGAGCTGGGCACTGAGTGGATGCCGTAGGTTGAAGGCTCCCTCCTTGCTAGGACTGTGTCACATGGATTACCTTCACACACAGAGCACTATACCCTCTGCAAGGCCTTGTAATTCACTCAGAGTTTCGGTTGAGCAAGCTGCATCTCTGGTCAGAGGTTGTTGCCCTGTGGTGTAAGATGGGAATTTCTGTCTCCATTTCTTTAAGTGGAAAAGGTCAAGAAAACCTGTGACTTTCAGTTCCAAATGCTTTTTCTCTTTATAAATGGAAAGAATAGTACCCACATTATGTTGGGGATTTCAGATCAGTCCGTGAGTCAGATCCTGGGCTGATGCAAACTGATGTAGATCTGCCAAAGTCACAGCGGCCATACGCATATTGACACCGGCCCGGTGTCCACAAAGTTACTTGACACCTTGCAGGAGAATGGTCTATACAAATCCCAGGTCTTGTCAGGATGTGGAATAATATCAGGATGTGGGCAGAAAACAGCACACCCATTTTAATGATTTGATTAAAACAATATTGCTACTCTGTGGCTCCATAAGTGTATTTCCACTGGTGTCGGGAGGAGGAGATATTCTCAAGTGCCATGAGGAGAGGACGTGTTTTTAAAATGTTGCACAATAGGCCAGTAAGTTGTGCTCTAGCTATATTAGCTTATTTCTCTTTTATGGTGAACATGGCCTTAGGCATCCTATAAATACCATTTCTCCCCCCCCCCCCCCCTTCAGCTAATAAATAATGGAAACTATACCAGAAAGAAATTTTCTTTCCATGAAAGAGCAGGAGGTCCTGAGCTGCCCTCCATTAAACAAAGGATGTAGCATGATTTGTTTTCTTGGGTTTTTCAAATGAAGAAAATGTGGGGGTGGGAGAAATGGGAAGATGTTTCTAAATGTGCTCTCCTCAACACTGGAAGGTAGGATGCTGTCTGTGTGGGCATTGCTTTCCCCAGGACAGTAATACCCATTTGTGAAATGAAGACAGATGAGAGAGGTTTCTGAATAGTCTCAGTGCATGGGAAGAAGGAAGGATCCCATTCTGATTTACCCTCAGGCTTTCATATCCAGCAGTGGAAACCAACCTGAAAGTGGGTGTAAATGATGAGCATCTAAAGGAGCCCTTTGTGTAATTCAGTGGGCTGTGTTGCCCAGCAGTCGGACTAAATTATCAGAATGGCCCTTTTTGACCTTAAAATCTGCTTCTGTATGCAAGTCCTCTTTGAGACCTTTTTGCTCTGTTTTAGTGATGTCAAAAAGCCATAGTGTAAATGCGAGCTGTGAAGCGTCCCTGCGTGTGCACATACAGACAGACAGATGCATTTCATTTTGAGAATCCATCACACATGTAATGTGTGTTAGGGGACAGACAGACGCATTTCATTTCGAGAACCCATCACACACAGAATGTGTGTTAGGTTGGAAATGTGTCTTGGAGGAGAGACCAGGTTTGGGAGGAGGGGGCTTCCTGCTGTGCTGACTAGACTCAAAAGTGTGTTCATGTCATGTCATGTCATGTCATGTCATGGGTGTGGGACCACATTCTCACTGCAGCTTGGCCTCTAAGGTTAGAGAAGGGTCAGGGAAGACCCTGTGTTCAGCAAGGTGGTCTTACTGGCTAATTTTGAAGGCAAATGAGGTTCAAGAGCCAGGGGCATGTGATGAAAAGGCATTTTTGGCCTTTATCAAGGAACAATAAACTATGCATATAAGCAGATCTGGTCCAGAAACAAATACCCTCAGAAAGTAGCACTGTTAGATCATGAAATTCTTCTGCTCAGGTGCTGTTTCTTACTGTATGCCTCAGTGGTGCTTTCCAGTCTCACTTGAGATACACTAGTGCAAGGCCCTGCTTTCCTTGGAAGCATGTGCTAAAACCAAATTTAGGGGAAGAATATCTTAACAAGCAGTTCTCTCTCCTACCTGAGTCTAATTCCACCCCAAGCTGCTCCCCCCCCCCCAAATACTCTCTCTTCTCCACGAGGAAGGTCGTTGCTTTGTTTGAGTTCACCCTGTTCATAGCTGTGCAGACAGTAATGTTTCTCCCCATCTTTTTCTATATTAACTCTTTCAAGGATTTTTTTATCTAAATATGAAATGGGACCCCTGCTCATTGACTGGAGTTTACAACACTGTGGAACAGATGTGATAAATAGTAATAAATGTGCACATCCCTTTCAGTATCATCATACTTTCCACCTCTGTGTTCTTTCCAGTTTTCCTGTGTATCAGATGCGAAGAACATGTCCGCAAAACTAGATTGGTCTTTTCTGTTGTCTTATCTGTTCTAGGTCTCTTTTCAGCTCTACTGGAGCTCAGCTTGGTATTGAACGTGCATGTTGTGTTGCTATGACTCCATAAATGCATTAATTTGTCTTTTTTCCAAATTCAATCTCAAGGATTTATTTCTTACCTCTGCATGGTTTTCTTTACATACTGCCTTTCTCTGCAGATACCACCAAAAAAAATTCAGCATTTCCTCCTTAAGCCCTTTTCCCTGGTTTTCTTCACAATGAAGGCTTTTTATCAGTTTCCTTAGTTTTCTGATTTGTTTTCATTAGGCTTGTTTTTATAGTGAGGGCTGTGATCCATCAAAGTAAATGGAAACAAAAAAATTGATGCCAAATTTTTGTTTGTTTAATGAAACAGATCAGACTTTAAGCAGGGTGAAGTCAAATTGGTGCTGATGACTTGACTTGATGATAGCTGGTTCTAAGTGCTGGCTATTGACAGTGAGTTGTGGAACATCTCAGCATTTTGAAGAGCTTGAAAACACAAATGCAGCTCTGGGGTTGAAAGTCACGTGGTGATAGGAGAGGTGGGAAGAGCAGGGTCGCTGTGAGTTGCTGCCTGTTGTTTGGAAACAGTATCTGTATGCTGGCTAGTTAGATGAAGACCACTGGTTTTGTAGTTGATAGAAGTGAGGTGGGTGTTTCACCTGGATCATGGTAAAAGGGTAAAGGCCCCTTGAATTTTGGTGCCCATCCACCACCCTTCAGCAAAGGGAGCTCCTCCAACGCAAATGGGGAGCAGGCCTGCACAAAACGCTGTGGGGCCAGTGGTGGGGTCCCACCACCCTCCATCTGGGGGGTTCCCCCCCTCTACCATCACCCACTGGAGGAGGTGACGGTGGTGGCCTTGCGCAGCGTCGCTCCCTGACACCCCAGCACCACCACCTTGAAGGAGGGTTTGCCAAAGCTGCCTGGTGTAAGGCAAAGGAGGCTGCTGGAGGTGGGGTGAGCGATGGCTGCTCTGGGCTGCAAGGCGCTCCTCGGTTCGGGCTCTGGACCTTCCTGCTGTGTGTGTCCACTGTGCTGCTTTCAACTGTCTCCTCTCCTTTCAGTCAGCTTGGGCTGCTCACCTGGCAAAGAAATATTTTCTTGGTGTTTGAGAAGATGGGTGATTCCCTTTCTTTCCTGCGCAGGAGGAAAGCTGCTTACCCCATACAGAGTCTGCCAGGGTTGTAACAAAGCAGCGAGGCCTTGCCGAGTAGCAGCGAGGTGCAGAGCTGGCTGCGGGCAGCGAGGCTCTGCTGGTTTTTGCTTGGTCCTTCCTCTGTCACAACTCGGGTGAACTGTCATCTCTCCCCCCTTTATTCAGCAAACTCTTAAGCTGCGAGAATCTGTGAGGGGCTTTTGTGTGGAACATGAGGACTGTAAAGGTCCTAAACCATGTGCTGTTGCCAATGATCCTATAGATCAGCTTGTAAAAAGCCAAATATTGTAGCAGAAATTAAGGAGTGAAACCAAAGGACCTACAATGAGGCACCATGTGGCACCATCCTTATGACTTGATGGTGTGATTGCACTGGTCTTCACGTACTGGGTGTGTTCTTCCATCTAATGGCTTCTTGGAAGACTTGAAAACAGAGGACTATGCAGAAAATCCATTGTCCATCCAGGTGTTAGTTACTACAAAAGTTGAAGTACAGGAGTAAAATATGAATGAGAAAATGGTGGGAAAGCAGTACTCTCTGTGCCTACCTCTATTTCAGTACCGGGGACTGTGCTGGCAAATTGGTGCAGTCTGGAGCAGCAAAAATCCTCAGCAGTACCCCGATAAGTCAGGGCACCTGAAGCCTTGTCTTGGAAGCAAAACTTGAAAGTATCCTTTTTGAAGCTCAAATTTTCCAAGAGCAATGACAGAGCTGTTTCAACAGAGAAAAATACACACCCTTTTATCTAAGACCCAGAAGTTTTGAGCATTCAGATGTCTGTTTGATTTGATGGTTGGGCTTTGAACAGGTGAGATCCTTCACAGCCGTTGCCCTTAGAGAGCAGGGAAGCTGTAGTGTACCCATTTTACAGGCTGGGAAACTGGGACACCCAAGTGCCCAATTGGTGGGAGAGAGGAAGTAGAGAGCAGAGCTTGAAAAGGACACCAGCTCCCCGATCTCCATTTTAATTAAATTCTTTCTGCAATTGTCTTCCCTGGCAGTTTAACTGGTGGAATGTGGTCTAGTGGAGGAATTTTTGGCTGCAAACTTGACATGAATATTTTTCTGGGCCAGATCCTTGCTTAGTGTAAATTCAGATGACTCCACTAGCTAAGATTACGGTGCTAGTGGTTTACTCCTCCCTGTGAGAATCTGGCCCTGGTTTGCAGACAGTGGGCAGTGTCATGTAATTTGTTCTTTTTAATTTTAGTCTGTCTAGACACTTTTGCAGCACCCCTTTCTGGAAGGACGTTGTGCCAGCAGCTCTGGAGCAGCACCACACTTCTCTGGTGAGAAATGTGTAGCAGACACAGTGTGGAGGTGGCCTGGTGTGCTCCAAGTCAACATTTCACCTACCCAGTGCAGGGTTTGGCACTGGTAGTCGCTGGTTTTTGGTGGAGAGGTGGCAGAGGGGATTCACAGCAGGATTTCTTCCTGCTAGAGGGGGAGCAAGTTTATTGTTTCCCCCAGTTTTGACTATCAGTTGGAGAACGATGGCTGGTGTCAAAGCAGTGTTTCTGTGGTAGTTTTTCTCTCCAGCAGAGGATGACACATCTCTCTTTGTGGGCAAGAAGGTCTTTCTCCTGGATTTAAAGGCCATTTGTTAGTCTCGTGGTTATTATTACAATCAGTCCTTCCTCCCATGTTGTCAGTATTTACCACTCAGCCTTTAGCTTCTCTGTGTTTTCTCCCACACTGAGTCACTTGGCGTAGGAGCGGTACCTCTCCAGCCTTCTTCGCACTCACGACGAGGCACACGCGAGACCTAGTTTTTACAAAATCCTCAGATTTGCTGGCCATGGTTAAGCTGGTGATTAGCTAGGACTGGGTTTTCTCCACTTCCATTCCCTTGTCTATTCCCAAATTACTCAGCAGGGTTGTCTCTAACTGTGTTTGTCAAGAGCGCAACACCGAAGGCCATGACTCGGGCTGGGGCTCAGGAGCAG
>WUAM01000395.1:15031766-15041814 GCA_024336885.1 Actenoides hombroni
AACGTGGGAAGGGGGGACAAGTGTAGACGAAAAAACATGTGGGGGGTGTTTTTTTGTTCCCCCCCCCCCCCCCCCCCCCGGCTGATAGTCGTGACCTTGTTAAAAAGAACGGTCTGCTTCAGAGACTGCACGTGGTCAGTTTTAAGTGTAGGGAGGAACCGAATGTGGCTTTTATTTTTCCATCTGATAAATTGCCAATTGCAGGTTTTACTTACAGAACGCTCTGAGTAGTCTGAGAAGAACACGATCACCTTGATATTATATTTATGAGTAAAAATGGTACGAGGCAAAGAAAGCTCTTAGCTCGCATGTAAAGAAGACTTCTAATGCAGTTTTTGCTTCCAGGAATGCACCATTACTCCTGGCAGGGAAGGGACACATTAGCAGGCTTGACAGGAGGACTGAAATGCCTCGGGGCACTCAGGAGCTTGCAGGGGCAATTTGACATCATGCTTTTTTGACAGGTGTCACGAGCTCAGTGCTGGGACATCTGCAGAGTAAGGAAGGGTTGGAGACATTTGAAACGGAGAAAAGCCCCTGCACCTTGCTGTGGTGATGGTGGGAGCACCTCTGGGGCACTCTGAGCAGAGCCTACGCGTTCAGAAGTGCTGGGGTCTATTCTGCTGGAGCCTGTGGTGGCAACCAAGTCACAGTCATGCCTGGAGAATTATGTCCTGAACGCACAGGCTGCCAGTAGTGCTGGCTGTAGTTAAAGAAGCAGAGTTTGAGTGCATTTCTCCCCCTTTCTGAGTGCCAGTTCCTGGACTGCTGGGTCTGAAGCAGATCCCTGCAGGGGCTCTGGCCACGACAAGGCATTTTGGCTCTCTGGTATAACGCAACCGCTCGGGAAGCAGAGTCGGCTGGAGGCGAAGCACCAAAGCGCTCCCAGGAATGTTCCTTCTGAAGGAGAGACTCGGAGTGCTTGTGGTCTCCTCCCTGGCTCCTCCTCTCCCAGCGTAAATGTTACCTTTGTATGTTTATAACCAAAATAAAACTGCAGCTCCTGAAAGCTGTAATTTGTACTTGGGGGAACATAATGTTTGTGTTTAGCTACTGCAGGGGTTGTACCAAAGCAGGGTGACAGAGGTCTGAAGTGTTTGGGATGATGATGGCTGGCAACAGACTCCGCCTTTAGGGCCTACTAAACCCAGCTTTAGTTAAGCAGTATCAATGATAAACAAACTGCCAGGGAAGACTGGTTTTACTGTGAGGAAGAGGACCCCACCTCCTGCAGCAGGAGAGACCATCCTCCCTCAGTTCCTGCTCTTCCCCTTCCCACAAACCAAGCCAAGAGAGCCTGGCCGCAGTCTTCCAAGCTGTGACATTGGAGACTTCCATCCCATCTGGGGAAGGCAATAGAGGGAAGGAGCGGTATACAGCCAGTCCACAAAGGCAGGCTTATCTCGGGAGATGCCGTGTAGGCTTAAAGGGAGTGGAAAAGGGAAATCAGGGAAAACAGGACACTAAGGTAAACTACATTTTTAAAATGTCTGAGTTGGAAATCTGCCAGATAGCGTGTCCACTGTTGGGTTTGTAATGACTGCAGTATGTTTCCTCTTTTCCTTCTTGGTAAGTGGGCTGTGTTTGTTTCCTTTCTGGAGAGTGGTGAGGGACTGCAGTTCCCTGCAGTGCATGTTGGATAGTGAGCTGGAGCTGCCTGTGAATGTGACATCTTCCAATTCCTGGCATCATCATTTGGGCCTTTTCATCTCGGGGAAAGATGCAGTGTTGCGTTTCATTTGGTTTCCTCAAAGAGGATACTTAGGGATGGGCTGGAAAGCTGAAGGCCTCACAGAAAGCTTCTCAGCAGCGCAGGTAGAAAGGATGTTGAAGCCTTGTCAGCAGAGAGCTGCCTTTGTCTGTTATCATCTCCGCATGGTCATCCTGAGTGTTGTGTTCAGTGTTGTACCTGGAAATAATTTGGGAAACCTGCCAATTCATTTTAGGGGGAAAGGTGCCAACATAAACTTGAGACAGGATCTGGTGGTTTTGCACAGTATTCTCCAATACCTTTCCAGGGATATTTTGCCAGGAGAAACAGAAGATTTAGGAAAAAACATGAAAAGGGACAGTGACTTGCCTTGACTGTAAAGCTCCTGCCCAAGTAAAGAGTGTTGCTGAGGAGGTGCAGCTTGAGAAGCAAGGGAAAGAGACTTGCTTGTAGGGGACAAGAGCCTGAAAAGAAGATTCTTTCTGAGGTCCTGGAGTCAGACAGGGCTCAACAGGTCCCTTCCCATCTTCCACCTCCTTCAGGAAGAGTAGAGCTTCTCCTGGCCTGTGTTTCTTCTAACGTTTCATCACAGTGCCCAACCTCTGCTTTTTATCAGCCTGCTTAGAGTAACAAAGCCTGCAGGTACCTGTACAGGATATTTCTGTGAAGGCACATCCTGGTGTCTTATCATATAGTTAGTTCCTTTAACAATAGTCTTGTGCACAGAAACATCTTGAATTAACCATGCTGGCTGCTTGGATGCGGGAAAGTTGTCATATCTCCCAGGAATACCAAAACATTGCATTCCTTCTAGGCTATTTTCTGGCTGCTTTGCTATTAATAACTTTGCCCTGAAATAGCACTTTCATATTGCAGCATATTAAAATCCAGAACAACTAGGTGGGTGTCCTCAGTCAACAGACTGAAGACAGTGAGCCAGCGCGAGGGCTCTGGTTGTGTAAAGTGGCTCACAGAGGTGTGCTGACTCTGAGCAGCCGGTGATCTGACCTGCTGAGCTTTATCCAGTCAATAAATGGCAGGGCTCTTATTGGGATGCCCTGGCTTCCCGTGCCGCACTGCAGCCGACAGCCGTACAGCCCGCTCCAAACGGCACCGACACGAGGCTGACCTTGTGCTCCTTTCCTGAGGCCTGAGCACTGCCTCATCCCGCTCCAACGGCGCACCTTGAGCTGCTAATGACACGCACAAAAGGCCCTGCCAAATCTCCTTTCTGTTTGATCTAATGCATTTTGGGGATGCAAGTCTTCTCCGATGCCTGCGAGCACTGAGCGGCTGGGCCGATCCTAGCAGGTACTTCACCGATGTGCTTTGGCAGGTGGCTCTTAAAGAGGACCGTGCTGCTTTTATCGGGTTGCATAGCAGCCTAAGGGGGGTGAGATTTGAGAGAGAGAGAGAGAGAGAAGAGATTTGAAGGCTGATCAACATCCCTAGAGGCTAGAGTTTTGGAGCAAGTGCCTTGGCAGAGCAGCGTGGAAAAGAAAAGCTGTGGAAAACCGTCCTTGGCTGTAAAGCAGCATCCTTTGGAGGTCACCTGACTGTTGAGGGAGAGACAAGTTTACCTGCAGCAGGGCATTCAGGTGTGAGGGCTGTTGTTCCTGGGCACAGGTGATGAAACCTCTGACCTAGAAGTGGCAGAAACCAGTTTGTGAATACCTCCATACAGACTGCCCGTATTTTAAAAATACATAAATAAATAAATAAATAAAAGAGGAAAAAGAAACCAAGCTAAGTATCAGAATGTCTGAAGTTGAATGTTGTTTTTAAATTCTTCCCATTTTTCCACTTGGGTCACATTGTTCCTAATAAAGTAGACAAGATTTGTAATATAAAATAACCATCTCCAGCCGTCAAAGAACATGTCAAATTCTGCTTCACGCAAGCCACAGAGTTAAATGGTGCTAATCAAGAGCAGAATTTCATGGAGTTTTTGAGTGTTGGCAAGGTCCTCAGCTGATGTAAACAGGAACCATGAAATCAAGGCTGCTCTGTGCTGATTTACCCCAGCTGAGAATCCGGTTGTGTTTCCCATTGCTTTGTTTCTAGTCTAAGGATTTTTTTTTCTCAGTGAAACTCAAGTCTGTTGTCTTCTATTTTCCTCGCCCAGACTGGTGTATTTATCACAGCAGCACACGCATCTTCTTGCTCTTGTAAGATAAAAAATTGCCCGAAAGATTTAAATAAAAATAAAAATAAAAATAAATCAAAGGAAAAAGCAGCCACTGGGTCTTTGCAAATGTGGCTTTGGACGGTTGCTGTGCTCGCGGTCAGGTTTAAACTTCAGCCAAACAGGCACTGCTCCCTGCGTGGCTGGAGGCAGGCTTTGGTCCTGTATGTTTATTATTGTTTAGAAATGGTATAAATGCTCTTTCTATTCTTTTTTGTTCTGCCCTTCTTCTACAACACATTCCCCTCCTTCCTCCCGCTTCCTGTTTCCCAGACAGATCCCCACCTCTTCCTCCCCACAGCCAAAAATAATACAAAAGGGAACACACAAAAGGTTTTTTGAGCCGTGAGATGTGATAATGAATGGGCATCGTGTACAGGGTAGATACAGTAGTCCCAGCGCAAAAACGTCGATCGGGCAAAGTCCAGATGAGGAATTGCATGGGGCCGGGTTCGGAATCCAGCGTTCCGCGTTCTCTCGTTTCATACGTTTTTAGGTCAGAGCAGAAGAGAGGACTCACAACCCAGGACTCTTAGGACACGTACCATAAATTGAGTGTATTGATCACATCTCCAGGTTTGATTTCATAAGCGAATTGTAAAGAACCGTGCTTACGAGTAGATAGTGTTGCCTGAAACTGCACGAATGCCACTGGTGGAGATGTCCGTGTGAGCTACGGAGCAGGAAATGTTAAGCTAGCTCTGGATGTTAATGAAACATCTCTAACGAGTACATTTTTTTTTTTATTCATGATCCTATCCAGAGTAATTACAAGGAATCCAATTCTGCTGTGTAACCTCACTGCAATACTTTGTAAGGATGAATCTTAATTGAGGATCAAGACCTAAAATATCGCTCTGCTTTGTACATTCCACAGCCATCAGCATTTGCTCTTGCAGATTCGTTTCCTGTGAGAAGTTTACCACACTCTAGAGCATGCTTTGAACCCTACCCTTTGATTTCAGTGGACTGGCAATCCAAGGAGCTAACGGTGCCTTTTTTTTCTATTTTTAATGCTAAATTAAAGCTGCTTCCAAACCGGATGGCAACAGGTTAAATACGCACTTGGGGAAGTTTGGGGAAAAGTTTGCAGCGAGGGCCAGTAGCCAGCTCAGTCAAAGCCATCCAAGGCTGTTAGAGAAACAAATGATCTCTTCAGAAAGGTTTTTGAAACGTGCTTACGTTAGGTATGTATCATCACTTCTCAAATGGTCATTTTAGGGCTACTTGCTGTCTGGAGAGGATGGCAGCATGCGGGGCATGTGCTGGTGTACAAGCACACATGGGTTTTTATCGTATTTTGATACTAGCACAATGGACTGCCTGCACATTTGAATTCTTGATTTGGCTATCCTTAATCCTTTGCTGACATTGATGCTATTTTTTGTTGTTGTGACTGGTTGCAGATATTTTTTCTATCTGTATTAAACAGTCAAAAAACAACAAAAGCCTTTCAAAGCCCTGGTTCAGTGTTTGCAGATTTCTTTTATCCCCCTTTTTTTTTTTTTTTTTTATCTAGATGCCTATCAAATTCAGCCACGCTTAGCTGCAGTCCTTTGTTCAATATCTCACAACGAGTGCACTGAAATTCTCTATGCTTAGAGCCCAAATACCACAGATTTTTAGGGAACAAATTTGGCTTGTCCATTGAAAAGAATATTTGTTAGGTAAGATATATTTCATTATCACTGAGTTTGGGAACGCATCTTGGTTTTGACTCCTTGGTTAGAGTTACGGGTTCAGACTTTGTTTTCTGAGACATTAGTTTTACCATCTGTTTGTGCTGGTGAAAAACTATTTTATGGCAAAATTGGTTTTGATTCTTTGACCATTAGAGGCTGATCAAAGTCTTTGATAACCCTGGTTACATCATGCCCCAGAGCAACAGGAGAGTGGCTTGTGTTTCTATGAAGGCAGTGATTCTGTCCTTTAAGTAAACCCACAGAACTTTTTACATTACAATTGATCTTTGCTCAATGTGGTTGAGGCTTCTGATTTCAGAATCTTTTCTGCTCTGGAGAAAAACGCTGTGGAGAAGATGCAGGGAGAAAGCCATCTGGACCATGGTAGGAGAGTGTTCACTGAGAGTGCTGTCGTGCGTGAATAGCAGTGAATGGGCTGGTTTGGCTAAATACATTTCCTTAAAGGTTCATTCTTTGAGCTGAGACGAAGGGGGAAAATGGGCACAGAGAACATTATTACGTTGAAGAAAATTGCAGAGGTTTGAGTCGTGTGTAGCACAGTCAAGGGTTAATAGATTTGTCCACTGCGGGCTTTGGAGGCCAGTGAGACCCATTCAGCTGGTGTCAGAGCAGACTAGCCTGATGGCTCAGGCCTATGGTGAAGTTACCCCAGGAAAACAAGTCTTTGCGTATCAGACGATCTTTGCTGACTTCTGTGTGTGCCTGCATTTTGCACTTGGCAAAAGCCTGTCTGTTGAGCATACAGTTAAATTGATTAGCTTCATATATACAGGGGATTAGAACATGCGTGCAGATATTTACCACGAGTTAGCTGTCATGAAATGTCTTATTGTTGTACCTGAAAAGTGGTTTTAGCTGTCTTTTTTTTTTTTTTTTTTAATGAACTATATAACACGTAGGCAAGATGTGCTGGCACATGACTAGGAGTTTTGTCCTAAATCCTTTGCAACAGAAATTATTTGCTGTCACCTGAAACTTTTTCTTACTATTCATTCATTTCAGGCTGCGATATTCACATTTTACCGAGCGTATTTTGCAAAACTACTTATTTTTAATACTAAAATTCTGTTTATTTTATGCTGTCCCAAATGTTAAGCTTCTGATGTGCTGCAGCTTTTTGACAACTAGCAACTGCCCAGTAGAGGTTGCCAAGAGGCAAAGCTGGAGGTTTTGGCAGCTGGGTGGGAACAGATGACAGTCTTGGAATAGATGGGCAAGAGTATTGGGTTTTGTTGTTCAGGAAGTAATGAAGGCTTTTGGCAGTGGGAAGAAGATGCATCTTTCAAACCTTGTTTTAGGGTTAAGGACAAAAGTAGCATGACATTTCAGGAAGGCAGGTGAGTTCCTCTTACTCCTCTTAACTTCAGGGTTGCCCCACAACATCCACTTCAGTATCTGCCTCTGGCATTATCAATGCAAGTGCCACCATAGCTCAAAGCTTTTGCTGTTCTGCTGAAGAATAAAATACTGACACTGGGCACTGGACCTGCTGCTGCTCTTTGCTCTGAGCTTGAGTGAACTGCGGTGCCACGGAACTTAGAAGTATTGGTTTGGGTTGCCTTCAGGTTGAGGATGCTTTCTATTCCCTTGCAGTCTTGAGACTTTCACAGTTATATAAAGGTGGAGATGAGCCCCCTTTTTACATGCCAGTGGAAAGCAATGGGGTCATCATGGAGGTTGAAATTTGACCTTCACTGTTGCGTGTATAATTCTACTTTCTCGTATAAAGTATGCTGCAAAGAGAATCCTTTCAAGTATTCTAAACAGAACGGGTAGATCAGGCCTGCTTGTCAACCACATTCGACATTTTCATTCTCTGTCACAGCCTAACCTGAGTATCCAACTTCTTAATTAGGTTTTGGATAACTTCCAAGATTGGTGCTTGATGTCCAATTATATCTGCAGTAAAACAGCACTTAGAAGCAACTGGCACTTCCAGATAAGAACTTCCCATGATCTGCTAGAAAAATTCAAAATCAAGATGTTAGGAAATACTTCAGCATCATTAAAACAGAGGAGCCCAGCAAACATGTTGATAAGGTGTCTTCCCTGACTTTCTGCCCTCAAATCATTCTAAGTGTTTGGGCTTTGTTTTACCCATGGTAGAACTTTACTGTTGCCACATTGTCCTGTCTTTAGCTGTGCAAAATGCTCAGGAGTTTGAGTGGTGTAAAGACTTCACAGCATAGACAGGTGCTTCTGAAATGACCTGTGATTTTTCAAGAGCCCCTACGTATGGGTCAAATTCTGACACACGACGTGGCTGCCAACCAAGACCAGTTCTTTGCAATTCATTGGAGCAAGTTTAGATTTACACCCAGGGAACTGAGAGTTCATTTTGGCTCATCAGTTGGAATTAGGTTTACCAGAGCTGTCTGGACCTGAAGCCAGATGCCAAAGCTGTGTCACTGCAGAGACCCCTGGCCCACAGGCATGTCTTTCCTCTATCATTTTCTAAAGAGGTGACAGAGACATCAGATATCTACACTGCCTTGAGACTTAGCAGGTTGATGGTGGTGGTCCCAGCTAGAGCCTTCCTGATGGGTGCTCTGTGGGTGAGGGTGATGAAGTCAAACATCAGCATCATGTGTGGTGACTCCAGCTCCTTCCTATCTGGATTTTGAATGTTCTCGGTTCCACTTTAACCTGGATAGCTGCAAGCACCCTAAAACTTAAGATGTCTGAACGAAACTGAGTCTCTGCAAGTCTGTGAGGGATTGGAAAGCCTGGGGTTTATCTTGTTGTTGTTCCAGTTAGCAAAACTGTCTTGATTTCTGCTGGCTGCAGAATTAGGTGAGTGTAAGCTCTGCTGAAAATGGTGCACATATATCCCATCTCTACTACCAGAGACATGCTGGGTTTCTCTTGCATTGTATTTCACAGTGGTGGGCATATTCACTGGGTTTAGTAAATAATCTTTGCTTTCAGTAGATGAGCTCCAGAGGTAAGAATACAGGTAGATTAGAGGTCAGTCCTTTCTGAATTGGCAGACGTACAGAACACTGAATTTCCCTTCATCAGTGCTACTGCAAACCCTGAAAGGACTAACAAGAGGTGTCATGGTGTGTATTTTACCTGTATTCTGCTGCTGTAGGTGCCCCAGAGGGCTGAGATGATAATATAATGTGGGGAGCAAAGAGACGTTTTGAGTTACTGGTGCGTAGGCAGGAAACAGCTTTTCTTGCAGGTGACAGAAACGTGCCTGTGCTGTGAAAGTGAGCCCTTTTGCAATTGTATCTAAAATTGAAAAATCAGACTGAGCCCCTGTCTAGATTGCCCGCCTGCCAGACTGCCATCCTTTTCTAGCTGGCTTTCTGCGAGTACCTGGGGTCTTGCAAAGTCACGTCCTGTTATTTGTCAGCCATGAATCATCATTTCTTTTAACTGGCTAAATTGAGGAACAAGGTGCAGGGAGAATGACCCTTGTTAATAAGGGCAGATGGGTTGAAGTAGTGGGTCACTTTTTATCCCTAGCCTGCAGAACTGGCTTGACAGCAAACAGCAATCTTAGGGATCTTCTTCTGTTCCTGGAGGGAGCCGTCTTCCTCTCCCCATTGCAATTTTTGAAGTCTTTGTTGCTGTAAATCCTACAGGCACTGCATAAAAAAGTTGAATTCCCAACCAAGATGCCTGCAACATAGCAACCAAAGGATAGTCAGACTTAACGTTGCATGTGACGTGTGTTACATCTGTTACATCTCCTGCATGAGTAGTTAAGGAGAAGCTGGACATCCAACTGATCTATGTCAAGAGCAGCTCGCTCCTGTCTTGCGTATCCTTGGGCCATTTTCCTACCAAGCTGGTAGTTGGTAGTAGGAGATCTACAGGGGTTCATCATCATCTGAATCCAGCAGTTTGTGTTCATATCTCTCTGGATAGTGGTCCATATCCTGCTGCTCCCACAAATTAAAAAAAGAAAGAAAAAAAAAAAAGAAAAGAAAAAAGTTAGGTTTTGATGCGCTAATAACGCATAATAAAGTTAGGTTTTGATGCTGGCAAATAACTGTGTGGGAATGGAGACCAAAGAACTCTTCTGTCCCACCTGATGGTGCAGTGGGCTGGGATGGAGACCTTGGTGGTTTTCAGTAAGGTCTTAGCCTTACTGTTTTCTCCAGGTCAGAGCTTAAGATGAGGAGCTGGGCTTTGTTGGCCTAAAAATTGTTTTGCCAAGACAGGAGTGAAGAAATCAGTCTGGTTTCAAAACCCTGCCTCACCACTCCCTGGGTGCTTTGGGCCAGGAGAAGGGAAGGTCGTGTAAGGTACTTGGCAGAAGCTGGGAAGTGCATATGGGGAAAGATGCTTTGTTTCTGCCCACAATTGCCTGCTCTGGCAAAATGCAGCAGCAGGTAGGGTCCTGGCGGGGGGTAAAAGAAGGGCTGTGGCCGTAACCCCTCACCAGGCTTTGTCTGCCATGCAGATTAGGTGGAGGGCTTTTCTGGCTCAGCGTTG
>WUAM01000395.1:15041914-15054407 GCA_024336885.1 Actenoides hombroni
TAACCCCCCACCGGGTTTTGTTGGCCGGCAAGGTAAGGTGGGGGGCTTTTTGGGCCCGGGTTGGGGGGGTTTTTCCCCCCTATTGCTTGAGGGGAGGGGCGGGGGGGGGGGGGGGGGGAGGGACTGCATTATATTGTTTCTTTGAGTTGTTTTTCCCCCCCCCGCCCTCTATGGGGAGATGGGCTTGATCCACTGGTTTTGGATTTCAGAGGCAGAAGGCAAGACATGACCAGCTGGTGTCTTGAAATGGCACAGGTGCAATGGCTGCGGGAGGGGGGGAGCCAGGAATAATTACAGGTTTCTGAAGCATCAGGCTTTGCCTGAAAAGGACTCATCGAGAAACTGCTCTTTATGGAAAATTAATGGTGAAGCTGGAAAAAACTGTCAGGCCCACTATTGTTGTCACGGGGTAGTGATGCTTTAAAGGAGCAGCACCTCCTGCTCGCCTCCCCTCTCCGGGCAGCCTGGAGCTGGCACGCAGCTTTCTGATCCCACAGCAATTGAAATTTCATGTCACTGTCATAAGATTTAATGGCCTTGAGTCCCTGTCTTTCTTTTCCCCACCTCCCTTTCCACCACTACTTTGCGATTACGCTTGCTTTTCCCTTTGGAAGCCTTTTCTTTTATTAGGCCCCTAAACCTGTTTTTACCCCAATGGGTGAAGGCTGAGTGGGCCTGAGTGCACGCCGTGTAATGTGGGCTGGATTCAAAAGCATCGCCTGGTCTGGTGGTGGGGGTTGTTCCTGGAAGACTGTGGGGCACGTTGGAAGGCTATTCCCCAAACCTGTTAGGAGAGACCGGATCCCCAGCTATAGCCATTCCTCATGGTCCCAGTAATGCACTTTAAAAAGAAAATGTAAAGACTGCTTAAGGCGAGTACTGCCTGGTAAGTGTCCCCCCTCCAGGCTTGTGTGCAGATGCATCGTACGTACGGTGTCGTGGCTCTGAAAATAGCCTACATGCTAAAGTACAGCATGTCTCATATGCAGATAGTATCATTCTGTTCCTTTTTGTCAAAGTCCATCTCTGCAGCTTAGGTCCATAATCAGCTATTACGTTAAAAAGAAACAACAGGCTGGTGAGCTCTCTGGTGAACTGGGGAAGTCGTTCCACCACATTGTATCTACAGCCAGCAGTGCTGCCTCCTGGGTACGCTGAAAGTAGTCATCTTGAACTACCTGGCAGCTTCCAGAGAGCTGTGAGTGCGGCCTCTTTATATGCCTGTTGATGGGACCGTTGTACTCAGGAGGCAGGAGTCTCTGTCTCTCCTCTGGTCGTAGGAAGCTTTGGTTTCTTGATCAGATGCTGGACTCTCCAGGTTGAGATGTAGTTGGGTCGCCAGCTCCCATAGGCTGAAATTTTTTGCCTAAAATCTCTTTCGTATCTTCTCTAGAAGTATCCTCTGATAAGTAGTTTTCAGAGGTTTCTTAAAAGTATTAGAACATCTCTTTCTCCAAGTCCTGTAAAATCACAGTGGTGGTATTAAGCCAGCTAGCCTTCCAGGCAGCGAGAAATGAAAAATAGCGCTAATATACTCCATTAAAAGCTTCTGAAACTGCAGCAAATGGTTTTCTATAAACAATAAAAGTTGATATTGTTGGTTATGGAGAACACTGGGCAGCTTGGTGGTGCCTGGAGGCTTTGTTGGGGCTAGGTCAGGACACCTCATAATACGGTGTCCAAATAATAATTCAAATAGGAGGCTCACCCCATCCTCATGCTGATGAACACTGCTGTGGAAGTGCAGGGAAATGTTTTTATGTGACAGTCTCTTTGACTGGTGCATGTTTGTGTTTGCATGCAAGTCTGGTGTCCTCCACACAGGAAAGAAACCCCGTATGACCAGACGTGCCAAAAATCCTGTAAAACCGACAGTAGCTCCCTTTTTTTCTGTCACATCTTCCCTTCTCTCAGGACTTCTAAACAAGCTGTGGTGTCACTGGAAGTTTTTCTCTGTCTTGTGTCTTAAACTGCTACGCTTCAGCGTTGTACTGTTTTAGGAACGCATGGGGCCCCAGCCAACTACTCTGAGTTAATTTTGGAGCAAAAGTTAATGTCTGTGAAGGAAGAGGAAGCAGCTTTTTGGAGAGGTGACTTTTCGTTTGTATGTGGTCAGGCGATGGGGCTGTTAGGATAGTTTCGTATGGACATGACTGTTGGCCAGATTGCACTTAAAGTTGGGAAAGGCCTCTTACCCATGGGACAATGTACAGACTTTCATCAAGATATAGTGCATGGTTTCTGGTTGACCTATCTTCACTTCTACCATAACATCCGCTACCGTATGTGGATATTCTCACACTCTGTCTCAGAGCAGCATCAAGCAAGTGCCAAATCCTCCTATCTCCCAGCATGGGACCATCTCGCGAGAAGGTGCTGGTGTGCATGAGTGCTGTCTCTGAATGGCTCTGGACCACTCTGTTCTCCTGCCCTAGGTGGGAGCTGTGCTGTATTCTCTCTCTAAAAGTGTTTTCTCTCTCTGCCCACTCCCTTCCCTTCCTGCAGACATGCCTGGAGTTGGAGCGATACCTTCAGACTGAACCACGGAAGATCTCTGAGACTTTTGGTGAGGATTTGGACTGCTTCCTTCATGCCTCCTCAGCCCCAGATGCAGAGGACAACATCCGACGGCTGGACCCCATCCTTTTACCGGTGGAGACGAGTACATGCGACAAAAGCACCAACATGGACATTATCCTCTCACGGGACAAGCTGCTGTCGGAGACATGCCTCAGCTTGCAGTCCACCAGCTCTTCCACAGAAGGCTACACAGCCGTCAACCAGGCCCAACTCAATGCAGTAACCTCATTAACGCCCCCTTCCTCTCCAGAGCTCAGCCGCCACCTTGTCAAAACCTCACAGACTCTTTCAGCGGTGGATGGCACGGTGACGTTGAAATTGGTGGCCAAGAAAACTTCACTCAGCTCCGTGAAAGTGGGTGTAGCAACAGCAACGGCGGGAACGATAAAAGGCGGGCAAAGTGACAGTGAACAAGGAGGTACAGGGGCAGAAGCATCCCCAGAAAACAAGAAGAGGGTTCATCGCTGTCAATTTAATGGGTGCCGGAAGGTTTATACAAAGAGCTCCCACTTAAAGGCTCACCAGAGGACTCATACAGGTACTTGTGTAGGATGCTTCTCTCATCTTGTCCTCCCGCCACCTAACCTTAACCATCTCCTTTTATTCTCATTTAGAAAAGGAAAAAGTCTCTTCTGAAAGTCCAAACTTCTATCGATGAAAGAGGGCAGTGAAAATATTTGGTAGGCCAGCAAGTGTACCCACTATTGAGTAGAACAGAGGAGTTCATCGTTACCATTAACCTGTTGGGGTTTCATGTGCCTTAGGGGACTTGCTGCGGAGTAATTTTAGGGTGCTTTAGGGATGCAGGTGTAACATTCATTTTAAAACCGTGGGTGTGCCAGTTTGGGTTTTTGGCGCTCGGTTCCCCAAGACAACTTTAAAAAAATCTTTAATCAAATGTTAATTGCTTCAAATAGAAAATAGCGTGGGTAGGTTTTTATTGCCTTTTGTATAGGGGAAAGAGAAAAATGTATTTCAGATCTGAGATAGGTGGTTTAGGAACAATACGTTCGTGAGGGAGCACGTGTGTAGGTATGCAGATGGACGTACCCTTGAGAGCTCCTGATTTTTTACTTCTCTGGTGGTGAAAAACAGTGGGAACAAATGGAAGTGTGACTTGGAGTTTGAATGGAAGTGTAGCCTGAGAGGGTATAAGATGTATGGAAAGATGTCTGGTGGTTATTTTGGGTAATATTTACTGACATGGCATATAAGCTCCACTGCGTGTGCTTCTTGAAGCACGCTGAATTGTCTTAGGTTTGGCTGTTCAGGATCCCCACTCTCCTATCACTTGTTCGTGGTCCCCGGTAGCTTTTTAGCTGGTGTTCATTGGCAGTAATAGCTGTGCAGTTCGCACGCGTTGCTTCTTTGTTCTAAGCTTCACATGTGATGAGAGATGATAAATTCCCATTAGCACTGTCTTATCATGTGGTTATTCTTGTTTCCAGAGGGATTGCTGTAATCAGTTTTCTCAATTTTACTGTAAAATGTGTGGTCTCTTATGATAACTGCACATTTAATTCACGATCTTATCGTGCAGGCAGATTCCTAGAAGCGAGGTTGTTCTTGCAAGGTAGAAAATAACATGTTGGACCAGTGCAGTAAATCAAACAAATGTCTGGGTTGTTAAGAGAGCTGCATCCATCAAATACTAGGCAGCCCCGTAAAAGTTGCATGGTCTGAAGTATAAATCATATTAAGACATAAAAGGCATTGGTTTTGATCTTTTTAAATGGGCTTTCTAGTGCTTTTGCTGGGGATAGCCACCTTGCCAGCAGTGACCTCACTTGTGATTCAGTGATTTGGAAGCCAGTGAAAGCAGTGCAGTCATTTTAAAAATCTGCAGCAACGCGATCAGGAGGCTCCTTGTAGCACCAGTGCCACTGTGAGCTTGGCCCCCACTGGGGCTGGCCAGGGGCATTTCCCAGCCAAGGCCTTCCAGCAGGCAATGGGGCTCCCATGAAGACACAAATGCAGAGCGTCAGAGCTGTTGACTCAGTGGTCTTGCCTGTTCAGATGTGATCTTTGTGTTCCTCCTTGGAGCTGGGAGTGATGGGTCTCATACAGCTCTTCCCGAAGGTAGTCAGGGATGTGACGTGATCGCCTGGGAAGGGTGAACTTGAGGAGCGTTTCTGGTTTTGTCACCCAGTAGGTGGGGATGTGAACAAAGTGCCCTGCAAGAGCACTTGCAGAAACCACAACACCTCCGTAATTTTGAACCCGGCCTCAGGTCTGGTTTAATTTTGTATCTGAGCTGGAAACCTTTCCTTCGGTAACATCAGCCTGTGAGATCTTTTTTTTGTTGTTGTTTTTTAGTTTTATGACTAACCCATGACAAGAAGCATTTCTCACTGGCCCTGTGATCCTTAGACTTTACATAGTGCCGTTGATGTGTATGTGTCTGCCCATCCACAGCAGTGCTCAACATGGTAAGAAAAGCAAGTCCACCTTTGCTGGCAGGTGGAAAAGACTTGTAGCAGAGGATGAGACTGCAGCTGCCTGAGTGCAGTGCCCACGCCTCCCACTCCCAGCTACCCTTCTGATCTTGCCAGTTAAACCATCGGTGGTTTAAAACAACCCCTACACTATTTACTATAGGTTGTTAGGAAAGCAGGAAAGTAAAAGACAAGAGGGAATACAAACCTGGATGAGGAGCTCCTGTGTCCTTGCAGCCATATAACCACTCTGCACCTGACCACATCCTAGCTGTGCATAGCTGTGTAGACAGCATTGTTTCATTTTGTGATGGGGACTGGATGCAGCCTTGTTGTTAAAATACATCTTTGATGGAGAACCTGTGAGCAGGTAGGTACCTGGCTCCCATTTTTCTCTGTGGAAAGCAGGTTGTCTAAATACCTTTGAACATTTACATCTTGGGAGCAATCTGAGTGAATTGAGGGGAGGGGTACGATAGGTTTATGTAAGTAGCTTCTCTGAGTCCAAAGCACAAAGTCATTCAGACTTCTTCTTCCTGCTTCAGTGCTCTGTTCCCTTAAAAAACTCTGGCTGTTGGATGCCTTAAATCAGAGCTGTGCAATCAAGACATTAAATCTGTTCATGCTGAACTTTGCAGTGGGATTTCCCCGCAGGGAGCTCCTGCCTCCAGTAAAAGAGAGGGACAGAGAGGAATAGCTATGGAAATTTGGGACTGAATTATAAATGGCAGGGCTGCCTCCTTTCCCATGCATGCCTTCAGGGCTAGGGACAAGGAGCCCTTTTCTCCACTGGTGCTTTGTTTTCTTCATGCTGTGAGCCGAGTGTGCTGTGGGTGGCGAATGCACCTAGTAGTGCCAATGGCTAGTAGCCACTTGGCTGAGTCAGTGGCTGAGCCAGAGGGTCTGAAATGATTGCGAGATATTTTCCTTTGGCTGGCAGTTTGTTAGAGTGTCATGCGAGAGCAGTCTGCCAGGGCGGGCTCTGTGCAAAAGGGTGCGAGTGCCCTGATGGACAAAGAGCTCTCAGTGTGGGCTTCACAAGCAGGGAGGCAGATGCAGGCTGGTCACCCAACTTGCACGTGCAAAGTCCATTTGCTGGATCAAAGGGATTTACTGCAGCGCATGAAAACAAGAAAACCATGGACTAGGGAGCTGGGGGGGGTAGCGCAGCGGAAGGAGGTTGCATTCCTTTCGTTCGTATGTAAGGCTGACCAGACAGATGCTGGCTGGCGTTCCTTGCTGCTGCGTGATGGGCCAGGCTGGGCTGGAGGCAATACAGATTGATAGCAGCTTGCTGGTTTGGAGACTATCTTCTCTCAGGGCTTTACTTTGCTGGGGAGCCCCGAGATAGTCAGACTCAATATGGTACGTGGTGCAGCTCCGACAGTACTCTCCCGCATCGCATCTGTAAGAGAATCAGGACAGCTCTGCAAGGCCCATCAGTGGTTGAACTGGTTATGAAACCACCTTCTGGATGACCTTCGGAGAGGGAAAAACAATCATCTGTGTGGGAGAGAATTTAATCTGGAAGGGAAAGGGAAAAACATTGTCTGGATGGAAAGGGAAATGAAAATATTTTGAATGAATTCAAAGTAAACTGGGCATCTAAAGTGAAGGGTGTGTAAAGGAGCTAAGAGCAGTGGTGGGACTGACTGTCAGAGGGCAGCAAAGAAGCCCCTCAGGGGACAAATAGCGACTGGGCCTCTAAATGGGACCAAAAGGTGAGCTGTAGGTGTGGAAAGACCGTGCTGCCAATGTGAGGTTGAGGTAAAAACATCTAAAGAAGGAGCCACCAGGACTGGCACAGCAATCCAACCCTAGCACATTCTCTCAGAGTTATTCATGGAGCAGACATCGGTGCAAACAATGACATTTGTCTCTTTGGAGAGACAGAAATTTTCATCCGGCTTTCACACATGTGTGGAGATGAATTGGCAATGTAACGGAGAGTGGAGAGGGAAGGAATTTGAATGAGCCAAACCCATGCACAGTTATCAGTGCTTCCTCATTTAGAAAACGAGCTATTGCTGGCAAGTGTCTGGGTGCAGGTACGTCAAAGTGGGGAGCTGGCCTGTGACCTATGGAGAGATCCCACATGGGATGTGGCTGTGTCTCCCAGATCAATGACCTTGGGAGGAGATTTCAATCTCCTGCCAAAACCTTCCTTGCAGTAATATACGGGGGAAGGTGTGAGGTGGTGTGAGTGCTTTCTGGCCAGAGATAAAGCATCACATACAAACTGAACAAGAAATCCTTCAGATTGGGATACTGATAAAAAATCACCCTTAGGGGCTTCTGCTGGTGTTTAAATTTTGTGAGTATCAGGTTTGGGGGTTTTGTCTGTATCCATCTAAAACCAGGATCTGATACAACCTAAGCATGAGTCTCAGAAACAGGTGTTGAGCACCTCGCATCTATATTTAGGTTTCTAAAGCCTAAAGAAGTGGGGAATAGCCATGTAAATAGATGTTAGGAGTCTACCTGCGATTTAAGATAGCACTTATTTAAGTGGATTTTGTTTCGCATTGTCGGGACAACTCATTTTAAAATATATAGTTCTTTGATCCAAAGTGCTGGGTGAGAGTTAACTAAAATAAACAAATCCACCCTCCAGGAAAAAAAAATTACTACATTTCCAAAAAATAAAATAAAAGACAGGAGACACAAGAGTATTAGAAAGAGCATTAATGAACAGGAAGGTTTTTGAGATAGGATTTAAAACAACAGAGACGAGCTTTCCCAAAGTGTTGGAGGTAGAAGAGGAAGCCTCTAAGATTTGGAAATGATCAGAAAAGACCAAATTGAGGAGAGTAGGCTGGATGACAGATAAAGAAGATTAATACAATGTAAAGGGATAAAAGAGAAAATAAAGACTTGTCTATGTCGGTGATACCACATGAACAGGAAGCTGCACTGCTGTATGGTGTTAATGTGGTAGTACCCATGAACTAAAAAACAATTAAGAGAAAGAAAAAGCAAATAAGCATAGTGCCAATTCTGCAGGATAAAAGGTTTTGAATAATGACTTAGGGAAAAACATTTGGGAGAGCAGTATAAGTAGCATAGGAGAAATGAAAGGCAACGTCCAAGAGTGTTTGTTGTACAGACACCAACAGCTTCGTAGCGAGTCCCCAGCTTTGTGTGCAGGGCTGCAACTCAGCGAGAGGACACAGAGACACATGGAGGATGCTGAAGCTCCCGTGGCAACAGCTGAAGCAACAGGTGAATTTGCCACTCAAAATGAGAGCAAATGAATTGAGGGAAGAGGGATGTGTGAGGAAGACCTCTGTTCAGATCTGGATTTGCCTTGGGGTACCGTTGCATTGCCAGATTGGGGAGATGTGTTTTGTTGTGGGGTTGGGGTCTTTTTAAGTGTTTTGGGTGGAAACATAACAAGAGTTTATAAAACCTGATGAAAGTAAGCTCAACCTCGTCATGAGATGTTTAAAACTTTCTGAGTTTGGAGCCTCTTAGCCATTTGGCAAGTTTGGAGGGGAGCATTGTGATTTCACCGTGGAGGGGCAGAGCCTCACTTCATTATTACAGTGAGAGCTTAGACAGAGTAAATGAGCTTTGTGAACCTCCCAGGCAGCAGGAGGACGGGCCCTGCCAAGAGTAGCCCTTGCCATTTAAAACACCAGTGCTGTTCATCCATTGCTTAGTTGCCAGTACCTGAGTTCTCATTCCCGTGTTTCTGCTCCATCATTTGCCAAATCAATAGCAGATTGTTCTAATGTTTGGGTTTGAAAATATAAATAGGTATCCTTTGTTTGCCTGTTTGCCGTGTGAGATGATTTTTGGCACAAGGGTGACCTAGAAAGTGATGTTTGCTATCTGTTCAGCAGCTGCGGGAGGGAGAGCACAGGTGCCTCCCAGTGTTATGGCAGACTGCCTCGGTAAGGCACAGAGGAGCTATCTCCAGTTTGTCTTCCAGTGTTTTCTTTATGCCTATCCACCCCTGAGCCCCTGTGAGGCACCCAGCAAGGGGTGGATGATGGGCATCACAAAGAAAGAGGTAAAGAAAAAACATCAGCTTTTCTGCCAGTTACCCTTGGTGTTGCTGTTGTCCCACACTGGATACGAATGGCAGGTTAACGATGAGAAGCTAAGATGTCCATTTGTCTATGATTTTCTTGTCCATTTGTCCAAAGCACTGGAACTCCTGAAGTATTTGAAGTCACACTAGGTCTGAATCAGAGATGTGTGCTCAGAGATGCTGTTTTAGGCTATGGTGGGCTTGCTGGACAAGAAGGGCCTGATCAGGCTGAGAGAGCTCAAAGGCTGCAGGCAGGAAAAGCCAAGTGTGCTACCCCTCATCTCTAAAGCAGGTGCTGTCTTAGGCTCTTCCTAAGCACAGTGTGGGCTGCTGAGTCTGGGTCACCTCTGGGCAAGCAGCCAGGAGCCTGAATGGTCCTCTCCTAATCCAGAGACTGCTTTTCGCACCCCGTGAAGATGTCATCCCACATACTTAGGTACCAACAGTAGCAACTTGCAGGCAGAAGTGGATGAATTACAAGGCTTCGTGGAAGCTGACCTAAGTACCGTGGAGGCGTCCACGCTTCTGCCAGGAGTGGTGGGGTCCCAAATAAAACCATGGGGTCCATGGTGTAGGTGGTGCCACCATACAGCACAGACCAACTATGAGTAGGTAGACCAGCTAGGCCTGCATTAGCACTAGGATTAGTGGCTGAAAAAATGTACTTCAGGATAGTTAAAGGGTAAGCTTAGGATGCAAAGAATGCAGGGTGAATTTATTAAATAAAACTGTCTCTGTTTTGCTACAGTTTTGGAGAAAGCGCATTTGTGTCTTCTGAAAACTTCTGTCTGACACCGCTCACAAAGGCCAGTTGGTTACCACATGTCAAGCAGTGAATGGTAATGTGCTGCTGTAGATGGAAATGAATGAGAGACAAGATGTCAAGCGAGGGCAAGTACAGAGATTAGTGCAGCCATTGCAGACGGGGGAAGACAAAATACTGCTTGGGACCTGCTTTAGCCACAGCTCTCCGAAAGTGACCAAAATCTTTGTGTCACTGCAGAACCAAAATCTTTCCATTGGTCAGCTTTATACATTGTAAGAAGGCTTAATAAGAATTAAAACCCTCTAAAACATTGGAGGCCAGTTTACAAACCCCAGCAGTCCTCATTTCTAGATAGGCATCCAACCGTTGCCTTGGGCAGATTTGCTCCTGAAGGCTTGGCCTTCAAAACACGGGACTGAAAACTGGGGATGCAAAAACTGAATGCTGACAAAAAATTTTCAGCCATGTTAGCTAAGCTCGTGATGACAAGCGTGTGTTTCGAGATAAAAGCTGATCCCCAGCCGAGTTCTGAAAGAAAGGTGTCCTCACAGTATGGCAGTGTGCATTCAGAGGCTTAGTGGGGATTTATTCCTTCCTCCCGTACGTCTGGACTCTTACCACCAACAGAGAGAACTTAATAGATTAGTTGGACAATTTCACAATGTCAGTCTATTTATGATGAGCATAAGCAATCATTAATGCAGTAGAAGCTTGTATTAGCCTTGGAAATGAATAATAATACAGGCTTGCACATCTGCATGTACTTTTGTTCGACATGGAACTGTATTATGGTTACTTTTGCATACACTTCCATATGGACGTTGTCTTGTTGGTCACCTGTAACCTTGCAAAGCTTTTCCTTCAGAGTGAAATTTTCCGCATTTGGTCTTTTTCCAGTGTAGTTACCATTTGTTATTTTAGAAGTTGGAGGAAAAATACTTGTTTTTTAGGAGAATGCGGCATGTGTATCGAGGAGGGGCAGGAAGAGCTGTCTTCAGTGTAACAAGTTCAGCTAAAAAACTTGGCCTATGTAATGGAAAATAGTCTTTAAGTAGAAGACTTCTATTTGAAGTGAATATCCGGGTAAAAATTAACTTGGACTAAGCTGTGATCTGTTGTAAACTTGACTTTCATATGAGTGCGGTACACATGATACAATTTTATCATTAATTCTTTGCAAAACCCATAGAATCCCAAAGGTTATTCTTTTCCTGGGCTTTGTTTGGCTTTTAATTTGTGGTAGGAAATGTGTTTTATACAGAAAACCTCTTTATTTTTAAATTTTTTCTCCCTGAAGATGCAGCATCACAGCAGCAATGGAATTTCCTAGTACATTTGTGTCCTTTAGTTACATTCATCTGGCAGCATGAATGATCTGAGTGGTTTCCAACTGGGTGCTTGTACCTCCCTTAGAGCTAAAGACAGGTAATTATTTGTGCCTATTCCAAAATCCAGGTGAGGAAACTTCTAGCTGGTAAAATTAATTATCTTTACTCTCTGCCTTGTGCTCTTGAGACCAGGCTGCTTGGTTCACCAAGGCTGGCTGAGCAGTGTTGCCAAGACCTTTTTACTGAGCCCTGCTCGGTGTGAAACAGCAAGGAGCTCCTGCACTGCAGGGCACAGCCTGCCACCTCCAGCCCCAGGACAGGGAGAAAGCACCAGGAAAGATGGGATCTCCCTCAGAAACATCACGTGCCTGCCACCATGTAGGCAGCCCTTCCCTGACACCAGGGCAGCCTTCACTGGGAGAACTTCCCAGTGTGTTCTTTAAGCCCAGGTGCACAATTTCCCTTCTGCCTTAATCCCCAAATCAAATCCAATATCTAAATGAATGAAATCATCCGGGGTTGTTGTCTTTTTTTTGTTGTTGTTGTTATTAACAAAACTGGGAACCAAGAAGGAATGTGTGTTATTTTCCCTCTGTATTTTATTACTGTGTGCTCTCTGTCAGCATCATTTTTTGGTCATCTTTTACTGATTTTTCAGTGGCAAAAGGGAGAAAATGAAGTGACACTGGAATGGTGAAAAACATCAGCACTGTAATAATTTGAATAAACAAAACCCCACATTCGTTAGCAAAAATATGGAGCAAAACCATTTAAAAGGTTAGAATTTGGAAAATTGTATTGTCTATTCCTCTTAATTTTTTTTGATCCATTCTGGTACCTGATGTAGGTGTCTTACATTTTACCTGGAATATTTGCCTTTAAATTTTGCCTGGAATTTCTCAGAAACTCTTGGCCTAAAACGTGGTTGTGCTCATAAAGGACTGTCTTCATTGTTCACCTTCTGGGATAACTTACAGAAAACAAAGAGGAAAAAAATATACTTCAGGGTCCTGGAAAAACCTGACCCAGTGAACTGTTGAATTTTTTTCCCTTTTCATCTGTTCCTTCTGCCGCTGCTACCTTGTCGTGCCTCTTTGAGCTTGCAGAGCTCCGCTGAATCTGAAACTAAAAGCCTTTATTAGAAGAGATTTTTTCTAAAGTTCTTGCCGCTCCTCTGGGGACCGAAGTAATGGCAGCTTGGAGCAGCGGAGGACGTGTAATTAGGGCAAGCAGCGCTGCCTCGCGCGATGGGGAGAAACAGGAGGCGAGGAGGGGAAGCGCGCAGCAGCCCGGCGTGCACAGCCTGTTACTAGGAGACCCCGGCACGAAATGCATGAGATGCAGGGTG
>WUAM01000395.1:15054694-15072863 GCA_024336885.1 Actenoides hombroni
GGCGCGGGTTGCACGCCCGGTCTGGCGCCGCTCCCCGTCCCCTGGCCCCGCTCCCTGCCAGCCAGGAGCTGCCTTTGGAGAGGAGCCGTGGGGAAGGGGGTTGAAAGGGGAGCGGTGTTTTGAAGGGTTTGTCACTCTCGGTGGGAGTCGTGCGTAGACCCGGGGAGGAAGGCCGTGCTTTATCTCCCTGCCTTCAGCGCTTGGCGTGAATGGCAACGGGCGGTGGTTAAACACGTCCTCTTACACAGAGCAGAAAATGGAAGAATTTCCATTTCTTTGCACGTTGCCTCCATGCTTTGTTTTTCTCTGCTTTTCAGCTAGGCAAGGGGGCTTTGTTGGGTGCGTATTAGGTGCTTGCGTGTGCGTGTAAAATGTAATGCTGCAAAAAAATCACTTCTTTTCGTGTCCTGAATGGCTACATGCTGAAGGCTGCTGGTTCGGTAGACAACTTTGGCAAGGCCCCTGGGGACTAAACCAGAATTTTGAAGTTTGTAGAACGACTGATTGGACGTTGAGTCTGGTTCTTAACCTCTTTCCCCCCATATCTAATATAGACATGATCAGAGCCATCTCTCTATAAGGGCACCGCTGACCTTTTTGGATGAAAGGAGCTGTACATTGTTCATGGAAATGTACTGCTTTTACACCTGATCATCCCTGCCCAGCTAAAAATAGGTAGAACCTTCTCACATTGTGTATTTCACAATCCTGTCACATTCCTCTTCTGCCCTGTACTGTCTCCTGCCAGCTTTTCTCTTGTGCTTTGTCACCCTTTCAAAGGTTTTTCCATCTTTCCAGCAGGTGGCAAAACCGTGAATAAAATGCCCTTTTCTTTCTTCCCCCCTCTATTTTCTCTTTTTGGGTAAAAAGAACTGGTGAACCACTTAAGCACTGACCACTGCCCCCCACCCCCTTGCATTCCTTTGTAATAATAAAAGTAATAATTAGGCTTTCTATTCTCCAACAAAAATCAATTAGAAGTATATTGAGAAATGAAAGGCTGAGAAAAGTATCTGAAATTGATTTTTGTAATTAGTTTTACTGGTTGATGGGTTGCACGCACATACACTTAGATGTTAGCATTGATCTCCAGAGGATGTGTGTATTAAATAGCCTGCTCTTCCTTTTTGATAAAGAAATGAACTTATTAATCTTAAAAAGAGGTTGATGTTGTGTGCCGAACTGCAGCTGCCTGAGCCATGTGATGTTAACTTGCTGGATCTAGTGTGGAAGTGGGGATATTTAACAAGCAGCAGGTCTTGGGCTACTCCTCTTCCGCGTCTAATATTTGACAAAGTGTGCACATGTAATGAGGGAGGACAGGCAGGGGTATTGAGGAGACCTGTCTGGTTAGATTTCATTCTTTCAGGAGTCCTTAAAACTGAATGTCCTTCCGCAACGTGCTTCTTTTAAACATCACGTAGCTCTTTTCATCGAAGGAGAAGAGTGACCAGTAACATTTTTCTCTTGGGCCACGTGCTGCGTGCTGACGTTCAACTAATTAGAAGAATTATGGCTCTGCTTCATTGGTATGCCATGTATGTAGCTTGTAAAGCTCTTAGGGACCCTTGGAGATGAAGAGAGCTACATAAATATAAAATATTGTTAATGTGATGTTCCACATTGGGCATCCCATTGTGCCGTGGCAGACTTTGTGATGAACTGCAAAGCAAATACAAATGCCTGCCTGGTGTTTCTCTGCAAGGCAGTCTGGGGGGCTGCTTCTCACTGAAAACTGCACTGACTTCTGCTGTTTCTGAGCGACTCGTGTCTGCACCGACGACATCCCTGTGGGCACCGGCCCCTGAAGGGTGCCTTGGATCATCCCACAGTGACACTGCTGCTCACTGCAATGGCATGGCCCCAGGCACCAGCCTGGGAACAGCAGGTCTCAAAAGGTTTTCTCAGAAAGGGTGGTGAGGAAAGTTACTAAAACACTCTCTGAAAAAGCCAGTGGCACTACTTGATGTTTCACACGTTTCTTTGCACAGATTAGGCCCGCAGAGCTTCCTTGCAGGGGAAATACAGGTGAGAAATCTTGCATTTAAATTCCTTTTTCAGTTGTAATTTGCAGTTTGCCTGGTTCTCCAAGAACACCAGTCTTGGAGCAAGCGTAGCTAAAGCTGTCTTTCGATACTTATTTTTAGACATTGAGGCTTTTATAACTAGTTTCGGTTTTGAATAGTTTTTAAATCACAGATTTTGAAAAGGAAGGAAATGTTTTATGTTTCTTTCATAAAACTTTTCAGGGGGGTCCCGAAACTATATGCGAATAATTCCTGGTAGATGAGAACACAAGGTGATACTTAAAGGCATGTTTCTGTTGTTTTCCTAAAGACACTTTTGCATGCTACTTTTGTATAGTTATGTAACATCAGCTCTTAAAACACAGTACAACAAATGTCTCACTTGAATGGCCTTCAGATGTGCATGTAGACAGGGTTCTGGTCTTTTTCCTTCAGTTTCTTTAAGAATTTTTGGCTAAAACAGTCATGCTGACAAAAGGAGTCCTGTGACTGTACCACATTTTAGTACAGAGGGATACCAGCAAGGATTTTGACTGTGATTCTCCTCTGAAGTTCATTGCAGGACTGGAGACTTAAACTACTTGATTAGTTTACTAAGTGCACTGTAATCAACCTATGTTTGTGGTGTGGTATTCAAGGTGGGGTGCAGGGGAGGGGTAAGGAAATACATATGGATGGATAATCGTAGTATCTTTGTTTACTTTTAATTCTGTAAAAATACAGGGTGAAACTCAAGCCTTAATGGGCATTTTCCCAATGACTTTGATGGAGCCAGGTTTTCACCCCACAGCATTGCCAGCTCTGTGATCTTACCAAGCACATCCCAAAATCTGGAGGATTTTCTTCTTAAAGTCCCCATTCTTGAAGTCTAGGGAATAGAGAGCAAACTCCTTTCTCTGTATTTCATAATAAATGTTTCTAGCCTGCAGTGCTACAAAGAGAATTTTAAAATCATGGCCCTAGGTTATCTACAAAGCAGAAGGCAAATGATGTCTAAATGTTATTGTTTTCTTCTTTAAAATATCATTATTTCTATGGGAGACTGGACTCGTGACTTTTTAACCCTTGGGGTTGGCAGTAAATAGTGAGATGTAAGACGTATAATATGCCCAGTGTCCACTGTTGTTGTTCATGACAGTGTCCTCAGCTGACATCAGGTACGTACCTCTGTAACTTCATGTTTCTACGGATCACTCTCTGTTGACACAGAGACTGTAGCAAATGCTGCCTTGTTCCTTGTACAAAAGAAATATCCCCAGGACCTAGACTGTGCCCGTGGGATGTAGGTGGCAAAGACAGGGAGTCTCTGGATTTTGAGAAGAGATAACATCCCTATCGCTGTGTTTTTTGGGGGAATATTTATTGTGAAGGCTTGTATAGGGTTTACAGTCTAAGTACGTGTTGGAGAAAAAAAACCCTGATGTTCTCTGTTTTGTGCCTGGAGACAAAGATACAGCTGCCTGCAGCTGAGCTGCTTGCTGAGCCCCAGTACCATCAAAGGAGAGAAATTCACCCCCAATTCCAGACTAACTGGGGTCTGATGTGTCACACTCCCCGTATGCCTTTGCCTCTCCATTAACTTGAAAAAGAGCCATAGGTGGCTATTTCAGATCGTGGCTTTTGATATCTAAAGTTCCCCGAGAGGAAACTCGCCAAGACTGCCCAAGGGTGGAAAATGGAGGGAGAAGTCCCAAGGACCAGTGTGGTGTCTCCTTCACAGAAGCAGCCCAGCTCTATCAGTCATGGTTTTTCAGGGAACCTGGTGTGTGTTCACCACACTGATGTTGCTATGATTCTGTACTTGGCTTTTTCATATTTTCGAATGATACATTTTAGGCTTTCAAGAGAAAGCTGTACCAGTTATTTCTTTATTTTTGTGAATAGATGTCTAATGTTGAGATTCTTGTGTTTTGTCTTAGTCATCAAAGGAACAGTGACCCAATTTCAGGGCTGCCAAAGTCTGATGGATTTTTGTTATGACATATAAGGTCTCGCTGCTCTGTTGCATGTTTTCTTTGCAAATTTGCTAAGGTCTTTGTCCTCCAGTTACCAGATGGGACCAGGCTGGATGAAATAAAGAGGATGGAGGGTCAGACTGAAGTGTGCTTTGGAGGTACTTTTAGAAGAAGAGCTACGTTGTGTGAGGTGCCATATACAGAAGTCAGAGAGCCTGTTCCCCAAGTATCTCAGTCTCGGGGTGTGGAAATATGTTGCAGGAAGATGAAAAGGTTAAAATGGGCTATGGACTGCAGGACAGAGCCACAGTGAAGAGAGGCTGGTTCGCAGAATGACGTAGTCACGGTGAACTCAAACCCTGAAGCATATCTGACAGGCTGATAGCATTTCTATACCACTATTCTAATGGTAAGATCCTTCTAGATGAGTAGGTTTCAGCACAGGGCTCTGTGCACTTGCAGGCACGCGCAGGCTGCTTCTGGCCGATCCTTGGCAGGCAACTAAGGATGGGCTTGTGTGAGTGTTCTCTGGTGTTCAGGCATCCCCTTTGGAGACGAGACTTTTGGTTGCTCCTGTTCACTCTGCTTTGGTTTGGCCTGGCTGGAGCACAAACATGGTTTTGGATGGCCTGTCCCAGGAGGTGCTCTGCCAGTGCACAGCTGGCACGCTTCACCTACGGATGGGCTCAGGCCACCAGACCAGGCTGTGGCTAGCCAGAAATAACACCCTTCAGATGCAGGAGCTGTGGATGTTGGATCCTGCTCACTCACTGTATTGCTGTACCGCTCACCCACCTCTTCTGTGCTGCACTTCTCGCTGATGCACATGCTGCCCAAGGAAACTCGAGCGTCGTCAGTAAGCTTGAAATCACCAGGTAGCAGCCTCCACCTGCCATGGAGAAAATCAGAAAGAGCTGAAAGCCACTTTCTGGGCTGGTTCTAGAAGATTTTCCATAAGCCAATGCGATGTTGTTTTAACACCAGTGCTCATCTCAGAAAGTTGCTAAGTGGCCGTTTGAATGTATGTCTGCATCGCTAGTGGCCTGCCCTTCCCAGGTGCCTTTGTGGATGTGTGGAAGCTTAACTGGCCCCATGGCGTGGAGCAGGTTCTGAACTGAAACAGCTGAGTATTTAACAGCCGAGTATCTGGGTATTGGCTTCTTTGTATCGGTCCCTCCATTGAGTGCATTTCTGTAAATGTGGATTTATGGATTTGTTTAAGCACTGCTCAGATCCTTGTGTTGAATAAAGGTGACTTAAGGAGTAGAGCCTTCTTCCTGGGAGTGGCTCACAGGCACGAGTTCTACATGCAGTTGTTAATTTTGAGGAATTGGAACCTGAAAAAAAGTCAGCGTGGCATAGCTCCTTGATGTTCCTATTTTTAACTGGATTTTGAAGCTCATAATTAATATGTTAAAAAGGGGGGGAGATCCTGACCACATAGAAGTGAGTGGGAGTTTTGCCGTTGCTTTCAGCAGAGGAGGATTTCACCATTTATCCTTTTATTGTCACTAATCCTCTGCAACAACGGAAGAGCAGCAGCCTGGCACACGGAAAGGATCCGTCCCATTTCTTCTCCCTGCCATTGCCAGTAGTGAGGTAGGAGGGCTCCCTGCCCCCTTCTTCATTCCTGTGCTTCCTACATAGGTGCACCTCAGCAAGATAACGCTTTCATTTCATCTCCGGGTAAGGTGAAAGCAGCCATTAAAGCAGCAGTTTATTCTCAGTCTTCACTCTCAGAAATACAGAGTTCTTTCTCTTCCTGCCCTCTCATGTTTTTGAGTAGCTGCAGGAGGGCAGGAAAATTAACCTCTTCGAGGTCTCTGGGTTAAGGAGATGTCTGACATGGCTTTAAAGGTCACCGTGCTCCTTTGCATTTATCTTGTGCTCCGCGGAGCAGCGTATGCCGGCGTGCTGTCTGGAGCACAAAGAGGGGCTGTCTGACATTTTGTGGAACGGGGCTTGGGTTCCAGAGGAAGAGCGTCTGAAAACAAAACTCAGCTCAGGGCTGTGCAAGGCCAGATCAGGAGAACTTGAGAGAGGAGCCCCTGCAGCAAGTAACAGTGATATGTGGCATCCCATGGGTAATCACACTTGGCATTTCTCATAGCCTATATATAGCGCTGTGCATTTTCAAAGCTTTTGACAAATAATAAGCCAAACTCGCTTTGGTCCTAAAAGCCCTTGTTTCACAGAAAGCCCAGCATGTTTCTCCTTCACCCTTCTGCTCTGTAGGCAACTGTATCCTTCAAACTGGTTGTACCTGCCAGATTTGACTGAGCTGTTGTCTTCTGTGTTTGCTTTGCAGCATGTGTAGCAGCCATGCCCTGCAAGGCAGTTTATCTGCCTTGCTGTCTCCACTCTAAGGCAGGCACTAGAGAGCGTCAGAGAACTGAGAGAAGCTGGGTTACCATCGAGGCTTGTTTACTGACAGCTTTTAAAAATAATGCATGAACTGTTCAGACAAAATCAGTGTGCCGTCATAGACACGACCAGGGCTGGGGGAATCCCTTTGCCCTGAGAAGCGGGGAGCAGATGCAGTGTGCTGGATAGGATGTCAAGGGCTGAGGTAGGAGAGTGCTGCAACTGCAGCTCTGGTGTCTGGGGCCAGCACTGCTGACAGTGTTTGAATTACAGTAGAGTGACCAGCCCAGAAACAAGACACCAGCACTTGGCTCACTAACAAGAAGTTTCTTGGGTTTTGGTGTGTTTTCTCTTGTTATTGTTTTGGGTTTTTTTCCTTTTTTTTTTTTTTTTGTTTTGTTCCTGGTTTGAGGTTTTTTGTTGGGTTTTGGTTTTTTTCCCCTGAAGAAATCCTATTAAAAGGAAAAAAAAAAAGAACACAAAGTTTTTCTCTACAAGTCTGCAGAGCTGACCAGGCAGGCACAATTAAAGTGTGGCGGTGTTATTGTTGGCTCAGTCCATAGTCCTGTTGGGCATTTTCCCATGGTGAACTGTGGCACACAACAGAGACATCCAGGCTGGCCCTTCTGCATTCAGAGACTGAGGGACAAATGGATATTTTGGTGAAGTCTTGCCAGCTGCTGCCCAGTCTTCATTGCTTCACCTCAGTGAATCCATTTATTGAGCTACTGAGCCAAAGAAACTTCTCGGAGGCCAGTAAAATGGCTCAACACCACTTAACAACTCAGCCACTCTGCTGTTTTCTCTGGGGTGGAAGACCACTATGCAGTAGAGCTGCCTGTGCATTACGAAGTCCACAGAAACTCACCAGAGAACAGCTTTCTTTTTTTTCTTTCATGTATTTTGATGCAAGTCTCTTGCCCTTTTCACTTTTTCTTACTCTTCTGGACTCTTCAGTTTGTAACCTTGAAATACATAGATTTCCCATAATCAGATCTCACTTCTTTACTTGCTGAGTAGACATACTAAATATAGAAGGCTGTGTCTCTGCACTGAGAAATTTGTCTGCTGTGACCAAGGGATTTTTTTTTCACATGACTGGCATAGAGAGGTCATAAGGACCACAACTTCAGTTTGGCCAGTGGTGGGGTTCTTAAGATCAACTTCTTAGCAATTTTCACAATAAGTAAGTAAGTAATAATCCCTTCTCTGTTTACAATTCCCAGCTTAGAAGCTTGGTAGTGAAAGTGATTTCTTGTCAGCATTTTATCTCACCTCCCTCTTCTTCTAATGCACCCATACAGTGCTGGCTGTGTAGGGCACAGTGACATAGAGTTTATGTAGGAGGAGATGTGCTGGAGCCTTTGCACCAGGGAGAGATGATAAATTTGCATGCACACAAATACATGTGCACTGAATAAGAAAAGGGGAGACGTGAGACCTTGGAATTCTTAATCAGAAAGTGTTAATGACTCCACGGATATTACACTGTGGCAGGTTTTGGTCCACAGAAACTTGTTTGGGTTAGAAGATAGGTAGATGTGAACAAAGTGGACCAGAATCAATCCTGTCTTATCACTGCACCGTTACACTGCCTTCAGTTTTATGGTTAGTATCATTGGGGCAGAAGAACAGCTGATAAAGGTATAGTGCAGAAAGCTTGAAGGGCCAGCTAATTTAAAGAAGGAACTGTTTCTCCTCTCACACTCACTATCTTGACACCTAATTTCTTGAACCAAGGAACAGTTTTAGTTGCCAGAAGCAACTAAAGAGGGCGCAGACCTAGGAGGCAGTGGGCGTGGAAGCTTGAAGGGAACAGATGTGAGTCTGGCTACACTGAGGTGTAAATGGCAGCTGGGGTGAAGCATGAAATGTGGTGGTGGTCACTCTGGAGTGGTGCACACCTGCAGTGAGTTCAGGTGTTAGTACAGATGCTCACAGGTACCACAGTAATTCATCTGGCGAGGGTAGAGTGACCTGAGAAGCTGACTGAAAATCAGGCTCCAGTGACACAGCAGGATAAGCATTTGTGGACATTTTGAGGGTTTCTTTGAAGAGTAATTGACTGTTTTTGCTAGAAATGGGAAACAAGATTTATGCAAGAATTTTAGCAGCGGTGAACTCTGGGCTCGATCTGTCCTAAGTATAGTGCCTCATAACTCCTAAGTTGTTTCCATCCCACACTGGCTGTAAATTGCATGATGGACTAACCTGCTTGAGCGGGAGAGAGGCAAGGTGGGAGGACACAGGGCTTTCAAGTTGAGTGCTCAGTAATCCTGCTGCCACGCTGACTGTTCTCTCCTCCCCTCCACAGGTGAGAAGCCTTACAAGTGCTCGTGGGAAGGGTGCGAGTGGCGTTTTGCACGGAGCGACGAGCTCACGAGGCATTACAGAAAGCACACGGGTGCAAAGCCCTTTAAATGCAACCATTGTGACAGGTAATGCAGCCTCCTACGACGGTGTTCAAGCAACGTGTGGACTTTGTGAGTGGCGTGGAGCTGCCAGCTCCCAGACACAAGAGACCTGGCTCCCATCAGAGGGGCCCCTCTGGCCTCCTGTGTCACTGCCTTGATCTCCAAGCCAAGGAGGGCCCCTCCATTCTGCCCCTGTCCACTCTGACTCAGGGGCTGGCAGAGTGGGAATACTTGCTAAACAGCCTAAGCTGTTTCCATCCCACAGCACAGAGAAAGAGGTGGGACCAGGTGTAGGTCTGACTGAAACCTGCTGGAGTCTGTTGTGGGCACAGAATTCAGGTCCATAGGGAAGCTCTTGTTAATACTCTTAAAGCAGAGAAGACATCCAGAGCGCCCTAGACCACTTCAGTGATGGACCTCTCGGCAAAGCATCTCTACAGCTTTCCATCTCCTGGTCCTATGAGCCTAGTGCCCTCACAAAGGCAGAGCTGCCTCTGTTTGCTCTGATTCAAGGACTACCCCAAGCACCACTGCTGGCTGCCTGCCTTTTGGCAGTGTGGGCCTCACAAAACCAATGGGCCTGGCAAATACATGGGCGTACGACATGGGGAATGGGGAGTGTGTGTGGCTGTTGTGCCACCAGTGTTCCAAATCTGTAGGAAGCCTCTAGGTCAATAGCATTTAATTTCTGAATTATCATTGTATTTTACTGCTGAGTGCAGGGCTCCATGTTTCCCAAAATATAACAGTGGAGAGTCAATAAAAGAGAGCAAAGGGCATCCTTTTCAGAAGCACAAGAGTGATTTAGGCACATCTTACTCTTCAAGTTCATGGGGTTGTTTTGTGTAGGATCAGTGATCTCTGCACATTCCTGCTAATTAGTGACTCTTTTTCTACAGTTTTAAATCTCACCCTTGACATCTGTTTGATGTGGGAAATACTCTGCACCTTCATTCTGTGTGGACCCATATATAAAAGCCTGACAGGTGCCCAGAGCCAGGGTTCCTGAAGAGTCTATTATGCAACAGTCATCCTCTGGACACTCAGAAACGAGGGGCCAGTTTTGCCTGGTGAGCTGAGCACCCAGCAGCTCCCAGTGAGAGCCATGGTTGCTACCACTCACTGCTGATTCCTTTTTGCAGTCCTCACTGCTTTAGCTGCTTTAATGAATGATGAGCTTGTCTGGAAAAAAAAAAAAAAGGTCATCCTTGCTTGGTGCTGAGCATTTTAGAAAGCTGGGTTCTTTGAATTTAGAAACAAAACCAAAAGAAAACTCTGCTCCCCATTCCCAATCCCAATTGATAAGAAATTAGGGTGGAGCAAAAGCAATTACCCCTGTAATGACTCTTGACAGCACTGACAGGATGGAACAATGAGCACTTCTTCCCCTCACACCCCCCAGCTGGAGATTGGCAGTGCCCTGGGTGAAACCTGGATCCACTATTGAGTAATCAAATAATGTGCTTGCATCTGAACATGTTATCCAGCTAATCCTATTTATATATATTTTTTAAAGAGGCTTAAGAAAATTACCCATCTTTTTAATGCAGCACTAAGGTTCTCTGCTCTGATAAGGAAACATTTTGTAATACAATAAAGGCTCTAGGAAGCCTCTGGGTACACCAGACCAGCAGAGAACATGCATGGAGAGAGGATGTGTGGGACATAAACAAGGGACCCCATCCTTTTATGGGAAGGAAATTCGATCATTTTCACATCCTGCCTTTCCAAGAGCTTCATCTCCTTAAGTGCTCTTCTGCCCTTGTCTCCCCTCTTCCCATCCCCCTTCCCCCACAGAGGGCTTCCTCTTGGACTGCCTTTTGTTTTATCCCTGGATTATCTTTTGTTTGCTTGGAATGAGGAACAGGATAAGCCAAGTAGGGACCTCTGGAGTTCTGCTTTTGTATAAGCACCTCTGTGAAGCAGAACGGTTAGGTTCTCTGTTTTAAACATAAAGCATTGCCTTTCTCTTTTCTTTCCTCTGAAGAACAAATTAACCACCCCGACCCCACAAAAACGCGCATGCACACACACACACACACACATAAAGCTGCAGGGTTTCTGTGTCAGGACAGACCATATTTTTAGCAGAGGTGTAAAGAAATACACTCAGTATTTTTAACTCCTCAGTGTCTTTCGGCCCTTTGTTAAGTATTCATTCTTCTCTCTCTGCTTATTATCCCTTCCTACCTAGGTTTTTTTCTTTGGCAGCCAACTCAGTCACTGCAGTCAAGAGATCTGTTCCTGCAATCATCTAATGCATTTTCTGCTCTTCAGCTGAATCTGTAGATGAAGGGAAAATATTTGTTAGTAAGTAAGGAGTGCAGGGGGTTGTGCACTGTTAAACTCAATGCCCATACCATCTGTGTGCGGTGGTAGGAGACAGATTTGTCTTTACTCTCACAGTCAGTTGTTGCAAGCTCATAGAGTGACAGTGCCTGTTCTTCTTTTGTCCCACTCTGCCATACCACTATTTTTCCTTCTCTCATTCACAGATATCTCTATTACCACTTACTGCAGATGCCACCTCAAGCCAGCACTGAAAGGTGTGCTTAAACCTGTCTCTTAGGTATTTAGACAGACTTTTAATGTTAAAGACACTCGTTCCAGAGTCAGGGTTCCTTCCCAGCTGGAGAACAGTTTCTCCTTATTTGAACTGCTACCCTTTATTGCACCCACCATAATTGACAGGAGTTGTGGTCACTCCCTGTGGCTTGCTGAAAACTTTAAGGAGCATTTTTGAGCTCTTTTAACAACACCGACATGGCTCAAAACATATGCCTGTTGTTGCTTGGAGGTGAAGGCCATACCTCGGCAATCAGAACATGAAAGCGGTGATTCAAATAATAAAGAAGGGGAATGTTGTGCACACAGTCTGGCTGCAGTTCTTTTCCCAGGCTGTTTTCAGATGTGTTTGTGTCTCCCACCTTCTGGCCAACATCAAAGGGGTATTAATGTCCACTGTGTACAGGTCAATTTGAAAACAAAAGAGATAAGAAGACTTGAATCTCTTCTGCTGTCCCAGCCCTATCCCAACACCATGCAGCCCACAGATCACACTGTTAGTTGTAGCTGGCAAACTACCACTGGTTTGAGTAGCACCATATGTACTGCAAATGGTGTGTGGTTTGGTGGCAGCAGGGGAGAAAGGAGAATCAGCTAAAGTGGTGCGGAAGGCAGCGTACAAGTCCTTAGTGCCTTCCAGACGTCAGGGATATGCTGGTTATGATCACTCCCCAGGAATTTTGTGCTCCAGAAACACAGGCTAGGGTTGTGTTCCTCACACAGTGCAAGCCCTCAGCCTTCTGAGAGCAGGAGGATGACAGGGTAGTGGCACTCGCTTGTTCTCAGTAGATATGTGTTTAGGAGGTAGCAGCTCAGTGACAGGCTATTGGGCTATATGCTCCTCTGTGTGTGTGTGTGGGTGCACACATGGTTTCCTTTTTGACAGCAAGGTAAGAGCACACTTAGCTGGAATGAATACATCCCACAGTAGAGAATCCACAGCTGATAAGAAAGGCAGCTGAGCAATATATTCTTTTTTCATCAGTTACCTTCCCTCTTTCTCCTGCAGAGGCTTCAGTGCCAAGCAGTACTGTGTTGCTAAGGAGATAGAGCAAATAGAGAAAGGAAGGAAACATGTTCAAGAGCAGGGCATTTATGTATCATGCATCACTGTATGACTTTCAGGATTAGGATATCTTATTCTAGCATAAACTGTCCTTTCTAGGAAGAACTGGACTGGGGAAGGATGATGGGGAAGGTCGTGATGGGCCCACATACAATGTGCAGAGCTGGTCTGGAACTGGAAGAGGTGTAGGGCCAGAGGTGTGGAGCAAGGTCTTGTCTCATGGGCAGGACTACAGACCAGCAAGCTGCTGTTTCTTAATTTGTGAAGAATGAAGTTTCCCTTGACAGCTTATCCTGTGGAGCCTCTTCTACTACTGCCACTAGTCCTAGAAGGAAAAAAAAATGCCTCCACTGATCCATAGCTTTTTCTGACAGTGTGATTTAGCCGCAGAATTTTGTAGGGACTGTTTTACTGTTGAAAATAAATGTCCACATTTACCAGCCTTACCAAGAGGTAACAAACCAAATTAGTGAGTAGGAGAAGTGAAGAATTAGTGTTGTACCATTTTATTAGGTATAAACTACCAAATACGGTACCATTTTATTAGCTATAAAAATATTACAGGGCTGAAAAATATACTAGATGCTGACACTGTGGTTACTGATGTGAAACAATGTATTGAATCCATATTTTTTAAGAGATCTTGCTGTGCTGTGACTCAGCATACTTTTCCCTGGTTTGCATCTGTAACAGAGACAATTGGAGACGAAGAGCCGTGCTTGGGTGGTGGTCTTATGAGTAGTCCTAGACTGAAGTGCCAGCTGGTGCATGTCTTTTTGGCAGCCACTCAAGCTGTTGTTTTGTTTTGGCAGCCCTTGTAGCCAGAGCGTGCTGCTTTCTCAGTTTAGACTGATGAGAGAGATGTTGGTCCAAGGGTGTATTTTGGCACCCAAGGGCTAGAAAATTCTAGCTGTGCTGAGCCTGCTGTGTTTAAAGCCAAGTGTCCATTGTCAGATTCACGCCTGTCTTGCTGTGCTTCATGTAGGAGCTTGGAGGAGGGCGGCCTCCGTCCTATTTTGAAGTCTTTCTTTTTGGTTTTTGCCACTCTGAAGGTATTAACCCCCTTGTAAGCTGCTACAAATCAGTAGACAACAGCTGACTTTGTTATCCACAGAAGATGAGTATCTAGCTTTTCTTGCAAAAGTTGTCTTTTTAGGAGGTTTCTTTGTCTTAAAAAATACACCTCTTGATCACTCTTCTCTGTGTGTAGATGCAGACAGGTTGCCCATGCAGGGGGATGCTACCAGCAGGACAGAAAAAAATCCCCTAACTATTTAACATCTCTTCATTTTTATACTTTTCTCTTTCTCAGCCTTTCTCTGTTTAGGGTGTTTATCCTCTGGGTGTTTGCCTTTAGATGGAGTGTTCTTTTTTTTGTTTTGTTTTGGCTTCTTTTACCGAGTAGTTCAATTTGTTCTTTTACCTTCTTCTTTCTGAAAAACATGAAATATGCAACTACTGCTTTTTTGGAAGGACATTCAGTGCCCATGTAAGAGCTATCCAGATTCTCACAATGAGCCATAGGGATGTTCTTCAGACCAGTATGGCTGGCTCTTTTATACTCTAAATCTGTGGGGCAGTGAAAAGACATTCCAGGTGAGTCAGTTTTGGAGGTAGCTTTTCATGGTTCCCTTAGAGCCTACAAAACCAATTACTCAAAAGCCACAGGTATGTGAGATTTTGTGTGACATTTACAATAGACTTTTTTTTTTTTTTTCAATTAGTAAAAGCAAATAATCCAGTGTCTTGTGGCTTAGGGTGGAAAGAAGGCAAGCCAGGATTTGCAGGGAACTTGGAAACCTCCTGATTTTTAGTGGTCAACATGGAGTATCTAGTAGAAGTTTAATTTCTGAGTGTCTGAGTCCTACCACTCTGACAGGCAGGCTCCATGTTAGGGTTTTGGGGTAGGCAGCCAGAACCACTGCCTGCTTATCCATTGGTTTGCTCTCTGCTGCCATAAATATTTTAATGACACTGTGATGGTGGGTGTGAAATGGGTTGGTGCTTTCAATCCCATTTCTAATAGGTATGATGTTGAAAAAATATTCTTGCTTACTGGCAGTCTTGATAAAATGGGGTATATATTGAATGACAGGGAAGAAAAGCAGTTGTCCTCCTGAGAACATATTCCCTGATCACTCTGGCAAGATCTTGGTGATGTGAAGTACCTGAATTTGGGCTGCTGTTCCTGCTGCTGTGAGTGCCCTGCAGCGTGTCTACTACAGAGCAGCTGTTTCAGAATAGTAATTTCTGATTAACTCTTTCTGGGGTTGCTCTTCTCCTGGAATATGTATGTTTTATTCTGAGTGTCTTAACCCACTTCCCAAATGGATTAAGTCATTTCAGAAGATGGTAGTCATAAGCCTTTAGAGAGGGAGTTAATCAAGAATAGATGCTTCGTTTCAAATTCATGCCCTACCTTATTCTCAATTAACTGGATGTTTAGACCAGCCCTAAAACCCTAGGGTCACTCTAGTTCTCTAGGGTCACTGCTCTAAGTCTGTCTCATCTGCATCCATCTACATCTAAATGTCAAAACATTATGTTTTCTTTTGAGATGGAGAAAAATGGCTTTGTGGGTAAAGAACAGAAGTTGAAAGCTGAAGTCTTGGCTTTTTTTTTTTTTTTTTCTTTTCCTGGTTTTACCACACTTCTTGTGTGATTTACAATTTCCTTGCCTTCTCTGTCTCTCAATTTTCACTCTTACAAAATAAGCATAGCGTCTTATCTTTTCTCAGCATCCTTCAGGGAGATAGCATTCATCAGCTTCTACATATTACCACCCAGATTCCCAGCAGATAAAAAGGGAGAGATATGTAGCCTGGGGGATTGTCAGCCTCCAAACTCTGAACCAGATTTCCTTTCAGTTTGGAGTTAGAAATGAGAATTCAGCTTTGAAATCTGGCATTGTACTTTGGTGCTTGTTGCATGTACTGGGCACTTGAGAAAGCTGGTGTCTTTTTTAAACTGGCATTGCTGAGTACTTGAGCAAAACTGACTTGGTTTATTTCATTTTTTTTGAAATGCACACAGACAGATACTAAATATTTGATTTTATACTGCAGGTGTAGATGAGCACTCTTCCCTGATGTTTGTCTCAGTGAAAGAAGAGGGAGGGCAGGAGAGGACCAGAGAAAGGAGAAGAGTAGTCTGTTTAGCTGCCGAAGAGCCAGGATTGTTGGCCATATGTGGTCACAGTGGTCAATCACACAGGGTTTGTTGGTGATCCATGGGTAATCTAAAGAATGTCTCTCAAGTTGGATATATATTTCCTCATGTACATAAGGAGGAAGGAGCGGGAACCTTGTTTTCCCAAATCCTGTATTTATTTCATTTCCCACTTGCTTTATTTTGCAGGTGTTTTTCCAGGTCTGATCACCTTGCCCTCCACATGAAGAGACACATCTGAATATCAGTCAGCTTGGCATGGATGTCAGCTGAGCTAAGTGTTGTGAGATGAAAGTGGAACTCAAGTTACAATGTGCTACCTTGCAGGAGAAGAGAACTTGATCACATGTCATCGTCTGTACAGAGACCACATGCTCACACTGTCATGCACCCAGTTATACTTCAATACATACATCGGTTCTTTATGCCTTGCCCCAGCTGGATGGGAGAAGATGCAGGCGAGGAAATGGTATAGAGGTGAAGTCAATGAGGAGGAACAGTTGCTTACAGTACTTCGTCCCTCTTGGATTTGTTTCCTGGTTTTGCCAGTGGAAATCAAAGAAAACGGAGGCGGCTTCCCTGCAGGTGGACGGCAGTAGGAGGGGCTTATTTAACTTGCTTCTCAGTGCAACTCAATAGGGGAATATGTCATCTTGAAGTTGCATATTTGTAGCACTAACTTTCTTTTTAAATAGATGGGGGGAAAACAATGACCTAGAAAACCAAATCCCAGTTTGGTAGCCAAAATTAACCTCTTGGTTCATTTGTTCTTTGTCTGAGAATTCCTAATGTTCAGTGCGTCAGACTTCTCACGGACACTTTGACCTGTCTTGGCTTCGGTTCTTCTTCACAGAACTGAGCTACTGAGATCCTTTTAAGTCAATACCAGTGGCCTTAATGGCAGTAGACTGTGGAGTGACACTTGTGACACAAATATCCTCTTTTTGGCCTGAGTTTATGTAGACTTCACGGAGGACTATATTTTTGTTGTATGGTTTTATTTTAAATTTTGTTTTGGCTATTGCACAACATATGCACTAGGGACTCTGGAAGCTGCTGCCATGATGGCTAAGTGGCCAAGAGATAAACCCCTGAGAAACAGCACCTAATATCTCTGTAGGCCTCACCTTATTGCCATAGCTAGGACTTCTTGTTTATTTGTTGAACAAAAAACTCCGAAAGCTTATTTGGAAGCTTAAACACTTTTTCTCTTTTCTCCACGAACAAGTGATCTTCAGAACTCCTTGTCTTCACCTGGATATCGGTCTGGGACTGGCCACACAGGCATGACTACAGGATTCCTTCCACATCATGTGAGCATGTTAGCCACAACCCACAGTGACTTATAGATGAATTATGTTGCTTTTTCTTGCCGTTCTTCTATTAACCGATTTAAAACATTAGACTTTTATTTGTGTAAAGAGCACCTGCAGACATTTTAATTTAAAGCTAATGTTTGTCGAGCATCTTACACACACAAAAAAAAAACCAAGCCAAAAATCCTACTCCAGTCTCTGAGTGGGAAAGCAAGAACCTCTTCCAAGTACAATGGCTTCATTCAGCGTTAGCCTTGTAAAGAAATCATCAAAGTCCTCCTTTTCCATTCATCAAGTTGATGCTGTAGCCCACTCTTTTATGAAAAAAGATGACAGTGTGAACAGTGGGGGAAGGGTTGGATTTTACATACAGCAGTGAGGCTTTTCCAAATAATTGGTCTAAAGTATTGCTAACCTAGAGGTCCATTTTGGCCTACTGTGTGAACCATCAAGGAGAAACGGAGGTCTCATGCTCACCCTTCAGTACTAATGATAATTTGATTTGTTGGCTCAAAGTGGATTAAAGTCTTCACTACAAAAACAACAAAAAACAAAAAACAAACAAACAAACAAAAAGTAAAAAAAAAAAGTGTGTCTTACCTTGCATTTGAAACTATTTGGCACTGGCCCTGACTCCAAAGACTGCATTTAGGACCATAAAAATGGCCTATGCAAGCAGGCAGGTGGTCATATTAGGTTGTATATTTTGTATATTCTGGGACCATCCCTACAAGATGTGTCTAGAAATGAAACAAAATGGCACGTGGTCCATAAATGGTTGCTGCTTTTTTATACTGTGTTAGCCAACTGCCCTTCTTTGACTGTTTTGACTCATTGACTGTTAAATATTTCCCTTAATTTATGTTTTGGGAGGTAAAACTGTACTCTTAGGGGGGGAAAAAGAACAAACAAGAAACTCGATAGATGTTTAAGAACCATCACCGGGATCCTTGACACTTGAATTCTCAGCATTTTGCAACCTTTCATTCCAGTGAGAGATTGAGTTTACTCAAAAAATGCTGTTTTTCCTCACAGTTTTCACAAAACACTGTGACTGTCAACTGAACACTTTGGGGACAGGGGGAAGTATGATGTCTGGCCCATATGGCATGAAATATGGACCAAAATCTAACCATCTTTTAGGGACAGTGATGTAACATTCATGATAAGAGCATGAGAGAGAACAAGAGAGAGAGTGAAAGAAAAAAAAAAAAAAGAAAGACCGAGAGAGAGAGAGAACGAAAATTGAGTTTATTCCAAAGATTTAAAACTAACTATACTCTATATGTGTATA
>WUAM01000395.1:15078863-15149678 GCA_024336885.1 Actenoides hombroni
AATAAACAGTAGAATGTGTTTGGCCTGACAGTGTTTAGTGTGCCTTGTATATTATTTCTTTATGAAAACGTCTGTGAACAATGAAATGGGTTTTACATATAAGTTCAGGATACGGCTATGTAAACAGTTATTGATGTAAAATATATAACTTCTAACGGTGCTTTAACTCAATCAGAATCACATTTTTGGATTTAATTAATTTTTTTTAATGTATTTTATAACAGTTGCTTATATTTGCACTGTATCACATGTTATTTTTGGAAAAGGGGGAATTTCTTATTCCTAAAAGCTGACCAGATTTGGCTTGTAATGCTGCTTCTGTTGGAGTCAGTGACTTCTGTTAGTTGACAGTTTACACTGGTTGAAGATTTCAGCCGGTATTATTTTTGTAAAAGACACAGAGAGCCCTTGCATTGCATTTTGCATGCCTACCTTTAAAATATTTGTCAGTCAGTGCTCAAAATAGGACTAGACTTTAAGGCTCCCGAGCACTAGCGCTATGCTCTCGTGCATGTATCAGGCTGTCTCACAGGAGCGCACTATTGTTCTCTTTTCCCCGCCTCAGTCATTTACTCTCCCTCTTTAATGTCTGCAAAATTGCAAGCACAATTGAATCCACCTGGATGCTCAAGTACTAAAAATGTATTTAGGCAGTAAAAGCAGTCATTCCGAGCACAATTACTTCGCAGTGTCATGGCATAAAATGCAAATTACTTTTTCAAGTCAGGCCGGCATCCCTTCAGTTTTTTTCTGTCTTGTGCTCACACAGTGCAGGAACCTCAATGGGCATTACATATGAACATCCTTACAGGGCTCATCTGATGCTAACTTGCTGGCTTTTATTTCTGGAACAACATGGCTCGCTTGCCCTGTTGGGAAACCTGCTGGGACTGTTTATGTCAGACAGAGAGAGGGGCAGGAGTCCCCGTCTGACATCTGCATCTAGAAGCCAGGTGACAACTCTAACCTACTCATTTATAAGCCCTCTGTAGCTAATGAAGAGGGACATAACCAGAGGTGACTCACTGCAGAGGATAAGCTGAATGCAAAAGGAGCTGAGGTGATGTCAATCATTTCTGGAAGGCCACCTGGTAAGTTGGAAGGCAAAAGTTACAGTGATGCCTATGGCTGCTCTGGTCACTGGGGTTGTACCAGATGTTTGATAATGGACATAATTTGTAGCCTTTGAGTGTATGTTAATGAACAGCTCTTGAGCAAAGGGCTCAGCACAGATCAAAATTTTGGGCTTGTGTTCCAAATGGTCATAACTGCACAGTGCTCTGGCTCCTTCAGTGTTGCAGTGATATCTTGGTGTCACTCTTACAGAGCATGAGTGAGTGAGGCAGTCAGTTTTCACAGAGGTTTTGGCATCCTACCATGAAAATACCAGACTGAAAAAAAATGGTCTTTTTGTTGTAGATTGAAGTATTCGTACGATGTAGGTATGAATGGAGTTATGACACAGAATTTGTTTCACACAGTTTGACACAGAATTCTTTCTGCAAATAGAATTCTTATTTTATAGCTTTTTTTCCTGTAAAGACAAGGTCCGGGTTCTTTCACTTTCTCTCTTCCTTGGAAACCTCTGGAAGCTTTTAGCATCTCACCTACTTTGAGCTTTCTGACAGTTATATGTCTGTATGTTGAGGCAAAGATACTTCCTGTGTAAATTAGTCCTCTGCCCTCCACCTCTGAGAGGGACTTCCAGAGAGCTCTAGAAAAACCTTTTTTGAAGGAAACTTTGGGGCAGTACAGCTGTTTTTTTGGCCTGTATTCAACTGGCATGAATTGGAGGAAGGATTGTCAGTTACAGGTAAACATATAACCAGTTTGTTTTCCAGTAACTTTCAGGAAATACAACGCTTTACTATCATACACTTTCTCTTAGAAGGAAGTAATTTATTAAGCTGAGGTAATAGCTGTCTGTCACTTCCCTAGGCAGGAGGCCGGGGAAAAGGGATACTGTGTAATAACTGCTTCCCTCTGAAATTGTTCAAGTAGCACACAAGTCACGCACCTTGGGCAACTCCCACTGTTGGGATGCAGAGTTCTCTGAGGAAATAAAAGAAAAACATATTCACTTTCAGGGTTAGACTGCATATGACCATCCTATTGAGCTCATCTGATGCAAACTCATGTGTAAATTTCATGTGACTTTTCTGACAGTTCCTCTCCTTCAAATGCATCTCAGCTGAAGTGGAAAGGGGCTGAGGAGTCCTTACCTCTTTCTCAGGCTGTAGGAGGATGAGTGAGCTCGGTGCTTTCTGGACATGACTCTGCAACACGTGGCTCTCTGGTGGGCAGCTTACTCTAACAGAGGAGATGCATTAGGTGTTCCTCAAGTATCTTTTACAAGCTGCTCGAGCTGAAAAAAAAGAAAAACAAAATATGCTTCCTATGAAGCTTACAAATGTAGATTTTTCTCCTTTTTTTTTATTATTTATTATATTTTTTATTTTATTTTTGGGTTTACCTGACCTTTTCCTACTGAGAATAAATAATGAGAACAGAATTTAAAGTGAATGAAAGTGGGGGTTTGCCACCAGAATTATTCTGGTTTTGTGCTTTTCACAAATATTTATCATACTTACGGTTGTAACTGTTTTTTAAGGATGTCAGCCAGTTTTGATATGTATGAAACAGGTTTTCATGAACGTTTCTGACCACCTGTCTGGAAGTCTTTCCAGAGGCCCAGTCGTAAGCCATGTCTGCTGACTGAGAGTTTGTGTGCCTCATTGTGTACATCTGTGGTGCTGAGATCTGACTAGGAAGCTGTGCTGTGCCTAATTACCATTGAGTTTTAAATTCCTCAGGGCTTTGGAGGCTCTTCCAAATGCAGTCAAATTTACCTCTATCTGCTGGATTTTGGCTGGACTTTTTGGAGGTGCAGACTGAACAAAAGCATCTCACACAGTTGGAAGAGGATAGGTGTAGCTCAAATTCAACTTGAGTTCCCCAAATAATATGATGTGTGGGGACTAGGAACCAGAGTCCAAATCCAGGCAAATGCCTTCTGCTCCGAGGCTCCTATCTAATACTTCTGATTTACTGAGGTAATCAGAAGGCACTTTCCCCTTGGGATCCAGCCTAGCTGGTGTTAGCAAACCTAGGACCAATACTAATTCCGTAAGTAAAGAGAAATATGGCCAGGTGGTACCATTTTAAAAGTATTTTGAGATATTCAGGAAGAATCTTTGAGAAATAAGAACTTTCTAGCCCTTCAACTAAAGCCTCTTAACCTTTTGACAGAAAGCCGCAAAATAAATACAAGTCTATAGAATTCAGTGACAAGAACATTGACCTTCTGAGGTGAGTATTTTGGTCCCTAAAATGTATGTTTCTTTCCCTCTCTTTCCTGTGACTTGGAAATATTCCAGCTAGCTGATGGTGTAGGAAGCTGCTACGGGGAATGTAATTTGGAAGAAGAAGGAGTGCACAACCCTAATGATCAGAACACCACCTAACACTGTAGGAGGCACGAAGAGCTGACAGAGTATAACCTAAATATGGCTCGTGAGCTGTGGCACAAAACGGCAGAACGGCAGGTCTCAGCTACAGATTTTTACGTCTGTGTAAGATCATGTGAGTAGCTCCAGGGCATTGCCACCAACACCCTGAAATCCCAAGTAACCGTTACTAATAAAAACGTAACTGTTTCCATTCTGCTTTTTTTTTTTTTTTTTTCCCTGATGTTTGTCTTGCAAACATTCCCTAAATCCTCTCAGCTCACTCTGCCCAGAGGCAGGCACTGCAGCAGGGCCTCTCAGGCTGCCCCGCTGAGGCCCTGGGGAGAGGTGGGAAGCCCCTCAAAATGGCGCCTCTCTCCCCTCGGACTTCCTGGCAGCAGCTGGCCTGTCCCCTTGGGCACCTTTTGGCATCGGCTGCAGGTGCCAGCCCCGCTCAGTGCCTGAGTGACTGGAAATTTGTGTCTGTGAGAGCAGGAGCATTAAGGTTGAAAGGAAGTGCAGGAGGAAATGATCTCCTCCCGTCAGGTGGGTGTCCCATACTTCACTAGTTTGGAGTCCCTCTTGCAAACTTTTTGCTGAGGCAACAGGGTTTTCTTTTGACAGTGCTGGTAACCAAAGAATTATAAAACACCACCATGTTCTTCATGGTGGGGACTGCTTTTAACCCCACATCTGCTTTTCTCTTAGCATTTCTGATGCTAGGTGCCTGCCCTCTCAAGGCATGGCATGGATAAAAGCCATCCACCTAAGCATCCCTGGGTCACATTTTCATTAGTAAACCTAAGAAGGCCATAGCCCAGTTGTCCATACTGTTAAATTGCTGGTATGGCCCTGTCAGACACCCCCTGCAACATCACCTGGGTATGGCTCAGGGCTGGCAGGTGCCCAAAGCCAGCCCAGGCATGGGCACCGTTCTGGGAGATCACGTGGGGAACTGCAAGAGATTTTGGTGGTGTGAGTGAGACATAAGCCATGCTGAGCCAGTCAGCCTCAGGGCCAGAGCAGCCCCGAGGTGAGTTTACTGGTCCCTGTGAACATGGCCAGCACTCTCACACAGTGCCATTCACTCCAGCAGCTGCTGCTGAGCTCCTTCTGATGACCACAGCTATCTGTGAGGAGAGCACTGCAGGCTCACAGGAGCCGTGTCACTGTGATTAGGTGTTGCCTGAAATTAACTGATCTGTGAGGTGACAAAGTAGCTGTGCTGATCTCTGAACACAGCCCTTGGCAGCCAGGCTGCTCCAGTTTAGTGCCTCAGATGTCCACCATGGAGCAGAAGCTTCAAGATGGCAGCTGTGCTAACAGTAGCTGGGATGGCTGCCAGGCTGGGCAGGCCTCCGTGTTCCCCTGCTGCTGCATGTGCTTGGTAGTAGTGGGTAGCAGGAGGTAAGTACATGCTCCAGGAGGAAGCTGGCCTACCATGGTGGGCAGGCAAGAAAAACTTTCAAAGGCTGAGCAATTTTGTTCAGCACCTAAACAAAAGAACAGCCAGTGGGTAGTTGCTGCCTGACAAACTTAGGGATGGCAGTTTTCCCTTTGATGTTAGTGGGAAGTGCATTGTACACATACCAAAGGGAGAATGTGCCTCTGATTAATTGGAAATCAGTGGCAGTGAGGCAGTGTGTCAAAAGGGTTTTGGCCACTAGTCCCTCACTCTTCAGAAGGGCCTCATTTGCATAGAGGGAAGGACTTGCTTTGAACCATCTTGAACAGATGAAAAATAGCCAACAACTCGGAGAAAATTTCTTCTGTGTTTGTGTCAATTTAATAGAGAAATATACACTCAGACTTAAATGCCTTCTTGATTTATTTTTTTTTTTTACAGAAGAGAAGAGGATGAAGAGGACACTGAAGACAAAACATGCAATGAAAACCTCAACTCAAGCTTGGTTTTAAATAGAGCAAGATGTTAGCAGAGCTATATGGCGAGAAACTGTACCAGGATTTGGAAGTGCCAGATTATACCTATACCACAGCAGACATTTGAGGTATATTTAATTACATATCATAATCTTGTATTGGCTCATTTGTAGTGAGGTGCATTCCTTTTACCTCTGTATGCTATTGTGTAGCACCAGTATGGTATGCCCATGGAATTCACTTGCTCCATGGCTCTAGCAGACACACAGCGAGGTGTCAGTGTCTGGGTTAATAATGTGGGAGATTCTGCTGTGAAAGGCTGAGGCTGGTTTGCTCTTTCCATGGGGAGAGTAGAGATGGTCCTCTTAATAGAAGTTCAGTCATTAGCAGCAAGCAGTGGGGAGAAGATTTTTACTGACAGTAGCCAAAGCCAAGAAAGATGGTTTGAGCTATCACTTGTTGTTATGTCCAATGATAGGACAAAGGGCAACAGATGTAAACAGGAGCATAAGAGGTTCCACAGAAATGTAAGGAAAAACTTTTTCACTGTGAGGGTCATGGAGCTCTGGAACAGGCTGTCCAGAGGGGTTGTGGAGTCTCCTTCTCTGGAGACATTTAAAACCTGCCTGGACACGTTCCTATGTGGCCTGCTCTAGGTGGTCCTGCTCTGGTGTGGGGATGGACTAGATGATCTTTTGAGGTCCCTTCCAACCCTTAACATTGTGTGATTACTGAAATCTGTGCTACATCCAGGCTCTAGGAGTTTACAGCCTATTCTATACAGAACTTGAGTTGACTTTGACACCAAACTGGGAAAAGCATCTCTCCTTGACCAAAACCAAATCCATGTAACTGTGGCCATTAGTTACTAAACCCTTTGTTAGAAGTACAGCAACCAGTTTCCCCTAAGTCATGGAGTGACTTCATCACTCTGTGTGTTCTGAAAAGAATGAGGCCATAGTGATGTATGCTGTGTGACACTGATACATATTTTGTGATGCCAATGCACCTTTACTCTCTCCTCTGGAAAATGAAAGCAATACTGAGAATTCCTTGTCAAAGGTGACTGTGAAGATCAAATGTTTTTTGGGGGGGGGTTGGGGGTGGGGGGGAGGAAGTAACTGTTGAGAATATTATTTCTTGGTAGTAAGCAGATTTTTATTTTATTTATTTTTTGCTGTATCCCTGAGTCTCTGTTGCCATAAAAGACAAAATTGTGTCGTCGTTCTGTAACAAACTCTGAGATCGGTGCTAATACACTGTGACCTGCTTAGGGAAAAAGAAAATAGATATGGAAGAGGTTATATGCTGTGTATCCTTGGGAGTGCTTGAGAGCATCAGTGCATGCTCCGGTCCCTTCCTTTCTTGGAGAATTGTAGCATGTGGGTGTTAAAGATCATGGTCCACAGATATATAGGGGAGAAAAGGGAAATTAGAGTATTTAGGTAGCAGTTATTCAATCTGATGGTTTTTGTAGAGATCATCTCCAAAGAGAGGAAGATGTTAAATTCCAGTGTGTCTGAGCAGACAGATTTTTGTGAATCACTCTTCAGGGCTGAATACAGAAAAAAATTCCTTTTTCTGAAAATTAACCCTAGCCTAGTGTCTGATCTAAAGACCATTAAAGCTGCTAGGCAGCTTTCATCTTAAATAGAGTTTAGACTGTAACCTTAATTCTTAGTCCCGAGTAGGAAGATTTTTTGATTAGAGCCAACCTTTTTTTGTCATACAATAAAATATATTTTTAAATGAAAAAAAAAAGAGAAAAAAGCAAAACAACGAAAGTGTTAAAAGACAGCCAATCTAATGCTAGGATTTCTGTCAGCACCCATTCTTTTGGCCCCAAAAGGAGCAGACTCCTGCCATGGTTCTGATCTTCCACACAGTTCTGATTTTAATAAGAACAGGAGGAGTCATAAAGAGAATGTAACATTTTCTGCAGGGGACCAGTCCATGCCTCAGCATTAATAATGTAGCAAATTAACAGTCTGCTCTCAGAACTGCTTCTTTGTAAGATGACAGCCCAGTGTGCCATATTTCCTACAAAACCATAGTTTATGACTAATATGCTGGTCAGATGTTACATGTATATTCATGTCACAGATTACCAAATGGCAGTGACAATGGAGATATTTTCCAAGCTTTACACAGATTTTTTCTTTCCCCTTTTTTTTGTTTGGTTTTTTTTGTTTTGTTTTTTAAACAAAAAGTTAATTATCAGTCCACCTTGAGCACTTCTTTTTTCTCACCTAACTGCTCCTAGCCCACCTCCCCACCCCGCAAGCTGTGTGAAATCTTTCCAGCAAGACCTACAAACATGTGATATCCTCTTGGATTGATGTTTCTTGTGGAATCTCAAGCTGAGAGAGGCCTCAGGATAGAGCACTAACTGACAGGGGGATGGCAAGGCAGTTGGGATTGTGTAGGCGTGCAGAACTGAGGAGCCGAGGCTGCTCAATATGTTTTTAATGAAACTAATAAATACAGCCATTGAATGAATAGAGCTGATTGACATGGGGAGTTCCTAGTTCCCCCTTTCCATCTGCAGCCTTTTCAGTAGCAGAACAGAATAAAGAAATTTAAAAGGAAACTGGGACGTGTATTTTCAAAGAAATGTTATACAAAATTGGAAGCAAAATGCTAGATAAAAGAAAAATTGTTCTTTTTCTACAAAAAGCCCAACAAAGTTTTCCCGTGTTCTTTCCACAGAAAAGAATCAAACCTTCTCTCACAGTTTCCAATGAGCCAATGGAAAGATCAGAAATGGAATAGCTGAAAAAAATTAAAAGTATAAATTGTTTTTCATTGCCATTTTCACGACAAGGAAAAAATTGCTGAGAAAAAATCAGCTGCCCCACAGCTTTAAAAAAAAAAACAAAAAAAAAAGGAAGGAAAAGAAAGGAAAAAAATAGATGTGAGCTTTGAAATGTCTTTATGATAATGAAGGAGCATTTCCAAGGGAAAATGCAGCCCTGGTCTAATTATGGAAAGGGGTTTACAGCCACACAGCTCTGACCTCATCTCACGGTGCAGGATCAGGCAGCACATTATCTGCACGGGGTAGGATGTGGGTAGTCAAGTTGTCAGGTAGAAGAGTGCCTGCATTTCCACATTGCTTCTTTTTCACTCATCAGCAGGCTGACTGTGAATCCAGTTCCAAAAGATGGAAACAGGACTGATGGATGACCTTGAGGATAACTAAACTGAAACCACAGTGGTATATTCTGAAGTAGGGAGCTAGCAGAGGAGCTGTTTGAAAATATGATGGCCAGAAATGAATACTACCAATGTCTGTATACCACAATAATAACAGGTGAAAGCAGAGTGTATGACAGTGGAAAGAGAACTTGACGTAATGTGCATTTCTGAAGAATGAGGGAGTGTCAAAAATCAATGGGATATAGTAATACTTACTATAATCTCTAGAGCAAGGACAGGTTAGGTCACAGTGGGGTGTCGGGCTGGGGGGAGGAGCCTCTGCAGCTGCAAGACAGTATTGGATCTATAGAGATAAGATTTTAGTAGGTGAAGAAAACCAGATAGTAGAATATTTATCTATTAATGGCTGACAAGAAGCAACTATATATTAATAGTAAATAAAACAGACCACAGCGTAACTCTGAACAACCTCCTCTGTGTAAGAAGTGTACCAAGGACTAGCTTGCCAATACTAAAATTTAGAAAGTAGGAATTTTTGTTTAAAAAATACAAAATCAAACAGAAAAGCTAGTGAAGAAGCCATAGAACTGCAAGTAAGGATATTCAGAGCCTTAGGCTGAGCAAGGATTTTTTTTTTGCTGAGTAACTCACGGTGATCACAGACCACATACAGTAGATTTTAAAGCCTAGATTACCTAATGCCTGCTACTCTTCCTTCCCACCTCACACCCTAACATTACACAGAAATATTTTTGAAGATATTCTTGTTCTGCTGTTCCCTGTTATATCTACCTCCCACAAAACTCTTATAGCAATAGCCCAGCTGTTTTCTTGTCTCTGTGAATGTATGCAGAAGAATCCTACACCATTGCACAGATGAAAGAGCAGAATGCCTCAAAGCATCCCTGAGCTGCTTAACCTTATATGTTGCACATGCTGAAATCAAGGAGTTAAAGAGGAGCAAAGGGGGTTGGAGCAGGGGCAGGCTGTTTCACAGAAGTTTGGGTCGAACATATGCACAAGCCTTTGTAGGGACAGAGCCTCCAAAAGTCATGCAAAAATTAAAAAAAGAAAAAAAAAGCCAAAACAACCATACATTCGTAGTCACAACAAAGATTATTTGCATTTGAAAAATCATTTGGCCAAAGCCTGACTTGCACTGGCTCATATTCTTGTTCTATAACTAGGTTTGTCTTTCTGGCTCTCTACCGAATCCCACAGATATCCAAATTAAACTGCAGTAGCTCAGAACAGGTTTTCTGTTACTCTCACTTCTCATTCTGTGTCCGAAGTAAATAGGTGCATGGTGTGCGTTGTGTCAAGTGGGCAGCAGAGCTGATCTCTGACAAGTCAACTACAAATGCATATTCCAGGGTCAAACTCATTGGTATCAATGCAAGTTTTGTCTTAACACTGGAAGTGGATCAGAGTCCCCTCTGGGCTAATCTGTAGTGAACACTTGTGCTATTGATAGAATATTCTAGGAGGATGAATATTCTTTAGAAGTACAGAAAAATGAGTCAGAAAGGAAAGAAACAGTAGTAGCATGAAAAAAATATTTAATTAAGTAACCCCCCCTTTGCCAGTTCTTACTTCTTTCCTTTGTTCTGGGGAACCATCTATTTAATCAGGGAGTTTTAATCAGATGAGTGGGTTTTGTAGATGCAGGCAATTAGTACACTGCTTGTCACAAGCTAGGCTATCAAGTAATACTCTTTGGGATTTATGCCTCCTCTGGACCATCAAGCTGGAAACCTTGCAATAGAATGAACCTTCATGAGTAAGCCTCATAAGCACATCATGAGATTATCTTTAAGGAAGTGATTAGAATCCTTTCAAGTATTTCAAGTGAAGTACACTCAACCTGAGATCCTCCAATTCATGAATTACATTTCTAGAATTGTATTGCCTGGAGCTCAGATGAAAAATCACAACTTCTGCCAACCCCTGGGCTGGAACACATTTCTGTGAAAATCAGGATCATTGCATTGGCTTTACAGACAACACATGTAGGCTCTAAATGTCCAATTACAGCATAAGACTGATTTACTAAAGTATTTTAAAAGTATTGGCAACATTTTTCCATGTTTGCAACATGTGAGAACATTTTATACCATGGTCACAAACACTTAAAATTGAATGGGTATTCAAGAGATGTCCTGGAGACTTAGGAAAGATAAGGTTTTACATGGTAGTTTTATTCTCCCTCTTTTGTTTTGTTTTCCTTTCTGTCTGTTTTTTGGTTTAACTGCTGTTGTGTGGCTCCTTGGTGCCAGTTAATGGTTTTCAAAAACAGGGTTAAGTAATGTATAGAAGAAAACATCAGTAACACTTCATGTTCAGTCTTATGTGTACTTAGTCCTCATGCTTCCAGAGAAACTAAATTGGTTCAGAAACGGAAATTCCTGTTAAAAAATTGAGAGTGTGCTGCTATTTTTAGAACTTATTTGCCCACCTTATTATTTAAGTAATTGCCTCCTCACCCACCTGCCATATTTAAGAAAGAGAAGAACTTTGCACAGGTGCATTATATATGACAAGAAAAAAAGGGGAAAACAAAACAGAAAAACCCAAGGAAATTAGAAAAGAAGGGGAAAAAAAAACAACATAAAGAAGGAAGTAAAAAAGAAGAAAGAAAAGAATTTAAAAAGAAGGTGCCCATCTATAGAGCTGCAGAAAAGAAGCCATAGCCTCCAGGTCAGGAAGGACTCCCAATTCCTAAAGAGGTGATTAATCATGGGCTTGAAGTTAAGCACACACTTACATGCCTTGCAAAATTGGGATCTAGGAGGAAATTGTGTGCTGAGTAGAACATCCTGATTTTATTTCCTAAAATGTCATCTTCTCTTTAAGATCTTGTCTGTTCTGTCTGACTGGAGAATTGATAATCGCAGGACAAAATCGATCAAGGCTCTGGAGCAACTGATTGCCAGCAGGTCAGCTGAAGCATATCCTGTGCTGGGGACTAATTGGTGGAGCTTCCATTGTTAAGGAATCTGCTGGAGAAAATTGTGAAACCCAGTACATGTACTTCTGATTTTATTAGTATGAGAACAGAAATTTGGAACAGATCCTCATTTTTCCCATTCATCCTCACTTGTAGGTATCTGAATGTTAGAAAAAAAATTAATGGACAGATTCTTACTTGTATTGTGGTGCCTCTGTATAGCTGCATAGGAGGGCCTTCACATGACAACCAAGAAGAAAATGGAGCTGAATTATAAAGTGGTATAAATAGCTTCTCTGTAAATGTGAATCTGACCTTAAGTATAAGGTTCTTCCCCAGAGTGGAAGAACAGCATTGTTAAAAAATAAAGTAGAGAGGCCTAAGTTCAGGAATGTAATTTCTTTGCAGACGCTCGTCATGGAAAAATAGAAGGCAAAACTTGTTAGGAAAAGACAGTGTGATACATAAAACCATTTAGCCGCAGGTAAATGAGGAGTAGCTCTCCTGAAATCAACAGATTGGTGTACATTGAGCCTGGAGCAAGATAGAACTCCAAGATAACATTTGATCAAGTTACCTCCCTTATTAGAGGGATTGTCGGCTCCAGCCTGCAGCACACAAGGATAAAGGGAAAATGCTTGAGAGCTAATTAACAAGTTACCAGCTGAGTGGGTCTCATTATTTTGAAATGTAAATGCTTTTGTTGATTAAATCTGGACCATTAGCTCCGCTCAGTGATAGAGGAAGTTTCATCAGACGTGAAAAAGGAGGAAGCAAGGAGGTTTTGGTGTTGTGATGGCTATTGAAATAGCTTATCCGTTGGGGAATGTCCCAAGAATGTACAGAGAGCTGAAAACATGAGCTTTTTTATTTTAATTTGTCCTCTGGAACTGGTGCTGTGAGAGGCTCATACTCACTTCAATGAGTATGAAAAACATGGCTTGCACTGACCAGCAGTTACCAAGCAGTCAGTTTAATGATAAGACAAATTCCTGTTCAACAGAGTCTTGGTAATGTTTTGTATAAATACAAGTTCTAGTGCAGAACAGGCAAATTTCTTCTCAGATCCTTACCACAGAGTTTTATCTACTCCAGATGCCAGGAGTTCTTATTCATGAAACAAGATTTCTGCACGCGTAAAAAGACATGTAGTGGATTTAGACACCTTCCCAACTGACTTGCACAACAGTAATCACCTAATTTAAACACCCACTGAAAGGCAGATTTTTTAGTATGTAAGGTCATATTCTATCCTGATTACAGAGCAAGAGAAAGGAAAAACATTGAAGTTAGCAAAACAACCATGGGTAACAAAGCTGTTCTTTCAAAACTTTTGGTTCTGTGGTGTGGATTTCTAGATCTGAAATACGCAGTCAGCTTCCAAACAACCTCTTCTTGACCTACATCGGGGAGCCAAGACCATAGCATTTGGATTTTGCAATCCACTTTTCTTCTGTCTTCTTTCCAAGTGCAGCAGGAGACTTCCCAGGCATTTCATTACCAGAAATCACAGTGATCTTCTGTCTACCCTGTGAGAGTGTTATATGAAATGCAGTTACCGATACATTGAATGACCTAAGGACCAATAGGATCACCTGAAGTATTACTCCATAGCTATGCAGCTCAGTCACCCTGTCAAAAGTACCATAATCTGTGTGCTGCAACTTTCACATAAATAGTGAGCAGTATTTTTCATGAAGTTTGTGGTGAAGGCTTTGAGTAGGCTGCCCAAACTTGCAATTGTGGGCTTATCTCCAGCTCCACTACACTGATTATTGCTCAAGTTCTTGGGCTACAGAGAAAATATATGTGGTAATTGAAAAGATGAGCCCCAGGAAGAAGTGGAAGGCTTCATTTTGTATTGGCTAAAACAGATGATTCCTCCTTCTACCACGATCTACTTTGCTCCTCATTCTGTCCAGATACAGTCAGGCTTTATTTTACCCATTTAAGAAATAGACCCTTCACCTCTTAACATGAAAATGTAGGTTTGTGTCATGGTAGCACCCAGAAGAGTCAATTAAGGGCACAGTGCCCATTATGTTAGGTGCTACACAAACTTCTGAAGGGAACTATCTGTGATAAAGATGTGGACTTCTAGTTTAAGAGGAAGCGTCAACACCCAGGGTAGGAGGGAGGTGGAGAATTAGGGCAATATATGGTTATAGAGACCACCTTTGAGAATGTAAAATGGGTAAAGATTTTGAATTCTTTCGGAGCCTGAGGCCTCAGTAATGGGATACCAGTAGGATAGTTAAAATCATGTTCCTTTGAAATAACTTTCTTGGCTTCTGGCTCCATCAACTGACTAGCAATTGTTTTCACTGCGAAGTGAAACAGAAATTGAAAACACACAGAGCGAGCACACCAGATGCTTTTCAGGCATGTTTAATGTAGTACTAGTAGAGCGTTATCCCCAATGACTTATACCCTCTCAAACAATGATAGCTCTAGGAAAAAGCAAACATTGACACTCCAGTAATGTTTGCCCAGCAATCAGCGAGCAGTATACAGCACTCAGGGCATCTTTGTTACAGGAATCAATTAGGAAAGTGGAGAACTGAGGTCCTCCAATTAGAAGTCTATAATAAATGCTGACATTATGGAAAATGTCCACTCTGAAGCTATGCATTTAGCTGCTTCTCAGTTGGTAACACTTGAAACTCCCACTCCAGTTGACTACCTCCCAGCATCCATACCTTCCATTTTAATGTTATCTCCCACGTATGAGAACAGATGTTTGTCACCCTAGATCTGCACAATATTCACCTATTCTGCTTCCAAAAATGATCAGTACTGGCTTTATCAGAGGACAGAATTTTGCAGTGGAGGAAATGTTGGAAATATGCTCCCAGGGAATGTTTCCTCCAGTTCCTGTTAACTGTGTGTTATGCTGACATAGACTTGACGTACTCTGATTCCATGACATCTGCCTTTTTTCTGCAAACACTTTGTTTCCTTCTTGACTGATGCTGTTAGCCTTTCTGTGTACTAAAACATTGAGATTTGAAAATAAAGGGCTGGAGTCTTGAGTAAGTTCTCCTTCCCCACTTTATACCACCACCAAGGTAAGGGAGTCAGCCTTCACACAGTGAGGGCTGGACTTACAGCTCTTCTGTGTCACTGGAGCACTCAAAGCAGGACATCAGCGAATTGAACCCCAAACATTCAGTGAAGGAAAGCTGGTTCCAGTTGTTCCTGTCTCCAGAGCATGGGATAGAACTTCTTAGAGGAGAAATACAGTGACCACTCCAAGCAACTGCATCAGGGACAGACCATTGGTGTGTTTCCTGTATGCTGTTTTCTGTGTCTGTTAACATTCACAAATGTCTCAGCATCTCCCATTTTTCCATCACAGCCTCTATAATTTGTCATTGCTTCTCCCAGGACAAATATCTGCTATGGAAAGATGAATCTGATTGGCTTGGTTTTAAGACCATAGCTTTTTCTTTTCTTTTCCGATAGCTTCATTATTGGTTTTGGCAGCTGAGTCACAAGAAGATGTTACACAAAGGGTGTTTACAGTATAATGAGGTTCAATGGAGTTGAAAGCTAAAGTTCATTAGCCTCACATTTAAGACTATTAGAGCAGAGAGGCTGTAGTGAAGCATCGTGTTTGTCATTTGCACAGTGTTTCTGAAAAGCAAACAGCACAGATTCTCTGGACACTTACTGGCTTCCTTTCTTGCCTCCCAGCTGATTTTCATTTGCAACAGCGTCTAGTACTGCAGAATGGAGATTGATGGAACCATTCAGCCCAGTGTCAACAAGTGTACCTAACCTCTGCTCTGACCATCACCAAAGTTACCAGGAGAACGCATCAGAAAGGATTTGAGCAAAAGGTAGTGTTGGTGCCATAGTGACCATGCAGTTGCTAAGGATGTTATTAGCACTCCGATTGCAGGGACGGGAGACTTAATTGCTATGCCCTCATTCCATTTCTCCAGGGCAATACCTGTTTGCCAATTCTAAAAGACAAAAAAAACACTGCCTCTTGATTTTTACAGCATCTGAAGCCAGCATGTGTTTGACCCTGAACATCTTCTTTATGAAACTAGAATACATCACTTTTATTCACTAAGTGCAGAAGGTGCAATGCTAACAATTGCCCTTTTTCTTTCTCTTTTTCTTTTTTTCTTTCTCTTTCTCTTTCTTTCTCTTTTTTTCTTACATTGCCCCCTCCCATGAACCACACACACTTACTTGCTCACTTCACTCTGGAAGTTTGAGAAATTAAGCTGAAGAAGGCTCAGGGAAATGAACTGTCTAGTGTAAAGAAAAATGGCACTGTGAGGATGGTATAAAAAAAAGGCGTAATAGAGATTGATCATTCAATCTGTGCAAGGCCTCAAATAAAACTGAGTGAATTTAACACATTAGGTTACAGTTAAGAAGCTGAGTAGTTTCCATGGATATAATATAGTTTCATATTATCACAAGGAGCCATTTATTTATTTTTGCATTTCTGAGTCACTTAGGCAGTCCCTTTATGTGAGTGAAAATATGTTTCTTTTCCCACTCCCTGCTGTTGTGTGTTCTATTAATATCATCCTAGTTGAAATAGATGGGCACACTAGAAACTCTTTGGTTTTGAATTAGTTTTTCAGATTTCTTTTCCTTCTCTTTTTTCTTCTTCAGGCAACTATTTTTATAAACCAGTTCAAAATCCCCCAGGCACTCTTAATACAAGTTTCATCCATTTTAAAAACACAGAGCTTAACCCTGCAATAAGAATCCACAAGGATGCAGGAGCCTATGTAAGGTCTGTGATGTCATTTATCCCTTTCAGATAAGGTGGAGGTAACACTGTATTTCCCTAGCTTTCCAAAACAAAACATCAGGTACTCAGAAGTGGCCCCAGTTCTGACTGTTTCTGTTTGATTAAAATAAAAGGAACAAAGCTGGAAGCTGTCAGAAGAGAAGCTAAAGTGAATAGAAAAGGAATGTTGCTGTGAAATATACTGGTCCCTGCAGTTTACCAGCAACCACAATTACCATCTCCCCTTCACATTCCTGGTAGCTTCTGCCACAGATGCTGTTGCCCCTATCTTCATGGCAAAAGCTAATGAGACACTGGTAAATTTGATCCTTTTTATGCTCCCCATAACCTCTTGGGAGTTTTTTCTCTTCACTCTGTCTGTTCTATGGCTCTGTTTGGATTTTAGTAGATTATGGACACTCCAAGCAGGGATTTGGTGCCATGTCATGCTTGGCACTGTACATGCAGACTCTAAAGAGAATACTGAAGAGCTTATTATCTAAAGAGGCGAAGCACAACAGGTTTACAAAGGAAATCAGTGCAGAAAATGAATGCAAAGTGTTCCCAGCTGAGCCAAGCAGTTCCCAGCCAAGGAAGGTGACAGATGAGAGCCCAGAGTCCAGAGGCTGGAGACAGAAGACCTGACTTTCAAATCCAGCTCAGCTGTTCTTGCTCACGTTGAAACAATGGGGAATTAAAGCACCCATAATTGATGAAGGTGCCCTCTCCTTGATGGAGACAAGAGGATCAGCCTGGGGGCTCCAGTCAGTTACCTGTGGGCTCCTGAAGTCACTTAAGCTCAATTGTGCTATTACTGGTGTCTGTAGCAGAAGCAGGATGGTCACTGAAAAGATCCTCTTCACAGCCAGCATGACCCAGTTAGCTTGCAGCAGACATCAGTCAGGATGTTTGCCTCTGCCTGTGACTGAGCAGCAAGTCTGCTCTCGTGCCTCTGGCTTGGCCCTTGCTTTGTCTCCCATTTGTCTCCCTGTTATGTGTCACTATTGCCTCGTGCTGCATCCTGTCCTGGTAGCAAGGTAAGTGCGCTGTGGAAGAGGTGCTGTCTTTGCTTTAAAAGTCACTATCATACCCTGATCTCTTAGCACTGGTCTTAAGAGCTACAGAAATAGAAATTCATACATAAATCCTCCCATCTTAGCAATAAAGGAGGGGTGAGCTGGTCATGATGCCATGATGCATATGATGAATCTTCAAGCCTAGGTTGTCACTCCATGGTGGAATGTTACCATCTTTTGAATGTAACCTCACAAGCTTTCTCCTTGTAGGCAAGTGCTTCTGTCTCTCGGTTCTTTCTTGATCATATGTTTTAGTTCACATGCAACCTGTCTTATATCTTTGTCTCTGCCAGTGGGAGGGCAGTAATTTTGAAAGGGCATTAACGGTCTGTCATTTCATACGTGCTTCAGATAGAGCAATGAAAGTACCAGCTCTTTCAAAGGTGCCGCTGGACAGTAAGCAAATGTTACATAGAGGTGAAGAGCTACACAGATGACTCTGCTGGCTTCGGCAAACAGATAAGACATGAACTATCTTCCTGGAGAGGGAATCTGAAAAAGAACAGTCAGAGAGCAAGAGATAGGAACAACAGATTTGAGAACAGCTATGTTGGTGTCAGTCCTACTTTCCTAAAGTCCAAGGGAAATGTATCAGTGCCTACAAATAACAGCAAGATCAAGACATGAGAACTTATCTGCTCATTGCCTACCCCTTGCATTGAATATGCTGGTATTATCTACTTTCTCAGTCACTTTCCTGAGCTGAGGAAACAAGCCTGGTAAAATGTGTCATATGTCTTCCCCAGGAACAAGTCCACAACATCGAAACGTTTTTGATCTAGGACATAATTTTCCTCTGGTGTTACTAGCAAAATCGGTGGTATCACCTTATGAGTCATCTTGTACAGTAGCAGTTCTTGAAGGTGTTCTGCTTTCTAATGCTGCATATCTTTTAATACGTCTTTTTCCCAAGTCCTCAGGCCCTAGGAAGCCAATTTATAACACATCTCTTTTTAAATACATGTGCCAGAAACCCACACATTCAGCACATCAAGCACAGGAGCTTAATATTAAATTCTTAGACCTGTGGCTGAGATCCTAAAAATAAACACCAGCATTTTCAAGAGGGATGGAATCTAAAGAGCTTCAACCCCACATCAAAAAAAGTTATGTATTTGATCCTTTTGAAAAGTCAGAAAATAACAGGAGACAGGGCTTGTAATGCAGGACTCACTTTCTAGCTAGCATGAAGTTTTACAGCATTTTACACTGGTTTCTTTTTAGAGTGATACCCATCCTTTAGAGGACCAGACCAGGATCCAGGAATTTTCAGCACCTCTTATTTGTTGACCTGTTCTCCTGGCTGCAGTTTCACCTTCTATAAAATGAAAGGTGGGGAGGGAGGATAAAAATGTAAGGGGAAAAGAGAAAATGATGGTGACCAGATCTCTGAAGCAGATTGAAATCTCCTAATGGAAACAGGACAGAAAAGTCAGCAGTTATTATGGAGCACCATATTCATACTGGACTAGATGTATACAAATAGGCTTGGCAGAGCCTCCCTGGGGAAAGGAGCCTCTGAATTTGTTGCTGTATTTACACAGGAATGTAAACATAATTATTATAGGACTGCACAGTCCTGATGTAATGACAGGGAAATCGCTGTTCTGTTCTATGACTGTCATATAACCAACCCTTGTTCTCATAAATCGTTGCCCAGTTACATTGTTCTGCTAAAGGAACTTCTCTTACTGCCCCAAAACCATAAAAAAATAAATCTATACTACCTGGCTTTTAGAGAGCAAACAGTGTCTGTGCCTGGAAAATTACTTCCCTGGCAATTCTTTATACTAGCAAAGCATGTTCTTTCTGTGCAGGCAGATTCCAGGGGGAAAGAGCATTCAGCATTCCCTAACATGGGATTTCAATGGTAAGACTGGGCCTTGGGTGTTTTGTTTTGTTTATGTTGTTTGGTTGGTTGGTTTTCTTTATTTGTGACTATCAGTCTCCTAAGCAACAAAAGGGGTAGGAGGTAAAATAGCAACTAGGCTAATAACAAAACTAGGGGAAATCCCAGCCTGAGTCATTGTAGGAAAGGGAATTAGCAGTCCTCTGGGGCCTTGCCACACTAATTCAACAGAAAAAGTTGTTCAAGATTATCATCTTGTCACCTGATGAAGGTGAGGGGCATGTGCTTAATGGGTCTTCCTAATTGTAAAGCAAAACTCCCTCCTTGCCTTGCCTTCTGCTCGCTTTTAAGAAAGCAGTATTTTAACAATTGAGGAGTGAGACAGTCCTCTTTTCAACAAGAGCTAAATTCACATGGAAACTAGATTTTGTTCCCAGCTGGCTTTAAATGGGAAAAAAACCTGGCAATTTCAACGGGCTTGCTTGTGCTTTTCAAGCCACAAACGGGAGCAGAATCTGACTTCAGTCACTTCTGTAAAGGCACATTCTGCCTAGCTTCTAGCTTCCTCATTTCTTTACACAGGTAAGATCTGTGATCTCTTCTATCTAAAGGATGTGTTGTTTTAGGACAGACATTTGCTTTATCTCTAAGCGTTTATGCTGATACTCCTAAGCAAATTCCTACAAAACAGAAAGTTGTTTAAGTGTGTTACTAGAGAGTGCAATGGTCAATTCTAACACTTCCACGAGGAGCTGCACTACTACAGCAAGGTGTTTTGACTTGCCCAACTTTCCAAAGGATCAAAGAACTCTCGGAAGAACCTTTGGCTGAACACGGGTATGTCAGAAAATACACACAGATTTGTGTAGGTGCCACCCTTGCTCTAAATGCCCTGCAGGTTCTTTCCTATTTTCAAGGGCTTTTAGCATGTACATTACTTTAATTAACATGCACTGTAAGTTATATGTTGATACTGGCTCTTATTGTATATGACTACATATTACATAGCTTCTCAGCATTCAAGCTTTTTTTCTCATCATCCTTTTGTGGTTTGGTTCAGGCCTTTTCATGTTGGGAATGCAGTTGAGTCAGCTATGTCTAATAATCCTCATCATTTTCACAGAAAATAGTAATACAATCAAGCAGCAGAATTAATGAAGTCTAGTTTCCTCTGAAATTGTGTCCCTGCCCACACAGTCTGTAACCCACTTCTCCTGGTAAGTGTGCCAAAAACCACCCTCAATTTTCTCTGCCCTCCTCTTGGAAGGGCCCCCTTGATCTTTTCAAACAGGCCCTAATTACCGACCTCATCATGCACCCCTTCCCCTCTTAACGGCACTAACGTGGGATTTGTACTCCACGCAGCCACCCTTTTTTTTACAGAACTTTTAGGAACTTCTTAATTTTGTGGCCTCTTTCCCATTGCCAGTTTGGCTGAAAGCAGGCAGCTGGTTCATGAGGTATTAAAGAGGGGCTGAGAGATAGACAAGGGGATCTCTCAGGCCTTACTTCTTTGGGAAAAGAGGATAAAACTGAAAGGTGATTAGAGTCTAAGTCTTTACATCTCTGGACCTGAGGTTTTAGAGGTGCCTTTATCCCACAGAGCTGGTGATTTTGTTGAGAAGTTATTGTGTATGCTTCCACATATTATCTAATCTTTACATTTTACCATCATCCACTGAGGCCAATAGAAATGTCTTAGTATAATGGTTTGTTTGTCTAGTTGACTGTGAGAGACAGGGAACTGCATTTAACCAAGGCAACAATTCCCTTCTTTTTGAAACAGCTTGGAAGTTTCCAGGGACCTTGTCTGACTCCTGATTCCCTTGCCTTACTGTTCCCTGTCTCCTAAATTGGCACATGTTGCCAAAAGAGCCCGCTGCCCAAGGAGTGGATGGCATGGCTTTCTGTTGGGCTGTCAACATAGTTCTTTTAATCAGTCAGGGGTTTGTTGTTGAATGAAAGAAATCTCCCCCAGACATCTATCAAGTGAATGGTCTCCACAGAATTCCCAACCCAAGTTGCCGTGGGAAACTGGGTAGAAAGGTTTCAGAAATCAAGCTCTGGTCTCAAGCATGTTAGGATTTGCAGGGTCAGATCCAGCATTGCTAAGGCCAGGAGAAGTTTGACTATGGTCTCAGTGAGAGCAGAATTAAGCCCATTGCTGCTCAGCTACCATGGTGACAGAAACATTAGAAATTTCTCAGACATTGCTGGTGTGCTGGACTGATTTCAAGCTTAGATTTGGAATAGTCTGTACAGCAGGTTTAACGTTGCTATTTAAATTCTAGTCAACTATACTTTCTCCTAAATGTACCAAATAATATATATGTGTACATCTTGGAGGTACATTATGGTTTTGCAAATTCTCTTCATCTAGAAAAAATGACTGCTCAACAAAGAGGATGATTTCCCTTTAAACAGCTTCTGTTTCCACTCCCATGTTTGGAAAATGCTGCTGTTCTTTAGTGGAGAGCCCTCTGAGACTTTCTGGCTTTCTGTGAGGTCAGAACTCCTCAACTGCTCGCTGTAGTCTGCTCCTGACACATCATCATATTAATGTTCCTGGGGGGTTTCTGTGTGTTTTGAAGCTGAGGAAGAGGTGGAGTCAGGAATTTCACAGAATACTATAGCACCATGTCAAGATTTGGGTTTAGTCGTCTCAGTAAAACCCGCTGCACTTCATATTGAAACCTAAGGTCTCTCTCAAAAAGGGTGACCTTTAAGCAGCATGTCTTTCAGTAGAATACCTGTTAAACATGTGTGCTTTCCATGGCTTTTCTCTAGAAAAGCAAAGGGAGAAATTTGCACTACATTACTAACAATATTGCATTAGAGAAATGTGATAGGCAAAAAATATTGATTAGCTCTAGGATGCTATGTGGCTTTAAACCAGACCTGTGCTTAGAAACAATTGCTTTTCTTTTGAAGCCATTTGTAATTTTAAAGCTCTGTGGCTCGGTTTGAATGCTGCAGCATCATGAGTAGATCACTGACTGAGACTCCAAAGATCTGGGCCCACTCTGTTCTGCAGTTCACAGTGCAAGCTGGTTTTCTTTCCCCTCAGCTCACATGTGCTTTACTGAGTAGTTTCTCTTGCTACTAAGAGTAAGACTTTCAATAGCCATGTGGGCCTCACTGGGTTGGTCTCACTGAAGGTACTGTAGTCACATAAAAGGTAATGTTTTTGCTGTTTAAAAACGGAACTCTAATATAGTTCTGCAGTAGGTGTCATTGTATTTGATTATACGGGGAGGTGAAATAAATAGTGTCTATCCCTGAAAATCTACAGTATGGGAAAGTGCCTTTTTAGCCTGTTCAGAAAATAAATAGCTTATTCTTTCCTGGTCGCTTTTGCATCAGTATGGCCCCTCTGAGGGGGCCTTCACCTGGCAGATGACCGAAGAATAAATTAGCTACATCAGTGGGACTGACCAGACTCCCTAATTTGAGTGATCCTGACTATGGAGTAGGGGTAAGGTTGGAACAAGCTTTGTCTCAACAGCTATCTTGGGCTAGAAAACTGAGCAGAAGGTCCTGATTTTTCTTGAAAGATGGTGAAAGAGCTCAATCTGCTGCTGCTATTATTGAGAAAAGCATACAATAGATACAACATCAGATTCTTGGTAACCTGGACAAAACCCATGTTACAACTGGAAAAAAGCCTCATGGCCATCTATCCACACAGTCAAACAGAAGTGACAACTCCTGGAACTTACTCTTTTTCAGCCCCTGGGACACTGTGGGACATAAGATAGATAATTAATGGGTGAAGTCAGTGGCTGTTTCTGAATCCCTAAGAGTCCATGGGATCCACAGAAATAACTAAGACAAGTAAGACTTGCTAAATAAAAGATATATATATATATATATGAAAAGTGTATGTATTTGAAATATATATTTCCTGTTCTCAACAAAGTCATATGTACTGGAAAAGGTTGAAACTGAAGGTAAAAGTGCAACTCCACAGTTGTGAAAGAGGAGAGCTTGGGACTTTAATGACTCAGCTAGACAACTACCCCCAGAAATGTACCCTTGAGAGCAATCCTAGGAGACAGATAATCTTTCATTGGCCTTTTTTGTCATTTCTAACTTTTTTGATTCCTCACATTTCCATGTCCTTTAAATAGAACAGGGTTCCTATCAATCTCTTGATCTGTTCTCCTGGCGCACACAGTGACAGTCCTGTGTGCAGATGGAGCCAGGGGAGTTTTACTGCCTTTTTTTTTTTTAATAAAAACCATGCCAAAACTGCTTTTGGATACACTGCTTCTCCACCCCCATCACTCTGCTACCTCTTTCCATTTCTTTGCCGCTTATATTGCATGACTTTTATCCCACTTGTAAGATATATACCTTATTTTATAACATTTCTCATGCACTAAAAAAAGTGCTAAGTCAAGCAGTTACCAGAGCTGGAAGATCTAAGCTTCCTCCAATTGGCACAGCTGTCATGTAATAGCCATCATGTTAACTTTAAGGATAGATTATTATTATTGAGCTTGTATTACCTTGGCTGCTTGCCCAGCATGTCCTTGGTAACTCAGGGTCACAAAAAAAAAAGGAGTAATACTCTGGTCCTACTCAATAAGCCACAGGATCAGCACGATGAAAATGGCCTCAGCCTTCAAGAATCCTTTAAATTTGGCTCTCTGAAATAAATTAAAAAATAATTTAGATTGCTTTCCATGAATGATTACTATTAACCCTTATTCCTCTTCTTGCCCCTTCCCAAGACTATGATTGATTCCCAGTTGCTCAGATGCTAAGAACATCCTTGGATAATGTTTTGGGGATTTAAAGCACCAACAAGTTTATTAAATTAATGGGATTCTGTAGGTAGCAAACAAAAGACAGATGGATAGATTTCTGCCCACACAAATAGCTTGATACCTGCCTCTGAGATGGGAGCAATGCCAAGTAATGCATTTGGACTCTGCACTCTTGTGCAATCATTTCCCCAACAGAATTACATTCTTCTGGTGTGGGATGGTTTGTCCCTCCTAAGCATGACCCTTCTTATAATATTTCCTAGTGAAGTGTTTGACACAGGGCTGGCTTTCCCAGATTTCTACCTCTAGATAATGATCCCTTGAAGTGTTTTCAAAATCACACCATAATTGGTTCATGTCAATGTCACAGGTAACTGGTGAACAGCAAATTCAGAGACAGGTTCGATATCACAAGTGCTCAACCTCAATGGACATTGTTTATCCTAAGGAAGATTAATTTTTCAAGTAGAAGCTAAAGCACAAGCCCCCCTAAACCAAATCTAAAGAATCCTTCATTCATTTCTAACTAGGTGGCTTGGAAAACAAAAAAGTTGCAACATGCAAATCTAATTAATAAGCAGAAACAGTGACTGAAGTGAGAAGAGAGAATTTGGAGTAAAGTGACCTTTCTCATAGATTCTTGTGTTTCTGTTTTCTGTTTAGAAACTAGGAACACAGCCATTCAATACAAACTTACTTTTCTTGTGTGGTAGGTGATGGAAGCAGATGGAGGATCCTTGCTATAATCAGCTGACTGGCCTGCCCTTGTCCTACCAGTAAATGACATAAAAGCCTGCACTCTCAGGATGGAAACTTCTGTTATGTGACTCTGGCAAATGGACTTTTACACTGAATTATCATAGGGTAAGCCGCCTACTCTTGTGTTCCTTGCTTCCTGGTTATGCTTGTGCTCAGTATCTCCCTCCTTAGTTTTAGTCCTTCTTTCATCCAGTGCCTCACTGATCATAGCAAAGTAACATACCTTGGTAATCCTTTTCCTCCTCGTCCCTCTCCCAGGTAAAGCTGTATGGGTGTTTGAGGACAGGAAGGGTTTGTATTTTCAAAGCAAGGGCTGTCTCTTTTAGACACTCATGCACAAGAAGCTCAATCTAAGAAAAACAGTATTATTAGTCCCTCTGTGACCTATCCATTTCCTCTTTCCCACACATAAAGCCAGTGGTATTTACATCTTTCTCAGCACAATAAATTTCCATCATTTTCACAAATGCTCTCCCTCCTCCAGGGATTTTCCATTGCAGTTGGTTCTATGCAATCCCAACCTCCTCTCCCTAAATTACATTGCCTTTATTTGAGGCGTTCCCCCACGAGAGAGCGTATCTGTGATGGGCTTGGGTCAGCTTTCCAAGGTGAATTAAAAGGTGTGAGCACGACCCTGCACTTGCTCTTTCTGCTTGCCACTGGCTGCCTTGCGAATAGCATACTCATGTTGTTTACCAACTTGAGGAAAAGAAGCTGGTTTTATGAATGCCTCCTGTGCACATAAACAGACACCATGAGATTTGGCAGACAGGAGCAAGTGATGACAGGCTGTCATCAAATTATTCCTTTATATTTTATACCACGAAGAATCATCCAGATTCATTTGAAGGAGGATGCAGGAAATATAAAATGCATTTTAGACACAATTCTGATTAAGAGTACCCAAGTTTGTTCATTCTAATGCCCGCTCGTAACTTCTGTTTGTTTTTTCTTACTATTGGTCCCCTCTCAGCTTAGCAGTAATGAAAACAAAGTAGCCTTAGCCAGCCATTTATGTGGAAGGAAACTGTGAGCACAGCACATCTCATCAAAGAAATGGGTTCTGCTGTGGTTTTTGTGTATGGTATAACTGGACATCCCAGCTAGTCCAGAAAAAGCCAGCTCTGGATGACGCCAGAAGAAGATAGAGGGAATGAGACAAAGCTTATCAGGTTGTAGTCTGAGGGAACCCAAGACCAGCTTGGGATACTTTGATTTCCATTCTGAGCATGACCCTTCTGTCTGAAGTAGGTCCCAGGCTACTTTGGAAAAAGGGGAGTTTTGGCTAGAGGGACTTGGGACACAAATGGCTAGGTCTTCACCTGTCATAAATCAGTACCCTTCCATCTAGGATAGTATCTGGAAGACACTGAGAACATCTTTCCGTGTTTCTGAGCAGGTTTGTTCCAGTTAAGACTGCTTCCAGTTTTCGTACACATTCTAAGATGTTCAAGTCAGAGAGTTTTTTGCTTAGAACATAATCTGCACAAAAGAATAATATTTGAGTGGATTTCTGAAGCATAAGAGGTTTATCAGGAAGGAACAACTTGCATTGCAAGTGGTTCCCCACGAAGGTTAACTGACAGAGGTGTTTTCCACACTCCCATTGAAACTGTAGGTTTTTGTGCTTCCATCATGTGATGCTCTAAGAAATGAGGCTACACACGTTGGTTTAATATTATAGTTCCCTTGTGATATCTCTACTTCCCTTAATGAGGACAGTGTTGCTAACTGGTTAGGAGCCTGAGGACTGTATCAAATTAACATAGCATGGAAGAGAAATTAGCAGAGAGAAGAGCTCTTTGCATGAAATGGAATGAGATCACTGATGGCCCTTTCTTCAATCTTTTTTTTTTTTGTATTACAGACAAAATGTTAACAGGGATAATATAGAACACTGTTACTCAGAACTGGGATGCCCATGGTTTTATTCAATAACCTGAATGACCAAAAGTAATTAATCCTTCTCAGTACTAATTACATAATAAAGCACACATAATTTGGGTGTTTAACTGTGAGAATGAAAGGGAAGGGGCATGGCTCCTGGTAAAATGATTGGGGAGAAACAACAATGAATGAAAGAATCTTTAGCTTTGCATGATAAGTTTTAGTTCTGTGTACGTTTGCACGTGAGTAAATCGAAAGACACGCAGTTATTTCAGTAGGAAAATGCTGTGCTTTCTGCTGACATGCAAGAAATCAGAATGCAGCTCTTCCCATACTTCATCATAAAGCACAACCTGGCAAGGGTCAGAGAAAGCAACAAAGGAACGTGGGAGAGAGAAAGACAGGCGATGAATTAATTGAAACAAGAGGAGTTTCATTAGAGACACCCATACTGTGTTTTTCTTTACAATTTTCCTTTGCAAAACGTGGTTGATAAAATACATCTTCTCTGTAGTGATTTTTGTCAGCCAGACATATCACTCTTCTAGAAGCACAAAAGGTACACAGAGAAGTCAGCAAACTGAGAGGGTGTGTGAAATATAGAGCCCGGGTAATGTTTTAAAGATCAATTTGTTGCAGCCTTGGCCTTTTAGTGATTGTGGCTTGCTTGTGCAATGGTAGCTCCTAAAAAGGGCTGTAAGTACTCATTGCAGGGTGTCTGTTCTGCAGTGACAATGGGGCCAAGGTGCTACTTCCACACAACCTTCATTTGTGGTTTCACTATGCAGAGTGAATAATTGCTGGCAGATCCAAGGAGCTGTAAGCTCAGGCATGATCAGTGTGCTGACAGCAACAGACATTCTTCTAGATAATGATTATTGCAAAATATGTCATCTTTTTTTTTTCGTGGCAAAGTCTTCCTCTCTGCCTCTATTATTCTTGAATGCTGGAAGCAAAATCTCCCCTCATCCCCCTGCCTGAGTGGCATGTGCAGGGTCATCTTTCCCTGCCTAATGGTGGTTATTACAAGCAGAGCTAATGAGGGACTGAGGCAATCCACAGAAACCTGCTAATTAACTTTGGGACACACCTGGTTGTATCTTGCAGTGGTAAACAGATATCAACAGATATCCCAGATCAGCCAAACCAACTCCCTTCCTCTCTGGCTCTAGGCGTACAGGCTGTGCAATGTCTCTGAATCCAGTAAAGAAGCCCTGGCTGGCATGTTTTGTACCCGTACGGTCACCGTGGGTTAGTTTGGGAAAGCGCTTGGTGGCAGCCCAAGCTTGGGTTGGCTTTGGCAAGGTGAGCGGTGTGGGCACTGGTCCCCAGAGAGCACTGCCATCTGCTGCTGGTGGCACTGGAGAGCTTCACTGCTGTCTGCAGGAGATGGCTGTGAAAGGCTCGGGGTCAAACCCCTCTTGCCTAAAGATGGCTCACAGTCACGGGCCAGACAGACTTGTCTTGTTTGTTACAGTTCCAAAGACACAATATACAAATGTAAATATAAAGACTTATGAGCCACATGCTAAACTAAACATAAGTTTGGGGAGTGGTGCTCCTGTGGGGAGAAGTGCTAATTAGTGACACCTTCTGCTACAGAGCCCAGCAACAGACGGGTCTTGCTGTAAATGAGTGGTTGGTTTGGAAGGACTATGCTCTGGGGAACCTGCAGGAGTTAGACAGATTTATCTACACCAATTGGTAATAATCTGTGGACAACAGAGATTTTGTACAGATAAAATGACAATAAGATGTGCTTTGGAAAAGTGACTGCAAGAGTTTACCTTTTTTCTTTCTTTTTGTAACAGCCACAGGTCAAGTGAGATGCATCCTTCTCTTGGCAGCCTTGGAAGAGAATTGAACAAAAGGGTTTTCCAGGTCCTGCCACAGACCCTCTATGACATCTTAGTCAAGTCACTGACTCTTGCTGTACTTTGTAACTGTGTCCTTTATGTATGAGTTTTCTGGCAGAAACTCTTGATCTGCATTTGCCATCACTAGCCTTCAAGCAGCCAGGGGGGAAAAAGCATACCCTTCCCCAAAATTAGAAATATTTTGTTGAAGATGACTGGTTAGAACAGTCTCAGTTTTCAAGCAGAACCTTGAAATTTGCTAAGAAAAAAAGAAATTAAATTAAATTATTTTTTTTCTTTTCTTTCCCCATGGACTCTTCATTTTCTATCAGGAAAAAACCAAACCAAAACCAAACTATCCTATTATCTGTAATAGCCAAGCCTTATGGAAATATTTCTGGGATGTAGGACTCCTGAATTCAAAAACAGATAGAGTACAGGTTAAAATAGGTCTTCTCTGTTTCAGTGAACGCTCTTCACCCTATGGTGTTGGCTTTAACAACACAGGAGCTCTTTCCTTGGCATTTCCTTTCAAGTGGCTCAGGTGAAGGGTCCCTGCTCATTGGGCTGAAATGTTTCCTTTCCTCTGACACTCCACTGAGCTTCCAGCTTTGCCTGAGGATCCCATGCAGATCGCTGCAGGCTCTTCCAAGAGATGGAGAGTCACAGAAACAGGCCCCAGTACTTCTGCAGAGTCAGCCCCAAAGGATTAAGGTGGTTTTTAGGAAGGGCATCCCTCTGTAAATAGACTTTCTTTATGTGTCATCTGTAATCAAATTCCTTAGGAGTCTGACTCAAAAATATTTGTTGCCAACAGTCACACAGTTTTGGAAGTTGAAGATGCAAAGAAATCACTCTCTGGTCTGCTCTGTAGGAACAGCAACCCATCCTCATCTTCCTTTTTCCTTTCCCATTTGTATTTTTGATGGATTTGGGCAGTTTCTATCTTCACTAATCTGACTGCTTCCAAGTGACAGGGACACACCTCTTGTCTGTCCCCACACACTTGCACCAGCCTCAAACTCTTCAGGGTGCTGTTGGTGGTTGCCTGATTATGACCTTTCACCAGCTTTTGAGGCCCTGTATTTTCTGGTAAATCCCAATCTGGCAGTTTAAGGAAAGAAGGTGGATGTCAAGGAAACTGTCCAATTTTCTGTAGTGGGAATTGGGGACGTTTAAGTCTGACAGGTGTCCTGCAAATGTCAGCAAGACCCAGGAGTCAACGGGGTCAGGCAGCAGGGAGAATCGTGACAGAGCAGCACTGTGGCTAACAGAAGGGCTGTATTGGCTCACATGAGCCCCTGAACACGTGGTGAAGAACCAGAGAGCAATAGTGTTCTTTTCCCCTTTCCTCTTTCCCCGAGGAAACTCAGGCTGGCTTCTTGCAAAGCCAGCAAATGAAGCTTGGGAAATTGCCACCCCTCTCATGCTTTCCGCCTCCCCAAAAACACAGCTATCAAAACCAGAGGTGGACGCTTGTATTTTGTGGGATAAGCCTTTATTGACATACTTGACATTTAGTTTCTCTGTTTAGGTAATTTTGTCTTTTCAAAGGGACATTACACTTTGCATGGGAGACTCTTGCTCTATTTAAGAGACAGCCCATGTAACTACCACACTCAGGCAAAGGCTCAGGCCCATGCTGATGCCAGAGGTCAGCATCACAGCCCCACCTGGGAAGTACTTCTGATTGACGTAGTCTATGATGGTTGTCACAGCCAACATAGTCTCCTCACATGTGGGTTGGATCTGGTCAGAGGGTAGAACAAATCCATGAACACCCTTGTCTCGCAGTTCAAATGTGTAGGATAAAGGAATGCCAATCACGTGAGCCCAGTCCCGTGAGGAACCTGAGTTATTGTCTGTGAATTTAAAAATAGAAGGGAAATACATGGATTAAGAATGGTTCTTTGAAAATACTTCTTGCTATAGTTAATGCAAGATCGTGCCAGAATCCCTGAACTAAGCAGTAATGACATATTACTGTGACACAGAGAGCAGAGCTCTGAGGTGCTGTAACTCTTAATTTTACTAAAAGTCTTCCACAGAGTTTCCTAAATGAAACAATCCTCTGTAAGATGGTATTGTACAATAAAAGGAGATGAGTTCCAGGGGTTCTGTGTTCTTAGCATTTTACTGTGGTTAGTGTGGGGTACAAGGTGGATTGGCCATTTCTCTGTTCTAGAACTTCATCTCCTACATTGACACTGCCTGGAATTTCTTTGTACATTCATTGTTAAGACTAATTTTGGTCAAGTCTGAAAAATTTTCAGCTACTCACTGTATCATTGTTCATCTGCCTCATGGATCTTTTTTCTTACCTGTTCAGTATAAGTACAAACCCTGGCAAAACACAGTCCTAGGCAGGGACAAGTTACCTTATACTTTACCACATTGCTCATGCAGTAGGTGACTCATGTGACTCGGGGACTAGTACAGACAGATGCTGTAAACAGCATGGCTACTGGAGCCAGCTGCTTACTGTTCTGAGTGACTAGTATGACTTATTGCTTACTGGGAAAAGATTTGGTTTACCAGGCAGTCTCTAGGGCCCTCTAGTCCTCTGTGTAAAGGCTGTCACCTAGTATCAGCCATGGCGGTGTGTTGGTTATGTGGAGTCTATTAGGAACGAGGCTGAAACCAACGTTACTTCAGCCAGCACTGCAAGCAGCTGCCATACAATAATGTCTGATGGAGTAACTATAGACCTGAGTGGGATTTTAATTTTTGTTGTCTCCAGTGAAAACAAATAGGAGTTTTGCTGCTGACTTCAGCACGGTCAGGATGATCTATCACCAATCTCCTTCTGTCCCCTGTGATGTATCTGTGAGGAAGCCATGTAGGAACCAGCTTCTGATCAATGCTTCCTTCCTTCCTGCAGTCAGCTTTATAATGTAGAGTGTTATCTTGTATTCAAATGACTGCTCCTTAGATGTTCCAATGAACCAGCCCATTAAATATTACTCAGAGAGGAAACTCGGCAAACGCTACTTACTGATGGCTGTGACACAAGAATGACTCTCTTTGAAAAACAGAGCAATCAAAGGGAAACGTAAAGACACTTACACAAAATTGAAGAGGTCGGTCCTACTTCGTATTTGGTCCCATACTTTGCCGTCAGGGCAACAGCTGCTTTCTCTGCAACCTGCATCTTTAAGTTCAAAACAGGAACAGCATTGTCACCAGTGCCAGTAGATTTAGCAGTTATTCTGAGTGGACCAAAACTTTTGTCTTTTTCAGCTTTACGTTTACATATGAACAGCTTTAAGTTTTCGTGTTATCTGTTACAGAAGTTTGGGCTAATTATTCGTGATTTTTTTTATGCAAATGATGTGAAAACTTTAAAAATGACTCTACTATTAGGTAGAGAAGGAATTTGCTTTGTTGTAAAGCTAAAGGGCTGTGTTTTGGAGAAGTAGAGGCTATGCTGTATAGCGTGCTGATGCTGACTAAATCAGTGACTGAACCCTCACACTTGGTATGTTGCTATGTATCCCACCACCTTTAGAAACTGAACCATAGACAGACTAAATGACTTCTCCAATGGCTCATATGAAGTCAGAACCCAAGTTCCTTATGCTCTTGACTACTGCTCCAGCTACTGAAATGTTCATAAATACACATGTTAACAAACTCAATTTAGAACACTCAGAAACTGAGGGGAGCAATAAGCAAGACATAACAGCCTACTTTGCTCCAGTTCTCCTACAGAGCACACTTGGCATCCCTTTCTGGACATAGTTGTGACAACCATGTGTGCATGATGTGTGGGCACCCCGAAGGGCAAACGCATTCTTGTATGTGGCAAGAGCTTGGTGCTCCTCTCTGCTTACGTTGCATAGCAGTAACCCTGTCTGTAATAATGCAATTTTTCTGATTTAAGATGAAGGATTAGGATTAATTCTGAAGCAAATAAACCTTTTTTGGTACTGCAAAGAGTGTCAGTAACTCTGGGAGACAAGTCCCTGAATAAGCCCAGCTCCTCCGAAGGAAAGGCCAGGGGACAAATAGAGTGGTGCCACATGCTACTGCCTGTACTTGGTCTCTACAAGTGTAGAAGATTAATGTTTTGCCCTACCAGTTCTTCACTGTTACTTGGAGGTTTAGTTGTGGAACCATATGGAGTGAGGATGTACTGTCCATAGGAGTGAATTGTTAAATAGCACAAAATGTCACTCTTCTTCCTTTTGATAAACTGAGCCACAGCTCTTGTCTCAGGCTCCGATTCTGGTGCAGATCCACAGAAGATTTCACTGGTGCAGTTATAAGAAACACCAATACCTGGAGAGGAATCCAAAAAGTGAATCAAAGGAGGAAGGTATAAACACCACTTCAGAGGGAACAGGGAAATTTGCCTCAGAGTGTTAAGCTGTGTGTTTATGTGGGCAGGGAGACTAGACAGCTCAGTGAGACTTTAACATTTTACTCTGTTGGTAGCAACTAGAATTTGCTACAAGACTGAAATATTTAACACACATTTAGAGGCTGGTTGCAATGAAAACACTTGACACCACCACAGGGTACCGCCTGTCAGGGAAGCTTTGGAGGCTCCTTGAAATTCATAGCAAACACAAATACTGGCTGTTAAGTGACTAACTCCTAGCATTGCTGCCTAGAGCTGATGCTTGCTTCTGCAGTGAATTAAAGGTATAGTTAGATAAGCAGCAGTTTTTGCTCATAAAAGTAAATGCCAGTTGAAAGAGAGTGTCTTAATATTTTTACAAACCAGGTTTTTATTTTTACATATATCTTGATGACAACAAGGTGGGTATTCCTTTCTTATAGGACCTCATCTTATTTCAGAGACTAGTTATTCTTCTTGCTTTACATTCATATAGCTGATCTGAAATACTAGGAACTTACTGCCCCAGGAGGAATCGAAGTTTCGGTTCAGATCTGTCCCGTAGCAGGTTCCATTCATATATGGAGAACGATTTTTCCTCCACAGACGATCCTAAACAAAAGTAACTTCAATTACATAATAACAATTCAACACGCCACAGGGCCTGGTGGTAATGTGGTGTAAAGGCTCCTTTATTTTACTCTGTGTTCTGAGTAACTCTTTGTATCGTCAGACTGCAACTGTGCGCAAGGGTGATAAAGCTTAGTGACACAATATTCTGTGTACTGCAGCCAGGCTGTCATCTTCCCCAAGCCTGCATGCACCTTGAAACGAGACTCCTGAGTTTTAAAAAAAATGAGGTATTCTTTTTCTGTAGTACTCAACTGTTCTTGTGCAGTCTTGCACTCCTAAGAAAGACTTGACATTGTGAGGGATGCCTCTGTGTCCAAGAGACAATAGCTGGACTTTTGTTTGTTTCAGATTCAGGAAGATGAATGCTTTTTTTTTGTCAGCTAATCTTGCTGCTGTTCCTTGGTTCCCTGCTAGACTCACTGCTATTCTTGGTTCTCTGCAGACCCCATTACACCACCTGTATGAGCTTCCCAGCTGAATTACCCGTGCATCCAAGAACAGTGTGTGGTATGCCCCAAACCTGCCAGGGGGCAAGCTGGGAGGCAGCAGGATTTGCATGGTGGTAGGCTGTGCCTGTTGCACCTTCCTGTGGTCCTGCATTAAAAGGTGTTTCTACTGGGCTCAGGACCCTAGAAGCATGATGAGATTTGCTGAAGAACAACATTTTGCATTACCCTCTATATCAGGAAAGGAAGATGATTTAGGAGGGCACATCTATTTCAAAACTAAAGAGACCAGTATTTGACCAATTGTTCTTCTGTCCCATGCTGCAGAGGTGCTTTGACCCATCTGCTAGTTGAGATCTCTTGTGAAGAATGCCTCACTTCTCCAGACATGCTTAACTCCATCAAACAAGCCTTGACCTGTTAGGAGGGAGGTTACGTCCATCCCCAGAAACCCAAAAGCAATTGATCCTGTGGTTTTGTCCTCTCTTCCCAAGGCTCATGACATCTGCTAGGAATTTTTAGCCCTATGATCTCAAATGACTGCTGATTTACCAGAAGAAACAAAACCTTTCTGCCATGAGAGGATCTGTGTGAGTAATGGTTCTGTCACTGTTCTTTGTTTAAATAGAATTGTGACGATTGCATCTACAACTAACAAAACATGCTGTGCACATCTAACTTTTCTATCTAGTTTCTGGATTTTTCACTACTTACTTTTTCCCAGGAATAGATGTAGCCATCAATATTGAGAACGGGCAAGACGTAGAGGTCCAGATTCTGCAGAAATCTGCTTATCTGTGGGTCAGTTTTGTAATTTTGAAGAATCTGAAAAGAAAAAAATACAGAAGACTGAACAGAGAATCTAGTGGTAATCACTGGAAAGCGCCAGTTAGTAACTATCATCAGGGCCTTTAACAAAGTGACAGCGTATCCAGTTATAGTGTACTTCATATGGATACAATCTTGCAGGTGCGAAAGCTGCATGATAGAGTGCCTGTGCTACAGGTACTTGCAGTACACATGGAATATTGCTATACCAGATCTTAGGTATATATTGCTTTATTTCAGGGGGACTGTGGCTTTGTGGTACAGAGAGGCTTGATACCGAAGCCACTGTGGGAAATGGAGAGATTACTGTCAAGCTTAGTGACTTTGGAATCAGTTTTGTTGGAGGAAACAATGAACTAACAAATACTGTCCCAGATCTCATCTCAACTGTGATTTGGACTTAGGTCTCCACAGTTATCTGCACTATGCACTGTTTTGAAAATTATATTTTAATGGAAAAAACATAATTCTTGGTATCATGATAGAGAAGAGAACTGAAGTATCCAAAATCAAGGTATTTATTTATTTAGTATCTCAGTGGGAAAGTGAGGACTTACTTCTTTCACAAACCACTGGCAAAAGGCTGGAGAGATCCATTCTCTGGCGTGAATCCCACAGTCCATCCAAATGATCTTTTTGGTTTTATCTGATGGTTGACTGATCTGAGAGAGTGTAAAAGTGATCATGTGGAAAACTGTTACACTACAGTAGAATAGCCTAGCATAGTACAGAAAGAAAACGATGTGTCTTGATATGCCATTGAACCACCTGAGATGATTATTACAGGCATCATTATGAAAAGCTCTGCTTCCTAATAACCCCATCTTTGTAGTATTGCAGGGTGAGAGTTTTAAAGTGTCTGTTGAGCAGGAGTGTCAATAAACCACTTTCTTTTTCGTTTATGTTAGTCATTCACAGGACCAGTTGTTCTTTACTTTGGGATTTTTTTTATTTTTTTTTTTTTGATGAGGAAGCACAAAAAAGCAGGGAACCTAATTTTACTCAGTGATAGAAGCAGATTAGACAATAACTAATGCAATTATTAAGTCTATTGGCTTTACTAAATTGCCTGATAAAAAATGTCATGGAATATTCCTAGCAGAAAGGCTGTAGATGTAGGAAGTAATAAAACCAGCAAAACAAAAGCAACAAAACACACACAGCTGTTGACAAGCCAGTTTCAGCTTGGTTTGTATTTCTAAACAAGACTTCAGTTAATTTGTTTTCACTGCATAATAGCAATAGCAACATTATGGTGACAGTGTATATGAAAGTTGACAAATTTTACTGTACTGTAGAGGAGTAAAATAGTCTCTTGCTTTTTCAGTGAATTGAGATGAGCACTGTCTTAGAAAATATCTGAATGCTGTGTATGTTTTTTGTGAAGATACTTTTTATTTAAGAAAGTTTTTCCCATACCTTCAGGTAATACATTGGTCGATTCTCGACTGTCCTCCCCAGGTAGTGCTGAGTTACCAGCTCACTGTTGCTAGTCTGGATCTCACTCATCCATTGATAAATCTGAAATATTCACAGAGAATTCTTGGTCCACAGTGGGATTTTCCTTCTCTTTGCCACCTCCGTTTCTGGATTAAAGTATTTCTTTTGCTTAGACAAGCAACATTTTCCTCAGAGCTTATTTCAATCTGTGGTATCACTTAACAATCATGGCAGGCCTTTCACTTGCCTCTGAGCAAAGGCACAGTCATATCTCATTGGGTGTTAAAAGGTAATGTCATGGCAATACAACACTGATACTCTGTTCTGGATCTCATTCAACAAGCCCATCCTGTCGGGCATCTTTCTGCTGACTGCACAAGACATGGAGCCATAACATCAAACCTTCGAAACAGTATTAGAGTCTCTTCCCTATCAGTACTGATTTTCCACATCAGAGTTCAGGAGCAGTCATCCCCAATGAGTAGCTCAAACAAAATATCCATGAGGATTGACTCTACTCTCTCACTCTTACTAAGTGGCTAGGAGGAAGAATACTGCTCTGCCCTTGTCCAGCCTTACCCACTGGTCTGTGAAACATGGTGTCTTCACTACTCACTCTCATGACAACAGTTTCACTTGATGTGTCAAAAACCTGTCTGTAAATCATTTCTTTTTGCAGGTCTCCCACTGTTCACCTCTTCTTTCTTACTGGGATTCCAGGGACCACAATAGTCATTGCACTTCACATTTGGCTCAGCATCAAAAATACTGGGGCTTAAATGAATAAATTCTAGAGATAATAATAAAGAGTGATAGGGTAGAAAGGTAGAAAACCAATCAACTGAACCCCAGAATACTATTTGCAAAACAATATGACTGCTTCACACAGAACATTTATGTTTTGGTCAGGGAGGAATTAAGGATTTAATCAAAATCAATGGCAAAGTCACGTTCAATTCAAGCAGGCCAAGATTCTAGTCAAAGAGTAATGACTGACTCTGCAAAGAAAAAAGACAGAAAGAGCTCCACTGACTTCAGCTGAGTCTTCTGCACAGTTATTTTCTGTGGCATTTGCAAAATAGCAGCAACAAAGAAAGCAAGCAGGCTTCAGTTCCTCTTACCTCTTCCATTGGATGATATTCAGTGTAGACATAACCTTCTGGGACCTGCCTGTGGCTGCTTCTCTCCCTTAGCATGCTCTGATCCACAAGTTCCTGCACGTCAGGTATTAGGACTCTGAGGGGAGGGGAAAGGGGAGATAGAAAACAGTCCCTGACAATTACTGCAGAATTGTCATGGTGCGTACATAGTTTACATCAACAAATGAAAGGACTTAGCCTCTTCTTGTTGTGGACTGCCTGGCAAATTCATCGCCATCAGCATAATGGTTACTTTCATGTAAGAGATACTTCAAAATACTGAGATTTTCACTGAGTTTTAACAATAAAGTAATAATTTTACTAGATTATTATTTTTTTTTAAAGAGATTGACAATTTTCTCCAAGATTATGTTCAATATATTTCTTTTCTTCACCATTTCTACTTCTGGGCAAAACTCTAAAATACCACCTTGGGGGAAGGGGAAAGAAAAGTGAGAAATTTAAGTTGAGTGTTTCATTGTATAGAGACATTTGCAACTTGCAGAGACTTCACAGAAGTATTTATTGCAATTTGCAAAAATCAGAACAAACCCCTTCTTTCCTTCAAAAAGCTCCACTTCCTTTTTTTGCCACAAATTAATTCAGAAATGAATATAGCATTCAGAAATGAATATTCCATGATCAAGGGAGTCAATAAAACCTTTTCCTTGGGTTCAGAGGGCTTTGGATCACAGGTTGTGCTTTCTTACTTCTGTCAGCCCCTTGCAAACACTGTTACAGTCTGTGCTCACTGTAAACACTTGCGGTAAGACAATTGCAAAGGTAACTTAAACACTGTTGGTTTCAAACGCTGTAAGTGCTAAGAGGCTATTCAGCTGAAAACTGCACATAAGAAGCTTCTAAGAGTAGTTACAGCTGACTTTGGCTGAGCTTTGATGTTTATTCACAGCTGAACTTCAAACTAAAATTCAGGCAGTGAAAATTCCTATGAACGGAAACCACACACACAAAATGCCTTATGAGAGCTCTGAAGAATTGAAATCCCAGAGTCTGGCTCGGTCAGAATATTGATGTCCTGATTATAATTTGTCATTTGTGTCTCTGTCATCATATACCTGACTGTCATGTTACCTTCCTTGCATGTCAACTGCCTTCTAAAAGGTGGTTCCTGCTTTGAATCTGTTATAGGAACTTTAACATTGCCATACTCATCACAATCTCTTTGCAATACAAATCCAAAATTTCAGCTTGACTATTAAATTAACCACCTCTTTTTTTAGAACCCTACACAAGGTGGATACAGTTCTGTCCCCAGTCAAACGGGAAAAAAAACCCAAACAAACAAAACCACAAACAAAAGACAAAACCAAGAAGAAGCTGCTAACTTCAATTTAGTCTTTACATTTCCAATAGAATTAGTTGAAAACATTAGAAAATGAGGAGCCTTGATAGCAATAAGAGATTAAGTGTCTTCTGGAGTGTTGGCTAGATCCTGAATACCTAAACTGATTCTAGATCATTTGTACTGGCTCCCACCTCATCTCTTTCCATCTTTGCTTATCAGGGCATCACACTTACTGAAAAGAATTTGCCAGGCAAGATGCAGGATGTCAAGATCAGCTGTAACTCTAAACAACTTTGAAGTGGCACCAATCCTCCTTTAACTTATCTTTGATTGGTAGATGTCAATGTATGTCCATAGGCCATTTCTCACCAGCCCTGAATGACTACAGCATAGTTTATTTGAAATATAGCTAGCTACTGGTTACCTGAAAAAGTAATTTCCAAATGGGAATGGGACTGTGTGAGGAATATATTTTATTTAATCCCATCTGGCTTTATAAACACTCTTTGTATCTGGATTGGGTCATCTGGTTGAAAGTAGAAGTGTGGCAGTTATTGGGTAGGTGTGATGGACCATTTGCAGCTCATGGCTCCCAATTATGTGCAATGTGGGCACCTGCCACTGGGACCTTTGTGCCAGGCTGGGATGTCTCTGCTTGCCTGGATGATGCCAGAAAATTCTCCCCATCTTGGGGTGGGGGTATAGGGGTAGGAAACTGCAACTTTAAAGAAACTGGCTGAATATTGACTTTGAAAGAGCTCTTCTCCAAACCAGAGGAGCAACAGAAGACAGGGAAGGAAAAAGGAGAGCTGCAGATACTGCTTCTATGCAGTGACACTGCTTGAACCTTTGGGTTCCCCAAAACAGGGAGGACCTTGTGTTCAAGTATCCATGCTTTCCAAGAGTGAAGCATGCTCCTCTAAGCAGTGATTGCACCAAGTGTGGCTTCCTGACTGGACTAAAAAACTGCAACATACATCCGAGCACTATCCTCTGCCACTGAGAAGGCAACAGGACAGGAAACAGGACAGATGGGGTTGTCTCAGATCCCAGCTCTAAATTCACAGTCCAGGCTAGCTGAAAGGTGAATAAACAGGGCACAGGGAAATGTGGTTTTAAAATTCAAAGGTGTGTGTATAGCATCTGTGCATTGCGCAGGTCAAGGTACGTTAGAGGCACTTGGAACAAAGGTTGGGTCCTATCATCAGTACTTGCTGACTGTTCATTGGAAAGGGCTAGGTCCTTTTGTGATAGCCAGGAAGATTGTTAGAGCAAGACTTTTCCATCAAGAAATGAGAAGTTTTACTTGTAAGAGATCATATGCTGATCTAAGCTGTCTTTCACCTCCTGCACCAGAGGGGCCGGGATCCTTATGTGCAGGTCTTCCTCAGCCCTGATGTCTTCAGGCAGCAGGGGCTTCCACAAATCCAGCTGTGCAGAGAAGAAAGAAATGCACAAATCAGGATCTGTTTTCAGAATGAGAAAAAACCATTTAAGACAGAGTAGCTGCATAACAATAAATGGAAGAGGTTTTCCTTCTCCTTAACTATTCTCCTGTCACCTGTTTATAGAGCATGTGTTTTGTGTTTGCATTGACTCAGGCACCTTCACAGAGCCATGCAAGGAAACAAACTTCTTCCCATAAAGTCCTTCAGGTAGTGGAAGGGCGATTCCACCCCACACTAAGGGAAAAAAAAAAAAGTTATATAAAGCTTTATCAAGTTTACTCCTATCCAAAGTTACATGTCAATCTGTTCTACAGCCCAATACCCCACTCTGCATTTTGGGCATACTTGGTTATTCTTACTCACCAGTAAAGTGCTGCAAAGATGCTGAAGATGCTGGATTTGCTGAAATGTTTCTGGCACAATGTGCAAAACCTGATCTCTGGAAATTCACCAGAGAAACAAGATCAGTTTTAATCTCTGTTAAAAGTATCCATGATTTCATCAGTCAAAAGAACATACTAATGTTATGTATAAGGAAGACAGAATGTGTAACTGAGTGCTATTCCAAAGAAAACATATCTGAGTGACGAATTCTTAGAATGCTTTAGCTACAGATAGGACTAAGTGATGTGAGTTTGCTGTTGCTAGAACTTTCAGTTAACCCTGCTCCCTTACCGGTGGCGATTCTTTATTCACCACACTGTCTTCACTGAAGCCAACTGCTAACACGAGCCTCGGTGTGTGGTTTTGCCTTTGCAGGACTGGGGACAAACCAAGATAATTGGTAATATATAATAAGCTATTTATTTGATAAGATGTCACACTTTTTTTCTCATTTTGTGGAATTACTCATTTATTCCAGGTATACTTGGTGCTTTGCCGATCAACTTCAGCAAGCAAAACCATTAGCTAGCCATGTTAAATGAACGTTGCCAAGAGCTTGACATGTTCACAAGCTACTTGACATGAGAACAGTCAGTTTATTCCACAAATAGTGAGTAGTGTAGTCTCCAGAATGGCAGACTCTAACTCAACTTGCAGGAAACAAAAATTTCTAGTACAGGACCTATCATTTTCTGTTTCTAGAAAAAACACAGAAATCCAGTGTCTGAGTATATATTTTCATGACGCCCCATGAAAACTTTCATTTACTACAGGCTTAATCTGAAAAAAAAAATTGAAAATTTACAAAGAACAAATTAAAATGGTTGGAAATGCAGTAAAAAGAAATCTGCATGTTCTGTTAAAAACCCTTTGTAATTATTTTTCTAATTTTTTCTCTTTCAGTGTTCATTCAGATCAGCTTTCCAGGACTGATAGCAAGTGTGACATTTCTAATGAAAGGGTTTCATAATGAGGAGTGGATTTTGACAGCTACATTACATTACTCAAAGGTGAGTTAGCAGTTATCCACTACTGATGTGATAGAATGGGAAACCTCAGAAATGTTCCTTTTTGATGGTAACCAAGAACTACTGCTTCACAGTCTTCTTCAATGGCTTCAGTGGGACTTGGACCCTTTACAGAACAAGTACAAAAAAGATCATTTTGCATTTTAAGGCTTTTGTAATGAAAGTCTTGTTGCAAAAGCCTTGCGTGGCTTTTTATTAAAGCCATGGTCATTATGGTCATCAATATAATATGCTCTCATCGTCTGAACTGCAACTGCTATCATTTGTGCTTCCATACACAAATGTACAATTATCAGCTTAATATACATGCAAATAGAATTCACTATTCGTTCACATTATCCACTGAAAAATAGGGGGATTTGGGTTTTCTTACATCTCTCAGAAATATCACCTTTGCTGGTGGAGAAACATAAAACTTGATAGTTAAAATGAGCTGTTCACTACTGGTTCAGGAGATGCAGTTAGCACAGAGGACCCTCATCTATGGGGCAAAATGATTACATTTGCATTGCTAACGATTTGGTACAACAGCCGTGATATCTTTGTAATAAACCTTGTAGATGCAGGATAAACATCTTTGCTAGGACAATAAACATCTCAGCTGCAGTTCAGAGTTTATTCTCTCTAAATGCCTGGGCTTGCTTTGCTCTTTGTCTATCAGGAAGGGAAACAATGTCCTCTAATATCTTTCTATCCTCATTGACATTATGTCTTAATTACATCAAGCGAAAGAAATGCCAGACAGTCAGATTGCTGCCAGATGGCCAGCTCTTATTTACTGATAAACCTTTTACAATAGCCAGTGTGGAGACAAATAATTTTTAATAGTAAACTAAGATTAGAAAGCATGCACTCATTTATGATTATGGACTAGGATTCTCAGTGGAGAAGTGCAAAGTCAGCCCATGTGACCATGTGAGAACGACAGTTTTTAAAATGCTACAGTCAAGCTTTCTTACCAAATTAAAGGACTGTTCTCAGCACAAGCTATATTTCCCTGGGTGCTCATAGATCAGCTAGTTCATTTAAGCTGTTGAACAGAGCGAATGACAACAAAAATGGGCTTTACCAGTCATTTCATCTTTGTGCAGGCACTGCCCACCCAAAGTCTCACTGCCCATTCGATTAACTGTGTTTTTAAATCCCGTGCAAGTACTCAACAGGTTCAGTCCTGGACAGCAATTAGAAACAAAAATGGACACTACATTACCAAGGGGCTATTGAATTCTCTTCAGGGACTGTGTCCCTGATAAAAAGCTGAAGACTGAATATTATCCAAGGGAAACAAACACATTTTAAAGAGAAGTAGTGTATGCTCTACCAGGAGCTTTGCCAGGTCGGTGATGGAACAGGTGTACTATGAAGGACCTTACTTGAAGTAAATATTGCTTCATTTTCTTTCCTTTTTAAAACTGTATTCTGATTATATAATTATCCTAGAGGCATTCAGTACTGGGCTTTTTACTTTAGAAAATTCCATGTATAAAGTTATCTAGGTGATCCTGCTCTGGCAGGGGGGTTGGACTAGATGATCTTTGGAGGTCTCTTTCCATCCCTAACATTCTGTGATTCTATATGTGGATAGCTGCCCTCCACACTATATTTGTGTCACTCCTGCAAATCCTAACTGCTGTAAAGGCAAAGTGTTCTATCATTTCTTGTAAAGTTGAGGGTGAATGAAACAAAATAGTATAGATACACAAGCAGCATAATTTTATATCACTCATTTTCTTACAAAGCAGAACTGAGAACAGAGAATACAGCAAAACAGAACAACAACAAAAAAGACATTTCATGCTTTTCAGAAACATTAATTAGTAATAAAATATGTAATAATCTCATTCTCTGAACACCTTGGGGTGAAGATTGTCCGGACTGACTCCATTAGCTTTTTTTTTTGTTATTGTTACAAATTTCTAACAGGAGTTCAGTATCTGAGCTGCTTTAGAGACACCATCTTTTTCACATAACCTCAGCTGTCTTTCATTAATGGATATAATATTGCTTAGTCACACACCCCACACCCCCCTGCCTTATACTCAGAAAAGGCATTTTAGTCCTGCAGCATCTGATTTCATTATGACAGAGGCTAAGCCAAATGAATTTCAGCTAATGGAAGCAGAGTATTCTGAGGTACATTTGAGGGGCATTCTGTGTCTCTTAGGACTGCATCCATATATTCGTTGGCTTGGATTTGGTTCACTCTTCCTTCAGTTCCCATCTTTATGATTTATTTCCAAATCACAAAGCTCACAGCTTAGTAACCCTATTTCCATGTTTCCACTTCATAATTGTTATTATTAATCTTACACAGTTCCTGAGAATTTCACTGCATGCACAATTTTTCATGATAGCCTGTTCACACTCACCTGTCATATTGCAATTTCAAGCAATTTCCAGGAATTAGCATCCCCAGAAAAAATATGATCCCAAGAAAAAGCTGCATCTTTGTGTGAAGAACCCAGCCCCAACAGTGCAGGACTAGAGAGGAGGATCAATATGGACTGAACACTCTATTTGTACCATTATAAAATATAGTCAGACTTATCCTGGGAGGGACTCTGCCCTTGTTGAATCATTAACTTCACTTCTAAACAGTTTTACTTTTCTTAGTTCTCCAAGATCTCTTGCACACCCCAAACCGTAAATATATGCAAATAGCAACATTCTCACTGAAGCACTTCTAAGAAGTAAGAAGATTTTGTTACATGTCACCTTCAAGTCTTTGAAAATGTTATTTTACAAAGTTGGTAGTCACAGGAAAAAGTGTTACCTGCAAGGTTCACAACAACTAGTAAAGATTAGCTTATAAAAATCATAGGGATAGGAATAACAAGAGAACATTGGTCAAACAAGCTCCATCCTTGCTCACTTCCTTCCTGTGTTTGTGTCTTTGTGGAGCGCTTCTTTGACCTCCTAACTGCAATTCTGTCACTTGCCTAGCCAAAAAGAAGACATGAAAGAAACAGCCAACATTCCTGTAAAAGGGAACATGGGGACATCAAAGTCTCATCTAAACCACTTTCAATTGGACCAGATCAGTCTCTGGCTACAGACTCCCATCTTTATGCTGTCGTAACGAGTGGTTTTGTTATATACTCAAAGCAGTGGGATGGTTGTTATTGGAAATGATTCATTTCTTGCTTAGTTCACATATCAAGAGTAAATAGTTGAATTCCTTCCTTAATAGACTATGGTTAGACATACAGCACTGTTCTTTAGAAATGTTTTCACTCAGCTTCTTCTCTTTTGGATTAAAGCTATCCCATGGTGATGTAGTGCAGAAAACAGAATGGATTTGGGGCGAAGGGATTCCAGTAAGTGAGTTTGTTTGTGTACACATGCAATGGACATTAACTGTAATTATGGTATCTTTGTAAATCATTCTCAGCAAAGTATGAAGTCCTCTTACATTACTACCAAGGCTGTAATTAAGGAAACAGGCAGAAACAGTGTAAAAAAACCCAACAGTCCCAGTGTGAAAGAGGAACAGCCTAACTCAGAAGTGTGTACTCACAAAACCAGGCTGCATGCAAGAGAAGAATATGTCCTTCTTCATAATTCACACCAGACCCTTCATATTTTATTGCCACGCACTATAACCTGAACAAGAAAATGGTGAATATTTCCCTTCTTATAGATATCCAACCCACAGTGATTTCCAGAAGAGCTGAAGAAGTCCAGTTTATAGGATTAGAGGCAGTTCCATTTGTGAAGAATCAGAAAAACAAATTCATGTTGGAAGACCATATTCCATATTGACATTCAGGACATCTGCTCAGATAACCTTTGCTTTTGCTTCCTTTGTCTCCACCACTGCTATGAGGTTCAGTAATGTTTTGAAGTCTTCTTCAGTGTTGTCTGTGCCTTTTTACCAGAGCTGGCTTTGAACTGGGGTTCAATCCCTTGAGAGGGACTCAATCTAGGAGCAAGAAAAAAGGAGGCATAGAGGAAAAAAACCCAAAAGGTTTAATCTTTCTTTTTCCTCTTGCAAAAAAAAGATGTGCACAAATGGAGTAAATCACAATACATGCTAAAATTCAACTCCAGTCCAAAGCTTACACCTCCACACTGAAAGGAGAAGCTGTTTATTCTGTGGTGAAAACATTATTCCTATGGTGCCAAAAAGTTATGAAGATAGATAGGGTCATTTCTCTTAATGGACATCAGATTCAGAAGAAATGACAGTTGCTTACTAGGTCTTTGATTCCAGTTCCTTTGAAGTCTACTTGATTTTAATGGGCTTTAGATTAAAGTCCTGTGCAAATAGTCATGGACATTTCTCACTGATTTAAAAAATGGACTTTTCTGGGGACTTCAGCAGAAAATTTCTTCATAAAATAAAGTACTTAAGTATGTACTTAATGTTCAGCTTGCAAGCAGCACTGTTAAGTTCAGAATAAAAGCTATTAGAGACATTATTCTGCTACCAATACAAAAAAAATCTTGGGACAAACAGTTAACTTCAACAAGCCTGTTGCTCTCTTGGGCATACATAATGTCTCTCGCAGTAATAAAGTCTGTGCTTTGGTCAGGTTCTTACTGGCAGCTGCTTATCTTTCTACCAAATGTGCAAGGCAGCTTAATCCATTTATTCTCTTTGAAAACAGTGTGCAAAAAGGCACAGGACATTCTGGGGAGAGAAAAGGTTGTAAACACATGGCACAAACATGCCGTGTGAAACCATGCAGTGTCCTTTCTTCCAAACAAGTTTACTTTGCAGTTCTTCCATACGTTCTTCTTAGAGCTTCAGAGCATTTGTTCAGCATCAGTTTAGCCTCTCAACTGCCCTGTGAGACAAGTAAATATTATTTCCACTACTTAAAAGATTAAGAAAGAAGGGGAAAAAAGTGACTCCCCAAGGTGACATAGGAACACTGCTGCAGAGCCAGGAATAGAATTCAGATCTCCTGACTCCCTGTCTGGTGCTTCCTTAAATATATGACCATCTGCTCTCCTGCTGGAAGTATAGATACTATATGCTGACTCCAACAAGCTGGCTGCTAAGCCTGTTAGTTTATCCTCTTTTTATCCCATACTGATATCATCTCAAGCTAAGCTTCTGGCCTGGAGTCAAAGTGATTTCCAGTGTTTGAATGATTCGACCTGCTTGTTATTGTTTTAACCTTGCACCACACATATGCTCAGCTATTTGTGACTTATCTGCATACAGTCTGTGTAGCAACGGCCGCGAGCTACAACTGTTTTGTTTAAAGGTTCCATACTGAAGCATACCACATGTTTAAAACAACTATCATATAGCAGTGAGTTTGATGCTGGTAGCTCCCTGAACCCAGATTTCCAGCTGAGCTGCATGTAACTTTCAAGGACAAGCTTGTAAGAAACACAAAAACCATACAGGCGTGTGTGTCTCCACGAACGTCAGTTCATCACGTTAAGCTTTCCCAGGTCCACAGCAAAATTCTGCACTGACTTCATATGAACTAAAAAAAAAAAATCTAGAACTAGATGGAATTCAACATGAGAAACTTTTTTTTTTTTACATCATCACCTCAATTCTGAGAAAATCATCCTTCAGTAAATCTCCATTCTCAGTGCTGCAGAAAACTCACAGTATGTGTCCAAGACAGAATCATCACTCAGTAGGGTCAATACAGTAGCATGCTGATTAATATGCCTTAAATCCTAGTCTTCTGCTCCTCTGAAGAAAGGGGATGGATAACTCAAAGGTTTTACCAAAATATCCTCTGGTTATCACTGTAGCTGTACTTGGAGGAAGTACACAATGAATTGACAGTTCTGCTTCTCTTTGCCTTGTCATAGTAAATAGCTTATTCCATATGTTGTTTTTTTTTTCTGTGAGTACTAAAAAATAATGCTGTGTTTCTGAGCAATGATCAAAATATTCCAATTTATTCTAGAATATTAAGTATATGGTCTTACTTCTGTAGCATACGAATATTCAGCAATATGTTGTGTGGTCTGCAATATGAATCACGGTTCCTTTCAGTGTGCCAAGCCACTGGCTGTCACAGCTTTGTTAGAGAAAGGTTTTTCTGAAATTCTCTGGACGCCGTTGTGATTTGACAGTGCTAACTATTCTCAAGGCTCATTAACTCCAGCAACAATCCTAGCAGAAGCGGGAGTGGAAGCAATGCTGAGTTATGACAGGTATCTTCTACAGTCATCTTGCTGAATTTTCCTCTCTCTCTTCCTCTGAGATTACACAGAAAACACCCCATTACCCTTACTTTTGGGATTTTAAAATAGTCTTAAATCAGAAAGAATTCCAGCCAACGTACCCTAGATTAGAATTGCATTACTAGCAAACCTTAAAATTAGTCCCATTAAGCCAACCCTAAGTGTCCTGCAAGGTCATCAGGTGTCATAGGATATTTAAGCTTAGTGGAACAAATTTGACAACGGGTACATGACCTAGTAATTTCAAGAGATACACATTTACAGATACTTTCAAAAATCTCTCTGTAGTTTTTACAGCATTTATACACAGTCATAGTCACATATTTTGAGCCCAAACTGGAAATACCAGGGTGCTGTGTCTGTGTGGGAAATAACACCTACTTTTTCTCCACAAGTCCCATGATGCATTTTTTAGACAGCTTTGTTATCAGAGAGGAGCTTCAAGCACTCATTCAGTAAGCAGTTCTTTATGGAAGCAGGCTGAAGCAGGCTGACAAAATCTGTATTGGTTTAATTGGGCTGGCAGAGCAGCTTCCTCAAACACCATTTTCTTCAATGAGGAAAGGAGACTCTTTATTAGTGAATTGTCTTTCCATAATAACAGGTGGCCTAGGTGGCTATTTTTCCTTCATCCTTTAGACAGAAAAATGTCACTGCTAAGAAATCTTGACCTGGTCCTTCAACATATGATCTGAATTCAATATGATATTTGCCACCTGTTACTTAAAGGGTAGCAAACACTGTTGGTTCAGCACTAGGAGTTAAGGGTGGTCACCTTTATGAGAAGTTGTGAACAAATTCCTACAGTCCTTATGTAAACACAATTCCCGTGGGAAGTTTGTCTGCATAAAGATTGTGCAATTTAAATTGAAAAAAATACTACAAGTGTATTTCAGATGCAATAGTAAATTGCTGAACCCGAAGTCTACACATACAAGCTGGCTGCAAAGTACTGCCCTTGTAGTTTGATCAAAGGAAAGATTCAATTTGCTATTAGTTTTTAGTGTGGCTGGATCCATTGTCAGCAAGACCAGTTAGATTTTCTTCACTCACCTTCACCAGTCCTGAATACTGTCCCTCGTAAGAATACCTTCTGATGACATGATTAGAACTTACAATTCCAAAGGTATTGCTCTGGAGGAAAGGGATTTTCAGAAGTGTTTGATCCTACGTTGATGTTCTGAGTAGGAAAGAATCTTTGATTTTGTGAAGAAACAAAATTTCTTGTAAACCTTTAGCTGTCAAAGCAGTATGTTGTTAGTTTTAATTAGGCCTTTTTGAAGAAGATGTTGCATAACATTAAAAGCCAATTTTGTATTTTTAAATAAAATCATTACCTTTGTAAGTAAACTAGTAATATTTTATTGCTACTGGCAGAATTGTAAAGGGCAGCCCACAAGTCTCTATTATTGCTCGTGGTTAAAAAACAAGCTTACTGTATTCTAGAATTACCAACATTAATTTTTATGAGTTCTATTATAAGCACTAAAATACTTTATGATTATATGTGAATATGGTCGCAAATGATTTCTTAGATTCAAACAATATACACTATATTCACTTTAACTTAAGCAATTAGCTTTTGCAGCTATAAAACATGTTCAGATTAACCTTTGTCCTCTGTTCTATCAATGATACACATCCTTAGCTTTCTGTTTAATACCAGTACCACTGAGCATAAGAGTGCAGGTAGGTTAGTATGTCCAGGAAAGGTGAACAATACTACAAACCACTCAACCAGCGTGAGGATCTGTTAAAAATGGTTATGATGTCCCAGAGGAATCTCAGTGTTTATTAATTAAACCAATAGGACCTGCCAAAAGACCGCAAAGTGGATCTTGTCTAGAGTCAAACAAGTCTATTCTGCATAACTTATACTCCAGAATTTCCACCGTATTTTTGTAAATGAGCCTTAATGAATTCATAAGCTGGGTTTGAAGCGTGCTCTGTGTGTGTGTATGTATGTGACATGCAGTAGAAACAGTGTTTTGGTGTCTGATTTTGTAAAAGTTTGTTGCTGCTAATAGTATCTAGGGAAGGCACTGACTAGTGTAACTTTGAAGTGCTTGCTGTGACAGGGCTGGGTAGGTTTGCAGCAAGGCTGTGGCTTGAACTGGTCACAAAGTTTGGGGTTCTTCAGCAAAGAGAGCTGTTTCTTTTGTAATTAGCCAAGACTTTCTTCACTCTTACGGATGAACTGTTACTACTCCTTGTACAGGAGTGGATCTGAAACATCAGCCAGCTCTGCCTGGGAGAGCTTACAAATCCAAGTAACTCAACATGGGGACATTCACCTTATACATAAGACAGGGAATGCAGACACCTGGACGTGCTGGGACTGTGCCTCTGATACTAAGCAGGACAATTGTTTGCGTCATGGCTCTACCAAGATGGGTGTGAACACCAGGACCCTGGGTGTGCCATGGGAATCTCCTGAGTGACTTGCCCATGAGCAGACAGATATGTGAGCTGAACTCGGGTTCCCCAAGGGTCTGTCTAATGCCTTACTGTCAGATCATCTTACCCTCTGTTCAGAGAGTGTGGTTTTGATACCTTCATTTGTTCTTCTCTTTTTTACCCCTTCAAATGCTGAGTTACTAGATTCAGCAAATGAGTATCAAACCTAACATCAGCAGTGGAAAGTTTGGAAAGTTCTCTTTTTCTTTTGGAAATCAAACCTTCATCCTCCTCAGTACTATATTTTGGGAGGAGTACTGCCTACTGAGAAGAAAGCCCTCTTGCTGACATCAGTGAAGCATTCACCATTTTATCCGGTTCCTTGAGCAAAGAACGATGCAGAGCAAATCTCTAAACACACATGCACAAGCATGGTTTTTTGCCTGCTTAACTTTTCGGATCTCCATGATTTTCCTTACATTTATACAGAAGTGACCCAGAGTGAAGATTCATTTAGGAGATGGTGTGTTCCTGGGACAAGTCGTTCGTTGGCAAAATGCAGCATGTTCTAAAAAACAGAGACAAATGCATCAGCAGTCTTTACCCTCTTCTTGCCTCATACACCAGAGTGTACGAGGGGTTTAGGCTGCCTTTCTATTTTCTGGAAAATTCCCCATGTCAAGGAATTGTCTGTTGTAGTGCTAAAGCTGGTATCTAACTGCTGAGCCAGCACTGAGGGCAAGTAACAACCCAGTATTGGTCCTCAACATGTATATTTTAAAAGATTAAATAGTCTTCTGTTATGTGACTGGCACCTCAAATGTGGGCTCCGTGCTTGATGTCTCCTCCCTCTCTAGCTCTTGTGTGCAGTAACATCTTAACATACAAATATATACTGTCCTCTACAAGCCACTGTGTATTTCCTGAATCCCATCTCATCTCTATCAGTGTACATCAAGACTTCAGTGACAGCTCTCACCATTTACACCAGCCCCTGTGCAGTCAGAGGCCAAGTCACCAGCTGTTCCCTACTGCAGAAGGAGAAAACTGGGCTCACGTAACAGTTCAAGTTTTCTCTTTTGAAGCTGCACACCCACAACCTGAGCTGGTGTGTACTGCTGTAGTGCCCTGACTTTAATTTAAACCAGGTGATGAGCCACTCTCCATTTCCTCACACTCCCTTCCCACATACTTCCCAACCTTTCTAAAGGGTGGCAAAGTACAGATGCCATCTTATGTGAAGTACAATCTGTACCATGAAAATCAAGCAGTCAAATACAGAAAATTTAGCAAGTGCCCTTTGTGGATTGAACTGATAAGAGTAAACTACGGCACCTACTCAGGAATGACAAAGAGTGTTCAGTAAATTGTCTCTGGTGGTGTGAATAGAGGCCCTTACCTATAGCAGCGAAAAGTGAAAAGAAATTCTCCTGTTTATAAAAATTTGCATATTTCTACATAAAGCAAGAAGATATCTGGGTTTTGATGGGTGCCATGGCAACAATATTACTGGCGTATAGCACAGGAGCATTTTCAGAGAGAGGAACAGGATGCAACAAAAAGATCAATGATTATCTGTGGACACAAGGACTTTTTCTGTGGACACAAGGACTTTTGCTACAGATCCAAAGACAGATTCTCCTTCTTCTTGTTCCTGGGTGGCTATTTGCAGTCACCACCACACTCATGCTTTCCCTTCATACTGCGGTTGTCCAGAAATAATGAAAAAAAAAAAGGAAAAACCTGTTACAACTAGAAGGACAGATCTTAAACATAGTTCAGAGTTCCATTGTATCTGCATCACTTAAAAGAGAACAATGGAGAACTACTAAAACCACTATGATTACTAGCAAAGAACAAAGCCACAGGATTACATGTTCAGCAAAACCTATGCATTAAACCATAATTGCTTTAAAACTATGCATGTAGAGAACAACAGATAACCATGGCTCTGCTTTTTTGTCTGAAATAGCTAATTTCATCTCATTTCACCTGGGAGCGAAGGCTCCCCTTTTTCTGAGATGTACAAAATGCCTGCAATTCTTTTTTAATTCAGATATTCTAGTGTCAGTAAGGAGGTAATGAAACTGGAACCTCATTCATGCAATCTTATGTGCCCTGAGATTTGCCTGTAAAGAACATTTAACAAAGTAAATCATACCTACTGCAATGGCCAGAGGGGAATAAAAAACCCCAAACACAACAACAACAAAACAAGCAAGCAAACATACCAACAAACAAACCTGCAGCCAGACAAAAAAGCCCCAAACCACAAAACCCCAGCATTAGAGAGAATTCTTAGTATTTTCTTCACTTTGGCAAAGGACCAGGGCCACATCTCCAGGCCTCTGCATACAAAGCCTTATTTAACCTCTTGCCTATGCAGAAATGGTTGCAATACCTGAGAAATGGACATTCATTCTCTTATGCCAAGCTCCAGGTTATTTAGATTCTGGTTTCTTAACAAAAAACAAACTCTTGCAATGTATTTTTGGTCCCTCTTTCCCAGTCACTTTTGAACATCTTGGCCAACTTGAGAGAAAGGTGGGAGTTTTAAAGAGATTTCCTGGGTGTTTCTTGTGAATGAGTGGATGGAATAATTCATACCCTGAGAAAGATGGAGTTAGGGCTCAAAAGTGGCTTTAGACATAAGCAAATCCAAGCAGGAGAGAGCTACAGGCCGTCAGGGTCTGCAAATCCAGCTGCCTATGGAAACAATTTGTTTTTCCAAACACTCACTGTTCTTGTTCTGCATTACTTCACAAACTTGGTTTCATTTTTGCTCAGATGGTACTAGTTTATTTCCTGTTCACGCAAGAGCTTTCTTGACCCTTGCAGCCCACATCTTCTGCCTTCCTGGTTTTTACTCTCATTTTAGATCTGTTCACACATCCTGCAATGCTTAACGTCATCCTTGGGCCAGTGAAGCTTGCTATATAACTTAACATTTGTAAATTCTTCTCACAATCTTTTCTTACTGATTGTGTGATACGTGGCAATGATCTGAAATTGTCATCCTTTTGTATGTGGATATCCTTCAGGTGACCTGGAGAATTCCAAGGAAAAATTGGCCGGATAAGCCAGTTATGTCATGGCATTTTACTGTTCTGTAGAAAGATAACATTTATGAATCCAAAAATGTCCAAAAGCAAGCAGTGTGTTAAAAAACCAAGAATCATAAAAGACAGTATCTCTTTCTTTGAGATTAGCAGGACATGTACTTAAGTCCAGTATTTCATACCTCAGAATGAAGGAAAGATTTGCATGGATCTGGTTTTCAGACTTTTGTGTGACCCAGGAATAAAATATGCTGCCTTCCTATGAGAATCTGGTCAAATGTATGCATGCTCTGTGCAGATGAGTTCACTGTCCTTAAATCATAGCTACATAATTAAGCCCTTTATTTGCTTTATCTTCTTTAACAAGTCTTCAAATCATTGAAAATCCTCCCATCCCTCAGCAATTTAGTTTACTACCTAAATGACCTATTTTCACTTTACACAGCGTTGAGAACCTTGGTCTTGCTACAGATTAGATACACCCTTGAAATACCTGCAGTGAGTCAAACACTTCAGCAAATGTATGAGTTCCCTCCATTAATAAGATACACCCATGGGCTGAATGAAATAAAGCCATGTTCAGCTGGTTCCTCACTCCTTGTTCAGAAAAAAATTCTGGCCACTGCACTTACAAAGTGTTCCAAGTGTGAATAAAAGTTAGAAACATGTGATCTGAGTCTTTGGGTAGGCTGTGAAAGTGGTAGAGAAAGGTGTGGCTTGTGTCTCTTGTTAGCTGGTCATCAAAAAAAAATCATGTTTAGTATCTGTTTCACTTAAAAAAGGGGATTTTGCACTGAGCAGTGCAAACCCATGCAGTGACAAAATGCACAATTACAGGAGCAAAATAATTATTGTTGGTCTTCTTTGTGAGTCCCGATTAATTTTAATAAGCATGATTCAGGAGAGAGGGAGGAGAATGGTGTTCTAAATACAGATTGCAAAGCACAAAATGGGATTAGATCTCCCTTACGACGTGAAATCTAGGTTTATTTCAGACACTGCAGCAGAGTAGCTTTTTAGCAGTTGTAAAGATTCAAGAAACCCACAGCTCTGAAGCCTCTCTGGCAGCAGCTACCCAGCTACCTACTGCTTGTAACTATGAATCAGTGTAGCTGGCATAGTAATGGCTTAAATTAGTAAGGTAGCATAAACCAAGGTATTTTAATAAGCAAGGTAATTGTTATGGTAGACTACTAGACTTCTGTACTGCTTGTATATGTTTCCACCTACTCATAAGGTGTTTGGAAAAGGAAAGAGAAGATGGAGATCAGCTCATTTAGTGCAAGATGCTATGCCCTTCTGTGCCCACTGGTGGCTAATTCTGCCCAGTCTGCTGGCACCCAAGAGGACAGTGTACATCCTTGCCTAGTGTTATGTCCCTAAAGAGATGGGAGCTACGTACCTGCTACTGAGGACCTGACTGAAAAGCTCAAAGCAGAGGAAGCACTTCCCCAGCCCAGGTGAGAGCCACAGCTGACACTGCACTAGCTTGGTTTTCAGGGCTTCAGCTTTGAAATGCTTTCTCAAACACAGCTCTGAGCACTACCCAGCTCTGCAAAAGGGCTGCCAGGGGAAGGTGAGGGCTGCCAAGAAAATTCAGGGCTAGCACCTTTCCTGCAGGAGCAATCACTAGATATTTTCAATTTTGGGTGTCCGTGCTTTGCAGAAGCTAATAAAGCATTTTGTGAAAAACCAACCTGTCGTCCAAGGTACAGGCTAACACAAATGTGGCACCTCCGGGTTTCTTGGAGCTGTGAAAGACCTGCCAGGAGAAGGTGATGTCCAGCAACAGAATTCAGGGCTAGCACCTTGCCTAGGGGAGCAAGCACTAGATATTTTCACTTTTGAACATCTTTTTGAGCAGGAGATAGACTGGTGGAGCCAAGCTCTGCCCTCCTTGAAACAGAAGCAGGAGCACCTGTCAGAAAGAACACAGGATCAGGGGGACCCTGTACCCTACCCCTGTCAGACCAGAGGCTGAATGAGGGGAGTGATCGTGGTCGAGGCAACAGATAAACTCCTTCCTTGTCCACTTTATCCTCCCCAAGTGCCACTCAAAAACAGATAGGAGGCTCTGGCTAGGAAAGACCAGCCAAATGAGGATGCGTTTGATGGGCATCCTACGCCAGAGGTGTGTCCACAGTCGGACAGGACTACTGCTCCTATCAAGACCAAATCCGCAAGGAGAAAAAAGAAGGGTTATAGTTGTAGGTGACGCCCTTCTGAAGGGAACAGAGGGTCCAGTGTGCCATGAATACCCTCCTCACAGGAAAGTCTGCTGTCTCCCTGGAGCCTGGGTTAAGGACGTTACTGGGAAACTCAGACTATTACCCATTACTGATCTTCCATGCAGGCGGTGAGCACGCTGAGACTGGTAATACAAGAACAATCAGAAGAGACTTTAGAGCCTTGGGATGGCTGGCGAGGGAATTGGGCACAAATTATCTTTTCTTCTCTTCTTCCAGTTGCAGGCAGAGACACCAGAGTGAACAAACGAATGCAGTCTATTAATGAATGGCTCTGTAGCTGGTGTCACTGTAACTATTTTGGCTTTTTTTGACACTGGGATGACCTCTACAGCATCAGGCTTGCTGGCATCGAATGGGTGACACCTTTCTCAAAGTGAGAAGAGAGTCTTCGCACAAGAGATTGCAGGGTTGATTGACAAGGCTTTAAACTAGATTTGAAGGGAGAGGGGGATATAACCAGGCTTACTAGAGAGACCGCTGGGTGTTGTAGCCCAGCACTTGTGTGGCAGTGTGCTAGCATTTCTGAGAACCAGAAGGTCTTCCATCCCTTAGGGGTGAAAACTATGTGCTCAACTCCCTCTCTGAAATGTTTATACACAGCATGGGGAATAAGCAGGAGGAATTGGAGGTCTGTGTTTGCTCACAGGACCATGATCTCACTGCAGTTACTGAGACATGGTGGGATAGCTCGCATGACTGGAATGTTGTCATGGATGGCTATGTACTATTTAGGAAAGAGAGACCAAAAAAGGAAGCTGGTGGAGTTGCTCTTTATGTGCGAGAGCAAGTGGAATGCATTGAGCTTTACTTGGGGAAGGGGGATGAAGAATGTATTGAAAGCTTATGGGTAGGAATTAAGGGTCATGCAAATATAAGCAAAACTGTTGTGGGTTTCTACTATAATCCACCAAACCAAGAAGAGGATGTTGATGAGGCCTTCTACAGACAGCTGGAAGTAGCCTTAAGATCACATGACCTGGTGCTCATGGGTGACTTCAATCACCCTGATAATTGTAGGAAAGGCCACACAGAGAGGCATTCTCAGTCTAGAAGTCTCTGGCAGTGCATTGGTACTAATTTTCTGATGCAGGTGGTGGAAAAGCCAACTAGGAGAGGTGTGCTGCTCGACCTTGTATTAATGAACAAAGAAGGTCTGGTTGGGAAAGTGAAAGCTGGGAACAGCCTTGGCAGTAGTGATCACGACAAGGTAGAGTTTAGTATCATACAAGGAAGAAGCAGGACAGTAAGTAGGATTGCAGGAGGGCTAACTTTGTCCTCTTCAAAGACATACTTGGAGGAATCCCTTGGGCTAAGACTCTAGAAGGTAGGGGGACCCAAGAGAGCTGGTTGATATTCAAACATCACTTCCTCCAAGCTCAAGGTAAGTGCATTCCTTTGAGTAAAACATCAAGCAGAGGAGTCAGGAGAGCAGCATGGAAGAGCAAGGAGCTGCTGGAAAAACTCTTGTGGAAGAAAGAAGTTCACAGTATGTGGAAAAAGGGACTGGTCTCTTGAAAGAATTATAGGAGCATTGTCAGGATGTGTAGGGATGCAACAAGGAAGGCCAAGGGCCTCTTGGAATTGGCTTTAGCAAAGTAAGTAAAAGAGAGCAAGAAAGGTTTCTTCAAATACAGCAATGGTGAGAGGAAGAATAAGGAAAATGTGGCCCCACTGTTGAATGAGGTGGGAGCCCTGCTGCCAGAGGATGCAGAGAAGGTGGCACTACTAAATGCCACCTTTGCTTCAGTCTTCACTGCCATGACCAGCCCTCAGGAATCACAGACCCTGCATGTAAGAGAAGAAGCCTGGAGAAAGGAAGACTCTTCACCGGTTGATGAGGATTGGGTTAGAAATCACTTGGGTAAACTGAACACATATAAGTCCATAGGCCTCAATAGGATGCAGCCACAGGTGCTGAGGGAGCTGGCTACTGTTGTTGCTCTACCACTCTCCATCATTTTTGAAAGATCATAGAGAATGGAAGAGGTTCCTGAGGACTGGAGGAAAGACAATGTTACCCCAGTCTTCAAAAAGGGCAAGAAGGAAGACCCTGGAAATTACAGACCAGCTTCACCTCTATCCCTGGAAAGGTGGTGAAACAACTCATTCTGGAGGTCATCTCTAAGCACATGGAAGAAAAGAAGGTTATCAACAATGGCCAGTTTGGATTTACTAAAAGGAAATCATGTTTGACTAATCTGATAGCCTTCTACAATGGTGTGACTGAATGGGTAGTTGCAGGGAGAGCAGTGGATGTTGTCTACCTTGACTTCAGCAAGGCTTTTGACACTGACTCCCACAACATCCTTGTGGGTAAGATCAGGAAGCGTGGGTTAGAAGAGTGGACAGTGAGGTGGGTAGAGAACTGGATAAACATTAGAGCTCAGACAGTCGTGATCAGCAATGCAGAGTCCAGTTGGTGGTGTTCCCCAGGGGTCAGTACTGGTCCAGTCTTATTCACCATCTTCATCAATGACCTGGATGAAGGGACAGAGTGTACCCTCAGTAAGTTTGCTGATGATACTGAACTGGGAGGAGTGGCTGATACACCAGAACGCTGTGCTGCCATTCAGCATGATCCGGACAGACTGGAGACCTGGGCAAAGGGGAACCAAATGAAGTTCAACAAAGGCAAGCATTGAGTTCTACAACCGGGGAGGAACACCACCATGCACCAGTACAGGTTAGGGGTTGACCTGCTGGAAGGCAGCTCCATGGAGAGGGACCTTGGAGTCCTGGTGGACATTAAGTTAATAAAGCACATTGTGAGTACAAGATGTTTTGAGGCCTAAAGCAAAGGTGGCAGCTCCAGTTTTCTTGGGGCTGTGAAAGGGCTACCATGGGAAGGTGAGGGCTGGCAAGAGAATTCAGGGCTAGCACTTCTCCCGGGGGAGCAATCCCTGAATGTTTTCAATCTTGGAGCTAGGGTCTTTGAAAAGGTGAATAAAGCACGTTGTGTATACAAGTTGTGTTGCAAGATAGAGGCAAAAGCAGAGGTCACAGCCCTAAATTTGTAGGGGCTGTAAAAGGCTACCAAGGAAAGATGAGGATGAGCCAAGGAATTTAGTGCTAGCACCTTTCCTGGGGGAGCAATCCCTGGATATTTTCAATTTTGGAGCTGGTTTCAGCCGACAGCAAATAAAGCACAAGGTGAATACAACATGTTATGCAGGCTGCAGGGTAAAGAAAACGTGGCAGCTCCAGCTTTCTTGGGGGTGTGAGGAGCTGGAGCCTCAGGATAAGAGAATTAAGGAGCTTCTCGCAGCGAGCGCCTGAAATCTGGTGCGGTAGCCTGGGAGAAGCACATGCTTAGTGGTAAGAATTTATTCACTGTCTCTGCTGCCTCCTTGTGTTCAAACACGCTGTGACTACAATGTGTTCTGCAGGCTGCAGCGAGGGCAAAGGTGGCAGACCCATATTTCTTGGGGCTGTGAGAGGGCTGCCAGGGGTCCGTGAGGGCCATGAAGAGAAGTCAGGGCTAGCACCTTTCCTGGGGGAACAATCACTGGATGTTTTCAATTTTGGATGTCCGATCTTTGCTACTGCAAATAAAGTATGTTGTGAATACAACATGGTGTGCAGGCTACAGACTAAAGCAAAGGATGGGGAACACCCCCGTGGCCTCTTAGCTGAGCACAGGTACCCACAGCCATCCCCGCCTGGGCTGGGCCTTGTCTCGCTGCTCAGCCCAGCACCGCTATCAGGGCACCCGGTGGGACATTCCTCTCTTCCCTGCCCTTCCTTCTTCTGCAGAAGTTTTGGGAATCCCTCACGCCCACTGAGTGTGAAGCCACCACCATCAAGGTCATGGAGCTCATGGGAGACTCTGACTCCAGTAATCTGGAGGCTTGTGCTGCCATGCTGGATGTGCTTGTGCACAGTGGCACCTCCAACCCGGAGCATGTAAATAGCCTGTGACTGGAGCTCGAGTCCCTTGGGGATCGTGTGCCCCCCAAAGCTGGCTCTGCTGGGCACCCAACAGCCCTTTAGGCCAGCAGAGTGTGGTGGGAAGGGAAGGACTTCTTGGGGAAGCTGGGGAAATGGCTCACTCTGGCAGCACTCAGGGCAGCTCTCAGCCATGTCTCCTCCAGGTGCTGAACATTGTGAGGTGCATCTACCAGTGGCTCGCGTGCAGCATGGATGCATCTGCTCAGCACAGGCTGGATGGCACCCTCCTGGAGCTGACCCACGCACAGCCCCATTATGACCCTGCTGCGCTGTGCCCCATCATGTGACAGGTACAGGTCCCACCTGCCTTAAGGGCTCAGGCCACCGGCCTGCAGAGCCCTGCCCACATGGGCTGCCAGAGAACCAGAGAGTTCCAGGCCCCTCTGGCCCCTCTGATTCCCAGCCCTGGCATGTCAGCCCCAGCACCTGCTGCCATGCTCCCTCCCTGCCACTCAAGACACTGTTGCTCGGATGCCTGCTGCCCCCCCCCGGGGGGGCAGTGGGCAGAGGCAGGGCTGGCAGCCAGCACAGGCCCCTCGGCTTGCCCAGGCCATGGCTCTGTGGCCCAGACCCCACTGACACAGAGCTCTGGGCCTACAGAGCTGCTACGACCATGTGGAGGGTGATGGCCTCCACAAGCAGGACTGCAGAGAAGGTGCTGCTGGAACTGCTCTTCGTGCTGGCAGACTGGCACATGCAACCTCCGACGGGGACAACACAGACATCTTTGCCCTGGCCGTGAGTTTCTGGATGGGGCCTTTGCTCGCTGGGTGGTTCTCCATCTTCCCCCCTGCTGAATCTCCCTGCCTCGCATGGTGGCTGGCGACCTGGGTTAGGGCTGTGTTTCACCTTGCTACCATTACCTCTCATCCTATCACAGGGCACCACTGAAAAGAGACTGGCCCCTTCTACTTGGCACCCATCCTTCATATAGTTGTAAACATTAATAAGATCCCCTCTCAGTCTTCTCTTCTCCAGGCTAAACAGCCCCAGGGCTCTCAGCCTTTACTCATAAGAGAGATGTTCCAGTCCCTTCATCCTCTCTGTTGGACTCCCTCTAATATTTCCCTGTCTCTCTTGAGCTGGGAAGACCAGAACTGAACACAACACTCCAAATATGGTCTCACTAGTGCAGAGGAGAACCTCCCTCAACCTGCTGGCCACACTCTTCTTTATGCACCCAGGATACCATTGGCCTTCCTGGCCACAAGGGCACATTGCTGTTCCATGGATAACGTACTGTCCATCAGGATGATTGCTCAGTGTTATTTATAGATCATCTGAAATATTTGTTTATTCTGTTCTTAGGTTAGTGACATTGGAGAATAGTCCATGTCTTACACCTGAGCTCCTGAGAATATTTCAGAACATGTCTGCCCTTCTTGGTAAGTCTTTTATTAATAACATTTATAGTTTGGGTTGTGTTTGGGTTTTTTGTTTTGTTTTGTTTACTGGTTCTGTTGTTCATACGTTAAATAATACTGCTGTGATTACAAGAACTAAGGGGGGTTGCAAAATTATATTAAAAAATTAAGAACAGGTTATTATTTGACTTTCCCACCTCCTTTAATATATATTATCAACTTACCTTAGTTCTCTTTTCTAATAAATTGAAGCTGGTTTGTACCCAAAATGTAAAACGAATTTCAGTTTATCATTTCAGAGGGTTTTTTTTAAAATTCCTGAAATTTAACATCAAATGTGCTGAGTTTTAGTGATACAGGTACTTGTCTGTTCTGCTTATAACCGGAATGATGATTTCTAGTTTGAAGAATTGAAGGTTCCATTATTGGCTTTTTGATTATTCAGTTAATAACTAGGATATTTTTACACTACCTAAATATGTCTATAAGTGTATTGGTCAAGCATGACTGAAATTCAAAGCAGTAGTTTTTCCTGAGTTGTTGACAAAATATAGACTTCATAATAAGGATTAAGGTTCAGTGCTTAGGAAATGCTGATATTTGGGGTGCTTTTGCTTTACAGTTACAGGGACATAATTTCATGGCTTAACTTTTTATGTAAATATGTTTTCATTTAATGAAATCTTCAGTTCTTTTGTCGGTTGGAGAGTTAATACAGCAAAGGGATTCACTATTTAGAGGAACGCATTAGTAAAATTACAGAAGTTAGCTTTCTAAGTGTTGTTTTCAGCACTTAATATTCTGACTAAAGGTTAGAAAATTACATCACAGTGGGTAGATGCAAGATGACACCTTCTGTTATTTTTCTGTGTATACTAAATTTCTAATGACAAAACTGCTCAGGAAAGTAGTATTTTTTGTAGTGGTTTTAGTATTTAACTCCAGAGTTACCTCATGTTCTGTAACTGACAGATACTTACTATTTGTCTTCATTCATATCTACACACCCACCCTTTCTCCTTTTTCTGTGTTAGTAGTAGATGGTATCTGCTACAGGAAACTTGAACTATGCAAATAATTGTGATTTTCATAGTTACATCACACCGCTGACCTGCTTGAGTTAAACTTGGAAATACTCTGTATTTGTGGCTTGTTTATATTTGCTACTGCTATTTTCTATCCACCTTGTCCTCCCTTGTACTCATGCAGTACTTTCCAAAGTAAAGATGAGCATGAATGGAAAACCTGACATAACTCTTTGAACAAAAGGTGGAGGTATAGAGATGTATTCTATACTTACAATAAATTGCATATTTCATTAATGAATGAATCTTGGAGAACAGTGTTGCTCACCTTTGGAGAAAATACATCCTCAAAGAATGTGCCTTGCTCTGATAAAATGAAAGCAGTTGTATGAAGCTGGTAGAGCAAGGAGTACAGTTAAACATGGTTGGTGAAGGCTTTTCCTTAAGCTGAGGCTTCAAATGCACTTCAGTCAAATTGTTCGTGGGTTGTTTTGAGTTTTTTCTTTTTTTTTCTTCTTTATTTGTTTTTATAAGGGGTGGAAGCAAATGGTAAAAACACAGCAGCTGATATGTAATCATAGACTGATTTCCATATATAGCCTTCTGCTACTACTTCCTGAATATTTTTCTGCAAAACTGGTTTAATGAGTGACAGTCAAAAATCGTAATTGCTGTAGGCCAAAATAGTGTGCATTTTGCCAAAAAGTGGAAACCATTCTGGTATGCTGTGTGCCTGCAATTCCTTCTGTTTACATCAGGAGAATCTTGTTGGACAGCATCCATACAACATAGCTGTGACACTGTGATGTTGAAATAGAGCTTGAACCTTATACTGGTACTAATTCTATTTTAAAACTTGGTAGTTATAAAACCAGTACAGTACTGCTATCCTGTACCCCTCAGGCAGCTACTTCATTCAGTATACTTGAAAAGGGGATACTTCCAGCCAGTGAAGAAGAGAGCTTGACCCTTGTGATCCCTCAGCTTTATACTGAATATGACGTATATGGGATGGAATCCCTTCTTGGTTTAGGGTCACTTGTCCTATCCGCTCCTCCCTGCAGTTGCAGCGTTTTACTTTCTGCACACCCATCAAGGTACACAAGATTTAGTAGTGGCCTTGGTCTGCCCAGGAGCAAGTATAAGCAAGAGCCTGTCTGTGCACCAGTACTCACTTGTAATCCTAAACATGGAGCGTTATCACTGGTAGAAGCAGACACAGTCTGCAAAAATCTGCCATTAACTTCAGACAGTGTAGTTAGTTAGAAGAGGCTGAGATGAAAAGTAAAATCACTGAATAAAATTATTTCTGTTCTAACTCATACCAGGACACTGTGTTATAACAGTAAGTTTTCTTCAGCAAAATGATATAAAACTAAATGAGATGTACTGTGTGCAAATTATGTAGGGTAGTTTTTGAAATGTCCTGTGGGAATCATGTAACAGAAAGGTGTGTCTGTGTACTTTTTTCCTGTTGGCGAGTGCTTGTTTAGACGTCTGCAGATAAATATTCTATCTATTGAACAATATAAAATTTTTAGAGTGCTCTTAAGATGCTAGCCAAGACTATGTGCTGCACAAGGGCTTGCTTATCTATCATTGCTTCCTTGTCCACCAGTAATACCTTAGAAACCTGAACTTTAAAGGCCTCTGTGCTGCCTCTGCCAGAACTGATCGTCTTATTAACAAGGATATACCTTCAGTGTTCTTTGACTTTCATGCCTAACATAAATTCACTACTTGCCACTGCTTCTCCTGCATCTTTAAGGAGATATTTTTTTAAAAATACTGACCTATTGACAGTGGTGAAATACCTAAAAAATGGTCTGAGATTTAGCTAATGAATCTTTTTTTTTTTTTTTTTTTTGAGATTCATTCATAGTAGGTTTTTCATTATCATGACCAAATAACATGTTACCATAGGCATAGGTCAATGCAGTGACAACTCATTAATTTTTAACAGTCAACTGAAAGGGGAAAAATACAGAAATGTCTCTTGATTTTTAACTTGCTAAAAGTAATACATAGTTGTTTCTTTCCAGGTAAATTTATCCTTCTGAAAAGAGATTTTCATATCCATTTCAGCATATTACTGCTGTTGGAGGTGGATGTCAGAGAAGTTGTACAAATGAATTAATTTGCATTTTATTAGTTATCAGTGCTATAATTAAATCTTAAAGATGCAGGAGTAGAATGTTGCATTTGATTTCCCTTGCATAACTGACCTTCCTTCAAAAATTGTGGTGCTATCACTGATGTACAGTAATTTTTCACAGCATAATTCTTATATGTAGTTTTCTATAAGCACTGCTGTTATTTTAAATTCTGTTGAATTATAATTGCCTTATAGATGGGTTGCAGAGGCTCTTCAATCTATTTCTTGGTGCAGTAGATTGAGCAATGTGGAATGGAGGAATACTTTAATTTCTGAGGAAGAATGCATTTCTGCACTGAGACTGCTTAAAATGATGGCTGAATCTGATACAATTTCAGGTTGGGAATATTGTCAAAGTCAAGGAATACCTGTTTTAGGAAGCAGGAGGCTTAGTGTGCCTGTGCTATACTTGTAAATGTAATGGCAAAAAGCAGTTTACTGAAACCAGAATAATTCCTCTGATCCCAACAAAACCCAGAGGAGCTCATTAATTAATTCAGGAAAAGATTCAGGGAAATTAGTCTTATTCAGGGAAACCAGGCAAGAGAACTGATGCATAATTGGTTTTTAAATGTAATCAGTTGAAGATGATGTCTTTCTAGAAGAGTGCTTTGACTAAACATTGAGCTTTATGCACGTATAAGTGACTGAAATTCTGTCATTCCCACAACATTTATATTATGTTTTTTTCCTTCTGACTTGAAATAACTTCTTGCAATTTGCTACTTGTACTTTATTACCTTTGTATTGGGAATCACAGAATGGAAAGTTACGGAAAACTCAGTAGCACTTCATGTTTTTTATATGACCGTTTCTTTACAATTTGTTTACTGCATCAGCATCTGAAACTTAGAATATGATTGTATCCAGTAAGAAGTAAACCCCTGTAGAGCTGAATGGAAGATGCAGCAACTTCAAGAAATGTGTGACACTAGTAATATGCAACTAAATCTAATTCATAGATGTATTAGAATCTTTTGATGAGAATATTGGGTGCATAGGTGAAAAATCTCTTTTCATGTCAAGATAGGTAAATGTTCTAAAGTGATAAGAAGATACAACTTCTTCAAGCACTAAGATATGAAAGTAATGCATCTTATCAGATACCAGAAACATTAATGTCTTTCTAATTAGAGGGAAGAGAAACTGCTAAAACTCCCCAGAAATTTTCAAATGTCATAAAGAAAAATGAGCTGTAGTTTCTGTCATATCTTATTTTTTCTGGAAGTTTTTCTGTATAAACATCTCTAGGCATAAGCCACACTTTCATACAGGGTGAGTTCTTGTAAGCCATGGAAGACAACACTTGGTCTTAGGCAGGTTCTAGTGTTAGTTTAATCTAATAAGGAATTTTATTTAAAAGCTACATAAAAATATTTTCCTGTTGGCTCTACATGGTGATTTTATTGGAATATTTATTAAGGTGGTGAAGCAGAAGTCCACTTACTTTAACCAGAATAGTCTGTATCGCAATCTGGTTTTAAGACAATTTAGCAAACACTTTGAGGTTTTTTTGGTCTTCTATTTTGTTTTCAGACAATGAGGGCTGTTGGCCTTCTGCACTAGTATCAACCTTCAAGTGAAAATTTGAAACTTTTGAAATCTATGAATTATGTTTGTAGATGTTCTGGGGTGATTTTTTTTAGAAAACAAGTCTTACAGGTACTGCCTGAGGACATGTCTTTTTTTTCTCTGTTCAAACTGCTGCTGTTTTACCACCTCTTAAATGGATATGCTTTCCTTACTGAAATGCTTAAGGTATGTCTCAGTGTGTTGCAGTCCAAAAGCTCAGTGAATTTGATATGGCACTTGGGTCAGAAGAGCAGAATTGCAGTCTTTATTTCACTCTTTTCTACTCAACATTTACTGACTGCAATGAGAGAGAGATCATTTATCAGTAATTACAGGCCTCTTAAGTATGTGTTTCATTTGGTCCATCTTTAATGTCTTCTTAGCCATCTGCATATGAAAAACTTGAGCTTTTTTTTTTTATTATTAACATTGGCTTTTGAAGTCATAGGATTTCTTGTGCTTCCATTTGAGAACTTGGAGGCTCTTAATATCCCTCTTTTGTTATTGTCTCTGGCAAGGAGACAGACCCTGAATGGTATGTAAGAATTTTTTTCTATTTTTAGGCATCTGGCACTTAAAAGCTGTCTAAGGAAAAGACTTTTAGAAGTTAATCGTTTTAGTTGTACTTCAGTTTGGTGATAAGGTTCTGATTTGTGATTTTTTTTTTTGTCCAGAGCTAAGTTCAGAAAACCTCAAAAATTGTTTTAAGATCATCAACGCTTATATTTTCTTGTCGTCATCTGAATTTTTACAGGTATGTTACCATTATATGAAGATTCAGATTAGAACCTTAGTTCCCTACTGACAAACTGTTTATTCTTTCATATTGGAAGACATCATACACACAAACATTTATACTCTTATTCATATATGTGTATATAAGCATGTTGATCTAATGTTAGCGCTTTAGGGCACATGGTGGACACTGAGTCAAATCAGATTATTATTTAGAATTAATGGGTTTTGGATTGATTTAGTACTTTGATACCTGAAAAGGTCTTATGTGGGGTATCAATAGTTGCTCTACTTAACCTACCAGATTGAAATTATGATTATTAATTCTAGGAAAAATCGAATTAGAGTTATTATAGCTTATTCTCACACCTTCTTCATTAGAAATATCATGGAGATTTTTAAAAAAGCTGCTATGTTTAAAAAACAAAGTGAAAAAAATTTCTTAAATTTTAATTAGTTTAGGAAAGAAGCATTTTAGCAAATATGATCTTTGAAGAGAACCTTTGTCTTTGGACATGTGTAATTCCTAATGTGTTGTGTTTTGAAGTACATATAAAACATTTTTGTATAATACCTTATTTTTAATTTAATTTCAGATGTATGCTTCTGACTTATGCCAGTCATTTTGTGAACTTTTGAAGGACATAACTACTGAAGGTCAAGTTCAAGTTTTAAAGGTAGCGTGTTTTAATACCCAGATTTTCACTTCTGTAAATCCGTTATTGTTGTTAGTGTTTTGTCAGGTTATAGTGCTATCTTCAAGTATAAGTGTAGAACATGTAAAAGAAAACAGCTTATTTAGCATACTCTGTCATTGGAGTCAGTGGCATTTTAACCTTCAAAGTATGTGTGTAGAGAGTGCATGTATACATACATGTATTTTTAAAACTCACTGTTTTGGAGGGGAGTTGGACTAGATTATCTCTAGAGGTCCCTTCCCTCCCTATCATTCTGTGATGTATACACCTTCTGTCACATTTCTTTGTGTGGCATACTTGTGTATCATGACCTTAGTGTTTAAACAGTCTTTGCTTTTGGCATAAATTGCTATATCAAGGTCCTTCAAATCTGCCTCATCAGCCTTCTGAGGGTCAGGAGGCTGCTGATGAGGAGGTGCTTGGCTAGGTGGGTTTCACTTGGCATGTCAGGTCCTTTATGCAGATCCAGTATAGAGCATATTTCATTAGAAGATACTTTCAGCAGTCCTGGTGTTTGCTGGTATTTAATGGTAAACATCCTCTCAGGACTTTATAGACCCAGTATATGTAGTCTTGAAGATTCAGTTAAGATTCTTAAATGTACTTTACTGTCTAACTTGCTTTTGTTCTTAAGGTTGTTGAAAATGTGCTAAAAATAAACCCTGTTTTGGGTCCACAAATGTTTCAACCCCTTCTACCATCAGTATTCAGGGGGATTATCGACGGGGAGGTAAGAGTTACTCTAACTGTTCTTTACATTTCCTTTTGAACAGGAAAGTACTTTCTGTTATCTGGTCCAGTTTTTTCATATTGATGCATTTTCTCCTGTGTTTAGAGCATCTGACAGATCAGTTGACAGCTATTTCGAAAGTGTGTAAGACAGTAGCACAAGAGTTAAAGTAACATATTCATCATATTTTGTCATCTAGTGTTTATTGTAATAAAATAATACAAATTTTATTCTGCCTTTCCTTCATTATTAACACTGGTAAGGTGTTATGGCTGCGTGCTTAGTTACAGCCTTCGTAGGTGTTGAAGTTTTTTGTTTGTGTTTTTAAAGACAGTTATACCACTCCTTTTTAAATGTTTCCATGTTGCATAAAAATCAGTAAAGTTTAACATGCTTTAACTGTGTTGAACCTTGCAGTACTAGAAGAGGAAAACTTACTTTAATTGGCAGAATTGGTGGGTGGGATTCTCTATACTCCTTAACTTTTTTGATCCCTTTTGCTTTTTGTAGAGTTGTAGACTTTCAGATATCAGTATTTGGCTCTCGTTATTATTGATTTAAACTTTTTAATTCCAAGATTAAGCCAAGTAGTACTACTTCACAGTGTACTTTGTACTGTACAGAACACAAAGACAATTTTTTAATGGTTTGCAGTTTAAGATGACGCAAAACTGGAGAGTGAATTATTAGTCTTAAATCAGAAGACGTTTCAATAAATTCATTGCTTCCTATTCAAAAAGCTATTAATCTGGTTTAACTTTTTCAGGTAAATGTCATTCTGGTTTTCAAGTAAGCAATTGTCAGATGCTAAATTTACTATCTGTAGCTTCTTTTAAAGGTAAAAGTAATAGCATAAGATAATAAGCTAATGATCTTATTACTATATCCACTTCATTGAGATACTTGCAAATTAGTTATTGGCAAATGTATTATACCTTCTGTCAGTGAAATAAGTAACAACTACAGACATACTGAGCATTTATTGATGGTACTAAAAATGTAAACAGTAATTTTGAGCCATAATCAACTTTGAAATTAATTTTTTAACAGTACAATATTCTGTTTATTCCCTAAGATGCAGAATTTTAAATGTAAAATAAAATTGCCTTGCAAGTTGCCTTGGCCATTTGGAGAAAACTGACTTTGATATTGCCATAGTTTTCCTGTTGTAAGAATCAAGAAATTTTGGTAATGATTGTTCACTCAGTCTTGTGTTCTTAGAGGCTTTTAAATTATAATTTATCATTTCAAACTTAATAAAATACATAAAGGATCCATGCAGATATTTTCCATGTATTTCTACTCTGTACATTAAGTATTTTCCTCTTAATTAAACTAAGACCTCTTTGTTTTGGTTTACTTCTGTTTCAGAGATACCCAGTGGTGATGTCTACTTATCTGGGGATCATGGGTAGAGTTCTACTACAAAATGCAAGGTTTTTTTCATTACTTTTGAGCCAGATGGCATGTGAATTGGGTCAGGAGGTATGGATTTTGTTTTTATTTCACATGGATGTCTTGCATTCTTTTTCCCTTTGTTTTCTATGCTTGTTCCTCCCCAGTCCACCTTGGAAAGGGCCTTTCCCCTTCTTTGGTCTTTCCCCAAACATCCCGTAACAGATTTTAACATGTGCCCACAATTACCCTAAAACATCTCATTAAAACTTGTATATCATCTCTAAATTGTCTTCCTGCTGCATGACACAATAAGCTATATAAACCGCTTTAGTTTTCCTGGTATTGCATGGTGAGAGTATCTTTCCTTGTGCCATCAGCATCGTGTTCAGTGTGCTCTGACTTCATCAATGAGGTTACTGAGGTTCTTTTGCTACAAGTGTTCTACTATGTCTTTGTGTGAAATTTAGTAATTGTTCTTAGCTTTAGGTATGCAGTTTTCAATCAGCTAAAGACAAGGGGTTTGTTGTTTTGTTTGGGTTTTTTATTTAGTTTTCAGCAGTGAAGGTAAAAAAGAGAGTAAGTTCATATTCCTTGTATATATTAGACTGTTAAAGGAGAACCCTTTGAGTAATTTGCTGTTCTGAAACAGGGCTCTGTCCGTAAATTTAATGCATTTCTGAATTCTAGGTTACAATTAATGGTGAGGGGGGGCTCAGGGCGTGAAAATACTGTCATCAAAAATTAAAACAATACCTTTGCTTGCTACTTCTGTCAGGTATGAATGACTGTATGGTGTCTTTCCTAAACTGAATAACTAAATTCAATAAGTAGAAAAATTAAAGTATATGATTTACTAAATATACTGAAGCACTCATAAATGAAAACTTCCATTCTGTTTCCTATTGCAGTTGGACCAAATTCTTGGTAACATGATAGAAATGTGGGTTGATCGGATGGATAACATCACTCAGCCAGAAAGAAGAAAGCTTTCTGCTTTGGCATTGCTTTCACTTCTGCCATCATTGAATAGGTAAGCAAATGCACAGTATCTTAAGAATGCCTCAAAGGCCTGTAATATGATTTTTAAGATATTTCACAATTCTGCAGATAAATATTCCAACATAAGTGGTTTTATTGCCTTTGTTGCAAAGAGAAACTTAAAAAGGTAGAAATTTTATGCTACATTATATTTACTTTTTATTTGGCTTCATAGAAACGTAGTTTCTTCTATTTCATGGAAAATGTCATTTAGTAAAAGTGAGGAAACAGCACTGCGTATTTTATTGTATATTCTTGTTAATATTGAACTAGTTCCTTCCATCATCTGTGATTAAGTAGTTGCTTTAGTTGGCTTGTTAGTATTTTGGTGTCCCTTCCAGGGAACACTGTTTATTCAGTTTTCTTTGCTGTTGTGTGTAAATCTGAACTTTCATCCTGGTTTTCCCCTTTATGACATTAAATGGAAGAGTTGCTGTGAAAGGCTGTGAAACACTTCTTGCACTGTAGATTTCTATACCAAGCAGCTTTTACTATCATCCTTTCGCTAACCATCGTCATTGCTGAATATGCATACAAAACAAAATTTATTAAGGAAAATGCTGAATAGTGTTACACTGACTTCTAAATTGTCACTACTAGAATGCATGTATAACACATGTTTAGGTGAGAGTTCAGTCCATAATTACCTTTGAATTATTCTTCTTTGTTTGAAAGTCAGGAAGACAAGACGGCAGGAGTTCAAATTTAGTCTGCTTGATTTCCTGAAAAGTGTTAATAGTGTCCAACGGGAATTTAGATGTTGCTCACAAATCCTAAAGCTATGTTAGTATCTGTAAAGCTGTAGAATACGTAATCACTACCTAAAAACATCCAAAGCCAGTTCAAGTTTTCTCAGCTGCAGTGCCAGAACAGAGTCCCAAGAAGAGTCATGAGGCAGGC
>WUAM01000395.1:15163266-15177266 GCA_024336885.1 Actenoides hombroni
GAGTGTCTCCAGAGGAGACTCTACAACCTCCCTGGGCAGCCTGTTGCAGTGCTTCATCAGCCTCACAGTAGAGTTTTTCCTCATTTAGATGGAACCTCCTGTGTTCCAGCTTGTGCCTCTTGCCCCTTGTCCTGTCACTGAGCACCACTGAAAAGAATCCAGCTCCATCCTCCTTGCACCTACTTTAGATATTTACAGACACTGACAAGGTCTCCTCTGTCTTCTCTTCTCCAGGCTAAACAGTCCCAGCATTCTCTACTGTTCCTCGTAAGAGAGATGTTCCAGTTCTCCAGTCATCTTTGTTACCCTCTGCTGGACTCCTGCCAGTAGTTCCCTGTCTCTCTTGAACTGGGGAGCCCAGAACTGTACACAGTATTCCAGATTTGGCCTCACCAGGGCAGAACAGAGGGGGAGAATGACCTCCCTTGACCTACTGGCCACACTCTTCTTAATGCACTGCAGGATACCGTTAGCCATCTCGGCCACAAGGGCTCATTGTTGGCTTATGCCGAGGAAAGGTCAAGCTCAGAAGTCCTGAGTAGTACCTGCCAGCCCTTTGCAGCTGTCTTAAATAGCCTAGTGCTTCAAATGGTAGGAGTTGCCTGTCTTCAGGAAGAGAAATCCTACCCCACCTTGCTCTCTATAGTCAGGGAGGTAGTGTTCATGCAGAACGGTGCAAATATTTTTCACCGTCTATGGAGGGACTCATTCAGTTTCCTAGAAGGGTGAAGAATTAAGGCTGGGCAGAGAAAACAGTAGAGGAGTGTACCATCTTTACAAGCTGCCCTTTGCTCAAGGGTTTGTGTAGATTTAGCATTGAATAGTGTTGGGAGAAAATGTGTAAATGACCTCCCTGCTAGCACAAGCATGCCTTCCCCACTCAGTTCTCAAGTCCTGTGCCTATGTATTTTTTCTTTTACTTCATTTTCACTTATTTCTAGGATTTCAAAGTTGTACATGAAGCTTTATTTAAGAATAATGTTTGTTGCATATTTTTGAAGCCTCTATGTAATTAAAAAAGCCTTTGAATTAACAGCTTGATAGCATGCTCAGCTAAGCAGTGAGCAATGAAAACATGGCTCAGTAAATGTGCTTTGCAGTTACTGAGCAAATTTCCTGTTTAGTTCCTTTAGCTAACTCACTTTCCTGTTCTTTTCCAATGTTACCCAAGATAAATTTTATTCTTTTCCAGTGTTATCCAAGATAAATTTTGTGGTATCATCAACATTTCAGTGGAAGGGCTGCATGATGTTATGACTGAAGATCCTGAAACAGGAACATACAAAGAGTAAGTGAAAATTCCAATTAATTTTTGTGGGTTTCACAGTAGTAGTGCTGGTTTATATGTAATGTTTTGATTGGAAGGATCTGTAGGCTGTTAAGACATGCTTTTAAAGTTCTGTTTTCACAATACTGAATATTTAGTAAGATAGCAAATTTTTAGTCTTAATTAAAATAATTTTACTGGGGGGAGGGAGGACTTAAAATGCTGGTCAATGTATTTTGACATTGTTCATTCAGTTAGCTACTAAATGATGCCATAAAATGTTTGCATGCTTAGATTTGCTTTTTGCTCGATTGACTATCCAAAATTCCAATCCAGCAAGCTTTTGTGTTGATAGGGTTTCTTTGAGTGTGACGTCTAGAGTTTAATAAAGTTGTTTTCCTAAATGCTTCAGCCTTATTGAGTGGACCTAGTGTACCACGGCCTGGAGAACTTGAAAACCTGTCCTACAAGGACAGTGCTTCCTCTTCAGTTTTTCCACCTAACACACCTGCTGCTACAGAGTATACCTCAAAAGACAGTTTCCAGAGCTGGGAGCAAGAGTGAGTTGTGACCAGATGGTAGCATCAGGGCTGCTCAGAGTGCAGTGCTCCCCAGTGCCACACTCATCTCGTACTGCCTCCCAGGTTACTGGTGTATTCCATCAAAGCTGGAATAGTGCAAAAACAAGAATTTTTTTAGGACACGGATCTCAGTGTTGTTTTTTCTCTGTAATGATTAGTTTTAGAATGATGGAGAGTTGTAAGACATGAAAAAAAGGTGCTTTGCAAGAAGTACCCACAGACATTATAGTCTAATAACAGTACTTACTGGATGCTAAGAACAAAACATTTTCTAACTTTCAGATAATTACTGGTGATGGAATAGACGATATCTGAACTGTTTCTTTGCCAGCACTTGCTTAAAAGAGTTCTCACAGAGAAATAAATGAAGCTTTGTCCTAGTTCATTCCTTACTGTAAGCCTAAAGGCTTGCAGTACTTATGACTGCACTGTTCCAAACTCTGGACATGGTTTATTTGCTTTATAAAACACCGGCACACTGAAACAAAGACGTAGTTCTGTTGACAGATACTGAATGGGCTGTTTGATTCATTTTCGCATCATCTGAAAGTAAATAGTGAGAGCACTTATCTGGAGTCATGTGTGCTATTTTGGCTCTCCGGGGCCAGAGCACAATGCTCCCCAGCATTGAATGATATAAGCCTGAACTGGTTCAGGAAAAAAAAAAGTCTGTATGCCACTGATTATCATAAGATTTAATTACTGTACTTCAGAGACTAAAACAGCATGCATGTTTAGCATAGTGAAAATCAAAACTGAAGCAATAGAGAACTGCAGCCACCAAAGGATGAAGACAGGGTAGAAAAGCACAGGGAAAACTGTAAAAATCAAATGACAGTGTTGGTTTAAGTGTAAGCTGAGCATGAATACATTTAAACCAGAAATTTGAAGAAACTATTGTAAAGCAATGAGATTTTGGAAGAGCCTTTCCAAATATAAATTCAGAAATAAAGATCTCACCAGTTTTTAGATGGAATTTTGATCAGGTTATGAAAATAATTACATGGTGCCTTGGCTTACAATACAAAGGGATTACACTCAGCCAGGTTTCCTGGTGGTTATGTTTTGCATTGTAGTGATAATTGCAAGAAAGCGTTACAGACCTCAGATTTTTGGAAAGGGGAGCATTCCATTGCTCTGGTCTTGTCTCACCAATTTTCACATTTATCCCAATTATATCATCATCTCTTTTTTTCACTTGTTCCTCTTCTAGTTTTTTTATTACTCTCTCTGGTACCTAAAATTTATCAGGTCTGACAAAGGTAATTCAATTTTGTATGTTTTTGCAATTGGCATATTTTTGTCTCCTTTTTTCTTTAATAAACTGAGTTTTGAGAGATCATGCCATTGATGATGACAGGAGACTTAATATTTGCTGTATTATTTGAAATAGCTAGCTTCTTCATTGGAAATGGCTTCTGTGCTTGCATTTGACCCTTCTGCCATGCTGTTTAGCAAATATTTCATACAGGTCTAAACACATGTTAATAGAAAACTGAGTATATAAGAGTAAATCTGCATATTTTCAGATAAAATCACAACTTTTTTTCTCATTGCACCTGCTAGGACAGTGCAGCAATTAAAAATACACAGTAGTACAGGGCTGAAAATGAGCAATAATGTGCATCTGTCTTGGTGTTTTGTAGTATGTGGATTATGTGTCCCTTCTGCCATGAAACATATCTAATATGTAGTGGCAAATTGTTGTCCTCTGAGTGATTTTTTTTAAATCCTTTTTGTTGGTAAAGCAGATTTTCTAGAAAAGTTTGGTAAAGTCGTGTTATATTTGTGTGTTCTTGTAACATAGAGAATGTAAAGTGAATGGAAAGCATGTTAATTGTAGGAAAGCTTTCACCAGTGTCTTTATGAAGTCCATTCACACTGTTTCAAGAGACAGACAAAACCCTGACATTTGAACTGTTTTGGGGTGGTTATGTTTCATAGTTCTGGGTTTATGCTTACTACAAACATAATAGTCAAAATATGACTGTTACTTGTGTGTATTGGTAGCTACCAGTTGAGGGTGGAGCAGAACAAAAAATATGAAGTTTAAAGCTTTGCTGTAGCTGCCTAGAAAAAAACTCTTTAAATAAATGACTGTAGGAGCCAACTTCATTTCTGTCCACCTAAAACATTATTGTTCAGTGTGTTGCATATTTTAGTGTCTAGAACCAATAGCAGTGACCATTCTAGTTTTCAGTTGTTCTTGTTAAAGGTCACACAGGAAAACATGAACGCAGTGAGAAATCTTTGATGGTTATGCATATGTACCATTTTGATTTTCATGTTGATAGCATACAGAACACTTCTTTGGTAAGACTTGGAAATTCCAGTTAGGTACAGTTTGTTTTTCTATCTTATTTTAATAAAACCACATAGTCTATTTTCTATATGCTGAAATGCATTTTTAAGCCACAATTTGAGCTAAAATATGGAGGATAACTGAGATTGTTACATAGGTGTAGGTAACACAGAACATGCCTTCAGGCTTCTTTTGATTCACTGTTCTCAGAAAAAAAAAAGTTGCTAACAGATTGCCTGACTTCTGTCAAATTCCTTAATATCTGTCCTGTGTTTAAAAGTGCTTTAAAAACATTTTTAATGTTAATGTATATTAAAACAATTCTTATTCCCATTCTTAGCTGCATGTTGATGTGTCATTTTGAAGAGCCCAAAGCTACAGAAGATGAGGAACCTCCCACAGAACAAGACAAAAGGAAAAAAATGGTAAGTTTTAGATCTGATACTCAGTTATAGTGATTCACTTCTATTAGGCTAAATTCTTTGCCTTGAGATTTGGTTCTGTTGTTCTTGGAAAATTCATTTCTTGGAAGAAAAAAGGGTAATGTTTTGATGACAAACTTTGCAGCCACAACACTTATGCTTCTGCTTTCTTTCTGAGTCTTGGAAAATGTTGCCAAAAAAACCCATCATCTGTTCACAAAATCTGGACGTTATAGTACTAAGACACTATTAAAAGGTCTTACTGAAAAATAAGGAGCAAAAGCTTACTGAAAAGTCATGGCAGGTCAAATTTTTCATATTTAAAACACTCCTTACTATATCAGATTACGTGTTTTATCTGAGGACCTATTGATACGTACACTTGCATAGAACCTTTGTCTAATGTAAAAAAACCTCATAATAAAGAGCACTAATTTAGATTAAGATACCTGGATTAGGTACCATGCAGTTGTGCTATTTTTGTCCAGCCTGATCTGTGAATGTTTCATAATGTAATTTATCTTTGTAAGAGTTCAGGGAAGCTGGTTCCTCACACAGAATCCTGCAGCGTACAAATGCTGTGAAGTTAAGAGTCAAAACTGCTTGGCACTGAATAATCGCAAAACATGGAATTGGGTGACTGAGTGGAAACATGTAGCCTTGTCATGCCTTTGCTTTAACTGAGCTACATGTATCCAAAAGAATACTTGTGGACACTCTTGTAGTACTTCATTTCTTCTTGTAGGAGCGCAAAAGAGTTTGCATGGCTTTTAATAGTTCAATTTTATTTTGAGGGTTTTTTTTAAACTGTTCTTGGTTTGTTAGTAGGCTTTTTCTTTTAACTACCTATCAATATATGGTTCCTTTTAATATATGGTTCCTCTGTATACTCTTCTGCATTCTTCTGCTATTAGTAATGCATTAAGGAAAATTCATAGTGTCTTACAGTTTCAGATTTAAACAAAACACAGAAATATTCTTTTCTATGGTCCTTAAAAATGTATTAGTTCTGTAATTCAGCTAATTTTAAAAGCATCTCTAGACGGTTAAATTTGGTTAAATTTTATTCTAGCTTGTGGGCTTAAATTAAATGCCTTTTTTTTTTTTGTTTCAGAATGATAGTATTTTTTTCTTAGTGGTTTTAGATAATCTCTTGACATACACATAACATTGGCATATAGATATACTGATTCCCATTGATAAAGTTATATCTGCCTATATATCAATAAGGAGAGCAGTACATGTGGTTTGTTAGATTTTAAAAGCATGAAGTGAATTTAAATCTACAGTCCTTTTCTGTTCTTATTTTTCTTTGAATATACTCAAATTCTATTTTGCTCTGCCTGGCTAAAGTTTTAATAGCTTACTTGCAGAAAATCTTTTAATTTTTCAGTTACAGATTGACATTAATAATTTGGATATTTATTTAGGAATTTAGACTTCATAAACTTGCTTCAATGAGGATACATCAGGTAAAATGAAAATTAGGGCACATTGGTTTATGACCTCATTCTTCCCTCTGCACCAGCACAGTGTTGATGAACACAGTCAAAATGAGGGAACTGTTCTGAGGTCATATGCAATACAGAGTCAATGGCTATCTAAATGGCTGTGCTTTAGTAAGGAGGAGCCAGAACTGATAAGGATGTGACAATGCAGGTTTTGATTTACCTGGGAATTATATCTTCCCTTGCAGGTCACTTTCCTTTTTTCTGTAAGGAATTGCTTATGGGTTGTTCCTCAGCTCTTCTTTAACATTCAGCTTAAACACCTTTTCAGCCTTTGTTTTCTTGGAAGGTGTACACTTAAATAGTCATGCATAAACACAGAAGCTTCATTTTTGTTTCAGGTCTCATAATCTAGATGTAATATTCCAAGTTTATCATGTTTTCTTGATTCCTAAGCATTATGAAAATCCTTTGTTTTTCTTCTTTCAATCCTCTTTTGTAAAATAGCTGTCAGTTTCATTCTGCTATTTCCATACTTATTGTTCCTGATGTTTCAGATTTAAGCCTTCTATACTGTCATTTTTCAGTTAACTTTAGTATTCACTGTATTCTTATTTATTTCTATGAATTTCTCACAGCTGTTAAAGCAAGCAATCTCTGGCTGTTATGAATGTCTGCTTATAACCTCATTATGAATCCCAAGTGAAATTGCTCAGTATACATTTTTGTGGATAGTGCAGAAATTGAGACTTGCCAGTTCTTGTGGCTGTTTATTTCAAAATTATAGAGGTCAGTTGGGTAGATCGCTGGTAGTAGAAGTGTCAAATAATAATGTCTTTGAAAGCACAGATAGCATTTGATTTGAAAAACTGTATTAAAAACAAAACATCACTTGGGCCCATTCCTAACCACCTCTGCTGGAAGTTTCTTCCTGTCTGTAGGAGCATCAGCACACTCGCTCAATTCATGTGACATTTGTAACAACTACAGTAGCAGATATATCTAGTGAAATAAGTGGGAACAAATATTTGAAGTGGAAAGAAGAAAATAAAGAACAGTGGGAATCTGGAAGTTATACAAGAATGTTTCTAGTCTCCTGTCCTACTTCACTTCTGCAAGAGATTTCTAGAATGCAGTTGATGCTGGCAGGCATCAACACTGGAGGGAGGGAGAATGATTGTTCTGTAAAACCTTTCTACTGCCTTTCCTGTTCAAACTGCTGTTTACAACCAGTGAGTTGAAGGTTTAGTTTCTTCAGTCCAGCCCCAGGGCAGGCACCCATGTCCAGTTTAAAGATCAATTAGTAAAGTAACTAAATTCAAACACTAGTCAAATCAGGTTTCCCTGAGCAGCTTAAAGCATTCTTCAATAATGTGTGTTTCCTCGATGAATTTCAATTTCCTGTCCATAGCTGTTTTGACTAAGAAGCTGTTGGAATTTTAATTTTTTTTAAAATTATTTTTACTGAAAATAGGTGTGTTTTGCTCTTATCAGATTCAGGAGCAGTTCAATTAAAAAATACTCTGGCCACACTCTTAGGAACTCAGCATACATACCTTCAAAAATATGGTCCCTGACCCTGTGCTTACAGACTTAAGTAACCAGTGTTAATATTGATATTGTGTTCCATGCTGGACTGATGTTGGATGCTCAACCCTTAGGAACCTAGAGACTCAGTTTTTAAGATGACTGTTTTTCCTACAAAAAGCAAATAGAATAACCTGAAAACATTGTGTGTCTTCTCTTACACCAGATAGGATTTAAATTTTGTCATAACAAAAATGCAGTGAATACAGTGCTCACTGTTCTTTCAAATTTAAGATTCTGTTTGCTTATTCAGCTAAGACTGCAGCTGACTGTCTATTATTGTTGACAAACTAATTATACCAAGCTGTATCATTTGTTTTGTTAGTTCTGAATAAAAGTTCCAAAAATGTAGAGTGAAAGGGAAGCAAATTTATTATTGTTGCACGAAAATCTTTAATTTACTTGAAATATTTTTGACATGACTATCTAAATGAAATCACATTAGTGTATTAACTCATTTGTCTAAAGACTCTAAAGTCCCATTTGGCTTGCTTCTAGCAGCAAGCCTTAATCATAGAACAGAAGTACCTACTGGCTTACAGCACTGATGCTTTGAATCGTGAGGGATGGCTTTATGCTTGCTGCAATAAACAAAGAATAATTTTTTTATTAGGTCTGCAAGGTAAGTTTTTGGTAGCAGGGGGCACAAAGGGGTGAAGCTGCTAGAAGCTTCCCCTGTGTCCAAGAGAACGAGTTCCAGCTGGCTCCAAGACAGACCCACCACTGGCCAAAGACAGGCCCATCAGTGGTGGTGGTAGCACCTCTCTGGTAACATATTTAAGAAGCAGGGGACGGAGGGGAAATTCTGTGAGGAGCAATGGCAGCAGAGAAGAACAAGAATATGTGAGAGAAACAATTCTGCAGACACCAAGATCAGTTTAGAAGTAGGGGGAGGAGGGTTTTCCAGGTACCAAAGCAGAGATTCCCATTCACCCCAAGGTTAATGGTGGAGCAGATAGCCACCTGCAGCACTTGGAGGACTCCATGCATGAGTAGGTGGATGCCTGAAGGAGGCTGTGACCCTGTGGGAAGCTCAGGCTGGAGCAGTCTCCTGGCAGGACCTGTGGACCCATGAAGTTAATATTTTAAGGCAAATGGTTCTGAGTTTCCATTCTAATTCTGAGTACTTATAAGTTAAGCATTTATGTTAGGGTCATGTAAATCGTACAGTTAACTAAATATGTAGATCAATTGGTTTATGAGGGTAAAGGTTGTTAAAGAATGGCTTTTTGACAGTGCTTTCCAAGGTGACTTTATAATACATGCCATTCATCTAGTTGCTGCTATGCCTGCGTCACAAGGATGAGACCTGTCTATGATAATTTCAATACCTCTTCTGCTGGGCAGAATTCCGTGCAATAATTTTATACATGGCTGGTTAGAGCTATAAGCTTACTGAAACTAATTAGAAATGTGTTATACATCCCAAATTGCAACTGTTGGTTAACAAATACAATTTCTTCAGAAACTGGTAAATTCTTGGCTTGGCAAAACAGTCGTCATTTTACCCTGTGGATCGTGCTAATGCCATTACAAAAGGCTATCACTAATCTTGGCCAATCTTGATTAGAATAGCTGTGATTAAGAAATTTTGTTAGAAAAGTCTGTTTACATCTAGAGACCCAATTACAATAACTGAGAGGAACTATTACAGAATACTAAACTATTATTGTGATTACTTTCCTCTTCAAAAGAGTGTAATGTAAGCAATAAGTAATAAAATCATATATTACCTTTGAAATGTAAAACAGATGGACAGTAGAAACTGGTGAAGGTTTGAAGGCTAAAAGACCAATATTGGGAATACTGAGGGAATGATTAACATTTATAATATGAAAGGTGATATGACCTTAATAAGAAAGAAGAACTTGCAAACGCTGATGGAAGACTCTAAAAAGCAGCTGGCTTTTCACTGGAGTTGTTCAGAAGAAATGGCCAACTACTCTTTTGTGGTAACCCCAGTGGTTCTGGATGTTTTACTCCTTTCTTTGTCTTGTCTTTACTTGCCTGTTTCAATCAGTATTTCCCCATTGTAGGTATAATACTGTTTAATAGATATGAAATTAAATCTAAGATTTAATGTTTCCACTCCATATTAAAATAAAAATATTTCTTCTTTGTATCATGCCAAAAGAGCAATTGTGCAAGTTTAATATGCCTCATTTCTTTGGAAATAGCAGTATTGCAGGGTATTATGAGCTCAGAAGTCTACTGTTTCAGTGAGCTTTGAGATCTAGCAGTATATTTTGTTTCCTGACCTTCCAGAAGTCTTGTTTGGTTTAGATACTAAGATGAACAGATCTGCAGTAACTGCCTGTTTATTTCAACATCCTACTTTACAATGCAGCAAGCTCCAGATGTCCTCAACTCCCGTCCCCTTTCATCCAGCCTGGTGGACTAAGGGAGAAATGCTGCATAAGTCCATGTCCTTAGCCTGCCCTCTCCTGTCTTCAGGTATCAAAATTTAAGATTAGGTCTTCTGTCAGTGTAGCCCCTTCATCTACCTCTTTCTGTTTTCATTAAGAAGCAGTTAGCCAGTGGAAGATAGTGACAAATACTCTGTCCCTCCCTGCCCAAAAGAAAACTGCATAATCCAGCTGGACTCATGAGATTACATAGGTACTACCACTGAAGAATTGTCTCTATTTCTTATGTGGACGTTTTATGTGGACATTTTATTTTAGCTGCTGTTTGTTATATAATCTAAACTAGTTCAACTTTTTTAGTGTTTTGTTTCCTTACTAATAAAATATAACTGAACACAGCTTATGCTGTTTCTAAAGTGCTTTTCATGGTAACCTCTCATGATTTTAGGAGCTATGGGGAAACTCGTTCAGCACTAACTAACAAAGCAGATTTGAAACAGTTTTGTGTGATTGAGGGATGAAATCTTAACAACAGATTGGGTCCATGATTTGAGACTTTCAGATAGTTTTAAACTGATACTTGCTTCTGATAATAATTTCATCTTTGCTTTACAGGAGTTTTCCCTCTTGTTTCTCAATTAAGTATAAAGAAAAGCAGGAGATTCCACTTTTGAGCTGAGGTTATTAAAGAGATGAGTGAGTCACTGTAAATATTTTTAGTGCATTATTATATATTTTTCTCTTGCTTATTTTCCACAGCTTGCACTGAAGGACCCTGTACACACTGTGTCATTGCAGCAGTTTGTTTATGAGAAGCTGAAGGCACAGCAGGAATTACTGGGAGAACAAGGTTTTCAGGCACTTATGGAAACGGTGGATACAGAAATAGTTGCACAACTACAAGAATTTTTACAAGGCTTCTAAATAATCAGAAGCATGCTTTTATATGTCCAATTTCCCTTTCAAAAAAAATGAAAGAACTCTGGTCTTCTGTCTTGTATGGAAGAGCCTACTGAAAGCTGAATATAGCTTGTGTTTTAAAATAAAAAATAAGTTTCTGTTGTTGATTTCTCTTTGGTAATGCTTTACGTTATTTTTTTAATAATGTACGTAGGGGTTTATGCTGTCCTAGATAGTACCATTTTTGGTACCATTACTGGCTTTTTGGTTCCCAAAGCTATGTCATAAACTGAGAGGTCTGAAGACTCTTAGTGATGTATATTAATGAGAAATGTCTTAATCCAGCAGTATAATTCAATATCAGGAGCTACTTGTCTTGCTACTGTATACCTATAACTTTCTTCCCTTCCTATTACCATTTCTCAACTGTACATTCAACCATACAAGCAGAAAGAGTTAGGAAAGCAGTAAGACTGTGAACAGAAATATTCCTTTATGAGAGAAAGATAATTCCCATTTGAATTCTCAGAGAAAAAGAAACTTTGATTGTAATGCTTAAATTGTGTTTGAAGAGGTATTAGAAAATATCAATGTATATCTCTTTCCAAATATATGGGTATTCATTTTTATCTTTATTATGAACTTTTTTTCTTTATTATGAAAAATTTCTTGCTTTCTTGAGTTCCTTCTATCACACTTTTAACTGTCACAACACATAGACACTTATCAGAGGTAGATGAGTAATTCAAATTAATTCTTGGCTGTCCTGGATTACTTAAAATTGCTGCTGTTCAATATCTCGGTTCATGTTTTTTTTCTTTAAAGGCATATGATCAGGATATTTCACAATTGTAACTACAAAGTTTAAGCACAGATGGTCACAAATGAACTAATTATTTGCAAATGTGAGGGTCACTTAGAGTTTTACTTTTTTATTAGTTACCTGGAGAGCTTCAGGAATGAGAAGGTAAAGCTTCTACTTTCTATGTGCCTTTGTCTTTTGTACCTTTCAGGTGGGAGGAAGGAGAGAGAAGTCTCTTTTCCACTTCAAGATTTTTCCTTTTAAGTTCTGATCTTCTGCCTTCGAAGCTGAAGCAATCTTTGTGGTTTTGTTGTTTGGTGGGTTTTGTTGGTTGGTTTGGTTTGTTGGGGTTTTTTTGATGTTGTTTGGTGGGTTTGTTTATTTTTGGTTTGTTTGGTTTTTTGTTGGTGGTTTTTGTTTTTGTTTTTTCTGAGAGGGGATTAACTATTTAAAAACACTTATTTGCTTTTGATAATCTTACTAGATAACCAGAAGCTTTTAAAAAACTGAGCCTTTTTCTTTACTGACTCTTTGGGGAGTAAATGTTTCTAATACCTTGCTTCTGTTTGCAGAAGAAGCCCAACTGTTTATTCCCTCCTTTTTCTTTGGCTTTAGTGGCAGAGGCTGCTGTGCCTCTCACACCTCTGAATGCAAAACCTTCCCTCTGCCTAGCTCCTAGCATTTGTCTGCAGAAGTTGTTTGATAATTCATGGTTTCCTGCTTTTTGTAAAGAGGTTTGTTAGATTGTTACAAGTTGTCTGCATGTTATCTGTATGTCATTTTCTCAATCATGCACCAACGTCAATTCTCACAAAAGAATTTTGATACTTGCAAGGGAATGGACTCAGTATGGTAGTAGTCCCACTCACCTGTGAGCTAGCACATATCTGTTCTGCTTCACTGGCTTTGACCTTGCTTGGCATGACTGCATGGCATACAGAAAAACCTCAGGTCAGGGAGCAATAATTTTCTGTCATGGTTCAGTAAAGTTACTTGTTCAGTGCCAAATGGAGCTCCCCAACATTTCAGAAGGAGGGAGGTCATATCTACTGTAGTCCAGCCCTGGCCAAAAGACTGCTTTCTGCATTTCTACTGCGTGGCTGAGCCTCCAAGCTCCATGTACAAGCATCTTGCAGTCAGGTCAAACTTGTCAGCACAGCTGCATGCAGCTGAGACAGATCTGCCTGCCTGTGTCATTCTGCAAAATATTCAGGTCCGTATTACCTCATGTGGTGGAGAGAGTTAACTGCAATTTATTTTAGTGCATGCTAACTAATGTTGGCACAGACTTTGTCAGGGATGATGGACATACTTTTGGCTAATAATGGCAGAATAACATTGTGATTAAGTTTCTGAGCAATGTGTCTTCACAAGTGTAAGTATTCATTTTCATATGCATTAGGGAACAAGTTAAATTTGTCACTAGATGTTTTGCTTTTCATCTTGGAAGATTTTATTTCAAGTCTTGGACTATAAATGAAAGCAGTTATCACCACCATAACTGCTTGTTTGACAATCGCTGTCAGTTAGCACACTCTTCAAGGTCAGGCTGGATGGGGCTCTGAGCAACCTGATCTATTTAAAGATGTCCCTATTCACTGAAGGGGCATTGAACTAGATGACCTTTACATAGGTCACTTCCAACCCAAACCATTTTCTGATCTGTGCTGAGCAGAGGTCTACTACTAAAAAAGTAGAGAAATTTCAGCTTAAAGCAACAGAAAAACTTAAATCCTAATTTGTAGGATTAGATTTTCACTGGGAGGTTGTGGATTAGGACTGCAGCAAGCTTTAGCCCTTTTTGTTGTTGTCATTCTTGAAATTTCTGACTTTAGCCTGTTGGAGAAGAAGGGAAACCAAATGCAACAAACACCCTGACACAAAAGCATATAGTTTCTGAAATTCCTGTGAAGAAGGATCTTTGATAGTGTTGCCCTTTGAGCTTTATTTTTCAAGGCAAAAAAATAATTTAAATTGGATTTTATTTTACTTTTTTCTACAGCACAACTAAACTTCTGTGGCTTACAAATTTTATCAGTGTATCTTTCGCAGGAGGCAATGACTGTGCATTGAAGAGAAACTTTTTCTGTCTCTGATAAGAATTAAACATTTTTCAAGGTATGTGCTGAAAGAAAGTAAGAGTGCTAATTCTGTTGCTTCCATCCTCAAAAAAATTAACTTCAGTGTATTAATGAAATGACCATTTTTTAGGCCTTTGGCCTAACTGAAATTTAATCATCCGTATAATCTCATTGCATTTTGTTGAATTTTTTTCAGCTTCTACGAGTAATCTTGTCCACGTTTTACCTTAATCCTATTAAATAT
>WUAM01000395.1:15178771-15194007 GCA_024336885.1 Actenoides hombroni
TTCACAATTTCCTCCTTATTGCTAGCTATGATTAATAAGGATGACTAGTCGTCAGATAATCAGATTTGACTGGGTCTGTAGAAACTTTCCATGAGGTAGACTAGCTTGTTCATACCTGATTTTGCTGGCTCTGAGGAAAATGAAATCAAATTAACTGGAGCCCATCTTCTTTAAAAATTTATCGCGGATTCATAAGGAGTGTTTATGGTACATCCTCAATTCTCCACACTGGCTGGGCACTATTTTGTTAATGCTTACCGCAGTGACTGGTATATACCACTGGCTTAAAAACAGTGACCACTAAGGAATTTGTTTACAAGTTTACACAAAAGGGGTGATCAGTTTCCATGAAGTGCTCTGAAATGAAGTGTAAAGAAGAAAAGGTGATTTTACTGCAAACAGGAAAGAATTCCACAACCAATACATAAATGTAACTAAAGCATACCACTTAAAAGTTAATTATACAGCATAAAATCACATCCCACATCAAAGTGTATGTCATTTCTGAGGTCTGCAGCAGCTTTTTTGACAAAATGTCTCTGTCTGGAGCTGTGCAAGTAATTGGCTTTTTCATTCTCCTTCTGAAGAGGGGAAATACAGTGGATTTGTGGGTTTACTAGACCCAAGCTTTAATGTTGTATTTCATTCTTTAGATTTTAACCAGCTTTTAATAAAATACAAATCAATTTTGAAGTCAAGCTGTTAAAAACCTAGAACATTTACAATAAATATTCTTAGATAAAACAGTTGGTAAGAAAATAGTTTTGAAATTCTGCATTTTAACCACTGGAAAGCTTGTCCAATTCTATTATATAGTGCTAGTAAAGGCACACACTGGTATTTAAACCAGCAAAGAATTAGTCATGTTGATTGTGACTGTGGGTTGTCATCACTTCCCACAGCAATTTAACTGCTTCCTAGCAAGAAAGATTATTAAAGCAACATTTTGAAACAGAAAATTTTTAAATGAAACAAATGTTATACTGAAAAGTTTTGGGTTTCTTGTTTGTTTCTTTTGTGGGTTTTGGGGTTTTTTGTTTGTTTCTGTTTGGTTAGTTGGTTTATGATTTTTTCTTTTTTTGGTGTTGGGGAAACTAACAGAAAGCTGTAGGGCCTGTCGGGTGGTTGTGGTTTAAGCTAAGAATGTTTTGCAACTGAAGAAACCGACTGAATCAATCATACATTATAGACAAATATCCATTAACTTACCAACTGGAGAAAATTGAAATTGCTGAGAGGTAAATTCAGAGCACAGTATAAATCTGCTTATTTTGCTGCAAGGCAGTGTTTCAGAAATACACTGTGAATAGTTTCTGAATTTATTCTTCAAGTATTTAAAACCAAATAGTCTTTCTTTCAATGGGAAGTATTCTATTTGTTTTAGTTATTTTATATTCTTTCCTTTTCTTTAAGCAAAGTTGGCAAAGGTATCTTGCAGAGCTTTTTGCCCATTTCTCCAGGATAGTGAGGAAAAACAGCAGAAATGTGGAAATTTGTACATGCATACAGAGCTTATGACTCCTGACACACTAACTGAGCTTGCAAGGGAAACATTAGAGACCTAAAAATGTCACCTTTGACTTGGTGATTCACTCACCCAGTCTTTGAACATCAGGCAGATGTACAAGGACACACACAGGCATAAATGTATATGCATCAAAACACTTTCATATTCAGCTGCTGAAATTCTCTGCCCTGTCTTTTCCCACAGACAGAAGATGCTTTTTATTTTACCTATATATTTAGCAAGCACCAGCTGTTTCATTAGCACATTTTTTTTCAATATTTAAACATAAATCAAATCCTTGTATGCAGGTCATGGAGCGCTCTGGTCAGAGATAAAACAGGCAGGAATTTGTTTCATCCAACAGCTGTAGGTGTAGGAAGCAGTAAGAGTCCTATATTCTCTATCTGCCTTCAAGGCCGTTTATGCACTTTATTCAATTATATGGTAATGCACTATGTGTCAATAGTGCATGGATACCAGGAATCCTTGTCTACCTTTCTGCTATTAACTGTGCTCATTTGTTCAAACGTGTTGATGTATTGCCTCTCACTCTTGAAATCAGGCCCAGAGCCCTTCAAGCAGAATTGTTCTCTTCTGCAGCATTTCCTTTCCCTCCTCCATGTCCTGAAATACCTGTGCAGAAATCAGCAAGTTTATTTGCACCTCTTTCTTGAGGCTGTGCAAGCACAATGTCAAAAGCATGGCTTGAATGAAAGAAGCTGGACTTTAAGAAAGCTGCAGCACAGAGGCTGGTAAGGAAGCTGGGTGGTTGTGCAGTTAGAGATTAAATTCTAACACCTAAACAACTGAGAGGTAGAAAGCAAGAAGTGAATAAGTCATTTTCAACCTGGCAAAAGGTTAATAGCAAGATGCCACAAGAGTCTGTATTTGGGATGATTCTTACCAAACTCTGTTAATGGTTTGGAAGTGTTCGTGAATGATGAACTAGCAAAAATTGCTAGTGAAAGAGGAACTGCAAGGCATGTAACAGAATTAGCTCTGTTTAGCTCAAACCAGGACACAGACCAGGGTCAAGCAACAGTATGGCTATTCAGATGTTTATATACCTACTACCCTCTTAATGTGCAGCCTGGATGTTCTAAATACATCACTGAAAATGGTGTCTCAGCAACACTGAATCCCAGTTAAATACCTCCACAGGTCTAACTTGTCCACAGTTGACCCGCACTGATAGAGGTGCAAAGGAAACAGGGGTCTAGGTAACATGAAGTTTGGTCCCTTATAGTTCACCTAATACTGTTTGGACTCATCTTGTTTTCAGAAAACATACTGAAACTTAGATGTCCAGCTCTGTACTGTGACTGCTTAAGTGTATGTGAACTAGATGGGAGGCGTGTGAAGAGCAACCATGATTCAGCTCTTAAGGTGGAAGGCTCTTACTGGAGCAACACAAGCTCTATGGATGGGGTAAACAGTGAAAATAATTAGAAGGCTGCTTCATGCTTATTTGTATGTCAGGCTGGTAGACCTGTAACAGATGTTCTCTATTAACCCCTCTCCCTCACCAAAGGGGAAAGTAAAAGGCATAAGGGAGAGAGACTTATGGATTGCAAAAGAACTAAAACAGCTTTAATAAAACTAATAACAATAAAATCAAATTATATACAAGCCAATATTAAACTGAACCCCCCTGTTGACAACTACGTTACTGTCACTACCGATGCTGTGGAGCAAGGCAGTGGGGAAGTCCCAGATTGGACTGAGAGGCAGACAGTAACTGGATATAGAAGCTGGATTCAGGAACATGGGCATCAGGATCAAAGGCACAATGGACAGAGTCCTCCTTGGATGCCAGCCATTGAAGAAGAGAGCTTGACCCTCATGATCCCTGAGCTTTATACTGAATATGATGTATATGGGATGGAATCCCTCACTGCTCAGTTTAGGGTCACCCCTCCTGGCTGGTCCTCCCTGCAGGTGCAACCTTTTACTTTTTGCACCCCCAATGTGGTACACAGGATTTAGCAGTGACCTTGGTCTCCACAGAAGAAAGTATAAGCAAGAGCCTTTCTGCACATCAGTCCTTGATAGTAACTGTAAGCATCACTTCTAGAAGCAGACACTATAAAAATCTGCTGTTAACTTCAGAAAGTGCAATTATTGGAAGAGACTGAGTTGAAAAGTAAAATCACTGAACAGAACTAGTTCTGTTCTAACTCAAACCAGGGCATCATACTGGCTCTGTGTGGAGCTCTGACTATACATATCATTTATATAGCTACAGTCTGTGTATTTTACTCATTGAAATCCTGAGGACAGTCAAGTGCTGGGCATTGTGGGCTGCTGCTAGGCAGCATCAAGGGCTTAATGTTGTATCTCACTGCATGGTGTGCACTCACTGTGGTGACAGAGGTGGTGGTCAAGGCACCACAGACAGAAATGTTGATCTCATCTTTTCCTTTGGCTCCAGATTCTTCTTGAATCCCATTACTGTCCCTAGGCATAGTATGTTGTGTGTCATACTTCACAAGTAATGGTTGTTACTGTTCTAGTAAAATAGCCTAGCTAAAACTGTAAGACTCCTTTCTATTTAATTATGCTTCTTCTTTTGTATTACATTAAACTGACAAGAAAAATATAACAGGTTCATGGTAACTCAAGAGCTATTAAATAGCACTAATGAACTCTACCAAAAATAACAGAAGTACCAAGGCAAATTCCTCTGTTGGTTAAATTTCTGTAATTTGGAGCAGACTATAAATTACAGACAGTGTGTCTGAGTTACGGGGTCAATATTAATTAGTCCTAGGATTAGCTAGTTTCTGCAAAATTTGCTGAAAGCTTGTTTGCCTAAAGATGCTGTACATGAGCAGAGAATAACCTTTCTGTAGTAGAAGATTCTTGCTTGAACAAAGCTTCCTGCTTAGGGACCTGAAGAAAAGAAGAATAAAAGCTATATAAATGTGGTGATGGTATTTTTTAATGACGGTACACAGGAGGAAGAGGTATAATCCTGTGTTGGGTATAATTATTATAACAGATGATAGCACATCCATTATATAGATTTCTGTCCCTGTAACTGATGAGTAGCTCTCTTTTGGGGTTGAAAGTTTCTGAATATAGCACAACAATTATGCCTGAGAGGTTATTGCTTCCGATGTTCAGTAAGGGTGAAAGGGAATAAATCTACTGGACGTGCCTACACTAGCAGGCTTTACCAGACTCTATTCAGCTCTACACCTGAACATGGGCAATACCATTAACCCCAGGTACTGCAAATCCATCCTATCACGTGTTCCGTTGCACTACTGCTGTGGTGCTTCTGTACCTCAGGAGTTGATATTTAAGCTCTGTGTTTTACATGAGGAATTATAGCTTGTGTTTCTAATTAATTAATTAATTAGGTGCTCAAGGCCCCATCCAACCTGGATTTGAACACATTCAGTGATGGGGCATCCACAACTTCCCTGAGCAACCTGTTTCAGTGTCTCACCACCCTCAGATTGAAGAATTTCCTTCTTATTTCCAATCTAAATCTACTTTCTTTCAGTTTCAAACCATTACGCTTCATCAGGAGGATCTGCTTCATGATCTGGCTGGGCACAGAGGGGACATGTTCTGGCCTATAGTTGCCCTGGTCTTCCTTTCTTTACTTTTTGAAAATGCAAGTAATGTTTCCGCTTTTGAAAACCATGGGATCTTCACCAGACTGCCATGACTTCTCAAATATGATAGAAAGCAGCTTATCAATTTGGTCTGCCAGTTACGTCAGTATCTGCAAATGTATTTTCTCAGGTCCCATGGACTTGTACACCTTCATTTTCTTTAGATCCTCTTGAACATGCTCTTCATGTACAGTGGGTGGACCTTAGTTCTCTGTGCCTTTGGCTTCAGCACCTTGGGTGGTGTAGCTAGAGCCCTTGCTGATGAAGACTGAGGCATAGAAGTCATCGAGTACCTCAGCCTTCTCCATACCCATCATGACCAGGTCTCCTCCATCTTTGCTGAGAGGGCCCACATCCTCCCTAGCCTTCATTTATCTCTGATATACCTGCAGAAGTTGTTTTTTTTGTTGTCCTTGATGTCTCTGGCCAGGTTTAATTCTATGTGGGCTTTAGCTTTCCTAACCTGATCCCTGGCCTCTTGGACAACTTCTTTATAATCTTCCCAGCCTACTCATCCTTGCTTCCACTCTGCAGATTTTCTTTTTGCCTATAAGTGCATCCAGGAGCTCCTTGTTCATCCATGCAGGCCTCCTGGCATTCTTGCCTGCTTTCCTCAATATACATATGTATATGTAGATATATATAGAATTGTACTGATTTTAAAAACAGTGCTTTATGAGTCAAAGGTGTATATCTAGAAAAAAAATCATTACGGAGATCAAATGCTCTTATACTATCTTGTTTATTTGATATCAGAACATGATATGGAAGGAATTTTAGAAACAAGAATCATACGGGCCAGAGGTGCATCCTCTGTGTGTCTCTGTATTCATTTGGGCTGATAGGCTCTGGTCATATTCTGTCAAAATTATTCTGGTTTGCAGCTGGCAAAGAACAGGTAGGTGTGAGACTGCCAAACTAAATCTAGATGTTACAGAATTAGCAATGCAGATGGTACACCTCCTTATGAATACTCTGGCTTCTTTATACTAATGAGGGGGCTGTGCAAGGGGGAATGGAGGTAGAAAGTGTGAAGGTGTTAATGCAGTTGTCTAGGAAACAGAGGTCATAAAGCTGGAAAGCATGGGGAAAGAGCCAGGCTGATCCTGCTGTACTGCCTGTGCCTCCACATTGTCACCTGGTTCAGAATTAATCTGTGATTTTTATTTATTTATTTAGTTTTATTATTGGGATTTGTTTTGCAAATAGGTTTGCTTCTGCAGTGCTCCTGGAATGAGGGGTGGAGTTGTAGGGTGGGACAGACCCCAGCTGGAGTTTTATTGTCCCTGTGCTTTTGATGTTCCTTCTACATTTTCCTCTCTGGATTAGTGTGGTTTAGGAAGCAGTCCAAAGCTTGGGAGACTTTCCTCCTCTTGTATTGCCATCCAGTGGAGGCTGATGGCTTTGGTGCCAGGCAGAAAAGCCAGCCCAGAAGTGGAGGAGGCTAACTTCGGCTCTTGGGTGGGGGTGAGCACAGGAGCTTCCTCTGATGCTGAAATTGCATCGAAGAGGCAGTGCTTGTCCAAAAATACAGGCTAAGCAGGACTTTTCCTGCCTTCTTATTACCATGTACAATTTTGCTATCACTTTAAGGTGGTTGAGAGGCCAATGTGCTGGGTACATAGAAAAACACTGTGTACAGTTGAGTTTACTGTTCACTTCCTTACTTCTCAAAGGGAAATTATCTTCTGAGGCTGAATCTGCCCCTGTTCCTGTATCCAGGAGTCACTCACTCTATCCCCCTGTTTTACTCCTAAATACAGTCTGTTAGTGGGAAGTTGTCTGTTGCAAATATTGCTGCTTTCTCCACACGTCTGACTGTCAACACATCTGAAGCTCGTGTCATACTTGAAGAATTTAGTTTCAACAAAACTTAACTTCTTTACCCCAAAAACTAAATCTGGAAAACACCAGCTCTTGTTCCTTCATATCACTGCTTTTGGAGAGAGCTGATCAGCAATTCTTGTTAGAGATGAATGATTTTTATTGTTAATGTGAAACTAGTGACATGTTTGTATTCAGCAGTTTGTGGGTTAATTGATCCTGTATTTCAAATCAGGAAGCAGTGGGATTTTTTTATATCTTTGGGTACCAGTTCTTATTTTCTTGCTCTCAGAAATCCAGCATTTGCATTCATTAGGCATTTGAAGTCTTATGTTGACTTTTTAGATTACTCTTTTGAAATGCAAAATTACACTTAGAATTGTGGCTTTGGTTTTGTCTGAGAAGTGCGTCTTTGGTTTTATGAGGAATGACTTACATCAAAGCTAGGAATTTATCACCAGGCATTTCTTAATTTTCTGATACCTACCTTAAGAGCCTCCTTTCAATTTAGTTTTCTGTAATTTTAACATACCTGCATTGTCTACATAAAATTTTTTTAGATATTCTAGATCGCTAGGTCCCTTCATTTTGAAGGTACATTTTTGCTAACATACCTTACCATCTTATGTTTCCTGTAATATATATGCAGATTAAGTTATTAATAAGTTAAAATGCCATAAACCATACACCTGAACAAAATACAGGAAGATTGGAAGTGTCTGAAGCAGGTACAGCTCATCTCTTTTTCCAAATGACTAGTTTAAAGGACAAAAGGTATCAGTACAGATGAATAAACTGAAATTATAAGAGAAAGAATCATAATCATAGAGTCATAATGTTGGAAACGACCCCCAAAATCATCAAGTCCAACCTCCTACCCAACACCTCCATGATCACTAGGCTGTGTCCTGAAGCGCCACATCCACCAATTTTTTGAACACAAAAAGTTCTCTGCAGATAAAGTACAAAAATGTTTTACTGTTCCAAGCCATTTCTTCTCAGTGTGCTTCTGAGCATAAAGGTGAAGGAAAAAGCTGCAACAATTAAAAAGAGAGGGAATTGTGCAAATCACTGGCAAGGACGTTGAGTTTTCAGGGGAATTAGTTGGGATGCATGAATAGAGCATTATAGCTCTAATCTCAATGATTGTGAGCTTTTGGCTGCTGTTGCTTTGCTAGAGTACTCTGGAGGAGTTATTTGCTTCAGAGATCTGGCATTTCTTGACCTTTCATTGCTCACAGGCAAACATATTCTTTACTCACCTACCTCAGCAGGATGAGTATGGGTGGCTTAAATTGACAAATACTAGCACTGCAGATAGACTCCACATTAACGATGACTCTGGACTGAACTTGGAAAACCAACGTGACTGGAAGGTATGTATGCAGTAACGTTTGTTATCCAGCTATGAGAATCAAATCTTAAATTTGCAAAGCCATTCTTCAGGTATGCCGATGAGTTTGAAGTTTGCTTTGTGATGATCAGTTTTCAGTTGTGACAACTAGACTAAATTGAATTTTACATTTAGTTAAACGTGACTTGATCACATTAATGTCTGACTTCCTCCTGGAATCAATTTAAATCTTGACTGTCTTTTACTGGCTATTTATAATGTTACCCGCATGCACATACAGATTTCTCAATATTCTGTGAGCTTTTTCTTTTAACAAAAGTGGATTTCATTATAGATATTACCCTTATGACATGTGTGGCCAATGGTCTCTTTCCTGGCAATGTTTAGTAGAGATGTGGCAGTCATTGGTTTGTTTTCATTACCCAGTTGTCTGAAATTTGTCTGCTCTACAGTTTTGAAACTTGGTATTCAGTCAACTTTTTCTCTTGGCCTGATGAACTAGAAGAAGAATGCTACAAGCTTCAGAAACAGAACATGGAATTAAAAAGATCAAATGGACATGATCAGTGGTCAATTTTGTATACTATTTGTGTTAGTGATTTCTGCTATTTACGCTCTCAATTATTCTTCGCTATGTCAGTACTCAGTGACACCCAGCCTTCACTATGCGGTACTTTTTGTCAATGTTGGTCAAGGATGAACTCATTGTATATGGCAGAATTGCTATTGCTTTCTCATCCACAGCATGTTCTCTGGCTTACACAGTGAAGGAGAAGCAGTGCAGCTTTACCCAGCTGAAGGAGCAAAAGCACTGGCTGCCCTCTTCCAGCTGAATCCTTAGAGTGATGGTAGCATCACCATTGCTGCAGTGGTCATCTTTACCAGGAGCTGCAGAGCAGGCCATGAGCAGCTTGCTCTTGTTCTGTTGCAGCAAAATGGAAATGTAATGGTGTGATCTCTCAAGTAAATATTACCCAAGACACTGCCAGTGCTTACTACAGGGCTTCTGCTTTCCTGCTGGCTGCTTTGGAGCTGCACTGGAGGGAGACACAGAGATGTCCCACAGACACAAAGATTATGCAACTCTACTCTATGTCTGCAAGGAATGACTATTTATTTATGAAAGGGTGACTAGGGGTCAGTTCAGTTTGGGTGGCAAGAATTGTTCACAGGCTAGTGATGATGATTTTGTTCCAGTGACTCTGTCAGTGATCCTCATATTACCCTCTACAAGAGCATTTTTGACTCCTCTGATACTTTCTTACCTTGATGCCTTCTCTCCATTAATGAACTTGATATGAAAAAGAAAAATACTGTTTGACTAGTCTGTGTTTTTAATAATGCTCTTAATTTTAGAGTGTGTCCTGTAGAAGCACAGCTCTGAGCAGCCCTCTTGGAGAACTGTGGTGAGCAATCCGTTTCCCCAAACCATCCTATTATATGCTGTGGGTCTAAAGACTCTGATATATATCACTGGGCAGCCCTTGTTGGCATAAGTTCATTTTCATTAGCAGGACTGATTTTGTGTTTCCCACAGCAAAACACAAATATGAATCAGACTTGATGCAAGTGAACTAAAGCAGTTAATTAGACTGAATGGATGTTATGGTGGCTTATTAAATAGAAATATCTTAGTTTAGAAAGGACTTTTTATTTGTAGTTATAAAGTTAATTTTACTTACATGGAAAAAAAATTATAGGTACCTAAGAGTTAATCCATACTATATAGCTGAGGAGAAAAATCTATCCTGACAATTGTCAGCATTACTTCAGCTTTGATGAAGAAAAGGGTACCTAAAAGTTCTCTCACCATTTATTAAAATTATTGATTCTTAATATTCCTGTCATAATTCTGAGATTTTATTAATACCGCTTCATTATATTTCATTGTGTGGAGAGTTTTCTCCAGGGGTTGATCCAACACTGTTTTGTTCCTTCTTTAAGGCACTACCCAGCTCAGGGTTTGCTCTGCTGGGAAAGAGGAATAAAAAAGGAGGAGATGCTGGTCAGGAGCAGATGGCACTGGGGACTAATTTGCTGTCTTGATGGAGGGGGCAGGGTGAGGTGAAAGGAGTGAGAGCCTGTAGCCAGAGAGGATGTATTAGCTCCATCCTGGCTACTGCTGTTCTTGAAGTCCAATGTCAGCCCTTTGGGGCCATAAAGTATCCATGTAATAATTTAAAATTATCTACTTTCAAGCCAGGGTTAATGCAGTGTGCAAAAGAAAGTTCTTAATTAGTTGCTTGCTAAGCTTTTGGCATTTTACCCTCAAGTCTGTCTCAAGTGAATAATAGCTAATAGCATATTCCACACAGTATTACCAAAATATTAATATTTTTCTTTGAGATTTTCTCTCCAAAGGCTGTGATGTTTGTGAATTGAGCAATCTTATCTGAGGAGAAAGGAAAAAAACCCAAATATCTAATACGGCACAACCAGGAGTTATTCAGCTGCAAGACATTAAACCCATTTCCAAAACCATTTCTCAGAGCTTCATAGGAAAAGCTTTATAGATACATGAACTGGGAAATTTTTAATCCTGTTAACTTCTTAGATTTTGAGCTGCTTATTTTTTTGCCTTTTGCAAATTGCATCTTCTGTGACTCCTGTTAAGGAAAGTCATCTGTCTTCTCCTCTTCAGTTCATGTCAAACCTTACCAGCCCTTTTTCTTCCTATTTATAGCCTTTTGAAACTTAAAGATGTAGAAGTAATGCTTAGAAATACCAGTGTTTAGACATGTAGAACAGAAGCTTATGTAACTTACAATAACAAAGACCAAAATCCAAAAAATAATGCTTCCAAATTGGAAGATTATAAATTGTGCAACTCTTCAATACATATAATGGTGAGGAGATACACAGACATGTAGAAAATAGAGTGTTTGTGAATGTCTATGAACATTTGTTCAGGGTTTTAGAATTTATTTTAGAAAACAATAAAAATAAAATAGAAAGTTTTCACACCATGACAAAAGAATTTCTGCAGAAAAGAGAAGTGAAACCATGCTTTCATTATGGGCTGAAGACTGCCCAGGTAGTCTGTCAGGGATACTGGTGGTAAGCTGCACTACCAAATGAAAATTTGTCCCGACAGGCTTCTCATTTTCAAAGTGTCAGGTTTTATGCTCCAATTTTCTTCTATGGCCAGAGAACTGCAGATTTACAGTTTCTCTTATAATCCTAAATGATTATACAACTTTTTGTTGTTGGACACCTACATATTATACTCCTTTGTTATTGACCCCTTGCTAATTGTAGATAATGAAGGTGATGCTAAGAAGTGTTGGGCTAAAAGACGACTGAGCTTGACATCTCCCTACATACAGCCGGGATAAGTCTTCTTTTTTGCTCACTTTCATGGTATGAATTCCTTTATACAGCTTGTGCCACAGCCATGACTGGTAATCAGCACAGTAGTGTTAGCAAGGAGCAGCAGTTGAAGTCCTGTCCTTTGCATGGATAACCTGCTGATCGAGGTTATTGTATTTATAGTTAGTTGTGATTGTGCTTAGAATAAACACTGAAGTGTTTTTTTATGTCCACTTGTCTTGAGTTACTCTGCACAGGTGTCTTCACTGCAAGTTCTTCCAATACAGATTGAGCAGCCCTCTACTTCAGAATTGTGCTGTATGGAAACAGGTTAAAAATGTCACTGTTTCATATATTTATTTTGAAGCTCTTGCTGATCACATTGGATGTTCATTACATACTGAGTTTTTGAAATGCAGCACTTCCCTGTTCTGAACCTTCCATCAAACACACAGTCTCTGGTGGAAGTAGATTTATTAGCAGTCATCAAGCCTTCACCTTTAAGAGAGATAGAATTATCAGTAGGTAAATTAATTTTAATGGCTTCTGTCATTGATTTATTAATAGTAAGACTTGTTAGCTTAGCAGAGCTTGCAAGACCATCTGTCTTTTTGTGCGTATCTTCAGCTAAACACTTTTCTGTATTAAGAAATCAGACTTGGTCAAATGAACCAGCTCTGCCAATGCATACTTTCATTTTAATTGAATACTGAATTGTATAAGCCACTTGTAGTTGAAAACCACCTCTATCAGCACTTTTGTAATGATTAGTTAATAAGAAGAGGTGATGTTAAACCTATTTTCAGTAATCATTCACTAGTTGTGTGCTTGCTTACTATACCTGTTAGCCGGCTGTCCATGTCAGTAATACCATCTCAAGCTAAGTGTTTATTTAAGTAAAATATCAAGGCCAAGTTATTAACTACAACTTAGGTGCAAGCAACAATATGAACCTACATCATTGTGACAGAAATGCTTAAAGAGGAATTTGACGCTAAATACCCCTTTTCTAGTTTTAGAGACAGGAAAGATCTCCTGTGCACAGAATTGTGTTCTAAGTCCTGCTGGCCTAAAAAGTGGGTTGTATTGGAAGATTCTCAACAGGGAATAAGCACAGACAACTTCTAAAATTTATATTATTTTTTTTTTTTGTCACATAAAAATTACACCTGAATTATATGTAATAACTCAGCTCCTTTCCCCATCTTTTCACATTTGTAAGCATTGAGCAAAAAGCTGTTTTTCACAGGAATTGAAGCACTCTTGGTAATCATGCCACCAGTTATCATCACAGCTCAGGATAACAAGCAAAAATGCAGATGAGCTGGCAAAACAAGGTAAGTAAATGATCCATATTTTGTACCTCCACCTCCAAAGCCCTGCACAAAATGAAGCAAATCAGACAAATTTATGTATACATGCAAAACTCTGTATGAGGCAGTTATGAACAGTGTGTTCTGTCCTTCAGTTTTATATTGTTAGCAGTGGCACTTGAAATGAATGCAGGTTCTAAAAATAAATGTCAGTGAAACCTTGAAATAAAACTCAAACCATAAGGATGCCACTCAGTTGCTTCCATGTTATTGGAGAACTTCACCTATGTGGAAACACATACATTTCATACGTACATACATACAGTTTGCACAACCTGATCTGAGCTGATCCTATAAAATTTGTTTTGCAGGAAAGTTTTATCTGGCTTGCGATAAAGACGAGATAAAATTAGAAAAATCAACTATTTCCCATTTTATAAGACTTTTTTTTCTTTCTAGTTATGATAAAAATTTACTAGTATTCCTCGTGGATATTTCTATCAACCTGCACTTCCTTTCCTGAACTAAACTCATCTCTTTACCTACTTACAATTTTTTAATCAGGCTCTCAAGTTTAGAAAATCAGTCTGACACCCGCTCTGGCACCTTGAAAACAATGTTTTTCCATTACTTTTCTGAAGTTGTGGAACAGGTCTCTTACCTCTAGTGTTCTTCCATTTCTGTTGGTTTTCAGCATTCTTTTTGGATGTAGTCAGGTGGGATGACCTTGTACTGGTTATGGATAAAATAAAGATACTAAAAAAATTCTCCTATTTTCTCCATGTTCATCCTTTGATCAGAGATTAAAATGCCAAGAGAAGAAGCTTGGCCCTACTGAGTGGTGGTCCAAAGGCTGGAGCTCTGAAGAGTTAGAAAGTAAAAGTTTTTCTCTAAGTAATCTAGGTTTCATTGTGGGTGTATCTTTCTACTATTGTTAGTTTTTATTAATGAGTTTTGAAGAGTGTTTACCTACATGCAGATTTTTGACATAACATATCCTAGTTCCAGACCTATGTTAACTGACCATACCAAGGAAAATGTTGTAGGATGACTTATGAAAATTTCAGTGTAGGAATTACAGGTAAAATACTTGTGAAGGAGAATTAACACTATAAATCATTCAGTAAGCAGCAACTTTTATGGGCTTGGCCACTTCTTCAAGGTGAGTCAAAGGAGAAAGTCATTTTTCTGCCTTCATGTGCACACCAGCAGAAGATTAAAAATCAGAAAGAAAAATATTTTGAAAGTGCAAGTATTTTCCATTAACCTTTCAGAATTAGAAACCACTGATTATATAAAATTCCAAAAGCTGAAATTTCAGAACTAGAGGAACAAGGGTGGTGGTGGTGGTGGTGCAGCAGCTTAAGGAACATTGGCTTCTCTGAGAATACTTCCACACTGTTTTAAAAACAGGTGTTTTAAGGGATAAACACATCAGAAATCATCTTTAAACTAAGGACTTGTCTAGTACCACAGGTATGTATTCCTGCACATATTCCTCAACCTTTGCTGAGGAGCAGCAGACCTTTACATTGTAAACAGCTTTTTAGCTTGACTGCTTGTAGATTTGTGGTGACTGTTGTATATAATTTTAAACTACTCCAATTTGACATTTGTTTTTGTTCTGGTGCTGTGACTTTCAGTTCGAGCTGCTTTTATAATGTACAACAGTCATCTTTCTTTTGGTTTTGCAAAATATATTTACATATACATTTATATAAAATACTGCATTTTAGAGAGTGTTTCCTTGTTTAAGACCTTTCTTTTTTCATAGATTGAGTTTGAGATGAGGAGTGAGCATGAGATGTCAGAAGTTGCTGGTGATTTTCAAGAAATCCTCTGACATTTCACTTTTTTCAAATTTTCAAATTTTCTTGTCTGCCTCGTAACTTTATATGACTATCTGGATTCTACTCAAATGTTGGTTCTAGATAAAAATGTTATGGGCCTACTTTGCAGATAGATTTTCCATCCGCAGACAAGTGAGTGTCGGGCTTGTAGAAGGACAGCTATGGAAGTGTATCTGTCTGAGGCACAACAAAGGCAGCTTTTAGCAGAAGGAACCCTGAATCTGAGCTTCCTCATGGAAAAACTAAGTTAAGATGTTTTATAAGGGGAAAGAAGCTTGAAGGGAAAATTGAGGAGTAGCGAATTCTTATTAAAATTCTTTCTACAGATTTTATGAAGTCAATTAGATTATTAAAAAAAGAAATTAAAAAAACTATAAAGAGAGGGCAGAGCTGTGACCTACGATAAGTCATCTTACACCAGTGGATTGCTTTCTTAATTTTAACGGGATGTTT
>WUAM01000395.1:15194533-15213569 GCA_024336885.1 Actenoides hombroni
CTTTTTTTTTTTTTTCTTCAAAGGCTGCTTTCTTGACTACTCTCTGCATTTGCATTACTGGCACCATTATCCTCAGGTGTTCTCACCTGCTGCTCCCTTTATTTTGGTTTTGGTTTCTATGCCATGAGAGCTTACTATCCTACTCTTAGCTTCCTCAAGTCTAAAGACTTGTGTAAGAATTATGAAGAGCTATATTTTCCTTGTATATGACTTAAGTAAGACTTAACAAAGAATTATGAAGTTTTTATAGTCTTGTTGGAACAATAAAGTTACAGGGGGAATTAGCTGTTACTGGGTCTTTCTTCTAGTACTACTAGCCTACAACACTGAGAAATATAAGGGAATTATGGTTGCTTCTTCTTTAAGGCCAAATATAGGCTGCTTGAAGCACTATGGTTTACTTTTTCTTTAGTGCTAATGCAAAGTCAATGTCCATGGGCTCAAAGGCTATCATCAATGTGAAGCATGCCGATTTGACATCTGATTTCCATTTACTGTTGCCCCAAGGTCGTCTTGTTCAAAAATATTTTCCACATTCCCAGGACAGGAATACATCACAGCCATTTGAATTTGGATACTGGTTACTAAATAATTTATTTCCACTTACCCATTCATTCCCAGCATCGAACTCTCCACTCCAGCCATTGTAGTGGGGCAAACTGCGTTTATTACAGATGGCTATACTGTATGTCCAGGGAGTCAGCTTAAGATGGTTGGTTTTTTAATGATAATTAAATAAAATTACACAGCTGCACTATTTATAAAGGCCTCTAAAAGTTTGATCTCAGTAGAAGCTGTTCAGAAGAAGTATAGATCTACAGAGATGTTTAACATAGTAATCAGAGGTTGATGGTGGTTGAGATTGGGAACAAAGAGGATGATATATTGCTTCTAGTTTTGTGTTTTACCAGAAATATAGATGTCTTTCTCGCAGAGATATTTCTCTAGATATTTGACCTCCCTGAATTTAAAGAAAAAAATAGAGAAAGCAAGAAAACTTACAGTTCTGAAGGATTGATCTAAACATTTTAAGTTAAAAAGGCTTCTTGCAGAAGAGAACATCAAATAATATCAACATTCCTGTGACTCATTCTAGTCAGTCAGGCCATCATTCTGATTCTTGCTCTAGTCTTTTTTTACTATTAGAAAAGAAAAAAATCAGAACCATTGTATTAATTGTCAACTGTACCAGACTATGATGTGCACAATAATTTTTTTGTGATGCCATTTCATTTTGAGATTTTGGGATCTTTTTTTAACAATTTGAAGTAGCAATGGTTTTCTATCTTATTCCACCTTTGAATTACTTTTCTTTATAACAAGAAAAATGATTAAATAATTTGTTACTTAGAAGGGAAAAAAAATGGCAAGAGGCAGTTTACTTATTGCCATGGGAATATTAGTTTTGTTCAGAAACTTACATTTCCTCTTCACTTAAGAAACTTTACTTGTAGAAATAAGCTGATGATATTTATCTGGATGCTTAAAACAAGGGATTTTCATTGATAAAGAAGTGGTGAAATTTTCAAAGATGTTCAGTTCTTCAGAAGCTTAATCAATAATGTCTAGTGACTTAGAACTCTGAAAATGCGTGTCTTACTGAAATTACTAAATAACATGTTTTAATGAGGAATCTGTTTGATAATGGGCAATAAAGCTTATTTTGATGTCATGTGACATTTGGCAAATATCAGCTTTCTTGTGTATCCGCTTTCAGAGGAACATTGTAAGATGACCTATTTGCCTAAGTAGGTCTATTAGTGTAAGCGGAAATTCATACTGCATATTGAAACATCTATGTACCTTGGCAGGGCTTTTTAAAAAATGCTAGTAAAAATTTGGGATTTGCATCACTACTTGACTTCTGCAAGAGTAGACATGTAATGCTGCAACATATTTCACATCTAACTGTGGTTCTTAGCCTCTGACAATACCACTGAGGCTTTTTGTGGTAAGGTAGTGTTCTCCTTCCAGCGGTACCATGTAGACATTCATCCATGTACAGAAGAACAAGTCAGTGCCTGTATATTGTTCCAATTCCATTTCAGCCTCCCAAAATAGAAGTATTAGTAGCATTGTTACACATAATGATGCTCTAAACTTTCTTGCTACCAGACTTTGTCTCAGATTAAGCAAGGTTGGCTTTATTTGAGTGCAAAATCAAACTGAATAGTGATATCTAAACCTGCCTGGAACTGAACCAGATGGCAGAGCTACTGAAGAGTCTATAATCCAGGCTGCTCTTCTCTAAGACATGAAAGCTGTTCATCCCACAGGGTACCAACAAAAAAGTAAAAATTTAGTTTGAGCACCAAGCCTTCCGGTATACCTCATAGTATTGTGTGTGTAAAATGTACCGTGACAAAGGTCCCCAGGAACCTTTGAGACAATGTGCAGTGAAAGGTACTGCCATACTGACAGGTACTGTGCTGCTCAGCATTTCAAATGAGTGCCCAACCCTTTCTGGTTATTCTTTTATGCATAAGATGTGGATAATGAGTAAACATTTGCAGGTATGTAGCATTTCACAGATTTGGAATCATGTTTGTTCCCCATAGCTTATCTAAAGCATCTTTTCAGTTGCATGTTCTTCAAACTTCCTCTTGAATAAAACATATTGGCATGCACTTATAATGCACATACCACAGCCCACAACACCTTCCTGGTTTAAGTTACATCCAAATATAGGCAAGATACGTGCAGTAGAACTTTTTTTGTTGTCCGTATGCTCCCCATGCTTGTATGAATTTTTTAATTCTCTATGTAAGTGAAACAAATCCATGTGAAGTGCAGAGGCTGTTTAAAATGCTAGATATGAGTTACAGTAAACTACTCAGTACTCTGTCAATATTTATTATTGATAGATTTCTATTAAGCACATCACAGACACAGTTCTGGGCTCCATCATTCTATGGAGTGCAGACACACAGCAAGAAAATCAAACACCTCTGTTTAAAAACATTTCCTTTCATGTAACAGGGATTGAATTCTAAATACCTCATACAGGAGTTTTTTTTATAGAGTGCTAAAGAAACCAGGTCATGTCTACTCAGTAGATGCAGCCAGCAACAATGAAAAAAACATTACACATTTAAATTTTGTCTTGTGTAGGAGAATTTTAAAAATATTTCCCAAGACAATTGCATAGTTGGGCATAGCTGGAATTGTTAAGCTTTCAAATCTCTAAAAAGGAGTAAAAATCTCTGTACATATCTTTTGACAATGTGTATTTCCCATTTTTGGAAAAGTAAAATCTTAGGGTATAAACTGTCTTGGACAGTGCACATAGATGGTACTACTTGAATCGGCATTCTTTCTCTTGCACTACTGGCACGAGGTTGTTGTACAGTGTCTTTTCACTGTAGTGAAAATAGTGCAGCTGAGGGAAACATCTGAGAAATATGGTTTGACTGAGGATGGCAAAGTCCCCCTTCTGGGATGTTCAGAAGAAACTCTTACAAGGATACAACCTGCTTCCAAATAGGTATCCACTTAAATTGAGTCCAAAGACGTTTCTTTCCCAGATGAGATTATGGTGGAGTAATTCCTTTATTATCCATGAGGGGGTACAAAGCTCTGCATTGGTCTCATTCGTTTTCTGTCTTTATTCATGTGCTTAAAGAATGAACCCTTGCCACAGTAGTGTCATGAAAAAATAGATCTTTTTTTTGCTGGTTTAATTTTTTTTTTGTATGTTCCTGGAAAAATGTTCCATTTTTTCCCTGTACAAACTTTTGACACGGCTTGTTTTATGTTGTGTGTTACACTATTGAAGAATATTTTAAATTATATTTTCATTAATGTACAAATCTCAGCTTTCATGATTAGTTATTGCAAAGTTGGCAATGTAATAATATGCCAGAGGTTTGGAAAACCTCAAGCAATTTGTAGTTGTGATCAGCTACTTACACTGTGTATCTTCTTTGCAAACTAAGCATCAATAAGTTACAGAGCAAGTCTGGATCTTAAGGAACAAAAATGCCACTTGATACCTGCAGTCAAATATTGAGTAGTTTTGTCATTGTCTGGTTGATCCTGTGTAATTAAACTGGTCAAATCCAGCCTTTGCAATAAGAATGTCTGCTAAGTATCAGTACAGAATATACAATACTATATAAATGGAGGTACAGAATACCACAATTTAAAGGTAATTCTGAAATTTGACAGTGATTCTATATCTGAAAGTTGTAGTGGCTGATGTTAAAAAGAAGGATAACACATACAGTAAAGATCAAGCTTTTTAAAAATTGTTTCTTCATTTTTTAGTATCATTTTTGCATTAAAAAATTCCTTCATATCCAGTTCATCTATGAGCATCAATGCTTTTACTTCACTACTCCTGCACTACAAAAGCTGTTAGAAGGAAACCCATGACCCTGTGGAAAACTATCACCTGTGTGATGAACACTGATTGCTTTTCAAGATAATACATAAAACTGGTAGAATAAAATGCGATTATAGTAGGATTTTATTTATTTGCTTGCTTTTCTTGTATCACACTCTATCCTCCTTCATTTCAAGGATGATCTGCAAGGAAAAAAGAAATTTTTGTGACATAATTCTCAGCACCACTTTGATTTGCAGAGGAAAAATAAATGTTCTTCCTAATAAAAGTCTTGGACTATTATATGTTTGCTCTGAAATTAAGATTCTGCCTGGGTGAAAGATGCAGGTATTTGAAGAATGTTTGAAATTATGACAAGAAGGAAACAAAACTTGAATAATTTCTAGTCTAGGATAAAGAATCTAGCAGTTTCTTCTCAAGTGAAACTATTTAATAATCCCATCTAAAAAAATGTCCAGAAGAGGGAAAGATTAACTCAGAAGAAAAATAAATCTGAGGCATTCCATAATTCTATAAAACCTCCCTCCAAACCTAACTAAAACATCATTCTGGGGGGGCTTCTAAGATTTAGAGGCTCTTATAGAAATCAGTAGTCCAAGGTACAAGTCAGTGCAAGAAAAAACATGTGGACACAACAGAAAAATTCCTTGCAGATTATTTGAACATCTAACAGGTTTTTTTTTTTTTCTGGAAGACAGAACTTCATAACAAATGACTTCCAGTTCAGAAGGAAAGACAGGATAATAAAAAATAATTTATTTATTTACAGTTTTTATTTGTGGTACAGGCTCTTCAGAAAATGATACATAAGTAGTTTAAACCTTTTAGGGGTTGCTTCTGACCCCAGATTCACAAGTGCAGCTTTTAAGTGAGGGCAAAATTATTTCCATTCTTCCAGACCAGGGGTTTAATTGCAAGTGTAGAGAATATTTGAGTTGGTGCATTCGCTTTAAGTGAAATTATCCATATGCACAAATATGATAAGTAGTACAATTGCACCAAATTACAGAGTCACAGAATGTTAGGGATTGGAAGGAACCTCAAAAGATCATCTAGTCCAACCCCCCTGCTAGAGCAGGATCACCTAGATCAGGCCACACAGGAATTCATCCAAGTGGGTTTTGAATGTCTCCAGAGAAGAAGACTCCACACCCTCTCTGGGTAGCCTGTTCCAATGCTGTGTCACCCCCACCCTGAAAAAGTTTTTCCTTATGTTTACCTGAAACTTCCTGTGCTCCAGCTTTTACCCATTACCCCTTGTCCTATCACTGGGTGTCACTGAGAAGAGCCTGGCTCCATTCTCCTGACAGTTATACTTTACATATTTGTAGACATTCCCCCCTCAGTCTCCTTTTCTCCAGGCTAAAAAGACTCAGCTCTCTCAGCCTCTCTTTATAAGGGAGATGCTCCACTACCTTAATCATCTTTGTGGCCCTGCACTGGGCTCTCTCCAGTAGCTCCCTGACTTTCTTGAACTGGGGTGCCCAGAACTGGATATAGTATTCCAGGTGGGGCCTCACCAGTGCAGAGTAGAGGGAGAGGAAAACCTCCTTTGACCTGTTGATCACACTCTTCTTAATGCATCCCAGGATGCCATTGGCCTTCTTGGCTGCAAGGGCACATTGTTGGCTCATGGCCATCCTCTTGTCCACCATGATTCCTAATTAAACACAAGACAAAAGCAATCACGGAGCTTCAAGGGAAGAGCTTCATCAAAGGAGAAGTTTTAGAATTTTTTGTTGTTGGGGGAAATTTATTGGATACAGGAGGAAACATAGTGACAAGGGATGAGGAAAAGGCTGAGGCACTTAATGCCTCCTTTTTGCCTCAGTCTTTAACATCAGAACTAGTTGTTCCCTAGACACCTAGCCTTCTGAGATGGAAGATGGCGGGGGGGAGGGGGAGGCAGAAAAAGACCTTCACAATCTGAGAGGAAATAGTTAGTGACCTGCTGCATCACTTGAACATACACAAGTCTATGGGCCTGGCCAGGTTACACCCAAGAGTACTGAAGGAGTTGGAGAATGTTTCTTTCCATCATTTACCAGCAGTCCTGGCTAACTGGGGAGGTCCCAGTGGACTGGAGGGTAGCAAATGTGATGCTGAAACAAAAATTTGGAGCTTCCAAAGCCCCTTGCTTTCTATCTATCCTCACCGAGGTGGGAAGCTAGGTGCAGCTCAGTAAGGATTCTGAAATAAGTACCCAGTAGTAATAGAGCTGTTATTACACAGGCTTTCTTTATTGCAGTACTGAGGCAGCCCTGAGGATTCTCCACCATAAGTGATCCCATGAATTAGCAAAACATACCAGCTCATGTACAGAAAAACCATACACATTCATAAAATTTCCTGGAAAGGGCAGACTTATGCTAATGAGTTTCCAGAATTCATTTACATTGTCCAAGCACGTGTAATAAAGTTAGGATTAGGGTCTTTTCCCCTTTTGGTGGTCATTCATAGTCTTCCTCACACTAGCTGCTAGTTGAACTTTGGGCTTCCTTTGCCCATACATGTCAGGGGGTTAGCTCATCCATCCTGTGGCCCTAGTATACTTCAAGGAGGTCAGTTTAAATGAGTTCCAAGGTGTTTGTCATCCTCTTCTGTGCTTATCTTGACGTCTTGAGTCCCTGTTATCAGGGGTGCTCAGGCTTAATGAACCATCTCAAGGCCTTTTTAATTTTTGCCAGCAAGAAACTGTATGTTTCAAAACATCTCATTATCAACTCTACCCAATAGATGACTAAATTAAACAAGTGAGACTAAGAAAAGAATACAAATAAGGCTACTATATAACACAATAAAAAGAATACGAGTAAAAAGTTTTACTGGTAAAATTTCTGTGTATCAACCAGGGAATGGCCAGGGATATCAATCCTTTCAATATAATCTTTAGCACTCTTTCTAATTTGTTATAGTATATTCTTGCTTTTAAGTTGCAATAATGCATTATTCCACCATATCCATAAAAACCTGTGTTAGTGTCATATTAGACTTCAAATAGATGGTTTGCTTGGGCCTTACAGTTAAACATGTGAGTTCAAATAAATAATTTGTTTAAACCTCGCAGTCCAGCACCTTTTTGCCACAGTAACACTACAGACCTGGGGAAGAGTGGCTGGAAAGCTGCTCAGCTGGAAGAGGCCCAGGGGTACTGGTGGACAAGTGGCTGAACATGAGCCAGCAGTGTGCTCAGGTGGCCGAGAAGGCCAACAGCATCCTGGCTTGTATCAGAAACAGCGTGGCCAGCAGGAGCAGGGAGATGATTGGCCCTCTGTACTCAGCATTGGTCAAGCCTCAGTTTTGGGCACATCAGTGAAAAGACATTGAGGTGCAGAGTGGGTCCAGAGAAGAGCAACTAAGCTGGTAAAGGGCCTGAAGAACAAGGATTATGAGGAGCAGCTGAGGGAACTGGGGATATTTAGTCAGAAGAAAAGGAGTCTGAGGGGAGACCTCATCACTTTCTACAACTATCTGAAAGGACATTGTAGAGAGGTGGGCTTTGGTCTCTTCTTACAGGTAACTAGTGACAGAACAAGAGGGAATGGCCTCAAGACGCAAAAGGGAAGGTTTAAACTGGACATTAGGAAAATTTTTTTTCACTGAAAGGATTGTCAGGCATTGGAAGAGGTGATTGAGTCACCATCCCTGGATGTGTTTAGAATCTGTATAGATGTGGTGCTGGAGATGTAGCTTAGTGGTGGACTCAGTACAGTAGGGTTAATGATTGGACTGGATGATCTTAAAGGTTTTTTCCAACCTTTAAGAAAAAAAAAAATTAAATAAATCTTGTCACTGAAAAAAATTATAAGATGTCAGTGTTCTTCAAAGACAAAGATTATTCCATAGTATATAGAAAATTGTTTTTCTGTATTATAAAAGACTATGGGTTTCTTGAAAAATAAAGGACTATGGGTTTCTTGAAAAATTATCATTGACATTTCATTGTTTTATGATCTATGCAGAAAACAGAAATCTCTTCATGGACTTGTACTCTTAGTGAAGGTCAAACATATATAGCAGTTGACACTATTAAAGAAGATTATCCTAACAATGGGGTGCAAAAAAAGAACACGAACTTCTAAAAACTTGAATTGGTACATGACCTCTTGGTAGGAAAAGCACTGTTAGAAGAGTGATTTACCACCACTGAACTATACCATGGGAAAATATAAAAAGTAGAACTTCAGTATTTCTTCATCCTAGAAATCTGTGTGATTAAATCCTCAAAGACTCGAGCCTCTTCAACTTTAGGTATTTTCAATGAAATTGTTTCAGTTTTCTCTCTTTAGAGAGAGTTCATTTCCACTGTGTAAGAGCAAGAAGTTGAAGCCCAAGGCTCTTCATATCAATGTCACTAAACCTTAATTTTTTCTTGGTAACAGTCTGAACAGATCAGGAGTATGAAGATTAGCGATTTTCTAATGCAGAACTAAAGATTTGATCATAGAGCTTAGAAATAAGTTTTCATAATGAAAATAGTAGTTTTCTACCCAAAAATAAAAAACCATGAACATGCTGTCATAAACATCCTTAAACTTTTTATTGATGCTGAATCTCTGCACTCCTACTGACTCAGTTTAATGTTCCACACTTCTGACTACCATGCCTGCCATGCTAAGTGTGACCTCACTTGCAGAGGCAAAGTTACTTTTTGACAGATCTTTGTCATATCTTGAAATACTTCCTGTTTACAAGCTGAAATATTCTTAAAGCTGCTTTATTATGTTCATCATCTTGTTGATAATTTTTTTCTCATCAGTTTGTAGGATGAAAAGAAGTGAATTCATATTTTTCTGGCTTTCATGCACTTGCAGCCCAGCAGTGCCATGCAACTGATGAACTGGGGCTCTGATGTGAGTCAAGCTTTGAGGAAGAAAAGACTTCTTGAGTTCCCTTCCCTCTGACACCGTTGAATCAGCACAAGCTGGCTTCTCTGTGGCCTTGATTGGCCTTCTTACTCCTAAAGTAGCCACCCTGCAAAATGACACAGATACCTGTTTGTATCAAGCTGAGATATACTGGGCTGTCATTTTCACACTGTGAGGAACATTTTAAAAGTCAGTTGTGTAACATCTAAGCCAGTAACTTTGGTTTCCAAGGACTGTAAAAACATTCTTTTCAAAAGCAGTTATGGAAGAATAAAAATTCATGATGCAGTATTAAATTACTGCTCAGTTTCCTGTAATTTATTACAAATTAGGTGTAATTATATCCCTGTAGGATTCACTTGAAGGGGAGATTAAATTTTATCTGTCTGCTGGGCCGAAACAGGTACAGTCAGGCAGAGATAAGTGAGTAAACTTTAAGAAATATGCTTTGTAGTTCCCTTTGCAGTTTCACAACTTTACTTATACTTGATTTAATCTACTTATTTTAAATTGAAATTTAATGCTAAATCAGACATTCTCTGCAGAACATAATATGATAACCACCCTGGGAAGCCTTGCTGTGTTGTAGAACTGATAGGACAGTGCAGTCATGCTGTGCTCTTCTCTGTGGTTTTCATGGCCTTTGCAAAACATGTGCTGAAAAGGTGTACATTTTATTTTATGCGGTAGATGCATATATATTATGTATTGTTAAATCTAATATGTAAAGAAGTGTGGGGGGATGGGATTCTGCCCTACAGGCCTCAATGAAGCTGCTTAGAGCTAGTCATTACATTCGGGTGTACATAAAGTAATTTGTTGATTCTTGGGGAATTTTATTTTATTTTTTTAAACCCACTAATATTTAATAAGCATTTGTATTCCCAAAGTTAATTTTCACTGATGAGAGAGATGAAATTTCCTTTACTCCATTTTGCATTTGGATACCTGAAAAGTTGGGATAAGGAGAGAGTATGAACTACTGAGGAAGCAAGGGGGCTCTCTTGATGATGAAGAGCAGGCACTGCTGCCTGAAGAGCTGCTGAGATCAGTGGAGAGCTGAAATGGTCAGAGAGACAGGGAGAATTGGCACTCCAGAAAACAACTACCCTCTCCTTCATTTTTCTGAAACAAAGTTAAGAAGCTTTGTTTAATGTATCTTAAGTGATGTAAATATGTAGAAGTATTAAACAAACCTGTTCTTTGTCACAGACCTCCATGAGTTTGCTATTAAAATAAATTGCTACTGTAACTTTCAGTGAAGGTTCCTAGGAAAATAAAAACACAAATAGGTTCCAAAACTTTTTACCAAAACCAAACCATAAACTTATAAAAAAGTGTTATTTTCCTTGAAATTTCCCTCCTAAATGCTGAATATGATCTAGCTGTTCCTGTGTTCTTGATACTTAAAGGACTTGTACATGTAAATTACTAAAGAAATTAAAAACATGACACCTACTCTTTGGTGAATAAGTGTGCAGAAAGTCTCTGTAGAGTTTCAGGATTCAAATTGCACAACTGAGCTTTAAATTCCTGGAAATGCTCATGGACAGTTATCATTACAATACTGAGGGTGTTGCTATGCTTATACTGATGTCAAGATTGTGTTAAAATCCTATATACAGGTATAAGAATCCTAAAATAGTTGTTGTTAAATCCCTCAGCTGTCGTCACCAGTCCTGCCTTACCAAAAGGAAAACGTGGTGATGGCTAATACGTTGAAAGGGGAAAATGGAAAAGGAACAAATTAGAGATATAGTTGTAATACCCACATATCTAAAACTTGATACAATCAAACAAATACAGGTTCTGAAACAGAAGTTGTTTTATGTGGCAAATTGGAAGCAGATTAGTCTATTTCTAATTATGACATTTTGATCAACACATCATTGGGCTTTCCAAAACTGATCTTATTCAAATAACATGAGAAATAAGGTGCTAATGAAACAGTGATGTGTATTGCAAAAAAGTAAAGCAGAACATTTATTCTGATTCTTTGTTGATCCATGGAGCGAAATAGTTACATAATTTTGTAGGAATCACTTAGTGTGCCTACGGATTTTGTGTAGGATGGAAAGATAAGAAAATGTGGATGGTTTTCAGGTAAGACTGTAAGCACATAGAGTAGTGCATGGGTAGCAAGCTGCACTTTGAATTTCTGGGTTTTGCCAATGCCAACATAGATCTGTGTTTAACATTGTAGAAATTTCAGATGCAAATATTTTATCAATACACTGTACATGTTGCTAGGTTTAGTGATGCTTTTCCAGGTAAATATCAGTATTCAGGTTATGGAAACCAACAACAAAAAATATTATGAAGAAACTTCAAGCAAAGTGTTTAGCAGAACACCAAACCATCTTACACAGAATTTTTTTTCTACACAATGTCTAGTCTTTTCTCTTTATTTCTTTTTCAAGGCTCAAGCTCTCCTTGGAACTTTGTTTTGATGAAAATATTTGCAAATTATTCTGAAGTTTCGATGTGACTACTGAAATGTATCATTATGTTGTATAAAACCTGAAGTCTCTGCTGAAGTGTTTACATTGACAGAACTCCTATGAGAGTTTTGTCTGAACACTTTAGGGTTTGGTTTGAGAAAATTAAGGAAAAATTCCAACGATAAGCAAGATGAAATAGAAATGTATTATAAACTAAGAAGAATTTCTACATATTTCACAGAAAAGAACCAGATTCGACCTGGCTTCCCACTAATGAGATAGAAGAAAGGAATACCAAGAGCATCTGGTGTCATTGTCCCTGTCCGAAGGCTGTGCAGGAGTGTTTCACTAGTAGAACTAGTGTTACATGACAAAGCTGAGCTCTCAGATATCAGTTCATCCTTTTGTGTCACATTTTATCATGGTTATAGGCATAGTTATGCTGCAGTCTTTCAACACTCAAGAAGCACATACAGCAGCTCTCTGTGTGGTAATATTTCACTGCTTTTGGTTGAAGAGTGACAGCCTGGTCCTGATTCTAACTTTTTTCATGCACATTCTGAGCTGGACACTGGGATGTGTTCTAATGATTTGCACTCAGTTAATATTCTCTACAGAAGGCATTTTAAACAGCTATGCTGTCAGCTAATAAAGAAGAAATCAAAGCTCTTTTTTTCTCGTACAGATTAATCCTTACCGGAAAAAAAAAAAAGCTACATGTTTTTCTGCATACCACTCTCTTTTGAAATTAAATGACCAGTGGAAAAAAAAAAACTTTGAAAGTTTTAATTGTTCATTTCTGGAAGTGTCTGAGATAGAGTGGTAAGGAATTGTGCCTGTAAATTTGCTTTGTGTCTTTCAGGATAAGCTATTGAACTAATGTATGTGTGAATGAAAGATTCAGGACCTCCAAAGCTTTGTAAATTTGCCATTTAGTTATGGCAACTTTGCTCAGTAGAATGTGGAATTGTATGTGGTATGTAGTATCTTTTGGAAATTTATTTACATTTTGTACATTATCTGTTTTTCTTATTTTTTTCCAGGTGGAAAAATCATAAAAGTGACATTTTCTTGGACTTATTATATAAATATCATATATAAAGATTTCAGGAAAGAATCATTGCTGTCAGGCCCAGATGCAGCAGTAGAACAGGTGGACAAAGGAGAAATTACATTCTGTTCTCTATGTCCCTCTGCAATGACTACGTAAAATTTCAGGTCTGTCATCTCAGTGTGTCTGGCAGTGCATAGCAAGGAGTGAGATGGTAGGAAAAGTATTTTTCAGCAGTATGTGTTGTCTATGTTGCATGGATACTGGAACTATCCTCTATCCTGTGATGAATGGATGTGTAGGCATGTATGAGATGTGCAAGTCTTCTGACATTAACATGGGAAAATGTTCAGGTAGACTATAGAGATGTGTAACATATTTCCATTAAAAACTTTCAAAGTAGGCTTAATATGACAGAAAGTAGGTAACTCTAGAGTATTCTCTGTGTAAGATTACCATGAGTGATGAAATCTCAAATAGATTTGGATTGCATTTGCTCTTTTCCTTGCATTAAATTTAGCACGTCATTTGGATGAAGTGGTGAGAACAGGAGCTTGAGTATTACTACTGGTGGAAAACCTTTCTTGCAACATTAGCTGAAGATGCTTGGGATTTTAAATTATGTTCTAAGGTAATTCACAGCCTAATCTCCTTACTGAGAATCTTTTCTTGCACTTCGCTCATTAAATAAAACACTAGAAAATATTGTGCTCATGTGGTTTGATGTTCCACGTTGACAGAGGACCTAGATCTTGCCTAAATTTCTATTTGAGTTGGAGGAGTTTCTTCAGAAAACTAGTAAAGAAAGATTCTGTTGTTAACAAGTTCCACTGCAACTTTTGATAGGTTTTTACAATTAAATGAGCTACTTTTGTCTCTTTCAAATGTAACGTGATTTAACTATGGCTTTGCTGTCTTTATGGTCCTGACAAAGTGCGGCTGCTGCAGCATTTCACAGAGCAAAAATGGTCTCTCTGCTGTTCTTTGGATTTCATCAATTAACAGCAGTGAAAATGCGAGTGAAAAGCTTTTGATGTCCCCAAGAAGTAACACACGTTCAAGCATGTGGTATCCACAGCACACTGGATCATGGGCAAGTGAGGCAGCTGCATCTTATTCTAGTTGTCATGTCTGCATCATCTTCATGTTCAGCTTCAGGAATGGAGAGCCATAGCAGTCCATGGTGGAGATGGAAATGCCCAGTCCCCATCTGAGAGGAGGGGGACCAATAGCACAGACATCATGAAATGACTGTAAAACCCAAATATTTGGAAACTGATACTACTGCCCCCAATGTAGAGAGAAGTGCAGCAAGTCTTCAGGGTTTTGCACAATACTGATGTGTATGGTTCCTACCATGACTGAATGTGGAGACAATACATTGACCAGATCTCCTGCAGCCATCAGCTTCAGCCTGAGGCTCATCATCCAAAGCCTGATAATTCCCAGGCCATTTAATGATAGCTGAACCAAAGAAAAAGGTATGAGATTTGTCTAATGGTAAAAGGAAACAACTACAATGGCCATCTCTGCCAGAGATCTTGTGCAAGTATTAAAAAAAATTAGATAGATAGATAGATAGATAGATAGATAGATAGATAGATAGATAGCACTGGCTCCAGCTGGGAGCAAAGACATTAAAATTTCCTTGTGCAGTCACCTACCAGGTCTCTGCTGTCTGAATAGCTGTCAGGTGAGGCTATGTCAGTTTTTATCCATTCTGAAACGGGCTGATTCTGAGCCTTGCTCAATTGTCATATTCTGTTTACTTTGTCCTTCAGGTCTTCATACAGTTCATGTTGTTTTTTTCTCTCCAATCCTTGAGTTATTATCATTGGGGTTTTTTTAATATTTCATCTCTTGTCTGGATTTAGTTTTATTATACCCCACCACAGCTCAATAATTGTTTTTTTCAACAAAGCTAATGCAAAGGAATGCACATCTGTGCTGCAGTGATCTGGGTCACACAGAATCACACAGAATTACTGAGGCTGGAAAAGACCTCTGAGATCATCAAGTCCAGCTTATGACCCAACACTGTCACATCAGCTAGACCATGGCACTAAGTGCCACATCCAGCCTTTCTTAAACACATCCAGGGACAGTGACTCCACCACCTCCCTGGGCAGTCCATTCAAATGGCTGGTCACCCTCTCTGTCAGGAAGTTCTTCCTGATATCCAAACGAAACGTCCCCTGGCACAACTTCAGGCCATGCCCTCATTCCTGTCACAGTAGGTCAAAGTGGGTAAACCTTACACTAGTCGTGACAGTGGCATGACAATAGAGTTAATATTTCCTTGAACTATTTTTAGAAACACCTCAGGTAAACCTTTGAGAAAACTAAGAAAAAGTAAAAAAAGGCACTGTTCCTAGGTGTTTTTCTCGTGTGTTAAATGCACAGTAATGCATGGGAAGCAATGTATAAAAAACCAACCCTGGATCTTAACATGAATGTTGTATGAACATATCAACTATCAAAATTTAACTTATGATTTAGGAAAACAGATAAACCCTCTGGCATGGTATTCTGATTTTCTGATGTGTGCATTTTAGGGCCTCAGTGTTCCACTTCTCAGGTGAAATATGGCATTTGGACTTGGGAACAATATTTCTGAAGATTAGAAATTGAAATTTCAGACCACAAGAAACACCACTGGAATAGGAATGGTGGAGTTCAAAACAAAAAATCTTAACTCCCTCCGTATGCTTGATGTGATCTTAGGTTTTTAGAAATTATTTGCTCTTGGGATCTGATAATCCAGAAAAATTAGTCAGAAAAATTGTCCTGGGTTTGGCTAGGATACCATCAATTTTCACCAGCAGCTGAAAGGTGGACCACAAGCAGGATAGACAATCGCAACAGCCAATGGGATATCTGCTAGCATGTGACATCATGGTCTCTATATAAGGGCGGGGGCAGGTCAAGCAAAGTGAGGGTGTCTGAGCAACGGCTGCATTTGAGGCAGGAGCTGTGAGGTCCAGGCAGCCTTATGTAGATGGTTTGTTCTATGCTACGCACTTTATGTATTGTTTCATTACTGTTACTGTTGTTACTTCTCCTTTTGCATTTTTTGTTAAATTATTTTTATCTCAACCCATGGGATTTTGCCTTTTTCTACTCATTTTCCTCCCCATCACACTGGGGAAGGGTGGGTGGGATGGAGGTGAGTGTCCATATAGTGCTCAGCTCCTGTCTGAGTCTAAACCACCACAATAATGAAAATCAGTTTCCATTAATAGTTTTGTTTAGATACTTACAAAATTTATTCCTGTCCTATTCAGTAGTCCTTGTGCTATTTGTGAGCATTTTTGTACATCAGGAATATTTGTAAATAGCAAATATCAAAATAAATTTTACTGCAGCCAGTGAAAATGCTTTTAGAAATGAAAAATCATTTAAATTATGAAGTAATTGCCCATGTCCTATATATACATACATATATACATATGTATGTCCTACTCCTATACATGAGGCTTATATAATTTGTAGATCACATATATATTACATCAAAATATCATAGGATTAAAAAAACCATGTGAGTTAACTGGTAAACATTTCCATCCTCCATACATTTCCAAGCAAAGAGGGTAAGCCCACTGTCTTCAAAAGCAGTTTGGGAAGTGCCAGCTTTCGAATGTGTTTGTCAATCTTACTGACTAAATGTATGTTTCTCCCAGATTATTTGTAATTTTCTCAGAAGTGTTTACTTGCAATTTGTATGTTATGCTGAGAAATATGTTGCAACTCAGAAAGACATAGACAAAAGAATGGAATCATGCACATTAGCCTGCACTTGAAGAGCAGCAGAACGGAAGACAGTGAAGACACATGCCTCTGGAGCAAGAATTTTTAACTCTTTCTGCAGTTTGGTGGGCTCCGAAACCAGTGCAGCTCTAATGATTTTCAATTAAATTAAATAAAGCTCAAAACTCTGTACTACTTCAGCTGAGCCAAGCTCTCACCTATTACTGATATTTTTGACTTAACTGTAATATGTTCAAAGCAAGGCACATTGTGTTCCTGTCGTCACGGATGAATGGAATGCACCTCATTCAAAAGAGAGAAGCAGCAATATGTTCTATTGATGTAAACCAATAATTTCACAGAGTTCAGTAAGTTTGGTGGAATTTAACAAAGTTTAACAGTGGTTTCACAAGCTTCAGTAAGTTCGATGGCAAGGATCAGATTATTAATTACTGCATGTTAATCATACCAAAAAAAAAAAAAAAAGAGTTAGAACCGAGTTAGAATGATTCACAGAAAGAATGGAGACTGAGAGAGTAAAGAGTACCCTCCAATTGAGTCAAGGTTCAGAGTGGACCCCTTTGCTTTGTAAACTCTTTTTGGAGCCTAGGTGTGGCTGTATCCACTCTAAGGGTCACATTTGGTCAATGATTTGTGTATAATGGAATGAAACATACAATGTTTATAACAATATTGAGTAGCTACATGGATTAGTAATGTTTCATAGTATTAATTCAGCAGGCTGTCAGTCACTTACCAAGGATCTGTTGCAAGTAAGAGTTCTCTCTGCCTTGGGTAAGGAAGGATCTCTTAGTCAGAGGTATGGAGTCTTGAACCTTGAGAGATGTTCCTGCTCAAGCAGAGAGTCACCTGGAATGCAGTCCAGCTGCAATTCAGGGAGAACATGAGAAAAAACTTCTTTGCTTTGAGGGTAATGGAGCACTGGAACAGGCTGCCCAGGAGATTATGAAGTCTCCTTTTCTGGAGATATTAAAAATCTGCCTTTGCAACCTGGTCAAGGCAAACCTACTTCAGTATGGGGTTGGACTCAATGATCTCCAGAGGTCCGTTCCAACCCCTACCATTCTATGATTTTGTGTGATTGAGAGCTCATATAGGGCAAGACACCTTCCCTGCCTTATATGTGATCCAGGGGCTTTTCAGCATGCAAGTTCACCCTATGGACGTGAGGCCTGTTGCTCCTTAGTCAGTCTAAACCAAAGTATGTCTAGGAATCAAGTGTATGCATCACACCTGTGTAGAAATGTATGATCAACTATGTGTGGACTAACCATTGCCGTGAGCTGGAGGATGGAAGTAAACCAAGATGGCCCACGATATGGAATGTAATAGAAGATGAACTTCAGGATGACTTCTCTAGCAAGACAGATCAATAAAGATGTTGTGGTCATAAATGCAAAGGACTTCTTTTATGCTGTCTATTTGTTAAACATATCAATTCTGTCACTGCAAATTGTGCTTGAATCCAGTGGCACCTTGTGTGATAAAGCTTGGGATATGGAATTAAATATTTGCCTTCAGCTGACTCTACACCTTGTTCACAATTTAATTATTGTATTGACAAATGTAGTACCCATTAAGACTGTGTTGATACACATGAACAAGATATGAGTAGAAATGAAGCTCTTCATTAAAGATGATTTTATACAAAACCCACAGAAAAAGAGAGAGGCCAATTCTGGAAAGTGAGAGGGAGTTTAGGGGTTATTGAAATTGCCAGTGGTTTCTTCCTAGTTTGATAATATCACTCCAGAATATATAGTCTACTGAGATTTATCAGATATGAAAGAAGGCTGATATCTATTTGCAGTTGAAAGTCTCACTTTTAACTTCACAGAAATGGTCCTGAAACAAGGCAGGTATGGGTTTGATCAAATTATAGGAGATTTCATTATAGTAAATTGTGATTTTGATACATTATTAATTTTTATATCTTATGATATTGATGGATGAAATTTGAATTGATTCAGCTTTAAAGAAGAACTTCTCCAGTTCTAGAGACTGGTAATTACAGTACCAAAGATAACTTCAATATAAATAAAGACTTAAAATTACTTCTGTAAGCAATTGACTTTGCCTGAACTTTGTCCAGTTCTGTGTGGATTCCCAGAAAGATCTAGATTATTTTAGTATAATTTGGGTATGGAAGTTTTCAATGCCTAGAATTTCAGACAAACTTAAACTTTACTTAATTTTCAAGGTTTAATACCTTTGAACTCTGGCTCCTTTTAAAACTTAGCATTTGTACTTCTATTACATCTAAGTTGATTTGCTCATCACATTTTGTATTGGGAGGAGATGTTCTTGCTTAGATACTTCATTTGATAGATGTTAGGTTTTGAACATTTTGTTATATTACTAGAGAGTTTTTGGAAAGAAAAAAAAAAAAAAAAAAAGCAGTCCCTGTGTTTTTCATCAACATAATCTGTGGTAAACTTTTTATAACCATATAGTTTAAAGCTTGTATCTTCATACTCACATTTTTACTGATGAAGAAAGTTGTGCCCTAGTCTTCCAGCCATGGTTACTTTTGGTGTAGTTAAATTGTAACTAATTTGCACTT
>WUAM01000395.1:15214892-15235358 GCA_024336885.1 Actenoides hombroni
AGATTCCTAATTATAGAATCACAGAATGCCTTGGTTTGGAAGGCATCTCTAAAGGTCATCTGTCTAACTCCTCCAAAGTGAGTAGGGACATCCTTAACTAGATCACATTTCTCAGCGTCCCCTCAAGCCTGACCTTGACTTGTCTGCAGAGATGGAGTCTCCACCACCTCCCTGGGCAACCTCTTCCATTGTTCCACTACCCTCATAGTAAAGAACTTCTTCCTAATGCCCAATCTAAATCTGCCCTTCTCTAGTTTAAAACCATTATCCCTCATTTTATCCCTACAAGCCCTTGTAAACAGTCCCTCTCCCCAGCTTTCTTGTAGGTCACCTTCAGGTACTGAAAGGTCACTATAAGGTCTCCCCAGAGCTTTCTCTTCTCCAGGCTGAACAACCCCAACTCCCTCAGTCTGTCTTTGTAGGAGAGGTGTTCCAGCCCTCCCATCATCTTTAAGTCCCTCCTCTGGACCCATTCCATCAGGTCCATGTCCTTCCTGTGTTGAGGGTTCCAGAACTGGACGAAGTACTCCAGATGAGGTCTCACCAGAATAGAGTGACAGAATGACCTCTCTTGATCTGCTGGCCATGCTTCTTTTGATGCAGACCATGATGTGATTGGCCTTCTGGGCTGCGAGTGCACATTGTTGTTGTCCAGATTCTTGTCCATGAGAACCCCCAAGTCCTTTTCTGCAGGGCTGCTTTCTATCACCTCAACCCCCAGCCTGTATTGTTAATGAGGATTATTCCAAGTCACATGCAGGACCCTTTACTTGGTCTTGTTGAACCTCATGAGCTTCACCTGGGCCTACTTCTAGATGACATCCTGTCCCTCTGGTATATTGACTGCACCTTTCACCTTGCTGTCATCTAAACTTGCTGATGCTGTACTTGATCCCCCTGTCTACATCAATGATGAAGATATTAAACAGCACCGGAACCAGTATGGACCCCTGAGGGACACCATTTGTCACCAATCTCCATCTGGACATTGAGCCATTGACCCTTACCCTCTGGATGCAACTATCCAGCCAATTCCTTATCCATTGAACAGTCCACCCATCAAATCCATATCTTGATGAGGAGGATGTTGTGGGGGACCATGTCAAAGGCCTTGCAGAAGTCCAGATAGATGACATCCGTTGTTCTTCCCTTTTCCACTGATGCAGGCATTCCCTTGTAGAAAACCACTAGGCTGGTCATGCAGGACTTGCTCTTAGTGAAGCCATGTTGGCTGTGTCTGATCACCTCCTTGTCTTTCATGTGCCTGTGGTGGTTTGACCTTGGCTGGATGCCAGGTGTTCATCAAGCCTCTCTATCACTTCCCCCTCCTCCTCTCAGCTGGACAAGGGGAAAGAAAATAGGGTGAAACTTGTGGGCTAAGACAAAAGCAGTTGAATGAAGAAGTAAAGCGATGTTGCACATAGAAGCAAAAGAAAACAAAAATTCATTCTCTGCTTCCCATCAGCAAGCAATGTCTGGCCCTCTTCCAGGTAGCAGGGTTCCAAACACGTAGCAGTTGCTCAGGAGGACAAGCTGATGTCCCCCCACCTCCAGCTTTTCCTAGCTTTTATAGTTCAGGTGATGTCATATGGTACAAAATATCCCTTTGGGCAGTTTGGGTCAGCTTTCCTAGTCATGTCGCCTCCTAAGGTCTTGTCCACCCCATCCCACTGCAGGGGGAACTTTGGAAACCCATCCTTGTTGCTGTGCAAGCCCTGCCCAGCAGCAGCCACAGCACGGGTGTGTTATCAGCACCTTTCCAGCTCTCAATGCAAAGCACAGCACTGGGAGGGGTTGCTGTGGGGAAAAATAACTCCAGCTCAGTCAGACCCAATACAGTGCCTTATCAGAACTTCTAGGAGAATCTGTTCCATGATCTTCCCAGGTACAGAGGTGAGGCTGACAAGTCAGGAGTTCCCAGGTTTCTTCTGTCTACTCTTTTTAAAAATGGGTGCAATGTTTCCCTTCTTTCAGTCACCAGCGACTTCACGTGGCTGCCAGGACTTTTCAAATATAATGGAAAGTGTCTTGACAACTACATTAGCCCTACATTAGTCCCTCAGGACTCTGGGATGCATCTCATTTGGTCCTATGGACTTGTGTATGTTCAGGTTCCTCAGGTAATCACAAACCTGATCTTCACTTGCAGTGGAAAGGAATTTATCCCCCTGGTCTCTGCCTTGTGGTCTTTTAACCTGGGAGGTGTGGGGACAGTGATTGCCAGTGAAGACTGAGGAAAAAAAGATGTTGAGACCCTCAGCCTTCTTCTCATCTGTTGTTACTACCTTGCCATTCTTGCTTATTAGGTGGGGTGTGTTTTCTTTAACTTTCCTTTTCAGGTTGACAAACCTGTAGAAGCTCTTTTGTTATTCTTCACATCCCTTGACAAGTTCAGCTCCAGCTGTGCCTTGGCCTTCCTGACCTCATCCCTATGCAACCAGGCAGGATTCCCATAGTATTCCCAAGATAGCTGTCCCTGCTTCCACTGCCTGTGTAGCTCCTTCTTGCCTTTTAGTTTGACCAGCAGGTGTCCACTCAGACATGCTTGTCTCTTTCCTTCCTTACTTGATTTCTTACACCTGGGGATTGATGTAAGTACAGTGTTATGAAATTGGTGAACATTTATTATTTTTTTAACAATGAGTGACTGTTAAATCAATTAAAGGTGGTTACTTTCCATAAGGGTTAAGAGAATAATGTAAAAAAGGCACCTAATATTTTTTTAATTGAAAAACAGTACAAATAGCACTCAAGAAGGCCACTGAGAATGGAAATGAATCAGAATGTGCCAAACATCTTCCATGGTCATAGGATGTAATTGCAGCTGGACTTCTTGTTTTCATAGCTAATTATTGTAATTCTTGAAGTAAAAATTGTCAGATGACTTAATTAGAATAACTATATAATTTCATTTTCTAATGAAAAGAAAAGGGCCAGTGGAGAATAAGGAAATTTGAAACAATGAATAAGAAGCAACGAAAGGAAATTATGTTGAGATTAAGCATTGTTGTCTTCCTTATTTGTTCTGTAACTGCTTAATAATGGCAGTTCTAAACTGCAGCCCTGTACACATTAATAACACTGTACACATCCATTGCTCAGTGCCAATTTAAAAGGGAATACTTACAGAACAAGCTAAAGAAAGAAAATATAAATTAAGAAGCTGTTCTTATACTCTAAGTCAACTAAATTGACTGCAAGCAGATCTTTGCAATGTTACTTTACTAAAATGCAGCAACAAAATAGTCATGTGTATGAGACCACATAATTTCTCTTTCCTAAGAGAAGTAGAACACAGAAGGTATTAAAGTAATTCCTACTGTTCCCTCCCCTCAGTCTCGCTGTTGCTCTCGTTCAGCTAATGTTTCTGAAGGAACTGGAAAGAAGCAGGTATTCTCTACTGAGTGGTATGTCATCTTGTTTTTACAACAGTTTGTTCAGATGTTGCTGGTGCTGTACAATAGCATGGCTGACTAGTCAGCTGCCTTTGGACATTTATGATCACTGTCTGGGTGGGTCTTCAACTGGTAGTGTGGACTGACAGGTGATGAAGAACTTTGTACCACCTGCTGTCCTGATTTTATTAGGAATAGAAAAAGTGATTCAGCTTCATAATTAAAAATTTTGCTTGCATGCAGCTGCTCTTTTTCATCTGATTTGCTGGCTCTGAGATTTATGAACTCCACCGCACACAGCAGCTGCTGACACAGGCTGCAAACATCAAATTGCTCTAAAAGGCTGTGCAGGGGTACATCAAGAAACAAGAGAGGAAATTGAAATGGCAGGATTTTGGAGGTGGTTGATGATGCTGGCTGATAACTCCCACTCTGGAGGGAGCTGTAGGGTGTGCTTTTGCAGTAGGGAAAAATAAGCAAGTAACTTGGAGAGAATATTGGTAATGGCAAGCATATTTTCTTGATGTGCCTGCATTGGTGACTGTTAGGCCATTTAGTGATGTTTCAAGGAAATGCAAAAAAACCCCTTTTGTTGTAACCAAGGGAACATGCAACTAGGGGATGTTTGGAGTTTCAGGATACCCAGATACTGAGAGAAATCCAATTCTCCTATTAGCTGCCTATCCACTGTATGTATTTCAGCAAGATTCCTCATGAGGGGTGGGATCCATAGGTGAGAGATCTGCTGTGCAAAACCCTTGGAAATCTGCTTCACCAAATGAGCATTGCAGGATGTGGATCAGAGGTTTTATAATGCATCAGTTCACTGCGGGGAAGAAGCTGTGACTTTCAGGGAGGAGGAGACCTTCCCTTAGCCTTGTGGTCTGACTTCCCAAGCAACAGGCAGGACTGGCTGCATTGGGCATCCACCACTGAAAGTTCAGCTTCCACCCTGTTTAGGTCCTGTTTAGGGGTCTTCTTTCTCAGAAACTAGAATAAGGATGTAATCTCTCTCCCCAAAGTATATGAATTCAAGGTATGCCTGTTTCTCAGAAACCCATACTCAAAGTCCTGTGGCAGGACTTTTGAAATATTTATCTTGAGGGAAAAAGAGGGCAAGGTAGCAGGTCCATGTATGGTGGGTGTGAGGCTTCGGAGAAGGATCTTCTCATGGAGCAGTTTGGCAGTTTAAGTCCCTGATGCAAGTGCTGCAAGTATCAGGAAGGACAGTGGTTGGTGTGCCCACACATTTTCCAGTAAGGCAAGCTTGGTTTCTCCTTACTATTCCTCTGTCCTGCTAAACTGTTCCTCTTTAGCTAACAATGTTTTTCTTGCTAATGATGTGAAGTCCCTCCTCCTCTGTGAAAGACAGTACCAAGCAGCAGACAAGTGAATTGCTGATGTGTAGCAGGATCCTTCCCTTAACATGGTTTTATGCAGTTTGTTATTTTTCAATTGAATTCCAGTATCATTAGATCAATTTTAATATTTTCAGTTATTTTTTCTTCTGCTAAAAGATTAAAAATAATTAGAATGAAGTCATCAGCAAGAAAATTCTCAGTCTGATTATTGAAAAAACATTTTGGGAAATCTATTTTCAAAATTCATTTGGAAGGGACAGGATTGCTTTACAGCTTTGAATATAAAATACATCCGTTTACTGTATAAATGTAGTGACAAGATCTGAATAGAGACATGGGTGAGAAACTGCAACTGAGCCATCAGTTTTAGCAAAACCGTGTATTTTTAGCAGAATTTTTCTGATATAAGGAAAAGCACAATGTTTCATATATAAAACTAAAAGAGAGGCAGCTGAACTCTCAGTCTAAAAGTTTATTTTCTGATTACCTAAATCTTAATGTTGAAAGATAAAACCTCAGGAAAAAACAGAGCTTTTTTAAGGGCTTTTTCTTTTCTCTCTAGTGCAAATCTTATGCTGGCCGATTAGAAGTCAGCCATAATGCGATATTTCACGCTCTCTTAAAGTACAAAAGTTTGGCCAGTTTACATAATACTATTAAGACACTAAAAATAAGTTTACACATTCCTGCTGTTATTTCATCTTGGCTTAAAGGCAGAATGGAGTTATCCAGATAAATACTCTCTCACATCATCAACTAGAAAAAAATAATCCACCTACCATAAAAATCCTTAAAAAAAAAAAGTTATTGGGAGAAGATCGAATCACTGTTCACAGTGATCTAGCAAAGATGCATAGAAGAATCCTGGCTTGTCACCAATGAGCTTGCAACATGTCACAACAAAACCAGAATTTTAAACTTAACCTGTAAGTACATCATCAAGTCGTGTAACTAAGTAAGCATGTATTTCCCTTATAATCAGAATAGTAAGGGAAAAAAAGTGGATTTGTGGTATCAGGCTGAAGAGGAGGAAACTATGATAATGGAAGCAGAGTCTTACTGTTTTAGTCAAGAGGTGAAGTGGAAAGACTGCTCCAATTAATACAAGGTGCCCGATATCATGTGCAGTCTTACAGATCATTCTAGTAAATCCTGTCACTTCAGGAAAAGTCCTACAGTTTATTATACAGGTCATCATTATTATTTCCACTGTCTTAAGCTCTCTTGAAGGCAGGCTGCAAATATAAATCCTATTTTCAGCTTTCTAAATTGGAGAAATAGATTCCAGATGACAGGACTCATAAATTTAAGTGATATAGATAAGCCAGTGTATCAGGAATAGCATCTCTTTAAACACTGTTTGACATCTCATTAATGTTCTGAACCACTTGCATATGCACATATGTATCTGCTTCCTTACTTTCCAATTAGGACTGATTTTGTTTAAAACTGTAGAAGCATTTTCTAAGCTATCAATGGCTCTGCTATGTAATTTTACAATTAATTAAACCTCATCTATTGTTCTTTCTCCTGGACACCTTAGGATTAATATTAATATGGAAAGAAATAATGTGGGCTTTTTGCTCAAATGTCTTTACTTTGAATTCTTTACAAGGAGAGAAGAAAATACTGAAGAAATACAGATAAACTTCAATGTTTTTAAGCTAGTTATAAAGCAACAGGGTTTTTGATTTTGAGTGAGTATGTTATTTTGTTCAAGCTGTAGCTCTTTTGTGAAATTTCTTGGAAATTCACAAAAAACTTCCTAGCAAAAATACACTGAAATCTAAGAAGAAATATTGAACTTGTCTTCATTTTCTAAAACATGAAAAGTGTTAATTTTTATTATTGGAAGTGGCTTAAGCCTATAAAAGCCTTCTTTCATGCTATCAATGCTGCTGGCATGTAATGATTACATGCTCTAATTTTACTCTTGTAAAAGTTTCCAAGAGATGCTGCTACTTAGTAATGACATATTTTTCTCTTCTGGATCAATGTTCTTCCTTTGTTTGCTGTAGTCTCCCAAAGTTTTATAGGAATGAAGGTTCAAGTTAAAACCATGACAGCAAACATCCACAGAAAAAAGAAAAAAGTTTTTAACAATTATGTCATAATACAGTGGGCTAAGAAATTATGTAAAAACATAAAACTGAAAAATCCTTAAAGGCGTTGTGAATTTAATTTCAAAGGGGGCAATTTAGATTTATAATTTTGACACAACATTTTGAAACACCCAAACAAATCCTTTTCAAATCAATACAAACAATTTCACTCAAAATTATTTGTTGTTGTTTTGCTGTTTTCTGTTTTTAAATTTAATATGCTAACCTCATCAGTGAAATTAAACTGAAATAGGAGCACTTTAAAGGGCCAAGTGTTTCCTAACACCTGATTTTAAAAGTTTTGTGAAAACCTGCACTGTGGTGCCTGTCTGTGTGGCTGTAGTAAATCTACCCAAGAGCTGAAGCACATGAAGCATCAGGGATGGCAATTTTGCATCTGATAGGAGAGCCTGCAAAATCAGATTCTATGAGCAAAATAAAACATAGTTTTCATCTTAGATGAGAATTTTCATTTTTCTGTTCTCTGTGTTCTGAATATAGTTAGAATTCCCAAAACAAATGCTGCTTGTTAGTGAAATACTGACCTCTGCTCTGAATTAGTAGTATAACATTGAAAACAAAGGAATGAAGCATTTTCATCTGTTTGACTTCAGATTGCTTATATTGGTTGGTTAGCACTGTTGTCTTCATCTGCAGGAGCTGGACTGTGATCGTGTCCTGTGGTGTTCTGCTGTATTCTTCGTTTGCTAACTATCCTGCATGTCCCATGGCTTGTCTGTGCTGCCTGGCCACTGTCTGGCTGTGGTGCTTTGACTGCTTCTTGCAGTGAGAAAGCAAAACTTATGCCTTACATAATTAATTTTCTCCTTTGATTTCCTTTGCTTCTTGTTCAGTAAATGAAACTGCTACTCCAAAAGATATTGGTGAAAATTTAATATAGATTTGGGTTCTGATATTGCTAGGCAGAGCTGTCATTTATTCAATACTGGTAAGGGAGAACTGCCTGCTTGTTTAATTTGGGCTGTTCTCTTCCTCACATTATATAGGAGAGAAATTGAATGATGGGTTTAGTAGACATGGGAAGGAAGGTACTGTAGATAACACTGTGAATGATACTTTGTCATAGCAGCTCTCTCTGGAAAGATACCTGGCAAATACCCAAGCGCACACAGTATCTGAGCTCTGCTAACCGTTGAATCACCCCTTCTGTCCCTTACTCACAGCTCCCACAAGACATTTGTTAGCCTCAACTTAGACTTAACCCATGGGCTAATGGTTTATGTCCCTCTGGCACCTCTTGTCACCTTTGTGCATATCCAGTGTGTCTCCAGGATGTTTCTTCCTCACTTCTCAAAGTCCTCCCTTACTTTTGTGTGTTCTTCAGAACCTAAAAATCAGCTTGCTCCCTGTTTCCAGGAGAGCTTTAAAAAATGTAAAACTGAAAATTTTGGCAGGTTTTTAATCTCTGAGAACCATTTTTAGCACACTGAACTACTGGGAGAAACACTACATTGAGCAGTGAAGGTGGGGGAGTAGGCATTTAAAATGGGCTCATTGGGGAACTGCCTCAGACTGGTACATGCAAGGACCAGGGCTTGACACTGTCAGCTGAATGTACAGAAATGACTAGGAATGGTCTAAGGAAGACCATGCCTGCTCACTTGCTCTGGGGGTTGTGCTGCATCTCTTTTTTTTGTCTTGAATTGGCCCACTCAGCTACCCTGCCACTGCTGCTGGAGGGGATGTTGCCTCAGTTCCCTTTGAATTGGCATGTTTTACCATTACCATTAGTGTTTTTCCATGGGAGTTGATCTCTGAGCACTCAGGTACCTTGTGACATGTATAGTTTTGACAAAGCTCTTTGTAATTGAAGGATTGGTTATTCTGTGTTGCTTTAGGTGTGTAGTGCTCTGACGTCGGGGAATGCAACATTTACCTAATGCTGCATGAAAACTTTCAAAATCTTATTTCTATTAAACTTTTACATTTAATATTTCATATTATAAATCCACTTAATGAAGGAAGGATAAAGTTTAAACAGAATTCAGTAGTAAATCTGCAGCAAAAGTCGTAAGTTTTTAATTCTTTTATATAACCATGATGTTGAGGCTAGCGGGAACTATGAGTAAGATTTCTCTTTAATGTATTCTCCATGTCTCAATCCCTCAGTTTCTTCCTGTGATTCACTTCTCAACAGTATCTACTACATGTAATAAGAATTGTTGGTGACCTGTACACGAAGGGCTAAAACCTTGCCTTTTCCTATGTTATTATGAAATGCAACATGGCCATGGACCTTTGTTCTGCAGGAAAAATATTTTTTTTTTGAGCATCCCTGGATATCTGCATTCCTCAGAGCACATGGAATGGTGAGAGGGACCAGAGCAGTACAACCAGACCTGAAGAAGAGCATGACTGGCTCAAACCATTGTCCATCCACCACACAACCTTGTTAAAAACTCTTAGATGGTTAAAAAGGACTTAAATCTTTGGCAGACTCAACAGCTTAGAGACAACAGTGGGTTGAATGAAAACAAAGTAAAGTATGGTGGAGCAGGGATTAACACTGTTCTTGCTACTGGATAGCATTCAGCTGCTGCTGAGAGGTTTGGTTGCAACAGAGACCTATTTGGATTGTTGTTACACAGGTGCTCTGAAAAAATTCAAAATTGCTTTTTCAGGCTCTCCCTGGAGCCATGTGAAGATCCTCGAAACAGGGTCTACATGTCTATGTACAGTTAGTTTTGTGAGCAGCCTGCTTGTGCTGGTTTTGAACCTGGCTCCAGACACCTGCATTTCATGGCCCTGCCCTGTGCCCTTAGATAGCTGACATGACGTCAGCATGGTATTGAATATCCCCTTGGCTGGTTCAGTTGTCTATCCTGGCTATGTCCCCCGAAGAAAATTAACCCTATCCTAGCTGAACCCAGGACTATCATAGTCAATCATAGTCAATCAAACCCAATCACAGTCAATCAAACCCAGCTGCTTCTTTGGAAGATACACAACACCATTAGTAATATTTGTGCAAAGCTTTGGTGAGTCAAAGATGAAGTTTCCAGAAGTGTCACATCTGATTTCTAGCTTGGTACAAAACTTGTCTGCCTTTCTCCCAGATAAGCAATAGTTCTCAGAAGACATTGGTGTAATTTACTCATTCTGAGGCTGTCTACAAAGCTGGTGAACATATCCCCAGGTGATACAAATCAAATAAATGTATCAAGCTTCGACATGGTATAAAAAACTAAAATAAAATTGGACTGTGAGCCATTTTCACAGGTCAAACAATAGAGTCCATAAAGCCTCAAGGTAAGTAAAGGCAAATTTCTTTACTGTCAGAGGGGTCCACATATAGTGCTATAGTGCCTCAATATGGAATTCTGCACTTTTAGTGGAACTTCTAAATATTCTATTTTGATTAATGCAGAAAGAAATACTAATACCACCTTCTAGAAACCCAGCTATTTAATAAATCAGTCAGTCCATCTTAAAAGCATTTTAACATCAATAAACATTATGTTTTTTAAGGGAGTATGCAGCACAGCATTCTTCTGTGTGTACTTGAAATGGCAGATCCTGGGAGGTGAATTATGTTTTAACTTACAAATAGTCCAAATAAAGTGGTCTATTAATAAAGTGTTTACTTTGTGGAACTTCCTGCTCTCTGTGTCCAGTGAGAACAGCAGAATCTGTCCTGTATCAAGAACCAGCACTGGCCTTTGAAAACCTCAGGCCCACACATGCACTTTTGTGAACTCTGCAATTTCCTTACTTGCCCCTAAGAAAAATGCAGCAAGGCTTATTCCTAGCCATTTATGTGTAAGTACTCCTCACTTTCCTGTATAATTACAAGCAGAAGGCCAAATTTTGGTGAAACCATGCTCTTCATATGTCAGCATCACTGGTGCTACAGGAAGAGCTGTTATATTTGTCTGTTCTGTGCTGCGGTTTAGGAGACCAGAGCTCTGGAAATGTTTTCAGTGTTTTTGCAGTTTACACATTTTCCATTATAAAATGGAAGAAGAAAATAATTGCTGTCCATTTTCAAATGCTTAACATGTAAAACTACAGAAGGAGAAATAGCAGTGAAGAATGCTCATCAGCAGCTTACACAATTTCTCATGTTTTGTTCTAAGGATAGAAAAGGCACATCTGCTTCTTTTGCTCCCCACCTGCTCAGGATGAGAAGATTTTCTTTTCATCAAAAGATCTTAGAAGGCCTTTTAGTCAAGGTTATGTGAATTTTCCAATAAACTTCTCCCTTTTTGCAGCTATTTTGCCTGGTGTTCTCCCCAGTTTGGGTGGTTTATACTTTTTCAGCTGTTCCTTAGAGAGATTATTACATACTTTTTCCTTGTGGCAGACAGATTCTTTATTTGTTCTAATTTTGCTAATTCTGTGAAGTTTTCATCTGTTTGCCATTTATGCCTGTCCTTCTCTACCTCTTTCTCAGTTTTACAAGCACTTTTTCCTTATCTTCCTCTTTCAAGAGTTTCCTACAAAGACAGACACGATGTCTCTACTAATTAATGGCAGTTCATCATTCATTTTCATTATGCTACTGTACAAATCTTGTGAGAAAAACCAGGGAAACCATAAAACTGATCACCTTATAAACTTTGAAGCATGTCTAGTGATTGATCTATCTCTTTGTGAGTAATTATCCGTGCGGATGTAATATAAAATTTGATCTAAAATAACCTAGAAAAGAATAGGGAGGAGGAGTTTATTTTGTATTAATCCAGCCAGAAAGCCCTTAGAGCTAACAGACTGAGATGTTTGGGATAATAGCCTTAAAAACTTGTACTGTTTCTTGGTAAAAGATTAATTATTTGTCTAGGTTTAATCTGATGCTGCAGAAGTCAAAAAAGTGGACAGCGCTTATGTGATGCACTGGATGGTGCAGGCATGCATTTCATATGTAGAAATAATTGTTGTGTGAAACAGGAAGATGGGTGAATGGTGTTAACTTTTAATCATGTATAGAAAGTGCAATTTTGTAATATGTCAAAGCGTTTTAGTTGATCACATTGTAGCATACATGTGATCCTCAGTATAAAAATAACCAAGTACTATGGAAAAGTACCAGTGAACTATGTAACTTCCCTTATGTAGCTTGAGGCATATACTGCATATACTGGATTCTGATTCAGTAAAATTAGGAATAATTATCATCTCCATGGCATGAAGCACAGTAAGTCAATCTCCATGTATACCTCATTTTTTTTAAAACTGTAACAGTGCAGTTTTTCTGGTTTTGCCTGATCTTCAGTTCAGACAAAAGAAATTTAAAACCTGAGATTTTCCTGAGAAAAGCAAAGCAAACAGCAGTTCAGGATGCAGCCGTGAATTCTGGGCACTGAATGAATGGGAACCTGAGCAAGGGCTGAGTCCCCAAAGGAACTAAACTTGGCAGTTGTTGTGGACTGTGTGATAAATTAACAGTGCTCTTATATTCTCTCTCTTGTAAATGGTTAAATCTTTAAGAAGGTAAGACATGGGATAAATGGGTGAGTCAAAGGGCATTGTAACTGAATTTCTGACACATTTTGGCATGCTGTTTGTGAAGCACACTCCCAAAGAAGCACCTGGGTACCCTTGCTGTACAGTGGAGGTCTGCAGATAGACAAGTTAAGGAATACATTGCTCTGGAGGGACCTTGGCTGAATGTTTTTCTCTCCCTTAATCAAAATTTTACAAACTAAAGGTATGTTTCATTTAAAAATAGTTTCTGTGCCTTGTCTGCATTGAGTTGTAAGGAAAATAATTAAAGTTTCTAGATGTTCAAAATGCTTTTGAACTTTAGAGACGAGGGGGAAATTCTTACAAATCTGTGAACTGTCTCCTCCCTCTGTGTTATTTCTCTATTAGAAATCATTTCTACTTTATGAAAATCTTTACCATCTTATGAAGGTATGTATGTGTAAATCCACCCTAAACATGTCCTTTAGTGTAAGGAAGATGGGAAATTGTGTCTGGGGTCCACTGCATCTTGCACTACACCTGCAATATTATGAAAAGTGTACATGTTAAAGATATCATTTTCTGGTAAAGAGATAGTCACCTCCATATAAACCACGTTGGATCCTGCTTGGTTTAGCCTCCCAGAAAATACTCTCCAACCAAACCATGTGTTCCAGTGTATTAGACAAGAACCAAATAAAGGTCATGGCCCTATACAAGGTTTGTGAGGATCCCCAAATGTATAAGATGATCATTTCTACTGCCGTATTCTTAAGCTGTTCAGTCAGTGCCTTCCTCTGAGCTACTAACGTAGTAGTTACACTTAGGTAGTGCTCAGAGATGAGTAGGTCAGAGCCATGGTTCTTCTCCCCAGTTCTTATGAGTGGCTGATATGAGGTTTTACCTTCTGCAGAAATGTTTCATGCCTGTACAGAGGCAGATTGTACATGGATATTGGTTATTAAATGCAGATAAATATATAAGATAGCCCAAAATACTTAAAACAACAGGAACTGCAGTAGTATTTGCATAGGAACATTACAGAGTGTACAGTGAGCAGCAGAGGTTTTCAGCTACCAGCTTAACTATGAAACAGAAAATGTGTAAGCAGCATGGTTAAACTTTCTATGGAAGCAATGCTTTAATCTTATGGTTTTCTAATTTATTTTAGAAGTCTTGTATTTTTGTACTAAGCTAGCAGTCTTGCAGCATTGCTGTGATAAGGGGATGAGAAAAACAGGGCTGCTGATAAAGGGAATATCCTTTTTAGATCAATGATGCTGTTGGAAAAATTGGCTAAACTGTTTACAATACAGGGCCCATTCAAATCTGAAACAAGCAGCAAATTTCAAATGGCTCTGATGAATGAGTACACAAATGTGGGGGGTTTTATACAATAAACATAATAATATTGCAAATATTTATCTTTTAAAATCCCACTTATTCTATTAGTTCTTTCAGACAAAAGTACTATTTAATACAGGTCTTGTGCAAACCCATGTTTGGTTCCAGCAATCTCTTTTTCAGATAATTCAGATTATTTTCAGATAATTAAACTTTACAGAACTTCATCCCATAATACAAAAACAGCTGAAAAAAGAGAATTAAAAATATTTAAATACCTACTAGGATGTGAGAAAAATGACCATGATAAACTTTAGACGGCAGCATAGGTGAGTGATACATGGTTAATGGTTTAACAAAAATATCAGTTGTCATTTGTATGAGAGCAGACTGTCATTTTCGGGTCTGATGAAGCAAGAACATTTTGAGGAGAGGTTTAAAAGAAGAGAGGATAGGAGATGGTAGATGGGGTCTCTAGAACAGGGAATTACTCCAAGGAAATTCTAGAAAGGTACACTAGGGAAGGAAATCTAAATTGGTTGATAGAATAGCCTTCTGTAATTATGGTAGATAGCATGTACTACCTAGTTATCTAAGGATCCCAATAAAATCTCAACATTATCCTTAGTTTATCTATATAAAGTCTTCTTTTTATGGTTTGAAAAACAACCAGGTAGGAAAGACACTTCATAAGATCCTTGAGCATTGAATAGTTTACTTTCACATGAAAGTAATCAAATCTGTAGGGTGCCTTCTTTTTTAAAAATGCACTGTGTTAAGAATACAAAGTTAACCTTTCAAAGGGAATGCAATTAAAACAGTGTAACTTAACATATTTCTTTTAAGCTCAGGAAGGTGTGGAATTACCTTTCTAAATTTGGAGTTAAGCTTTGCCATGAGTTGTTGCTAACCAGCTATGCAGTGATGGCGCATAAATATTTGAGGGGTAATCCTGTTCCTGAAAGAAATAAAAATTTCCCCTGGTTAAACCAGGACATAAGTGTTTTAAAAAACTTATTTCTCTGCTGAATACTCAAGAAAATTTATTATGTGAAGGTCCTTTAATTCTCTTAGGTTGTGTTTAAAAACCAACACAAGCAAGCAAAGAATAAAATCCTTTGTAATGACTAGTAAGAGGATATGTGTACACAATACACAAGTTCTTGGATTCTTAATACAGTAGCCATTAAATACATGGTTTTACAATATTATAGAACCCTGTTCAATGCATGCAGTATTGCATTACGTAAGTGCTCAGATACAACAAGAAAGAGTTATTTATAAACACAAAAGTGAAGTAAAACACAGGTATCTGCAGACCATTTTCTCATAACGCTGTATGCACACTGACATTACCCTGGTACAAACACCAAGGGAACGGTATAAACACCACACCCACTCTGCACTTTTTGAGAGAACATTTAATGCTGTTTTATTGCAGCTCTAGAGAAGTGGGATTGTGATGGTAACAGTTTAACACAATCTAAACTGAGTACAGCATTATTCCTGGCATTGCTCTGAGAATAATCTTCTGAAGAACAGACCTTAGATTGTGTCAGACAACAAGTAAAGCAGCGAAAGGATGCAACTCACTGCTGTATTCAAATGAGGATTGTTGACACCCTAGTGACTAGACATGATGTCCATGGTGGCTTGAAGGTAGCCTTTGACAACAGCTCAGATAAACTGCCCTTCCACCAGTGCTGCTGGGGTTTGCCAGCACCAATGCCTGCTGGCTGAAGTGCCTCCAATGTGTTCATTCTCTGCACTTGTGTACACTGCACAGGAAGCTTTTCTTGCAATTAAGACTTGTTTTGTGCTGAAGCTCTGAGTATTGTGATGCTGAGGTGAGGAATTGTCATTTGTCGTATTTTATGATCCTGCCACTTTATTCTCCGCTTCTGGGTTCTGTCACTTGCCACATGCAGCTCTAAAGACACAGTGTGGTCTTTTTCAGTACCCACAAGCCAATTACTCTACTATATCCCACAGATCTCTATGCATCAGGGAGTGTGGATAGATAATAATTTCCAGATTGCAAACCTTAATGGGGAATAGGAAAGAAGATCAGCCTTTTTTTAGGAGCTTTCATTTTTCTGACTTCTCAGGGTTTTTCAGAGTAGGAGGCTGAAAAGACGTGGATTTCTGTCTATGTTGATGATCATGTGCACGCAAACCTATTCAGTCCCTTACAATGGCATTAACCTTGAGGGCATTCCTGGCAATGTTACTGACTGGCTTGAGCTGTTCCTTGCTGTAGGGTGCAGGTAGGTATAAAGAGTCCTCATCAGGTGAAGTTGCATGGTAAAGGGGTGGCTGGTCTCCAGAAGCTGAGGTGTAACTGAATTTTACTCATTCCAGAAAGTAAAAGCTTCTTTTTCTGGTTTTGAATAAATATGGAGATTTTGTAGAGAAATATTATAGGGATGCACAGCAACATGCAAATGCAATTTTTAAGTATACAGTGGTTTTAGTCATTGCACACTCTTATATATTGTTTTATGCTATTTATTTTTGTTTCTTAGAATGAATTTAATTGTATAATAAGAGTAAAAACTATGAAGTTATCCACTGACTAGTGCAACAGATAATATTATGCCATGTATTTTCAATATTATTTCAAAGCCACATTGCATTATTATTATGCTTCTGCAGAAGGCGCGCTTGAGGAGAACAATTAAAATGAATGATATTTTGTGTTTTAAACTGCACCTGTGTATGTATTGGGATGTTGTGTTTTTATGGGTTGAAACGATGTACTAATGAGATGTAGACATGTCTTGGGTTTACTGATGCTGGGATGCTTTACCTACTGCTAATCTGCTGTAATAAAAATATGTCTTCAACATTTTCCATAAAAATATAGAATCCAGGAATACAGTGATTTCCTTCCTAAAGATGAAACTATCTTTTTGGTTCTGTAGAAGCAAAAAAATCATGACCTAAGCTAATCATCAGGTAGGGTCAGGAAGACTTTTTCTTTTATGGTACAATCACAGAATCACAGAATGGTAGGGGTTGGAAGGGACCTCAAAAGATCATCTAGTCCAACCCGCCTGCCAGAGCAGGATCACATAGATTAGGTCACAGAGGAACACGTCCAGGTGGGTTGTGAATGTCTCCAGAGAAGGAGACTCCACAACCTCCCTGGGCAGCCAGGGATATCCTCCTCTTGAGAGGGCTGTAGAAGTGTTCTGCCTTCCACTGAAGCACCTGACATAGCCACTCCCAGGGAAAAAAGTATGTGAGGGAGTTTTAGGTGACCTCCTCTGTAAGACAGCTTATGATATGGAATGCTGAAGAAGTCTTTACTATAGATGAAAACGCAATTTCAACTTCAAGGAGTAAGCCTGCAAAAGACTTGAGGAGAATACTGCAATGTTACAGGGTATACTCAGACAAAATATTTTATTGACAGCACTGATGATTAATTATGATGGGAAATTAAGGAGTTTATTATGTTTTCATTACAATTTTTTTTAGTTTCTTGTGAGAATAGGACTGAGTTTTAACTGTTTTTACACTGACCATTACAGAACAAGTTAGTCACATGCTTTGCACTTCCAATTTGTGCTAAACTGACTACTTCAACTGTATCAAGTAATTGATGTATTTAAGTTGCATTTCAGACCTGAGATTATTTAGTAATTTACCAATAAATTTCTAAGTTAAAGTATTTCTAGTGAGACATTCTTTAGATGTTCATATAGTTTTATTGCATTGATTCAAAATGGAGGGAGTAATGAGTCTCCAGTCTTAGGCATGCAAACTTTTCAGTCTTAAACAAGTCTTTATTTTCTGTGTAGAGGTGACTTATCAATTAGTATATACTTTGTCAGAGGCAAGGTACCTTAATAAGCCTTTTGAATCTGAATACCTATGACTGTCAAGCTCCTTGTACATACTATGCTCTTTGTTTTATCTCATTAGTGGAATGACACATTATTCAAACTTAGAGACCTACTTATTGAACAGAAGGATTACATCTTCTATTTGGTCTTGTATATTTAAATATCTGATCAAAAAATCTAATTTTTTAGTATGTTCTAATCTAATATGTCGTAAAAGTTAAAATAGATGACTGAATTTCCACTTCCCTTTCTACCTTTGGCTTAATTTGGTCACTTAGGAAAAAGCTGTCTTAACATTTAGGTGATTGCTGAAGGTAATGTCACAGGCATCTAACTTACTGCGTGCTTGGTTATATGCTTTGTTGTTTGTGCGGAGGTATTTTCCAAGTCTATTAAGTATGCGTTAGATGTCCATCTAAAACATTTCTTGTTTGTTTTGCACAACAATGCTAGCGTGCTGTTGAGCTCAAGGCTGTCTTATAACAAAATACCTTCACCTATTGCACTGGAGGGCTAGGGCTGTTCTGGCAATTTGCGGGGATGCCATGTAGAGTAGCGATAATGAGAATCTGTGTCCCTAGAAAGTATGTATCACATCTTCTTGGTGTACTGCGCTGAAGAAAGTACTTGGGACTTCATGCTAAAGAACTCTTGAGTTTCTCAACATTCCTCATACCTGGCAGTAGAAGGATTCTCAAGTAACTTACATGTCAAAAGGTATTGACTGTATGAACATTTCTAAAGAGTAATGGTATGGATTTTTTCATAGATGGCTCCCTAAGAAAATGGTACTCTTTTCATAGTAGGCCATAAGTCTTCAGAGGGAAAGTGTTAAAAATGGTATTTCTCTACCATCTGAACACTAAATAAAATTTTTTCTTCACTTTATAGCAGGGAGGGAACAGATCTGTAATGAAAACAGCAGTGGCTCAGTGCAGAAGGAGATACCACCCTGTGGCAATGGGACTTTAACTCCAGCCTAGAACAAATGAGTAGTTCTTACTAAAAGATGCACACTTCTATGGCTGGAAGACACTATGAGATTGAAGAAACAAACAATGCTACATAAAAAAAACAATTCTGAACAGAAAATGTGAACTGTGAAGCATGAAAACCTTTCGAGCTCACAGAGCCAAGGCTACATTACTTGAAGTAGCTAACAAGCAAGCAAAACACACAGTAAAAATCTTCAGTTTGCTTGCTTTTCCTTTTCTGATGGGTTGAGATGAATCTTCATTTTCTGCTCATTAAGAAACTTTTATGGATGTCAGGCATTTTGGCACTGTTGAATGCTCAACCTGAACATGTAATAAATTTCAAAAGTGTTTACTACCTATTTGCCTTTTTATATCCTGCAACTGTTGCAAGAGGCTGATGGAAGTGATCACCTTTCCATTCACTGCAGAGCATTTCTGGTTGTCAGAGTTTCTTCAAGCAAGGAGTGAGCAGCCAAGGCTAACTAACAGTGAGGGAAATCACCCCAGCCAGCAAACTGTGAATGACAGCTGGTTCATATACCCAATGCCACATATTTCAGGCAAATTATAAAGATTTCTCTAGTCTCTTCACTTGTCACGGAAGATAAATATTCAGAAGCTTTTCCTGAAGATTTGTATGCAAACAGAAGGTACTTGAACTTGACATAATGAAGTGTAGCCTTGTTTTATTTAATTTTACTCTTTTTATTGAGGGAAAGGTTTCTCTGGGGTCTGAAAAGTGTATGCTAAAGCAGTGTGGCAATCCTCTGTGTGGGCTGGCTGAGACTGTGGGGTCTGTGGGCTACTCTCCACCATTTCCCTAAGTCCTTCTGCAGGTGTGTCGTGACAGCCATTCACCACGCTGACTGCTGTGGGTTTAACGACGCCGGCTGTACCAGCCAGTCCCCTATGGACACGCTGCCATCAGTCACCTGTGCCCAAGCTGGTGAATCCCTGGAGATATGCAGTTGTTTCATCCTCTTGCTAGCTAGTTTCTGACCTCCCCACTATTCTCCACCATAAGGCACAGGCATGTGCATCACTTTCTGCCACTCTTCCAGCACTCTGTGTAAATTTCTTGGCCCCTGTGTCACTGAGGTCATTTTTTTCCGTGTTTGTATGACACTGACAGAATGTCATTCTGACTGTTGGGCAGTGGCGTGCTACAATAACATATATTTTTGAAAGGCAGAGAGAGACACACACAATATTTCAAGTTTCCTTTAAATCCCTTTCTTATTAATAAAAGACTTGAAGACACTGGTTCTAATCTGTGTAATTCTAACTCACAGATTCATGTCTCTTTTACTCCAATACTGGAGCAACTTACAAATAGTTTCACAGTTTCACTTTTCTCATGTCACTTAGTCTGTATGCAACATAAGAACCTGTAGGCAGGCTACACAGACTCATGACAGATCTCTGCTACAGACAGAACCAGCTATACTTCAAAATCAGTAACTCTACTCATAGCCTAACTACTCTTTATTTGATAGCTTCAACATAAGGCCCTAGAGGATGTAATTCCATGCTCACTGAATGACAGAGAAAACAATTTCTCACAAGAGCATTAACTCTTCTGCTTTTTAAGGTAAACTTATTATGTATATTACGTACATGATCTACATATGTATTTTACCCCTTGAAGGGAAGCAAGACGGAAAAAATAATTCCCTATTTGAAGCATTGTCTTTCTTCAGCATCTATCACAGACATTGCTTGCCTGCTTTGAAGAGCTGCTGTTGCCACATTTATAGCCTTGAAGTGTTTCTATCATGGTTTTATGTTATGCTGTAACTTAATAATGCACAAAATTTCTGGTTTGAGATTAGCAATGAACACATTCTCACCAGTTACCTAATAACAAAGTGTACTGCTCTAATGTGCCTCTCTGCTGTTGCACATCATTTATGAAAAGCAAAATCTAACTTTAATGCCAGTTCAAAATTCCCCAAGCTTTTATCTGTCCTGCTGTCAGTGCTAGTTGTTCTAGTGTGGGCTTTTTCACTACT
>WUAM01000395.1:15237482-15251108 GCA_024336885.1 Actenoides hombroni
TTTGTGTTTCCCCCCATCCTCCCATCTGAACATTTAGAAGAAAATCTTTCATTTCTAGAACTTTAGGTATTTGAGTTTTCAGGTTGGCACAGTCAGAAGTGAACAAAATTTCTTTGTTTAAATTTATTCAACAGTTCTGAGAAAAGACTGACATTCTCCTGCAGCTACCTTTTAAAAATCAGGTAAGTAATCATCTTCGAAGAAGTATAACATGATGGTTAGTTTGCTATTATCTGTTTCCTGACAAGTAATGCTACTCTAGATCACCAGTCAAGGACGTAGAGAATTTTGCAGAATGAAAATGATACACAAATATTTTAAGCTGAGATAAATACTTGAAAGCTTACTTCAATACTATCACTATAAGAAACAAACTGCTAACTTTTGATCCAACAAGTCATCTGCTCTCACTTTGCCATTATTTTCCAGGTAAGACGAAAGACATACCACTTAACTTTAAAACTGAACTTTCAGCAGTCCTTCAGGGGAAATCTGACTTAAATGTTTCCTACTTTTACAGTTTGAAAATTTGCACATGTTATTTTTTCAAACGTTTCTTCAATTGTTCTATATGCCTTGCATCAACATCTTGGAGAATGAACACAGTGGCTTTAGAATGAAGTGGATTAAACTCTATAGTCATCAAACAACAGAGATCTATTAATTGTTTTTGACATTTTTCTAAACCATCCTTAAGTCTCACACGTAAAGCTGGATCTTTTTTCATCTTACTCATTTCAGGCACTGAAAAGCCAATCAAACTTGTTAGAATGTCATCAGCAAAATCTACTTCAAGATAAGCTGAACCATCAGATATTTTTGCCTTCATACCCCAGGATCCATTGCTGCTTGTGAGGTTTCCAGTGAGAGTAACAATAAAACACTTAACTTTCAGAATTCTAACAGTTTCTGGTTTTTCTTCAAGGAGAAGGGAAATATATGTGAAAGGTGGGGAATCTAAATTTAACTGTGCCTCTACAGCTCTGCAAGGGAAGGTCTCTGAATCATGCTTCTGCTGACCTGCTTCTGGATCCATTTCTGAGTAAAATACAGGATCATCATTGTTGCTTCTACTGCAGTATCCACTTTCTAAAGATGCTTCGTTGTTTAAAGGAAATTGATTATTTTCTTCGAGACTAGCTAAAAGCTCTTCATCCGAAGGGCCTAGAGTTTGTTCTGATTCATCCACAGGCCTTGAAACAATTTGATTGTGACCAGCTTGTCCAGCAAAATTAGGGTTTTCAGTTTCTCCAATTAATCTAGCAAGGACTCTTTCCTGAGAATACTCTTCCAGAAGAGTATCCACTTCACCCCCCAACAGTTTCACGTTTTCTGCTTTAAGCAGAAGGACTCCAAGACGATATTCAATGTTACCCTGTATGGTGATTTTTGTTCCAGGAGGAAGATTACTGTGGAGGACAGGCACTGGTTGATACTCCATTCCCTGAATTTGATGTATCCCATCAGTTAGTTGCAACATCAACATTCGAGTAGGCTTTGCTTCCCAGGGCTTCTGGAATGCCTGTGTACAGGCTGTTACTTCTTCATTTACAGTATTTTTCCCTCTTAGCTTCTGCAACTGGGAATATGCTGGCTGGCTAACATCAACCAATGAATCAACCTGTATGGAGTAGAAACCTGACAACTCTCCTTTGGGAGCATTCAAGATGCAGTCAGGCAAAATGGGACATTCCAAATCTCTTAGATCAGTAAGAAGCCATTGCTCAAATACCTGCCTGTTAATCTGAGCTTGACTTAAGTTACTACCACTATTTTCTTCCTGGATCCAACTAATACATGCTTCCAGCCATATCAAAGGAACTCTAACATGCCAGGTGGATGAAAGCCAAGTTTCCACTCTTGCTGCAATGTTAGATGTAGACATTTTCTTTCAGATTAAGAGAGTGAATTTCCTAGAACAAAACCCAGAAAGACACATTACTCTTCTGACAACAGCTAAAGTTATGACAAGTCTCTCACTTGTATTACACATACATTTGTTCTCAGTTCAAAGTTCTGTTATTTTAAATGTGACAACATAGAAACAATTTAAATTAAAAACATTTCTACAGATACTTAAAATAAACATGCATTTCTAATATTTAAAATTTCAATCAGCATAAAAAGTACATGAGGCTTACTCATCATGGAGTATCAGCTAAGTATGGAGACTTCTACAAGCAATCCTGGTTGGTGACGACTTCTTTTCTGTTAGTTTAATTAGAAACACACAACTGAAATTCTTTTGATAGGGATGGAAAGTAAGTGGCCAAAAAGAAAACAAACCAACCAACCAACAGAACTAGGTTGTCCTCTTTGTTATTTCTGTGGCTGCTGCTATGAACACCTACTTTACTTTAGAAATTGACCTGAGAAGTTATTCTCCCATTTCATCAGCACTGTTACAAACAGAAGTATGAGACGCTATCGATAACAGAACCAAGCTGATATTTGTCAGCATTTGTATCACAGGGGCGATTTTTCCACTGTAACTGGATGGGAAAGTTTTGCAACAGAAAGCTAGCTTGAAATATCACTGTTATCTAGAGACCCAGTCCAGGATTTGGCTGCAATAGCACCCAGTCTTAGCAGTCATCATGTCAGCAATCAATGGCTAATAAGCTCTAGCTTCATGTTAGTTTAGGAAGTAGCTATGCACGAATAGAACAGAACAGAGCAAACTAGAGGAAAGCAAACTAAACTAGAGGAGAGGAGAGTAAACAAGAGGACAGGATAGAAAACTAGAGGAGAACAGAAAAGAACAGAATAGAACAACTTGGGTTGGTTGTCCTCATTGGAGTGAGAACAGAACTAATTCTGTTCAGTGATTGTAATTCACAGCTCAGTTCTTCTAACTAACTGCACTGTCTGAAATTAGCAGCCTGTTCTCACAGAAAGTCTCTGGTTCTAGCAGTGGTAACGCTCCATCTTTAGAGTTACTACCAAGGACTGGTGTGCAGAGAAAGCCCGCTGCTGGATCTTGTGTACCACATTGTGGGATTCAGAGAGTAAAAGGCTGTACCTGCAGGGAGGAGCAGACAAGACAGGCCACCCTAAACTGACCAGCGAGTTATTCCATCCCATGTATGTCATGTTCAGTATAAAGCTGAGGGATCACGAGGACCAAGTTGTCCCAGTTGAGGTCCTCTTCCGGCTTCTTCTGTTTGTGCAACAGCCAGCATCTGAGGAGGACTCTATCCATTCTGCCTTCAATCCTGATCTGTGTGTTCCTGAATCCAGTACCAGAATCCAGCTCCTGAACACAGTTCCCATGTGCTGCTGGGCCCAGTCGGGGACTTTCCCAGTGCCTGCTCCACAGTATCAGTGGTGACAGTGATGTAATTGCCATTGGAAGGGGGATGGGTTTGATACTGGTTTTGTATATATTCCATTTTATTATTATTTTCATTTTCATTAAAGCTGTTCTAGTTTCCTTTTCTAATTGCTAAGTCTTTCTCCCTTATTCCCTTTCTCTTCCCCTCTGGGGAGGGAGGTGGGTTAACAGAGAGCATCTGTTATAGGTCTAAGAGGCTGGCCCCTACCCTAAACCATGACATGTAGTCATAAGGTGAAAAACTCTAAGGAAGATGGGAATATATAAGGTATATTAGGACTACCTAGGGAACTATGTTTCCTAGTGAATTACCCTTCCTCTCTCAAGTTTGAGAAATTAGTCGGCATAAATATTTATGCAATGCATGCTTTGAATAGTGCCCACGCAGCCATATTAAATGGGTGTCTAAGTCCCTCACACAAACAAGGGATGCAAGCCCAGGCATCAAGTGCTGTATCAGGTCCACAGATCACTGCTGTGGTATGCAGCTTCACTACAGTCATGGTGTAACCAGATCTCCAGATAGCCACTCAGAAGCTATCAGAAGCAGAGACATTTCTCAGAAGCGTCCTTATATCTTGTGGCATGTGCCCTAAATCATGATGTGGAGATTCCATGATGGCACCTTGAAACAGATTTTGGTACTACCTGTCCTGCCTTCTGACACCCACTGGAATGAAGTCATTCCTTTACTGGATCTATCAGCACAATTGGTGTCAGGAATGAGCTGAAGGATCTGGTCATTTTCATCAAAGAAAAACTAAAAGAAATGGGATTTATGACGAGAGATGAAATATAGTAGTGCTGCTAGGAAAGAATTGGGGTGAGGGAGGGATGCTTATCTATATCTATTACCTGATTAAGATGAAATTCATGTCATAACTGGGGTGAAGGTAGACTGTCACACGGGAACATGCACCCACCAGTGCTTTTGGACACTCTTCATTTGGTGACATACCCTTCCTATTCACACCACAGAAAACATCATCACTAAAAACAGAACAGTCATAAGGAAGTGTAATGATCTATGTGTAAGTGCCTGTAGGCTTAGAAGCTTGTCCTGGGAGGATTCTGAGAACTTGATACAAAGTGAGCTGTGGACTGGATTTCCCATGGGTGAGAACAACTTAAACATCCCTTTGTAAGGTATTTTAGCATTGTGTCATTGGAAAGGCCTGAAATGTGATGAGCACAAATGGCAGTTACTTTGATAAAGCTGAAGGACGTGTTAAGTTTCTTCAGATCCAGCAGACAGGTATAAATAAATGGTATGGAGGACTCCTTTGTAAAGGTCTCTTTGTTCCATTTTTCTAGACAAGTACATCTAGGCAAGCTGTTGTTTCTAGTGCTTGATGCAGCCATACTAAAGACTTCTAAAAAGAGGCAAAGATTTCTCATAAATAAGGAGGTGCAAAGTATGTGGTGGTGATGGTCTGTCATCACATAGAAATGCAAATGTAAAACTTTGTGTAGGAGCTACTCTTCATTTTTCTTCATGTGATTTCAATACTGGTGAGTGGCCAGGGCTTCTGAACAGGCCTTCATCTCTTTATTAAAGTATCCTAATTAATATGGAGGACTGGACCAAGAGGTGCATCCATATGCAGGCAGAGGACAGTCCACCCTTAGGGTGAGGGATGTCTTCAGGTAATGGCACTGAACAGCCACTCTGTGAAGTCAAGACTGTGAGTCTGAACAGTGACATCTCTCATGGGGCATCACAAGGTTTAGACCATGGAAAAAACCAAATGCTCTGAAGACATTGCTGACTTTATTCTATGCTGGTCCAGTCACTTGGATGTTCTTTTTGTGCAAGATGTCCACTATAATGTTAGTATTATTGCAAAAATCTCTCTTCTCTAACAGCCTGAATAGTAGGGCTATGTATGGGTTGGTTTCTATGTGGGTTTTTTGTGTATTTCTAGGACAGGAAAATAGAAATAAAGAGAGTAACAGTAGAAATAACACAGGAATATTGGGCAGAGTTGCTGTCAAACCTTTAATTTTCAGAAGAAAAGCATTCAGTTACCTTATATCTTAGTATAGGCTGCCATCCTTATTTTGATTTTGAAAAGTCTGCATTCCTTTGGATGCTGTAGCACTCAAAGCATTGCTTCATAGCCTTCTATAGTCCGGAGAATATCAACCTAATGTTAAAGGAAATTCTGCATATGCCTATATGGAGGTCTCTGAAAAGCACATTGAATGTTATAATCCTACTAGGTCACTATCATAACTGCTCTGAATCTTGCCAGAGAGACTTGGATTTGTAATTTATACTGTGAAATTTCATTGTATTCCAAGTTCAACTAGTTCTGGTTATGTATCTTCAGTGAAAGTCATTTGCATGTTCCTGTGAAACAGCTCACCAGCAGTGTTCTTCCCCATGGCTGATTTTTTAAAAAATCCAGAGGTAACACACCAAGTAACTAGTGCTCCCATTTCTGTAAGACTTACTCATATTTAGATAGTTCTCACATTGCAGTTTTTTATACTTCTAATCTCCTTCAGTTGAACAGTTTATCTTTATTGCATTGTTCGAAATATCATTGTTAAGTCCTTGGATACATAGATACAAAATGATAGAATTCCAAAACTGTTAACATCAATAGAATTGATAAAATACTTTAGTGAATCACATAGGCACACAGACATTACACTTAATTGTCACTCTTACTCTGAATTCTTATTTTTCTGTGTAAAGAAACTGGTGGATAACATATTTTGTGGTTTGGTTTTTTTTACACCTGAACATAATCTTCTCAGTCAAATGATAAAATACAAACCCAATTATAAATAAAATAAATGGAACATGATTGTATAAATGTAAAAAAGTAATCTAGGCAAACAGCTTTAATTTTCCACTTATAAGTGAATCTGTCATTTTTTATATTGTAAAGGGAATTATTTATAAGGGACTCCAAGACTCCTTTGCTAGAGTGCAATCTTCTTTTCAGTGAATGCAGAATACTATAAAGTTCGAACAAAACGCATCTCTAATTCACATCACACATCTCTTGGACACGATATCATAATATTTAAAGTTAGTTCTGCATCGTATGCTTAGCTTCTTGAATAAATAAAAAAAAAGTGTGATTTCATTATGCAGAAATAGTTTTATGAGCACTTGATGTTCACTGCAATGATGCATTTGATAGTCCAAATTCTTTACTGAGATGGAGCAGTCTGTGACTGAGTCTTTCTGAAATTGTTCCTCCCCTGCTCCTGTGGGAACTAAAAATTAATTGGGACTAAAAAAGCCCAGATAGTTTAGGGATCAGTTGGTTTGTCAGTATTTGTCCAGATTCTAAATAAAGTTACAAAACTTGCTGCTGGCTTATGTTCATGTTGAATTCTATTTTATTGCACTGTAGTGAAGTCGCAAAGACATTGTTTCTTTTAAAGTGTGCCGAAAATGTCCATGTCTATGTATATGGTCTAACAATGAATGCATATTATTTAAGGCTGCAAAAAAGGGACCACTGGTGAAAAGATGTTGTTGGCTTTTATAAAGCTTATATTCTAAACCCAAGCTTTTCTTCAGTAAGTGCAGGATGAGAGTACAACTTTACCAATGTTATAGATTAATGCTTTTCTCTTGCACATTAAATAACTTAAATTATGGATATTTGAGTTTATGTAAAAGATACTGAAGTGTGAGGAGAGTAGAGTTTGCAGCAAATTTATTTTGTTGCAGATTTTGTCCCCTCAGTTTTGCTCTGCTAACAGCACTAGTTAAACCAGTAAAGAATTGAAGTTATTTAATGTACTGCAAATTATTCCAGATTAATCAAGGTTCACCATGATATTTACTTTATTTTCCATCCGTTGCTTAAATATTTGCTGGAGCAATGTACAAATAAACTAGTCCATGACATGTTTAACCCCCTGTCTGAATTGATAAAAGCCATCCCTGTTACAATGAACTAGACAGGAAAGGAGTCTGACCATTTTGAAAGTCTGTTAATTTTCCCTTATGATGGAAATGGCTCAGCAGACTTGTTTTTTATTTATTATCCTCTGTTTTTTTCTCAGTTGTGACTTTCATCTGAATGATTTATTTCTAACCTCAATTATTTAATAAAATGCACAAAAAAAACCCATAGAGCTCCTGACTGTTAGCTCTGGTGCAAGTGAGGCAACACAGTTTTGTGATGTTCCCATGTGAAATGTTGTCCCTGTAAATCTGTTTGCAAAATCTGAACCTGAATACATTTTTTTTTTACAGTATTGTTACATTTCCCTGGATAGGAATAGTCTTTAAAAATCATTCCACGGTTCTAAATCCCCTTCCTTGTTGATGTAATTTTATGGATGTTGTTGTTTATGAACTTAGTTACTCATTTTAAATCATCTTTTCAAGATTTGTTTATCTGTTTAATTATTTGTTTGATCTATTTGTTTATTTGTTTGAATAGGCGTCATTGTGGCAGATCTTGGACTAGATAGGCAGATACAGTAGAGTCATGGTGAGTTAAGTAACCAAAACCCCACCTTGCCAATCTTTCCTTCAGCTCTTCAGAGTGGTGGGTTTTGTGACACTGTTGTACAACCATGAGCTTTCACTGGGGGAAAAGACCTCTTTCTCTTTGATGTCCTATTATGTAGAAGGGAAATAATTTGAAGTAAGAAAAACCCAAACAAATAACCTTTACAAGTCTGCACAATTCTCTATATTATTTTTTTCAACAGGAAAAAAAAAAGGCATTTGCCAGTACCTATTTGCACACAGCTTTTGGAAGTGAGCAGCTGGTTTCTCTGTCTACCACGTACCTCATTCACTCTTGTTTAAAAGAAACCACAATAGCAAGGTAAAAAGAGACAGAGAGGCTGGGCTGATGTGCTGTGAATGAAGCATGAAGCAGAAATAGTGTAACTTTTTTTTTCATATCAGTATTCATGCTGCGGGGTTGCGGTAAAAGGTTACCTATAAAAGTGAATAAATGCAGAAGTCACACACTTAATAAGATTGTCATAGAAAAATTCCATTTGTATTTAAAATTAAAAATACTTGCACACATGGAGGATCATTTAAGATAAATAGATTTAATATTTATGCAAATGCACTTCAAATGCTGCTGGTGATGTGTGATAAATATCTTTAATACAAAAAAAGCTTTTTGTTTTGTAGCCACTCTAAAGCAAAAAAAGCCTTTCACAATTTTTAATCTTTCTTCTGTGGTTGGAGAATGATGACTATGTTAAACCTGAACACCACAGCCATGAGCAGACAAAATTCAAAAAACATCTTTTGAAGGAGACCTTGTACTGTAGCCAAATTCTCCTCCCTTTTTGTCTTGCATTCAGTTTCTGCTTTAGTTCATACCTGTGGCTCCTAAAGACAGTGGTATTAATTTCTGCTGGGTATTCAAGCTCTTATTTTTCCCCTTTTTTTTTTTTTTCTCTCTATAGTTTCCAGAGGCCAGAAGGTAAGCACAAGAATAGAGCAAGCTGGGGTAAAGAGAAGGGGAGAATTTTAAGCTAGAACAGGTGAGGAGAGATAAAAAAGTAAAAAGTCTGTAGAAGTGCAAGGCAGAGTGCAAAGAGTAAGAAGAGCAGTGCTAGATGGGCAGCAAGTGAAATATGACCAAGAGATGGATTTTTGGGCTGCTGCTCCCTTCTCACCAAACTGAGGAGAAGGGATCAATTTTTGGGCTGCTCCCTTCTCACCAAACTGAGGAGAAGGGATCACTCATCCATATGTTTCACCAGCAGGGTGCTCTCTTGAATTAAGGGATGGATCCTGGGGGGAAATTCTGTCCTCAGTTGTGTACACTTGGAAATATAACAGAAAATGACTACCTATCTAGATGTTGTTTTTCTGTTGCTCCTCTTATACCAAAAATAAATTCAAGATGCAAATGAGTTTGTGGAAGAAGAGATTCTAGAATAATTAATTTTTTTCATTGCATCTATTTTTAAACAGAAAGAGAAACATGAGTTCATTTTAGTGCACTTTATACCAATGTATAGAGAGACTCTAGCTTTGTAAATGTTTATTTTCTTTCTTTAAAAAGTTCTGCTGTGAACCAATGTAGTTACATTGCCATAAAACTAATCTGCTTTTCATGCTTGAGAATCTTCTCTTGTCATTACTTGTGCCCTTTGGTACCATGAAAAGAGCAGACGCTTGCTGCAGACTGGTGTTCAGCAGAGATGTGCTGGCTTGCTGAAGCTGTTTGTCACTCAGAAAGATTATTATGTGGTAATATTTGAGGCAGGAGAACTTGTACCTATAAGAAGTGTGGTAAGTCACACTCCTCACCTTGAATGAAAAATAAAAAATAGCTCTTTGTTACTGATCTAAGATACTGCCGTTCTCTTGCTGATAGAATGAGGCACAATTGTCTTGGGATTTGCAGACCTTACTGGTCAGCATTGACTGTGTGAGTGCTGTGAACAGCAAAGCAGTCTTGTTAGGAGGGTTTACTCCTCTAATTGTTTAGGATTTGTGTTGTCTTTGCATTAGAAGCCCGTAAAGCCTTACAGTGCCTATAAGGTTGAAATTTCAAACTGAACTTATGATAAAAATACTTATGATAAAAACCCTGCAAATATCTATAGTTGCCTGTTCATTTACTGAGTGTAAATTTACTTGGCACATCTTACAAAGAGTTACTACAAATCAGTGTCTTCTAAACTTCATGCCATGCAGCACAAGAGTAGAACCATTCAGAATGTTTCTTACGAGCCAAGTACAAGAACTGCTAAACTGAAAAGCTATTGGCTGCCCAAAGTTTCCTGAGTGTGGGGCAAGGGAATAGACTTCTCTGTTTAACATGGAAATGTGTCCTGAAACTAGCTAGCTTCTTACTCCAAGTCAAGCAAACAGCTGTCTTGTAAAAACACTAGCACTGTCTCTCTGTCATAGTCTATAGTCCTCACAGAAAGCTCCAGTTTAGCCATAGGGCCTCCCCAGTTCTACTGGCTGTGGGTTTTATATGGTAATAGGGATACCCCTTCGTGCAGTCGTTATGTCAGTACTGTGACAAAGACTAAATAGTGTGTAACAAACACATTGTCTTATTTCCAGACAAATGCTATACATGACTTCTTTTTTCCCAAGCATGTGTCCAGCAGCCTGTGCTATATATGACAACATACACATTGATAATAAGTAGGAAGGCATGGCAGTTCACTCAGAGATACAACCTTCTGAAAATGCATTTCCTCTTCTGGATTTTTGTATTTTTTATATATTTGTGCCATTTAGGGTTTTGCATTCTCTGCTTGTACAGTTTTAGAAATTCTTTGAATCACTGATTGGCTCTTCAAAAAAGTTATGAGAATAATTTGCCTGCTGAGAACTACTACTACTACCCAAAGAACAATAAAGAGTAATGGAGAAATAAGCAGTACAAGCCATATCAATAGATCTGTTCTCCAGCCAGCTTCACAAAGTTGAACATTATCCTTTGAGTTACTATGAATTTTTGCCTGAGTTTAGACTGAGCAGAAACTGAGCGGAAGCCTTCATACATTGCAATGGAACAATTCTTTGGAATCATCAACAACATAAGACAATATTTATTTTTCTCAAGGTTTATCTTCTCTGAGGTTGACATCAATGCAGTTTAAAAAGTGAAACTTTGGCATCTCAAGAGCACAGATCACTGGTGTGTAGAAATATTGAAGTATCTTGAGCATTATATTTAAGTGGAGCCACTCCTCCACTCTGCACACTGACTGTTATCTTCTGTAGTACCCGAGTCTCATTGGAATGCACCTGCAATCCTGAAGTAGCTAATTTTCAGTCATCAATACATTCATCCAAAACAAAATATATGAAGAATCCAATACAAATCAAAGACTTTACAAGAGGTCAAATTCTGCAGTCTTTATCTATTCTTCAAATAGGGAGGTTGATGAGGTTCTCTCATCAGCTAGATAACCAGCTAGAAGAGTAAATTGTCTGGTAGCAGTCTGTGCCTATATGGAGCAACAATCCCACATGCATATTTGCACGTGATTTTAGATTTAATGGAGTGATTAAGAGTGTTACTTGAGCAAGACCCTAAAGATTTTTTTTTCCTCTTCTTTTGTGCTTCTCCTGAGGAATTTACAAACAATAAAGCACTATTCTTTAGCTCTATGTCCCTGCATTTATGCAATACTTACATTTGGAAAACCATCAATTGCCTGGGAAATATTTATAGAAGCAAATCTAATTATCAAGTAAAAAGAAAAATATTAATGTACTCAGATTACTGATCATGTGGCTTCATCATGTCCATAATCCTTGCACAGAATTGGTCCTGAGGTTAATGGGTGTTACGTGTTGGAAATGTGACAGAGAGTCCTCCCTGTGCGAGGTGAGGTTCACTGTAGCAGCCATCCCTGACCTTTGCCTTCACTTTGATTGCAATTAAGGATTCAGATACAGAAAATAAATGTGTCAGGTTTCAGTATACAATGGAAACGCTTGATTCATGTGAGTTTTTCTACAGAAAGCATATTAGAAGAAAAAAATAATCTATAAAAAAAAAATAATTAGCAGCTTGGAAAGAGACAGCAGGTGGCATTTAGAAGAGGAACTAAGAAGCCTTGATAAAACTGAATCTTAAAATCCCATTGCATCCCAAGAAATACCACATAACAAATTGAAAAGAAAGACCTTTCATTCTAATATGGATGAACCTTATAGTATGTAATGAAGTGTGAAAACTCCAAGATGCCCTGGAATGGAGAAAGCCTAATAGTATGTTTCCATCCCCCCCTGCTTGGCGGCAAGAGGGGAGGGGATCCTATGCTTCTTGTAGAGCCTCCATCTGCTGCCTTTGTCTCAAGGTGTGGATCCACCCATCTATCTCCCTCTCACACTCCCTGATACTCCTTAACCTTTCCAGTTACTCTTCCAGCTCTGCCACCAGGCTGAGCAGATCATTCATCTGGTCACACTGTACACAGATGGTGTCTCTGCTGTCCTCCAGTATGAGTGACAAGATCAGGCACTCCCTGCAGCTAGAGACCTTCATGGCCCAAACTTTGTGTGGGAATTCTGTCTGGGTGTCCACATTCCTTCTGGCAATGGCTTTTGGCCGAGTGGTAGTCATGGCCAGGTCCTCTTCTGGGAGGGCAGCAAGCAATAGTTGAGCTCGCCTCTCAAGCGAGGAGGCAGGGGAACCAGTTAACACATATTAACTTACCTCTTACACTAGGAGAGCTTTCAGCGTCCTGCCTGCACATTTTACTGCACAAACTGCCATACCACACACAGATAACATGCCTCACTCCATTTGCTTGCCCAAGCTTTGTGGGCAGGGAGCAGCTTTTATGGCAAGGGAGTGATTGCTTGTTGCTTTGGAAACACAGACGGCTCACGGGAATTCCAGCTCTGGCAGGGTCACTCTGCTACCTGCATGTACCCCTGTACACCGAGATCTGCCGCTCCACTGCGGGTCAGACTGGTTCCGAAGCTGCTGCTCTTGGTGACTGAGCTATAACATTACAGAATGTAGCCTGTAATGCAAGCTCTACATTTATGCATTTAACTGAGTAGAGAACAAGTTTAAGGTGACACTGAAGTTCGATGCAGGTGCTACACCACCTCTGGGAATTTAATTATCCAAATGCATAGATGTCCAAAACAAGTTCATATGTATTTGTCGTAATTTGGCAGAACTGAACTATTTTCTTTATTTGCTGCTTATGTTTTTTAAGCTGGGACTAATCCAAGAGGTTGTATTTTACCTTAGTTCTGCCTATAGCATAATGGGCAGAAAGCTCTAAAGCCTGATCGGTAACACCGTCTTTTCTTTAAGTTTTTTTAGCTTGCCTTTGAGCTTGAATCAATTTCAAAATTCAAGAAAACATATGGAGTGTTCCTAGTGGAAACATTTGTGTTTTGCCTAAGTCTAAATCAAATGAGAAGGGAACTTTGCATGTTTTGAACATTTTAAAACTGGTCCTTTTTTCCTTTTCACCTTGAAACTTCAATTGTATAGTGATTTTTTCTTTGCTCTTCCTTCCTACAAAAAATACACAGTACGAGCATGCTCTGCTGCTGTTCAAGCCAGTACAGCCATCCAGTGACTCATAAGACACAATAACCTTTTTTCTCAAGTGTTAAATCAGAAGGAAGCTAATCTTATGAAGCTCTGTGTTTGGGGGGAAAATTTTTTTTCTTTTTTTTTTTTTCAAATGAATAATTGTCCAAGATAAGATTGTTCTTCTTTTTTTTTTTTTTTTTTTTTTTAAATTTTTAGTTTTGTCTGAAGAGGCCAGCTAATTTTTTAGGGCCTCAGGAACTAATGCCTTTATTGTATTTTATCCAATCTTTTCTTTTGTGTTTA
>WUAM01000395.1:15423071-15450962 GCA_024336885.1 Actenoides hombroni
GTGGCAGTGGTCCTTTTCCTGGCGGGAGCACATCGTTGTGTTTTGGGGTGACCTGTAGGAGAGAGGAGCTGTCAGGGGCTGCTGCACATCCCATCACCCTGAATGTCCCAGCACCCTCAATCTGGGGGCCCATTCCTGTCCCGTTTGCAATTCCACCCCCAGCCCTGCTGTGCAGGATCTCAGGAGACCCCCTCCAAGGTCTGGAGCAGTGTCCCGTGTCTGTTGATGGAGGATTTCATCAGCAGCATGGCATGGCCCAACCACAAGATGGGTCCTCGCTTCCCTGCATGAATCCCACCACCCCGTGAACCATCCCCGCACCCCAGCAGAGAGGTTTGCATTAAACCTGCGCTCCGCATCCCTTCCCAAGAAACGAGCCCCCAGAGAAGGAAAAGCCATCCATGTTGCCGGTCTTACCTGAGCTTGAGAGGAAAGCAAGAGGAGGGAATGAAGATCCCCGGGACAGGAGCAGTTTTATAGAGGTCTTGGATCCCTGTTCCGGAAATGAGACAGCTCTCTGTCATAGTGATCTATTAATTTAATACCCAATACCCATCAAACCGCCCGCTGTTTACACCGTTCTCCTGACTCATTCCTGATGGTTATCATTCATTCCTTTTTTATCTGTTTCCTGTGTCACATAAATATCTAATTGCCAGCCTCACCTGTCCTCAATAGGAATACCCATGGTGCCTGGGTTTCCAAAGGCTCGTCTGCTGGGGGGTTTGTTTTGGTAAATTAAATCCAGGCATAATTATAGCCCTATCCCATGAGGCTCTGCTCTCAGAACCTAATGCCTGCTATCGAGCTGGCACTAGGTGAAGCCAGAAATAATCCAGGTAAAAAGGAGTGGAAAGTGGCTCTCTCTTCTCCCTTAGACTCTCTGTCTGAAAGAGCTGCCACAGCTAACGGGTTGAGGATCAAGTCCGCCTCGGCTTCCTCTAAAGAAGGGTCTTAGGTCTTCAGCAGGGGATTTCTAGCTCCCCTCCTTGCCCTAAAGGGTATGAATTCCCCCCAGAAGGCACCTGAGCAGCCAGAAGATGGTCTTGGGGACCGCTGAAAGCCTTGCAACCCCTGCTACGTTCACATACATCAGAGCAAGGTGCCTGGGTGCTTCGTTGACTAGTAATTTCCACCCTTTTGGTGACAAAGATTGGGAAATGAAGACTGAGGAATTAAAAGACCCATTTGGTGCTGCCTGCTTCATTGATCCATCTTCTGGAACAAAGCTGGAGTTCTGAAGGTGGCCCTTCTGCACAGCCCTGTCCTGGTTGAAAAGCTGCCCAGTGTTTCATCACCACACAAAGTGCATTGACCTCTAAAAGCCACATCTCCTTATTTACAGAATGAAGGTGAGAAAAAGTTCGAGCCATAGAAGAAAATGTTGGGAGTCACGCAAACAGATAGGAAGATCCACCTTATTGCCAAAGAGAAATGCTTTGGCAGCTCTCCGAGGAAGGAGGGGATAGCACTGGGGCTTGGACTCTTGGAGCTGGAAGACAATGTCTTTCCCAAGACACATGTCAAATAGTGATGTTTCATCATGCCCAGCACCGCTAGTGCACTGAAAATGAGCTCCTTCCTGCTTCTTCTAGAAGCTGCTGGGTGGCTCCTGCCTGGCTTCATGCAAACACCCATTGGGAGCTGACCCCGGGGTCCCTGTGTCCTGCTTGTAGACCAGGTTGAGTGGAGGGGGATGTGGTGACAATGGGATAAAACCTCCCCCAGGGTTGCAGGTGTCCCCAGGGCATGAGCAGCTCACGCTGATGACATCCCAAATTTTGGATGCTTCGACTGTTCATCACGAACCTCCCAGCTGGTGGTGTTGGCTGCCTGTCTGTCTTACCCAAGGGGTCAGTGATGGGGCGGATGAAGAAGACCTGTGGCTCACCCAGCACGAAATCTGGGTGGCATTGACTGTACTGACTGCCGCTGATGTCAGACGATGTCATACAGAAACCGGTGGCTGCAATTGTAATTAGCGGAGGAACTGGGCAGAGACACCCACTGAGAGCTGCGGGCGCTGCAGGCGAAATCCATTCGGCTGCTGGAGCAAGTGCGTGTGCCTAGAGAAGGGGCTGGTTCCTGTGCCGACCGAACGCAATGTCCGTGGGGTTTCTTGCTATTGGGATGTGCATCCTTCCTCCCACCCAAAGTAATAACCCGTGACTAATGTCTCAAGGACAAATGCATTTCTGCGCACAAGGCTTGTGCAATCTGGTTTTGTCTTTTCTGAATGATATTAGAAGAAGTTGTGTCCATCCCTCTCTGCTCTGCCCCAGGGAGTCCACCAGAGAGACAAGGAGCTACTGGAGAGAGTCCAGTGGAGGTTCTGGAGATGCTGAGGGGCTGGAGCATCTCTGTGCTGGGGAAAGGCTGAGAGCCCTGCAGCTGTTCAGCTGGAGAAGAGCAGCCTGAGAGGGGAGCTGAGCAATGCTGAGCAAGAGCTAAAGGGGGACAAGAGGATTGGGACAGACTCTGGTCACTGGTGCCCAGCAACAGGTCGAGGGGCACCGGGCACCATATGGAACCCAGGAGGTTCCATCTGAGCAGGAGGAGAAAGTTCTTTGGTGTGAGGGTGGCAGAGCCTGTGCCATGCTGCCCAGAGAGGCTGTGGAGTCTCCTTCTCTGCAGAGATTTCCAACCCACTTGGACACTGCGATGCTGGGCCCCCTGCTCTGGGTGACCCTGCTGGAGCAGGGGGGTTGGATGAGAGGTCCCTTCTAACCCCTACCACTCTCTGATTTTGTAATTCTGTGTCTTGCTCAGGTCAGGGGTGATATTCTGCACAGGAGACTTTGGTGATGATTTGCTTTGCAGGTGATGATCTCATTCATTCATGAGAAAGGATGTCTGAGTATTTTCAGTGTAACCAACCACGTACGAAGTTTCATAACAGCTGGTGTTTTTCCAGCCTCTCAGATGTGTTAGTTCAGCTTTCAGTTAAAAGCAGAAACCACATCAAAATGAAAGCAGAGAAGCCTCTGTCCTTTTTCATTGTGGTTACGAGGGGAAAAAAAAAAAAAAAAAAGTAGCACTGAAATCTTTAAACAGTCAAAAATCTAAGAGGCAAAGGAAAAGAACCTCAAAACATATGACTAGTAATCACTTCTGGGGTTTCCTTGCCTTGGCAGCAGGCCACGGTTGCACCCAGATCCTGTCACCCAGCCTTTGAGCAGGGCTGTAACACATCTGGGCCAGCTCCCAGCTGCAAAATCCTTTCCCTAGTTGTCTCCCTGCCCATCCAGCAGCACTGCTGCCAGGTCCTGGCTGTGCATGGAGGTGGATTTGGCTCCTCTCTTGGCCAACACTTCCCTTGACTCTTTGCATTCCTCAATCCAGCTTGCGGAAGCAGAGATCTGAGTTCATCTGCCGTTGGCATGTGATTGATAAGATTCAGAAAGAAGAGGAAGGGAAGATGCGGACGAATTCAGTGGCACTGGTTTGTGCAAGTGGCATCATTCTCCCTAAAATGCAACACTGAATGGTCTCCTTGTGCTGCAGGGCTGGGCACTTTCTTAGGGGTGATGTACTCTGGTTGAGATATATGACCTCCTACTAACTGTATAGACCCTATATTCCTCTACACCCAGCTGCACCCCAATAACATGCATGGAAAACAAGGATGAGAAGTTTAAGGATACACCAACACAAGATAGTTCTCGAGAACTCAATACTTTATTGTCTCATGGGAGGCACCTCATGTGGCCAAAGCACAGCCTGGAGCATCAGGCAGAGGCGGCAGCAGCAGCAAGGAACCACAAGTGATGGCCCTTCCCCAGGGAGCGATGGTCCAGGAGGGCAGAGGAGAGGGTTTGCAGCCAGGCAGCCCTGGGTCTTGCAAAGCTTTGGGGAGGCTGGAGGGAGCTGGTCCACACGTGGCCTTTGCTGCTGGAGCTGGGGCGTGTGGGACACCCCATCACTTCATCTTCTGTGAGGGTATCTGGTGGACCTGCTGCTGCTGCTGCTGCTGCTGCTGGATCTGGATCTGTGGCTTCCCGTGGCAGCCACCCCCACCGGAGCTGTGGCAGCCACCACCCCCACCAGAGCTGTGGCAGCCACCACCCCCACCAGAGCTGTGACAGCCACCGCCTCCACCGGAGCTGTGACAGCCACCGCCGCCACCGCCGGAGCTGTGACAGCCGCCACCGCCACCGCCGGAGCTGTGACAGCCGCCACCGCCGGAGCTGTGACAGCCGCCGCTGCTCTGGTGGCTGTGGCAGTGGTCCTTTTCCTGGCGGGAGCACATCGTTGTGTTTTGGGGTGACCTGTAGGAGAGAGGAGCTGTCAGGGACCTTCTTTTCCTGCTTCAGCTTTTCCAGGGAAGAGAAGTCTGGATGTACATCTATCCAGCCCTGGCCAGATCCCACCATCATCTTTAAACTTTGCACCAGCTCATATACCAGCTGTGGGATTGTCCCACCAAAGCCATAGCCAAGGATGCTGAGAGCATCCAGAGCATTCAGAGCAGCGGAGTGCGCTGACCACAGCTGGTTTTCCAAAGTGGGGTCATTTTGCTCCCAAAGGGAGGAAACCAATGCCCCAGAGCCTCCCTCCAAGTCTAAATCTCTCTGCTCTCTTTCCATCCCATGTTGCTCCCTCATCACTCCTCCTTCCTGCTCACAATCTGTCACAGAGTGAACCCTAGCCCAGTATGAGCCACTGGGCTCAGCCTGCTCCAAACCCATCCACCTCCCAGCGAGTCTTGAGCGCTGTGCTGAGCCCCGGCGTATTGCTGCTCTTACCTGAGATGCTTGTGCAGCGAAGCAGCAAGGAGGGAATGAGGTTCTCTGGGACAGGAAAGCGTTTTTATACCCTCTCTGCTCACCTCATCTGGAAATGAAGCCCCTCCCAGTCTCAGAGATCTGCCCCTTCATTTAATTCGTCAATGTTTTTATTTATTTATTTTTTTTTTTTCCACCTCTCTACTTTTCAGGTTGCTTGCGTGACTCACCTCATCCGCACCGGGTATCACCTCTCGTTATCTCTTGTCTTTCCTGTGCTGCAGAAATATGTAATTGCCAACTCTACCTGTGCTTAGCTCCACTGGGGGAGGACTGTGGGTGGCCCTGGTTTCCACAGCTTGGCCAGTTTGGTTTTGGTGTTGATTGCACCTGGGGAGCGTTTTGCATTTAGTGGGGGTGGGGGGTTCATGTCATGTATACCTAAATCACACTGTCCTTTTAAAAATGTCCTGAGGTGCTCTAGTCCTGCAAATGCCCATAAACCAGGAGATGGACCTATAAATACCAGTAACACCTTTGGCATGGTGGACAACTCTTCCTTAGCAGGAGTTTGACTGATACCACTGTTGGCTCATTTCTCTTGAAACCAGCTGAAATGTGGAGATAAAAAAACAGCCCCTGTAAAACTTCACTGCTGGTCAAACATTTCCAGCTGTTGCAAGAAGGACAAAAAGCAGTTGGGATTCTTATTTTTGGAAGGGGGAAGACCTGCTCTGAGTAGTGATCTGGGATTAATGAGCTACATAATTATGTGGTTAACTTTCAGCCTGTGAGTAATGTCAGAGTGGCAGCGCTGGTGGTTTGTTTTCCAGGTTGTGAGTAGCTTTGGTGCTATCACACAGAGGAGAAGGTCCATGGGTGTTGTCTTCAGTGATGTACCGTGTCTTGGGGTGGCTGCCACATTGCAGGGAGCTGCCAGACCCCCGGGGACTTTCTCCAAACTTGTGGGAACATCCTTTTTTTGGAGCATGTTTCCCTGCTTCCCAGTTAGCTCGTAAGTGGCCAACAGATTCGGGTGTTATTTGGATGGATGCACGGACCCACAGGAGCCTTCAGGACAGGCCAGGTACCACGTTTGCAGTGAGAGCTGATGGCAAGTAATAATTTGAGATAATCCCTGTACCTCTGCTGCGTGGGCTTGGAGGTGCTTGAGACTACAGGTCTTGTTTGGCTCTTTTCTGCCTCTACTTGTCATTGAACAGGCAGCCAATAAAAGACCAAAATCAGCGTTGTCAGCTGAAGTTGGGAACCTCTGTGAGTTTGTCAGTGCTTGGAAAACACCTGCTGAAAAATAATTCACTTTGCCCACAGAGATGCTCGAGTATTTGATATTTTTGCACCTCCTCTCCCACTTGCTGATGAAGTTTTTACGCTATTCCCAGACAATGACCACAGTGAGATGGAGGCTGAGCCTCATCCCACCTTTGCTAATGTTGTTTGAGAGACCCAATATCCTTTGGGAAGCGGCTGGAAAACTAAACAAGCTGCCCAGCATTGAGGTGCGTCTGCAGCCTCTTGTGAACTCCTGCTCTGAGCAGAGGTGTCTGATCCTGATTCTGGCCCTGAGTGATTCCCACAACCCAAAAAAAACCTCTGCTGCATTTGCTGTTACCGAAACACGGAGGATCTTTGGAGAGGCAAGTGCACAGGGCAGGGTTAATGAATCGGGTAAGCAACCTAAATGCTTCTTTTGTATTGCTTAATTGCTATAATGAACTAGAACAGTGTCAGATCAAAGTGTACCCAGATTCAATCACTTCTGTTTAATCGTGTTTTGTTCTGGCATTGGGAAGAATACGGTAAATACTCTCCGTGAAAAAAAACCAAAACACAAAACCAAAGTAATTTTTGGCTCTTAACATTGTGTCGTATTCAATTCCTCAAGTTTTAATTGTTCTGAGCTTGTTAAAGACCAGCAGCACCCAGCCAACAGTCCTGGGCACCTCTAGATTTTGGGGCTGTCCACCTTAACATGCCTTGGAAATGGGGTTAGTGATGGGGGCTTAAGGCAAATGCCCACCTGGCACAGCCAACCTTTTCACGTGAGTCCGCTGCTGCCTGCACCCTTTTCAGCAATGCCAGATATTTCTGATCCTTGTGACACACTTGAGAATTATCTCATCAAGGCAACATCCATTTCATGGATGGCAATACCACACCAATAAATTACACAATTAATTTTAATTACAAGCCAAGAAGAAATTTATCAGTTCATTGTGTAACGCCATCACTTCATTGTATCTTGCAGTGCCCCTGGCTCAACCCACGGCTCTTGAAGTGCTGGGTAGAGGGTTTCTAGAAAGGCTTGCTGGGGGGTTTGTCACAAGCATGTGAGGATACCTGCCCCAAGGATGGGGAAGATGGTAAAAAAAAGGTGTTTCTGCCCAGTCATGGGTGCTTTCATCCATAGGACTTTTTCTTCCCTGTGGTTGTGGCCATTGCTGATCTTGAGGGCTTGTGCAATGCAGCCTGTGAGGTCTTGGTGAGGGGTTTTGGGTCACCAGCTCTATGGGAAGGTGGCATGGAGGAGAGCTGCTTGCACTGCAGGGACCTGAGATAGTCTCCTAAAATGTCAGTATTTAAATCTGGGCAGGGTAACTTCAGGGCTGTTTAACAAACATGGGGTGTCTGGTGTCATGATGTGAAAGAAAAATTGCAAACACAAAACTCTCATGAACTTCAAATTGTAATATGTAGTCACGGAGTGATACAGAAAAAAAACCATGCCAGTGTGCATGTACCATTTATTTTAGCACCCAGAGATAAGCTCATCAGAAGCACAGGACCCACCAGGGGAAGGGGAAAAGACATTTTTGTTGAAGATTGCTAAGAGGCTTGCAAAGCTTTCTGAACTCAGCACAAGATCAAAGACATGCAGACAAAGTCCCGATCACTTCATCTTTGAGGATACTTGATAAATTTGCTGCTGACAATCCGGTGGATTTCCATGGCAGGATCCCCCACTGTTTCCATGACATCCAGATCCACCACTGCTCCCATGGCATCCGGATCCACCACTGCTCCCATGGCATCCAGATCCCCTGCTCCCATGGCATCCAGATCCACCACTGCTCCCATGGCATCCCGATCCCCTGCTCCCATGGCATCCAGATCCACTGCTGCTCCCATGGCATCCCGATCCCCTGCTCCCATGGCATCCAGATCCACCACTGCTCCCATGGCATCCAGACCTCCTGCTCCCATGGCATCCAGATCCACCACTGGTCCCAAGGCAACAGGACCCTCTGCTCCCGTGGCAACCTTCACTGCCGTGGCATGAGGATCGCTCTTGCTGGTGGCACTGGTCTTTGTCCTGGTGGGAGCACATTCCAGCAGACCTGCTAGAAAGATTGTTACCTTTGAGTGGCTGCAAAGGCAAGAGACTGTGATGTCTGTCAGGTAGCAGTAAGAGGTGTCTAGTTTCAATGGGATTCTATATCAAGAATAAATTCTCATCATAAGCCAGATTCTTAAAGAAGAAAGAAGAATTAGTAATGCACAGCTGCCCACAGCAGTCCCTGGTCTGTCCAGAGGACTCTGGGTTGTGTTCCTTTGAGCAAGACCTTTCTTTCTCTTCTGTGTTCAGCAGATATATAAAGTAGAAGTTAAAGCACTTAGTGATTAGTGAGAAGTGGTGGCCAGAGTCCAGATCTAGACCTGAAGAGTCCTGTCCTCAGCCATCTGAGGCAGTAAGTTTTAAGTTTTCTTGGTTGCTCTCTATATTTATATAGACATGGAAGGAGGAGACAACCTCAGCAGAAGGACCAAGCAGCTGTGAACAAAGACAGTCACAGAGATGAGACGTGTAAGAGAAATGGTCAAGACCTCAGGATCAGGACAAAGCTGGTGATCGCTAAAAGGACAAAAGTTTGATCAAGCTGGACTTACCCTGTTCAGTCGGAATTGGAGAGGAGACGTGAAGCTGAGACAATGAGGATAAACGGGGTGCGAGACCTTTTATAGGGCGTCCAATGTTTTCCTTCCGGAAACAAGATGAGGTCCCACTGGAGGGACTTGATTGTTCACCCCCCTGAGCACTTGGGTAATTGGAGAGTTTTTCCACTGCTCTTTTGACTCATGGGATTACGAGCAGATCAATATCCTGCCTTTGGGATCACCGTTCCTCTCGTTACTCCACAAAAATGTTAATTGCCCACCACACCTGGCATGGTTCACGCTCAGGGACGGGGAGGATTCAGGATGGTCTCGTTGCCTTTGACTAAAGTGTTCACCTGTTTCTTGCGCCTAACGCGAAGCAGCTGCGAGCCCAAGTCAGTGACGCAAAAATGTTCAGAGGATGGGAAGGTGGGACAGTGGGGTGGGCTGGTTTGCAAAGGAATCTAGAAAATGAAATAGAATTGAAAGAGAACAAATAAGGCCACGGTGGCCTGTAGGAAAAATGAGTGGTTTGGGCAGGTTGGGAAAAAAATCTAGGTTGCGAGTGGGCGAAGGAGACAAAGGGAATTAAGGATGCAGGTCTGAGCACATGATGGGGCGGCAGAAGTCAAGGCTGTTGTATGTGAGGGGTGCCCTGAAGATAAAGAGTGAGCATCCTCCGCTGAGCCCTGGGGGTCAGCACTGGTTGCCTGTCTCCGCTGGGGTGATGGAGCTCATCTCTGGCGGGGCACAAAAGATGTTGAGTCACTTCAGGGCTCGAAGCTGTCACTGAGGTTTGGGGGTTTAGAGGTTGGAGATGGTCAAGTGAGACTTTGAAGCAAACTCCTGCTGGATGTGTCCAGCTGGAACGATGGGAGCAGGTAAGTGCAGGTGGTGGGACGTGGCCAGGAAGTAGCATCAAAGAGAAACCTATTTCTGATCAAAACAGCAAAGAAGCACTAAAAGGAGTGTTGCAACACATCAGGCCAGTCCTTTCTTTGCTCAAAGAGAGATTTTTAACCCAAACAGAAGGATGTTAAAACCCCACAGGAAATAGAAAGCATCCAGGTATGAAGCTCAGAAGGTTGAAAGGTGTCCAACAGTGTCCCATTGCCACCAGACTTGTTCCAAATATCTGCTCCTGGCCACCTTTATTACACTTGGATTGGAAAAATAATTAGGGAGGAAAAATGTTGTGACTCTTAGAGATCTCTTCTTGCTTTGTGCCCCCATCCTCACATGTTCATGGGGGGCATTGGGATCCTCATCTCTGTTGATTTAATGCCCTACTTTGGGGGGGAAAAGTGTCTTTCTACCTACAGAGCACACCAGGCCTGATCTCATCCACGACTCTAGAGGCCACTGTGATATTAATAATAGCACCGACTGAATTAAAATGAAATACAAAGTCACAGAGATGTATTGCTAACTAATGGAGCTGAATCACTGGAGTGAATTGATACGTGAAGAAATCTGAACGTGCCCGGGGATATCTCACAAGCATCAGAAGAACGAAAATTCTTGTGAAACTATTATTCACGATTCGTTAATTACACCCCAGGTCATGTGAGTGGTGACAAACCTGTTTATCATTTCTCTCGGCGATAGAGACATCCACCTGAGCATGGCCTGGTGGGAGGATGCTCATGCACATTGGAGACCTGGACCCATGCACAAGACAGGACCATATTGACCCTACAGCTGGTCTCTGAGCCCCACATATCTCCTGCAAAGGTCCTAGTCTTTGGGAGAGTCTTCCCCGAGCCCCTTGATCCTGTTGTGAGTGGATGGCAGATTTTTCTTTGGGTTATTTGTAGGTTTTATGGAAGGAATTGCCTTTGCAGTTGTCCTAATACAAGTCTCAGGAGAGTTTGTTCCCAATTTGGATCATGGTTTCTGGGTGGTTTATAAGTGGTCGTGAATCTTCCATGTGTCAGTTGTTGTTTTTCTATTTACAAAGGAGATAAATGAAGCACAGGAAAACACCCCGAGGATCTTAGAAGGATCTGAGGGACACCCCAGGTATGAGTTCAAACCTCCAAATGATGTGATTTAAACACAAAGAAGATCTCTCTTTTGTGTCGCACAGAGATTGCTCGTGTGAAATCCCTCTCACTAGAGGTTAGACAAATCTGTCAAAATACCTTAAGCAGAACAACCCCCGCCTTGGGGTGTGGGAAGCAGGAGCTGCCCTCCTGAGGTCTCCTCCAGCCCTCTCTTCCACAGCCCGGCAAGCTCCAGAAGGGATTAGAAAGTGGATTTGGGTGCCTTTGCCACCTCCCCATCATTTGTGGTGATAGTTTTGCTGACACTTGTCTTTCCACAGCAGTCCCCAAGGCTTGCACAAGGGGTGTCACGTGCACCAGGTCTGCTGAGCCATTGCAGTCCACCACACAGCCCATGGAGTGACCATTTGGGCTGTCCCAAGTCTGGGTCACCCCACCGAGCCATGCTTGGGATGGGGACTGTGTGCTCTGCAATGCATGTTGGTGATTGTTTCTGCGCAAGGGCGAGGAAGAGGTTGGCAAGGAAGGCTTGCTGCAGAGCCGGGGCAGAGCATGTTGGCAACCCCCCGGAGTCCACCTATAAAAACTCCATCCCAGGAAGGTGCACCATGGAGAAATCTCCACTGTGAATGTTGCGAAGCACTTGATTCTGTGATGTGTCACATCCTGCAGGCTGGGCCGGGCAGGACACCAGGAGATGGAGACGATGGAGGCTCTCCCCTGGTCTGGGTGAGGTGTGAGGAGCCACCGGGGACACGATGCTGTGAGTCACTGACTCCAGATCCCTGCTTTGCTGCAACAATCCTCCCAGGTGATTCCTCATCTAACCCTACCAGGCCATATCCTACAAGGAGTTTGTAACCCTTCGCCCTGTTAGAGGGAGTGGGTCTGGCCAAGTGTTGCATAAGGAGTCCATGATGAAAACTATTACTTCACAGAGTTCCTCAATCACAAAATAGTAGGAGTTGGGAGGGACGTCTGGGGATCATCTGATCACCCAGAGCAGGGGGCCCAGCATTGCAGTGTCCAGGCAGGTTTGAAATCTCTCCAGAGAAGGAGACTCCACAACTTCTTTGGGGAGCCTGGGACATGCTTTGACACCCTCACACCAAAGAAGTTTCTCCTCCTTGTCATCTGGAACCTCCTGGCTTCCTGTTGGTGGCCGGTGCCCCTTGTCCTGTTACTGGACATCACTGAAAAGAGGCTGACCCCAACAAGGAAGAGACTGGCCTTCTCAACAAGGAAGGTGTCTGGAGTAGGAATAAAAAGACACCTGGCTGAATCACCCTCCATGTGAGGGTGAACCGGGACGTTGCAAACACCAGCCTTGGCCACAAGAAGGAACAGGAGGAACTCAAAGGTCTGAAGTGGAAAACACTGATGCAAGAGGGTTATGAGCCATGATTTTTTATTGCCTCCACGTCTGCTGTGAAATAAGGAGAAGAACAGCGCCTAATATTTCACAGAGATAGTGGGTTCTGCTTTCAAAGCACGTTACAAGCATAATGACAGGAAGAGTGGAGATCCCTGTGCCAAGCGGGACACACCGCCCATTAGGACATTGTGAGAAGTTTCCTCCATTCATCCTTACTCCTCGTGTCCTCTACTTTATCTTCCTGGCTGGCACTTTGCAGACCTGCTGTGGCTGCTGGCACGGGACACACTTTGCCGCGGGGACACACTTTGCCACGGGCATGCAGCCTTGCTGCACCGGAGGGGGACAGGTCTGCACGGGGCAGCACTGCCCGATGCTCTGCGTTGGCTTGCTGCAGACCACCTTCCCTCCTTGGTACCCTGATCCGTGGCACGTCTCAGAGCAGACGGACCTCCCGCATCCTCCCGATGACCCATAGGTGTATGTGGGTCTCCTGACACAGCTTGAACCACCTCCATGGCATGAACCTGAGGAGCCGTGGCATCTCTCGGAGCAGACCGACCTCCCGTAGCTGTTGCATCCCCCTGATGACCCATAGCTGTACGTGGGCCTCCTGACACAGCTCGAGCTCCCACCTCCGTGGCACGAATCAGTGGTGGTGTAGCCGTGGCATCTCTCGGAGCAGACCGGCTGCCGATAGCCGTAATGGCGGTAGTTGTGCCCTCTCATGCCTTCGACGCCTTCGCCGTCACACCCTGAGCAGCAGTTGTTGTAGCCGTAGCAGAAAGGTGTGCGGCGGGTGTCCAGCCAGGACCCCGAGGGATCATACCAAGTTGAGTTCAAGTTGAAGTATGATTCTCTTCCAGAAGAGTATATCATGTTGTTGGGAAACACCTGAAAAACACACCGTAGTCTTGTATTTCCATCTCCTCTTTTGATTTCATTTAATTTCCCATAATGCTGCTTTAGCGAACCTTGCACAGGCCAACCTTGCTTATCCTGAAAGCCTGGATCTGAAGGGAACTTTTCCAGTTGCCCAATACCACTCAGATTATGTCCAAACCCTCTTTCTGAGCTTACCCTTGATTTTTGTTTCCCTCCAAGAACAGAAACAACCCTAAGTGACTGCAGCATACGGTGGCATTGATGTAAATCCCATACCCCAGTCTCCCAGTAGCTTCTTGCTTGGCTTAGCCCATTGTCCTCTAGCCCTTAGTGTAGACCATGGGCTGAAGGACAGAGCCAGAGTGCCAGGCCTGTGACTTCCTGAATCCAGACACCCATCCACAAATGAACCCGGCTTCTCCGGGAGGTCGTATCTTACCCAAGGAAGGTGGACGCTGAGCCGGGGAGCAGATTGTGAGCAGCAAAGGGATGAAGGCCCTTTTATATGGTTCCGAATCGGCCCCTTGTAAATGAAACACGCTGCAGGAACGAGGACTAAATTATTTATTAACAAAACATCTCCTCCATTTGGATGCTGTTCCCAGCACTTGGCATGTTCTGCTTGACTCATAATTCCCGATAAGCATCTCCTAATTATAATGTAGTTGCTGAGTGGTGCACATCAAGGACTTGCATCGTTTAAGCCACACATTGGCTATGAGAGGCAGGTAATAACTTACTTATTCACCATCTCCAGGGGACCGAGACACTGAGTGGCGGCTGATGGGTGACCCATGAGTCAGGAGCCATGATGTACACGATGCTAATGTCCCAGCCTTCCCCTTCTGCTACCCATGAGGAGCATTTCCAGGTGCCTGAAGCACAAACAGGTGATTGGGAAGAGCCAGCTCAAAGTCACCAAAAAGCAATTGGTGCTGATGGGTTTTGGTGATGAAGAGGCTGGATCTGTGGATGGTGGAGAACGGTGGATGGTGCTACCTCAACTTTTGCAAGGCTTTTGGCACAGTTTCCCATGGCAGCCTTGTAGTTAAGCTGGTAGAGGTACAGACTGGTGGAGGTACAGACTGGATGGGTAAACTATATGGTGGATGAAAAACTGGCTGATACTGGTGCTGTTGCTGTTGAACATCTTCATTAATGCCCTGGATAATGGGATGGACTTGGCAAACCTACAGGTGACACCAAATTGGGGTGAGGGGCTGAAATTGCTGGACGTGGGCAGGGTGGAGAAAAGGTCCTGCAGTTGAGATGGACTAACTGGCATGGGAGGGTTGCGGCAGCTAGCGAAAAGCAGTGTGGAAGAAAAGATGGACCAAAGCTGTCCTGGAAGTGCCGGCGTGAAGGTGTAGCTGGCCCTTGGTTTGTGGGCTCTGAGTCAGCTCTGCGGGCACCGTGCCAGGACGGTGCCTGAGAACTGGCTTCAGTGAGAAGAGGCTGGGAAGAAACTAGCTAATAAAATAAAAGAAGGCATTTCTGAAGTTAAAGTTCATGTGTAAGTGGGTTTTCATTTGGTTAAAATGAGACGTGAGAAAAATAAATAGTGAGGAAAATAAATTGTGGGAAAAATAAATTGTGAGGAAAAGAAATTGTGAGAAAAATAAATTGTGAGAAAAATAAATTGTGGTTTTCTGTGTTAAGCTAACAAGAATGAATTTCCTTTTTACTTTCTGGTTTCCCTTGGTGGTTGCTGGCGGCGGTGAGGACGCACTGGGGCCGTGCTTGGGCAATACAAAGAAACAACAATATATATTTTAATGCACCAAATGCAAGGTTTTTCTGGCAAAATGAGAGAGAAACGGCCCGTTGCCAGCATGCCTGCAAAAGCCAGGTGGCGGGGAACTGCGGGGGAAGAGCCTGGCCCGTGTCTTCCTGCACTGAGTGAAAAGGCATCCTGGGCATGCACAGACACGCCTCACGTGCCGGGGCACACGCTTATTATTGTGATTAACATTTATATGATGGATGGCCTCTCAGTGCAGTGTTATATCTGGCTAATGAAGGTGCTGGCACATGTTGTGCAGCAGACTTTGTACCTAGATCACTGGTGGTCTGTAGACAAGCCCTTCCATTGGTCCTGTGGTGGGTAACCACCAGTGGAGAGGGTTTTACTGTGCATAGATGAAGTTCAGCCTGGTGAAACTGCTACAACCAGAGCTGAAATCCTCGTGCGTGAACTCTGATTTCCGTTTTAAATTCACAGGTTTCCCTGTGAGAACTTGAATGACTTTTAACATCTTCTCATTGTGATGTGGGTAATAGTTTTGGGGGGTAAAAAAAAAAAGGAACCAAGTGCCAACTGATTTTTTTCAACTTTATTCTTGAATACACAGGGAATAAATAAAACTACAGGAGTTCTTGATGCTCCTGCAGACATGGTGTGTACTTTTTTCCCCAGTATAGCCCTGTCTCTGTTTTTGAACAACCTGGAAATCACAGTCTGCTGAACCTATGGAAGAAGGTGATTCCACGGCAGGGCTGTTTCCCCGTCCTTGCAGAAGCTCTCTCCATTGAGTTTCTCCATCTCCAGGCTTTTCACCTTCTCAGAAGAGCAGAGAAAAGGCTGCTCTACCCCAAGGAAGAGCAAAGTGGGGATGATTGAAGCCTATTCCCTGGCAGGGGAGTGCCCTGGGAATTTAAAGTGTCAGTGCTGGGGTCAAGCAGGGGACTGCAGACCCTGAGTCCAGTGTGCAAAGAGCAGCAACGAGCCACGGGCCGCGGTGACGCTGCATTGTGCTGAAAGCAGAGGTGGGAGCATCAGTAGTTCAGGCAAAGGATGAAGCACTGGATGTGCTGGAGAGGGGTCCCAGTGCCGTGCTGGCCTCGTGCTCATTTTTTCTGCAGACAGGGTGGCACCAGAGTGACCTGCTTTTGCTGATGCTGGCCAGGATGCAGTGGCAGGGGCATGGCAGCCGGGCAGCAACGCCGGATGGGTGGGGGGCAGCAGTGCTGGATGGGTGGGCGGCAGCAGGGGATGCAGGGGCAGCGATGCTGCAGTGGCAGGGGATGCAGTATCACGGGGGGACAAGCATCTTCCGTGGGGCATTGCTCCACTCGCCTCCGGGGCTTGCCGCAGCACCCGGGCTCCTCGCAGCACTGGGGTGGCCGGTATTGCTGCAGTGGCCGGCGGTGGATCTTCACAGGTGGGGGGCAGGTGGGCTGCACGTGGTTCACCTCCACGCGCCGCCGGGGCTTGTTAGAATCGCAGCTTTGCTGTGGTGGGCAGCAGCTCTGGGGTGGGAAGGGTTCCATGGGCTGGCAGCCTTGCGGCTCGCTCTGGCAGGACCCCTCAATGTCACGGCTGAGGCTGCCGGGGTCATGGCAAGGGGGCAGGTTCATGGTACCCACGGGATTTTCGTGGCAGCACCCCATGGAACCAACCGAGCCGTTGTGGCACAAGTCTTGGTCGCTGTCGCCTTTAAGGTAGTGCATCCTGTGGCAGAGATGGCCAAGCCCTTGGGGATAAACAGTCTGGGAAGAAGAAAATAAACCACCAGCTTCTTTTTTTTTTTTTTTCTCTTTTCTCCCGTTTCTATGAAAAAAAAAGAAGAATCCAAGATAGCCGAGAGAATCTAACTCACCCTGTCACCGGTGATGTTCGGGCTGAGCAGGGAGCCTGAGTCTTGAGGACAATGCTGGACCGAAAGCTTTTATATGTGGCTGAGCTCTCTTGGAAATGAGGCATGTCATGGGAATTAATAGTTGAGCACTGAGTGCCACTTCTGTATGTATATTTTTTCTGGCACTTGCCATTGGATTAATCAACTGCAATTAGCAGCTCCCTTGATGTAACATCAGCTCAGCACTTTGCATATGCAGTGGCCATTATCTAATTAGTTCTCCCATTGGTCATGTTCGAATACGCTGTTGCCTAATGTTAGTCAGATGGGAACCTGGGATAAGGATACCTGGAATACCGTGATGCTGAGTGATGTGCCCAAAAGGAGTCTGTCGTGGCAATGGGAAAACCACAAAAAGGCCCAGGAGTGAAGGTATCCAGTCCCATGTTCAGGCGCCCAGTGGCTCATGGCTCAAAACAGGGTGTTGGAGAGGAGGGATGCAAATGACAATTGTTCTTCATGGGGCTGAAAAAAATAAGAGAAAAATATGTCACTGAAAACAAGTGAATTTCCTGACAAAATTAAGAGCAATTTAAAAAAAAACAAACAAAGAAAAACAGTGAAATTTTCATTTTAATTGATTGATTTTTCAACTCTAGTTCAGCCTAACACCTCCCTGATCAACCCTACACCAAGAATGGTATTCATGGTGTGCTCCACAGAGACATGATTTTTTTTTTTTTTAATTTCATAAGCTTCCTTTTGAAAAATCTTTGGCTTTTGATTTGTTAGTGGAAAGATGAAATTTTCTGTGAGAAAACATGGGAAGTTTTCCAGCTGGCTTTGCAGGTGGGGCCGTAGATTGGACCTTGTTTGTCAGAGAGGGTCTGGGATATCTGGACATGATGCTCAACACACAGAGAAACATGACAGTGGAGAGATGGTGAGGGATTCAAGGGCGATGTCAGGACCATGATGGGTGGCAGATGTTGTTTCCCTGTGTGTAGAACAGATGACTGGAGGACACGAGCTCTGAATACAGGATCCCTACGGACACCTGCACACCAGGGCGCAGAGTGAACAATGTCAGGCTATGGATGGGATGTATATTCCCCTTTTAAAATTAATTTAATGAATTTAAATGAATTTAAATAAATTCATTCCCTTCCAAGTGAGAAGCACCTCACTCAAGTGAGTGGGTACGACACAGAAAACCCTTTTATGCAAATCTGGAACGAGGGCACCTCAGACAAGAGCTGACCTCATGAACTAACAATTCCAGGCTGTGTCCACCATTCTGACATTTCTGCCCTGACTCATTTTCCGCGTAGCTGCTCCACTTCTCATTTCTGTGGACAGTCAAGGCATTTTTTAAGTACCAACAAAGTATCTCTCACAGCCGCCCTGGGGCTGTCAGTGCAAAAGGCATTTCCAGGCGCTCACTCCACAGCCGAGCCTCTCGAAGAGATGCTCAGAGGTTTGTCCAAGTGGCATTTGGGTTTGAATCACTGGGAAAAGCATGTGCAGAATTCAGGGGTGTGACTCCAGGGCGCGTGCTTGGACCTGACGACTTTGCTGAGATAATTTATTCTTTAGCTACAGGAGAAATGTAATTGCCTTGCAGGAAGCCATGGGACTCGCATGTAAGGACAGGAAAAGACCTTGGTATCGGTTAAGGGCCAATAGGGATTTTAGATTTAGAACTCATTGTCATAGCCCCAAGATTATGCTGGTTTGGGATTTTTTTTTTTTTTTCATGTTGGAAGAGATGTTTTGGACTCACTTACCTTCCCGAGGATTTTATAAATCATGAAGAGTAAATATTTCAATTATGAATCTCACCTCTTAAAATCTGCCTCATTTTAACAGAATTCCCGATTAAATTAGATAGTATTTTTTGAATCTTTCAGGTTAAACTTCTATCTCCACATCTTCCAGTGGCTCCCTGCACCATGCAGACCATGCTTCTTAGTCTCTTTAATCTTATTAAATCTATATCAAGCCTTTCAAGAAGCCTGCTTAGAGTTCAGCAAACTGCTGGGATGATTTCCATCAACAAAAAAAGACCTTTAGGACCATACAGATGCTTTGATCACAGACTCCGTATCTTCAAAGTCAGAAGCAGGGGTTCAGAGTCATAAGCAGGGGAAAGATAACGTGAAACTGCCTGGCCAAGAGGGTCCTCCTGCATCTTGGATAATGTACTGACACTACTGAGCACTACTTTTTCCCGGGGGAGAGACTGACCCAACAAATTTATCGCCTATGCTGGGGTCCTGTCATCATCAGCATGACAAATAGTTGAAAAAATCATTATAGTCAGAAATTAAGCAAATACTGAAAAAGTGCCAGGCTGGAGCTAGAGTTTAAGACAAAGATAAATGAATAAACATACACCAGAAGTTTGCAGTGTTATAACTTATAAATTTTATTGTCTTTCATGACTAATTAGAGATTAAAGCAAGGAAAGGGAGTGTGATATATCAACAGCATTAAACATCCCACGCACCAAGAGGAAAATTAACAGCAGGACACGTGCTTGCAGAGGAAGATCGCACTGCTCAGTGAGGAGCAACCTCAAAGCACATTACAAGAGTTTGGTGATTAAAGGCAGGCAAAGAAGAAAGATCTACAGTCTCTAAGCAAAGGAGGAAGAGCACTTAAGGTGGTATCCATGTCCATGTCCATGTCCGTATCTAGCACCAGATGAGCCGGGAGGGAAACAGCAGGCAGAGCAGTCCTGCCTGCCCCTGGCTGGGTGGGTTTAGTTGCCACCGCAGCAGCCGCCGTTGCCACCGCAGCAGCCTCCGTTATTGCTGATGGTGTAGCAGCAGGTTGGCATGCAGCAGGGGGTAGGGCAGCAGTACTGTGTGGGTGCGCAGCACATCGGTGTCTTGCAGCACTTTGGGCTGCTGTAGCAGCACACGGAGTAGCTATTTCCACCGCAGCATCCACAACCTCCGTAGGGCATCTTGTTGGTAGGAGGGTAGGCAAAGCTGGAAGGAACAGAGAGAGTCTGTCAGTGACCAGGAGCAGGATATTTGGAAATACAGGATTAATTGGAAGCTATTTACGCTAAATTTGGAGATTCCAGGAGCTGAAAACAAGAACTGTCTTTTTTTTTTGTAGGAAATCTTGCTCGTAAAACTTCTCTTTGTCCTTTTCCTTGTTCAAGACCAGATTGGATGGTGCTTTGAGCAATCCGGTCTAGTGGCAGGTGTCCCTGCCCATGGCAGAGGGGTTGGAACTAGATGATCTTTAAGGTCCATTCCAACCCAAACCATTCTGTGGTTCTATGTAGATGATCATCTACTTGTAACAGGGCATCCCTCACATCTAAGCAAGAAGCACACATCACAGTGCACACAGTCCTCAAACTGTGCTCTCCCGAGACCTTCTCAGTCCACTTGCTCTACATGGCTTGATGATACTCCTGCAGTCTCTCCATCCCTTAACACTTCTAGTTTGTCCCCATCATTCCTAGTACACAGTTCATAGAAGCCCAGCTTCAGCCAAAGTCCCCATCCAGCTAGCACTCAGTTATATTTGGATACTGTTCTAAGATCTCCACAGCAGTTTGCTTCTGTGAAAAGGAAGGAAGATTGAGATGTTCTCACTTACCCTGTTGAAGAGTGAGGAGAGTTGAAGGGAAGGAGAAGATGAGCGAATGAAGTGAGCTGGGATGGGAGGGCTTTTATAGTCCTAGACACCTTCCTCCTGGAAGTGAGACAGACATCGACGATTTGAAGATCTCTGTTTACTAACCCAAACCCATACTTTTTAGTTATACGTGTCTCCTGGTATTTACTCTTTGCCTTATTATTTGTGATCACCACCTTTGTTTCGCCTCGTAATTGTTTAGCCTGCAGATAATCAAAGGGCTTCTATGAATACTAATGAATTTGTCCTCCCTGCAACCTTGCAAGGGAGTCAAAAAATGCATCCTTGTATCTGTTTGACAAATGCAGACAGTGACGGCCAAAGATGCTCAGGGACTTACTCAGCAGCGGCTGGTGCTGAATCAGTGTAAGGGCTGAAGCTGTACCCCTGGGTTGTGTCTTTTGGGCACGTGATGGGTTGTTTCATTGGATGGGTGTTCGAAACAAATATTTGGAAAATTTCATGAACCTGGGTATGTTTGTTCCTGGTCACAGGACACACATGTGAAGACGGGTGGCTCCTGGGCTTCGGTCACCTGTACGTGACTCCATGCAAGGTCACCTGGCCCTTCTGCATTCTAAGAGCATCTTTGTGATGCCAAAGCCATCTTTGTCTCTTGGATGGCCAAAATTTTTGCAAAACCTCCAATCTAGGGAGTTTAGGTTTGCAACGTGGGCATCACTAATGCAAGAGTGATTCAGTTCCTGCTCTGCTTTGCTGGGAGTCCTTTCCTAGAATCATTTCCAAAAGCTCCAAATTGAATATTCACTTCAGAATATTTTGCATCCTCATGAAAAACTTAAGGGGCAGCACTTGCCTGTGCAAGTGGCAACACAAGATGCCATGGCTTTGGGTATGGGCATGATGCGTTGCAAGTCAACATGTCCCTCTTGCAACCTCCCCTTGCATCCAACTGAAATCCCCTTGTGTGCTGGAGACCTGGCACCAAGAGGGACCACCCTGCCTAGCTCCTCAGCAGTTCAGTTTAGAATTGAAGGTTGTGCAGGACTCTTTGTGGGTGTTGGGAGTGGTAAATGAAGGAGCCCTGTACAGATTGAGAGGTTGAGAGGAAGATGAAGGTTGAAGAGATGTGGCAAGCACAGAAAACTCTTCCTAACTAGGGTCATGGAACTAAGTGGGAGGCGGGGAGTCAGAAGCTATGCAGGAAGAGACATTGCTGAGGTGGAACCATTTTCTGGGAGAGGAAGGGAGGGAAGGTCAAGGTAAGGCAGAGCCTTGAGGAACTGAGACAGAGTAGATGGATGCTTGTTTAATGCCAGCGATGGCCTCCGATGTCCTTTGCTGTGGGGCTGGATGCTGGCAGGAACACAGGGTATTTGGGAGGAATTTTTTCCATGGCCTGAAATTGCAGCTCTCATGTGAAGACCTCGCCACATTATCCTGAGTGGAGTGCTGCATAATGAGAGGATGGCAGAGCCTGTCTGGCGAGTTCCCTGCCGGCTGCCTGACATCCACCGAGATCCCTGGTGTGCTCTGAAGAGGGGTCCTCCTGGATGAGCTGCTACGAGTCCTGAGGGTGCAGGCAGGGGCTTTGATATGCCTTCTGCATGGGGGAGAACATCGAGAGTTTAGTGTCATTTTGCCCCTGCACTAAAGGCAGCCAGCTCCTTTCCAGTCTTTCCTAGAATGGGAGTAATTTCTTGAGTGAAATGCTGGATAAGCTACACATCTAATTGCAACTCCTCCAGACAGAATAACATGCATGGCATTTCCTTTCCAGAGCAGGTCCCTTCTGAGGAGAGGTATGAGAACTGTCTGCCCACGAGAATGGATGAATTTGCACAAAATGAATGGGGCAGAACCGAAGGGCCACACTTCACTTGTGCCTCCAGAGGGAAAGTTCTCATTGGCAAACCCTGCAAGAAGACATTATGATCTCCATGGGCATTTCTCACTCATGATGGTTGTGTTCAGCCATTTGTGTAACCTGGCTACTCAAATCATGTTCGGTGAGTGGGTTGTAGATCACAAGGCAGAGAAGGTACTGAAGCAGTGTAGGAACAGAGTTTTGGACACAGAACGAGGACTGCGGTGCACATGTTGTGTGTCATGTTTTGGTACAACTCTTAGTGACCCAGTCAGTCCTCAAAGATGGTGGAGATTTCTCACCATTCATTCTAACACCTGAGCTTGATATTTGGCAACTCAGATATTTTAGTAGAGTCAAGACCTCCACATCATAAATGTTTAACTATATATAAGGACTGTCTGTAGGTTCTAGAGTAGACCTCTAGTTGTTTGAAATACATGGAGCTTTCCTAGTTGGGATATGCCTGTGCTAAATGGATCCAGAAGAGATTCACATCCTTCTCGAGCTTACATATTATTTTCTTCCTATTTCTTTGTAGTTTTATGGTGAAAGGAGAAATCATAGACTCATAAGACAACTTGGATTAGAAGGAACTTTAAATATCATCCATCTATTTCCAACCCTCTTGCCATCAGCAGGGACACCTCCCACTAGCCCAGGTTGCGATATTGCTCAGTGAGATGCTGGACACTCAGCTTGTGTTTGAATAGACCCCTGTGGAAGCTTGGAACTGCATCAGGAATTTTATCCGTGTAGGCCAACCCTACTAACCATTATCTTTAGGAAAGGAGCATCCCAACCCCAGAAAAAAATGAAAAGAAATGGCGATCAGTGAGGTGATGCACTCTGGATTCACCAGCTAGCAAAGAGACAATCACCAGGAGTTTTACAGGGTCATGAATTGCAGATTTTATTGTTTTTCAGACAGATTGAAGTAAAACAGCAAGGAAAAGAATCAAACATCCCACACACCAAGAGGAAAATTAACAGCAGGATACGTGCTTGCAGAGGAAGATCGCACTGCTCAGTGAGGAGCAACCTCAAAGCACATTACAAGAGTTTGGTGATTAAAGGCAGGCAAAGAAGAAAGATCTACAGTCTCTAAGCAAAGGAGGAAGAGCACTTAAGGTGGTATCCATGTCCATGTCCATGTCCGTATCTAGCACCAGATGAGCCGGGAGGGAAACAGCAGGCAGAGCAGTCCTGCCTGCCCCTGGCTGGGTGGGTTTAGTTGCCACCGCAGCAGCCGCCGTTGCCACCGCAGCAGCCTCCGTTATTGCTGATGGTGTAGCAGCAGGTTGGCATGCAGCAGGGGGTAGGGCAGCAGTACTGGGTTGGCATACAGCAGGTGGTGGGGCAGCAGCACTGGGCGGGTGCGCAGCAGGGAGTGGGGCAGCAGCACTGTGCGGGTGCGCAGCACACCGGCGTCTTGCAGCACGAGCTCTTGGTGCTGGTGCAGCACACGGAGTAGTTACTTCCACCACAGCATCCGTAGGGCATCTTGTTGGTAGGAGTGTAGGCAAAGCTGGAAGGAACAGAGAGAGGCTCTTTTTAGCTGCCTGGATCTCTGAGTTAAATAACTTATTCCATGCTTAACTCAAAGTCCATCCCCAACTGGCTGGGCCAAGTCCCTACTCTCTGGGATGCCATGTCAACCCACCCCTGAGATCCACATTTGAACACTGGTGCGGTTGTCGTATCTCCCAGCACTGGTTATATCAGAAAGAAACCACCAAGGTAGATGCCCAAACCAAATCTCTTAAAACTGTTCCCAAAACAGAGTACAAGAAACTCTGGGTGGCTTCCTGCAAAAGCACACGGAAGGACGGTAGTGTGCAAATCAAAAGGCAAGCAGCAAGCTCTGACTTACCCTGTTGACCAGCAAGGAGAAGAGAGGAGAAGTCAAGGTAAGTGAATGAAGACCACCGGGACAAGGAGCCTTTTATACGCTTCAAAGCCAGCCCCCTAGAAATGAGGCATTCTTCGGCAATTCTGACTTCGCTGTGTATCACCCAGAACATGCCTCTCGCATGGCTTCCGGTGTTTAGTCTTTACTTCATTCTGTTGGCTCACCACCTCAATTCTGCACTGTAATTGGTTCTCCACAGAAAGAACAGATGCAAATTTCCTAATAAATTTGCATTAATGGGAGCTGGAGGTAGCTGTGAGGTGTGACCCTGATACACAGGGACATGTAACAATGTGCCCGGGGGGAGGTGGGTGCTGAAGCAGCGGCAGAACCATGCCTGGAACTTGGAAACGTCACTGCTCATGTGTCCCCTCTGCACTTCACTGGGATTTTGAGGGACCAGTGGAAACTATTGGTCACTGTGGAGCCTTTTTTCCTGCCTCTGAGAGTTGGCAGTGTGGTCAAAGTTAAGACAGCAGAGTTTCTCCTTTCTCAGTCTTGTTCTTGGGTCTCTCTCCATGGTGCTTGGTCCTCACACCACTTGCTTTTTATTTCTGCTAAACTATTCGAATATTTTTTTTTCATTTTTTTTCAGCCATGGAAGGGATGGATTAAGTCTAAATCAAGCAGCTTTTAAAGCAGTAGTGTACAGGTTAGCTTATTTCTGCATGCTCCACTTTCTGAAATTATTTCTCAGAAGGAAGCTCCCTTGGGAGCCCAGCTAGTATTTCATGGATGTTTTGAGTTCAGGCACCCAACAGGACTTTTCCAGCAGTTGCCTACAGTTGTTCTGGCTGCTGTGTGTGCAAATCTTGACTGAACAGTCAGGAGGGAATCGATAAGATAGTTGGAGTGAAGGCAGATACTATGAAACAGTCTTAGGGATGGAGGAAGGGATTGTGACCACAGGCAGTCCCAGGACAGCTCCATGTGAGAAGGAAAAGATGTTGATGGAGTTTTCATTTGATGAGATACTCAGGATGCTGAGGCAGCATCTATTCATGACAAATAAAAGCTGCCATCATATTCAGCAGTCTCTGAAGGTGATGCCAGAGTGGTGGCAGGTGATCCCTGGGGGCTGGGACATGTAGTTTCATCCCAAGTTGTGAACATAACTCCTGTGACATTGAGTGTCCTGGAATTGTCCCTAGGGGAGCATTGTTTTGGTCATGCAATAATAGACAGATACCTGCCTGCAGGAAATAATGTCCTCTTTGTGTAAACCTTCAAACATGTCATCCCCTGAGTAAGTCATTAATTGCCTTTTTATCAGGTTTTATTGTCGCCATATTGGCCAGGTTGATCCCTGTGTTAGAATCATAGACAGGTTTGGGTGGGAAGGAACCTTTAAAGATCATCTAGTCCAAACCCCCTGCAGGGAGCAGGGACATCTGCAACTAGAGCAGCGTGCTCAGAGCCCTGTCCAACCTCACGTGGAATGGCTCCAGGGTTGGGTCATCTACCACCTCTCTGGGCAACCTGGGCCAGGGTCTTACCACCCTCAGCACCCACAATTTCTTCCTTCTATCCAGTCTAAATCTAGATTTAGACCATCAACCCTTGTGCTGTCCCAACAGGCCCTGCTCAAAAGTCCATCTGAGGCTTTCTTCTAAGCACTGAAAGGCCCCAAGAAGGTCTCCCTGGAGCCTTCTCCTCTCCAGGCTGAATAACCCCAACTCTCCCAGCCTGGCCTCCTAGCAGAGGGGTTTCAGCCCTCCCAGCATCTCTGTGGCCTCCTTTAGATCCTCTCCAAGAGGTCCATGTTTTTCTTAGAAATGGCTCTGAACCCTGCAGGGCTGTTGATAAGGAAGGTTTTACACAGATATTGAGGTGATACTGGCATTTAATGCATTGCTGGGCCAGAAGTAACATCTACTACACTAAATCCCCTTTCCATGACATACCGTGATGTCTTTGCAAACATTCACGGTGACTTTGAGAGCTGCAGTTTCATTGGGAACAAGGAGGAATCTGTCATGGCATCTTTGCTGGTGTGTGGTGAAATTAATAGTCACAAGATTTCCTTAACTGAATGCAGTTCTGATAGAGGATGATTCCGATAGAGGATGGTTCTGATAGAGGATGGTTCTGATAGAGGATGGTTCTGATACGGTGTGGTAGAGGATATCCTTCTGCCAGGGCATTCTACCTGATGAACCCATTAATAAAAACCTCCTAAAGACTGAGAAATGTCTTCAGAAGAGCCTAACGTGGTAGGGAAGCTTATTCTAATGCAGACTTTGTGTAGGCTCTGAAGATTGGGTTGAGGGAAGCAATCAAGACAACGCTCAAGGCATTTTCCTGAGATGTGCAATTCACAGCTGAGTCCTGAATTTTAATAGTAAAGGAAGTCCCAGCCCAGTAGAAAAAGGTGTTGTTGACTCATGGGTGTGCTATTTTAGGAATGAAGCTTTTAAGTTGTATGCTAAGACCTGCTTTCATTCCACTGCTTGAAATCCAGGAACGTCGTGTATGAAAAATCTCTGCTCACATGAAAATAATTTGTCGATTTAAGGTGCTTTCGGCACTTACATTTTTGAAGATGGTAGTGGAAGAAGATGGTGCCTGCTGCTAAGTGAGTAGTGAATTCGTTTCAGTACATACTGAAATACCAGTATCAGGGATGAGTTCCTCTGCGCCTTATGGAGTGGTGTATTTTCAGATGGTGGAATCATGTGTGCTTCAGTTTGTAACCTTTGTGGTTTATTTACCTTAGCCAAGGCTCCAAGGAGACCTTTCTGCAGCCTTTCAGTGCTTAGAAGAAGGCTGGGGACAGACTTTTGAGCAGGGCTTGTTAGGACAGGACAAAGGGTGATGAGTTTGATCTCCAAGAGGGAGATTTAGACCAGAGAGAAGGGAGAAATTTTTGCTGCTGAAGATGATGAGACCTTGGCCCAGTTTGCCCAGGGAAATGGTCTCTGCCCCATCCCTGGAGCCATCCTAGGGCAGGTTGGCCAGAGGTCTGAGCAACCAGCTCTAGTTGCAGATGTCCCTGCTCGCTGCAGGGGGTACGGACCAGATGATCTTTAAAGATTCCTTCCCACCCAAACCAGTCTGTGATTCTATGGTTTAGTTTTATCGCAAAAATTGAGCCAAGTGGGGCAGATGATCAGTAGGTGCAAGAAGGGATCACACTGCTCTGCTTGCTGTCTTTATGTCAATGGAAAGCATGACTGGGCAGCTTTTTGTTTCCTCAATGTTCTGCTGGGCCACGGGAGCACATCCGTAGCCAGCAGGAGCTTGGTCGAAGGCTTAGGAAACAGCACCAGCATGAGGACACGTTCTGGGAAAAGCGATAGAAAAACAACCAGAAGACAAGATGTTGCATTTTGCTTAATGCTACATTTTATTGTCTACATGTCAAGAGAGAAACTGAAGGATGATCACATCGACAGCAAAGGTTTCCCATGTCCCACACACCAAGAAGAGAATGAACAGCCCCACTAACATCTAGTAGCTCTTTGCTACAATGGGATATATTCAAGAGTGTTGCAGATGTTCAATAGTTAGAGGACAGAAAGAAGACGACAGCTTAAGTTTGAAACTAAGAAGAGAATCTCCAGGTGTTTACTCCATCATCATGTGAACCAGAAGCAAATGAGCAGGTTCTCATCTCCTTGTGCCTCTTCGTGTTACACGCCGAAGATGGGAGCCAGCAGAGCTGCTTTGGTGACCCAGCGTTGGCTCAGCAGCTCTTCTTGATCGCAGCGCAGCACTGCTGGATGGGGATGCAATACCTCCTCACGGGAGGGCAGCACGACACAGGCTTGCAGCACACCAGAACGGGCTTCTTCACCACATAGGAGCAGGACAGGCAGGGGCGGCAGCCACAGCAGCAGCAGGGACACTGGCCACAGCAGCAGACGGACTTTTGGCACACCTTGGTACAGCAGACAGGCTGCTGGCATGGGTCACAGCAGGCCTGTTGGCATGGGTCACAGCAGGGCTTCTGGCATGGGTCACAGCAGGCCTGTTGGCATGGGTCACAGCAGGGCTTCTGGCATGGGTCACAGCACTGCTGGCACG
>WUAM01000395.1:15451455-15470442 GCA_024336885.1 Actenoides hombroni
GCTTCGGGCATGGGTCACAGCAGACGGTCTGGCACGGGTCACAGCAAGGCCTCTGGCATGGGTCACAGCAGACAGTCTGGCACGGGTCACAGCAGGGCTTCTGGCATGGGTCACAGCACTGCTGGCATGGGTCACAGCAGACAGTCTGGCACGGGTCACAGCAGGGCTTCTGGCATGGGTCACAGCAGACAGTCTGGCATGGGTCACAGCAGGGCTTCTGGCATGGCTCACAGCAGACGGTCTGGCATGGGTCACAGCAAGGCCTCTGGCATGGGTCACAGCAGGACTTCTGGCATGGGTCACAGCAGACAGTCTGGCACGGGTCACAGCAGGACTTCTGGCATGGGTCGCAGCAACAGGACTGCCGGCATGGGCTGCAGCAGATGGTCTTTTGGCATGGTTCGCAGCAGATGGTCTTCTGGCACGGTTCGCAGCAGATGGTCTTCTGGCATGGTTCGCAGCAGATGGTCTTCTTGCATGGCTGGGTGCAGCACACAGTCTTGCTCTTCACAACGGAGCAGCAACCAGTAGAGCACATGCTGTTGGTGGTGTGGTCTAAGGTGGAAGGAGTGAGGACCTGCAACACAACGTACTTTCAGATACAACTCCTCTGTTCAAGTACATAGATGGGGATTATTTCAGAATACCAGTGCTGCTGTCCAGGCCCATGGGTGATTGCCATATCACACACCGCTTCCTAGTTGTTTGTCTTGAGCTGCAGAAGATCTTTACAGAAACCAAGCCACCTGTCACCCTCCCAGCAATACTTATCTGTCTTTTGGACTATTCTGCAACCTAACTTTCCTGTGCTCATCCATGAAGGTCATTCCTTGAATTTCCACCCCAAGAAGCTTATTTTCCACTCTTTTCTCTCTACCAACTGTCTTTTGCAATAAGCAATAGACCAACAGGCCAGAAGGAACTAGACTTCAGAGACAGCTGAAGATCATAGAACCCTAGAATACTTTGGGTTGGAAGGGACCTTGGAAAGTCAACTAGTCCAACCTGCTACAAAGATCAGACACAAAGACACATTTCAATCTGTTGCTTGACCCAACCAAAAGGAGATCCATTGTTACCAAAAAAGGCTGCTAATAGGTAACACTTACCTTGCTAACTGAGCAGTGCAGTTGAGTGAGGAGCAAAGGGACGGGGAGACCTTTTATTTAGCTCGAAATTGTCCTGCCGGAAATGAGGTACCCCCCAGCAATTCGGAATTTATGCACTAAGCCTATACTTATTTGTTGAATGTGCCTTCATCTATTTAGTCTTTGCCTCATTGTTTTTGACCAACCCCTCAATTTTGTATTATTATCAATTTGTTCAGTAAATTTTTTACAATTTTTTAATGTCAAGTTAATTCTGCTGTGGTGCTCATGAATGGCTTTGAAGATGTGTTTCTGCTCATTTTGCATATGGTAACATGGTCACGTTGAGATGCTGGGTGGCTTGTTCAGAGCTAGCGAGTGCTTAATTAACATAAAAATCATAATTAAGATTGAGGAGCAGTGGATTCCAAAGGCATGCAGAGGCCTTCTGGATGTCAGGCGCTCCTCAATATGATTTTTTACATTCAAAGTCCAGCAAGTGTAACTCCATGACTGCATGCTTTTGTTTCAAATGCAGAAATGGTGAAGACCAATGTCTTTCTTTGGGGTCTCTGGTCATCAGAAGGGCAAAGATGTAACAGAAACCTCTTGACATCTCATCCCTTGTTGCCTTATCCCATCCATGCATGGGAAAAACCATGCCCTTGGCCTTGCCGATGTCAGAAATTCCAGGTGCAAAGGACTGTGCAAATTCAGCATGGAAATTTGGGCTAGAGTTTGGGTCAAATTTGAATGCTTATATTTCTAATTCCTTTTTAACATCTATAAATAAAAACAAAATGTAAAACTTCTCTGGAAGCTTTACATCCTGTTTCTCCTTAGCATAACTCGATCTGCAAAATTCCTGTTCCATTTTTTTCAAGTTCTCGTGTGCCCTCGAGGAATGAAAGATCCGCCTACGGATGTTATTTTTGGCATAACTCTATGCTTGGTTCTTCAGTTACCCCTTGGCACTCATTAGTGCTTGTATTAATGATGATGTTGCAATTATTCATTAATGATGTTGTTATTTATTTTTCGTGAAAGCCCGGAGGCCTTGTGATGCTCTGAGCATCTTTAGAATTTTGAATTAAACTATGTCTTTTAAAGAAATTATCTCTCTCTGGTCAGGGGGAATTCACGGGACACAGGACCATGACTGACATGATTAAATGTTTCATTTCTGAGATCACCCTGAGGAGGAGGCTGCTCCTGGGGGGCTGTGCAGCTGAGGGATGCAGAACACCAAAGGACCCTTGACTACCCTCCTCTACAACATATAGCTTCACTGGAGACATTCTGATTCTTGCTGAGGTGAAGGAGAGAAGATTGAGGTTGTTTCTGTTCATAAAGAAACAGAGTGTGATCCAGGTCTCAGATGCTGAGGACAGGATAGGTCTCCATGAACTTTCGGTTTGACTTCTGGTGACATAAAGCATCCATTTCACAGAACTCCACAGTCCCAGCATGGTGGAGGCTGGAAGGGATCCGTGGAACCAGCTTTTAGAAAGCTACCCAGTCTTGCTTCGAGGAAATCAAAAGAACACTACTTCTTCAGGCAAGCTCTTTCCAAGGTCAATGTCCTGTCCACTAAAACACAGGCTTCATTTCCTATTGAGTTTGGCTTTGTGCTAATGACCGGGTTAGAGTAGGTCACTGCCACATGTTGTAATTTAATTAGTGATAGAGATTTACATCAGCTGATTACCTGCTGCTCAGGTAATAAAAGAGGCTCATGGCAACCTGGAAGATAGCCAGGAGGGGATTTCTGAGCCTGCAGAGGAATGATAGGAGCTGCTGACATTAGAAACATGTGGGAGCCTAAGCAGTGAGGTAAAGTAAGAGATGTTGGTCAAAATGAGGTGGTTTTCTGTTTGACATTGTACAGACCTGCTGCATTCTTTCACCTCTCTGAGTCAAAAAAACCTACTGCTGCTGTTAGAGCTGGATGTAAACATTGAAGACACCTAAAGCCATGTGAGACAGCCCCATAGGCAGCTGCAAGATCCATAATTGATTTTACAAGAGGAGTTCTACAAGAGAAAAGATTCAAATTAGATTAAAAAAAAAAAAAGAGATCCCAGTTAAATTCCACACTCAGTGAATGAACTTCGAGGACTCTCTAAGATGCCCAGAGCAGCACCACTCTGTTTGGCTTTGAGAATTACGGATGCGGTGAAGCAACCCTTGCCATGAAACAGTGAAGGCAAATTGCTCCCTGTTAATCCTCAGGGCTTTGCTCGTGGTTTATCCTGGTTGTGGAAATCTGCTGTTACATTATTTAGCCCGTAATATATGAGCAGAAATGTTCCTCTGAGCTATCTAAAGTGTTAGGTATAGCGGACTTCTCTTGCGGAATGTTTGTGGTCCCTGAGTTAAGACAAAGAGGCAAAGCTAGGACTGTAAAGGTTTTGATCCTTGATGTTCCAGGTGTCAAACCTCTCCAGCGCTGAGAAGAGCTTAGAATGGGATGGAATGGAATAGAAATGAGACAAGCTTTGGTCTTGTTTCCTTGTTTTTGCTACCATTTCTCATCCTCAAGTTAGTGGGAACTTCCAGTGTGAGCACAGCAGAAAGTGTAACCAGTTCAGAAGCTTTGTGCCTTCCACAAGGCTGGCAAAAGGGTGATGAAATAGAATGTGCCGTGATCAGACACTGAGTAGAAAGTGGGAGGCCTGGGACAGCCAGTAAATGTATAGACTGGAAGAAAAAAAACCCTCCTATGGACAAAAAGCTTTAGAGAAGTGCTGCAGAGAAGTGAAGAATGAGTAAGGAAAAAGAGTTTTAAGTAGCTGTCAAGGGTCGTGTGAAAATGAGCCATCTCTTAACAATGGCAACAACTTGAGTGTAGGCGGGTAATTAATTGCTCTCTTTGCCTTGTTTTCCACTTTTCCTTTTTAGCTGTTCCTTTATAATGACAATTTTCTCCGTAACCTATAAATAATTAATTCCAAATATTTCTCCACCAACTGGTCATTTACTAGGTACTCGCAGTGCCCAGCTCATCCAGCCTATTTCCCATGCCTGCCCTGGGATGGATGAATCACTCTGGGGAAACCTTCTCTCATTTATTTGGTTAATTGAGGGGTTTCTAAGGCAGGTTCTAAACCCTGCAGGATTTTCTTTGTTTTGTTTCCAAGTATAGCAGCAGCTTTTAAAGATCACATCTGCCGTAAAAACATGACCGTGCGGGTCAGGCCCTTGGCTCTAACTCTGAACCCCCCTGTTTCATCTGCTGATCTCAGTGCAAATATTCAGTTTCACCAGGAACTAAGCCGCTGTGTTCCCCTGAGCCCTTGGCGGGTGGTGCAACGCTCCTGGCATCACCGGTGGGTGCAGTGGGCATCTTCCTTGTCTTTCATGTTTCCTTGGTGTTCCTCCTCCTTGAGCTGTTATTGATGGTGATTAAAGCACGGCTCTAAAACCATGAGAGAAAACAGATGCCGCGGGACAAGCAGATATGACGGAGCGGTGACCAAAAAACCATCCAGGACGGTTAGGTAGGCTTGAAATATAATTTTTATTGTCTTGACGGAGAAAGAAGCAGCAAAGCAAGAAAGAAACTGTTCCCAGCAGACAGCTTGTTTGGCATTGGCAGAAAGACAATAAACAGCTCAAGAATCGTTCAACTGAGAGACTTCATCCTAAGACCACGCTGCCCTCCAAGTGTTTCAGGAGCTCTGGGTTGCAGAGAAGTGTCACGGCTGGCAAGTGGTGAGCAAGGAGATGTGCTTGAAGCTTTGGGTGAGGAGTGAGCCGGTGGGTCCAGGTGCCAGGGTCGGATCCTGCTCCTAGTACTTGGGGCATTTCGGTGGCAGCTTGCAGATGTTGGTGGTGTACTGGGGGCAATAGGGGACCGGGGGGCAGTAGCGCTGCACGGGGGGGCAACAGGGTTGTACAGGAGGGCAATAACTCTGCACGGGTGGACAGCAGGGCTGCACGGGGGGGCAGCAGGGTGTCACGTAGGTGTACTTCTGCACAGGCTGCCTCTGGATAGTGTAATGGCAGGAGGGCCCTGAGTCATGGCAGGAAGAGCGGGATCCATGGCAGGATGAGTGGGATCCATGGCAGGAAGTCTCGTGGCTGTGGCAGGACCCACGGGAGCACATCCTTCTGGAGTATCAGCAAAGCTGCCAGGGGTGAGAGATCAACATGGTGAGAGGAGCCACAGATTCACTGCTTGTATGACCTCCCCTCTTTTTTCTTTTTGAAATATTTTTTTTCTCAGAACCCCAGTGAACTGTTTCTCTATTTTTTTTTTTATTTTTTTTGCCTGCCTAATCCAGTTCAAATGCACCCTCGGTCCTGCCCAGTCTGCAGGGCTTGCTCTCCGTGTGGAGCTGGGTCCCTGAGCCCCGTGAGCTGCTCCCAAACCCCAACTCCCATGTGAAAGAGCATGGAGCTCATGTTGCGTGAGGATCACAACACGTGTCTTTGCACCTTCCCCAGGGATCCTGGTCCCTCCAACTGCCATAGTATCATAGAATCCCAGACTCATTTGGGTGGGAAAGGACCTTTAAAGCTCATCTCATCCAAGCCCCCTGCAGTTAGCAGAAACATCTGCAACTAGAGCAGGTTTCTCAGAACCCTGGCCAGCTTCCCCTGGGATGGCTCCAGGGATGGGACATCACCCACCTCTCTGGGCTACCTGGGCCAGGGTCTCACCACCCTCAGCATCAAACTTTTCTTCCTTTTCTCTGGTCTAAATTTCACCCTTTTAGTTTAAAACCATCACCCCTTGTAATAGTGTTCACCCTGCCTGCCTCTGAGCACCACAAGGGTGCAAGCAGAAGGCATCTAGCTATGTTCCCACTCCCAGGAGGTCCATAAAAACCTCTGGTGGAGTCTTCCCATCTCTTAGCATTAACAAAAACAGTAAAATTGTTCTTACCCTTTTCAGCTACAAGGAGAAGCGTCTGGAATTGAAGGCAAGCAACTGAGGAGGACCAGGCTGAGCGGTGTTTTATACGTCTCCCAAAGGTTAACTCAGATATGAGACACCTCTTTGCAATGACAATTTAATTATTTCCGCGCTCAATCCCGCAGATGTTTGCGCCACCCTATTTTTAGCGTTTCCTCCTTGCCGCCCCATGTTTCGTCCCATCTGTAATTCCTGATGCATTTCCTACAAGGATTTGGGAAGGCGTTTCTTTCCCATTTCCTGGCGACTGACACTAATCTCACCAGTGGTAATTAGCTTGCCGATGGGCAACCGGGATTGCATCAGTGACAGAAAAGTCCTTACGCCTCAGAAATGCTGACTCCCGGGGTAGACCAACCCTGTGGTGCAGATGACACCTCAGGGTTTTAATGAATGCTGAGAGGAAAGGGATTTACCAGCTGCAACTCATGGGTATGACATGATGCCTGGCTTGATGTCTTTGGTCCCCTGGTACGGCAAAAAATAAAATATTTCTGATTCTTCATGCTCCCTGACTTGCCAGCTGAATTGGCTGGGTCCATCTGATTGTTCCACATGTATCACGGGTTATTCAGTATTTAAGATCAGAGAAAAACATCTGACAATGACCTCTGTACAAGGTATGAGTATGTTAAATCTTCCTGTTCCTTGGTTTCTCTTTCCCTTCTCTCATTTCTTACTCTTTTTTTTTTTTTCACCTGACCTCACCTGCAGAGACATCTGGAAAGCAAAGGATTCAGAGAAAGGGAGTGTTTGAGATGAAGTTTGAGCACATATTGGGTTCTGTTGCTAGTGATGAAATCACGGGCGCTGAAACTGGGTTTCTAATCCCATTTGACTCGGCCTTTAAAGCATAAGAAAAAGAAGTCCCATAACTCATCAACTTTGGAAAATAAAACCTATTAGAGTAAATTGCTAACTTCTAAAGAGAAGCTCTCTCTAAAGTATGGGTGTCCTACAGCTTTTCTTCAGGCTAGAGGTGATATAATTGCTTGTGGTGAGTTTTGTGTAACAAGGGAGGATTGTATGAGTTCCTCAGGGTTTTTTTGTGACTCAGCTGTGGGTCCAAAACCAAGAGAAGCTGTGGGTGCCCAGTTGAAGATGGTGCTTGTGTGACAGTTCTCCTTTCCTCTGTGCTTTGGCCTGGAGCATCATATCAATGTTCCTCAAAAATCTTTCTACCTTCTTAACAACCTTCCAAAATTAGTGCGTCCTAGGTTAAACCCATTCAAAAATGTTTTGGAATCATTCAAATTCAGATCCTTCTGAGGAAAACATCATCTCTAAAGACCTATCATCCATCGCCTGCAGTCCTTTTAGGGGAGTATGTCAGCGAGGCCTAATCTGCAGTAATGCAGTGTGATTTTTCAGAGCAGTGTGGTGGTTGATACTTGCTCAGTTACGTTCAACAGTGGTTGGTTTACAAGCTCTCCATAACAACGTTCTGTGGTGTGTGAGTTTACGAGAGTCTTATACGAGATGGACCTTCTCTGGACCAACCAGTTTCTCTGCTCCGAAGTATGTAGTGGTGACAAGCAATACTGGAATATGAGAGAGAAGTTTGCAGATTCTGTTTTCAGAAACTTGGAGGTATTAAGATGTTTGAAAAGTTCAGAGTTGAGTTTGCAGAAAATTATGCCATGTATAGAGTGAGAATATTAGCAACTGTTGAACTACTTATTTCTCTTTCATTTAATGAGCTCTGCTTGTCCGCAAAACAAAAGCCTTTGCATTCAATAGTCTTTACTCTCATTGTTTCCAAAACAATGAGACAAAAATGTGTAGACCAGCTCATTGTCTGGTGTAAGCAGGGGAAGTTTTGTACTGCTCAGCCCTTTAGATCCATGTAGATTTTTGTTAGTTGAGAACATTTCCCTCTACTAATGTTTCTGGTTTTTTCCCAAATAAATGTGGGCATTGTTACTGGCCACCAGCTATTGGGGCACTTTGAGAAAATGAGGAAATTTGACTGAGGAATCCAGAAAAAAAAAGTCTAAAGGAAAAAGTGAATCAACTGAAATACAACAAGGGTCTCATGAACTGTAAGATTTATTGTTTCTCACACCCAGATGAGTCTGAAACAGAAATACACAGCACAGAAAGATTCCCAACAATAATTATGCATGGAATAATTAGAAAGGATGTTTCCTGAATAATTAGGGAGAATGACACCTTCAATGATAATTAGGGGAACATTTCATCCAGACCAGGGGGGAGGCACCTGGTGGAGACCTAGGGATTCTAGTTAGGACGAGATGATCTGTGGCCACCACATCCTGGAGAGGAGTGATCCAGTGGGTCCAGGTGCCAGGGCTGGATCCTGCTCCTAGTACTTGGGGCATTTCGGTGGCAGCTTGCAGATGTTGGTAGTGTATTGAGGGCAATAGGGAACTGGGGGGCAACAGGGTTGCACAGGGGGGCAATAACGCTGCATGGGGGAGCAGTAGGGTGTCACATAGGTGTACTTCAGCATAGGCTGCCTCTGGATGGTGTAATGGCAGGAGGGTCCTGAGTCATGGCAGGAGGAGTGTGATCCATGGCAGGATGAGTGTGATCCATGGCAGGAGGTCTCATGGCTGTGGCAGGACCCACGGGAGCACATCCTTCTGGAGTATCGGCAAAGCTGTAGGGAAGAGAGACCATCAAGCTGGCACAACTGCCTCACAGTAACCTTCTGCATTCTCCCTGGCTCTTCTTCTGCAGTGGTCTGGGAAAATTTGTTTTCTTCTCTCTTATAATATATGGAATATCTTGGCCCTGAAAGTGATACTGTCTTGTCTTTTGAGGAATACTCTATGATGGTCCAGCTCCCATTAAAAATTCCCTATGAAGATGCTACTGTTGGCTTTTTAAGTTAAAATTTACTTCTAAACCAGAAGTGACTTGCCTGAGATATCTCTCCCTCCATGACCAGCTAGTCTGAGTATTAATTTCTTGCTTGGTCCCAAAGACTCTGTCTTTGCAGAGCTGGTCCTTCAATTCCTCCTATTTTTCCATCATCCCATCTGCTGTGAGCGAAACACAAGCACCCTTTGCATAGCTTCCATGGTAAGGCTCCCAGTCACCAAAAATGAGAAACTTCAAAGACAAAGGCAAGGTCTAAAGGCAGAATTACTCAGCTAGAACTTCTGTGTGAGCTCCTGCTGTTCAAACATACATAAGTCAATATAATCCAACTTACCTTTTGTTGGAGTGAGTGAGAAGAGCACTGAGACCTGATGCTGAATGAAGGAGGAACAGGGGAGGCCCAACTTTTATATATTCCAAAGGGTTGTCCAAGAAATTATGCATCCCTTGACAATGCTGACAATTAATTAAGTAGTCACACTCGTATTTATCTTCTGTGTCTAGTTTTTAGCATTTACGATTAGACAGAGTCAGGAAAAACAAGGATGACTTTTTCATTCACGTGTTAATAGGCAACGAATTTCCCAATCTGCTTTATAAGAGAATTTTGATGGCAGTTACATATTTACATATTAAAAATGCACCTAACCCTAGAGTTATTAAGTGATTTGTTGTTGGGCAACCAGGATTGCATCAACGTACAATTCAAAAACGTTGACTCCTACTCTGCGTGCTGCCCCTCGCTCTGCACGGCAGACTCACATTTTGATTGATATGTTTTTTGCTGTGACAGGAGGACTGTAATTAACAGCCACCACTCACATGGGCTCTACTCAGAGGAAAGTCCTGTTGACTAGCTCAAACGCACCTAACGCCTCAACACCAGAGATGATGCTCAAAGGACATCCCCAATTCCAGTCATTTTCATGCTGTTTGTAAGTCCACCAGCCAGCAGCTGGTTTTCCCTTGTGCCACAATATTATCCTGTTTATGTACCTCCTAGAAGAAGGGGATTTCAAATCCCAAGCAGGAAACATTTGTGCTGGGATGCTCTCACCTATTAGCATCCTGGTTTTAAATCCCAAATTGCTTCCGTCTCCTGTCTTACCTAAGCAGTTCTGTAATTTTTACTCATTGTAGTGTCCCAATATTTACTACCAAGTTTCTCCCAAGACATTACTTCAGGATAATAAAATGGGTGATTGTTCCTTTCCTGGGACTTTCATCCAAGTGGCTGCTGCAAGAACAACTTGGGAGCATCCCATGGGTCAGTTGTGATGCAGCTCGAACAAGGGTGTCCTAGAGGTTGCTTACCAAGTTCAGAAGGGAGGCCATTCTTATTGAGATGGTCTTCATATCTTTCAGCATTTGTTTTGGTGGCAAATTTGGGGAAAAAAAAAGATAAATTTTGTATTCTTCCAACAGTTTTGTAAGATGTTTATTCATTCTGAAATTGAAAATACATCCTGGGAAAGCCTTGTTTCATGTTCTGGTTGAGGTTCTTTATATTTCAAGACCATGACTCAGCAACTAAAATTTTTTTGCCAAGGCTTTTAGAGCTAACCCTTGTTTGGGAAAATCTCACCTGATGCCTTATGAAAAGCTCTTGTGGTTTAAACCCACTGTAAGTCATGTAGAAATGGTTCATCTAAGTGGATAAAGAGGCATCTGGGGGGAAGGCCCTTGTGTTGATTCTACATCAGGGTGAATTCATCTCACCCTTTTCTAGGCACTCAGTAATTGAAACTGCAGTTGGTTCTCAAGCTCTTTGAGAAACCAACGCAGAGAAGCAGGCGTCGGCAGAGGGAAGCGAGCGATCCTGTTCTAGAACACATGCCTCAGCGAGATGGGCCGTTGGCTGAGGAGATAAGGATAGTCTTAGCTTGTAAATAGTAGAGAGCAATTTAGCATTTATTTTTAAGTGTCTGCAATTTTTATTGAAAACAGTAATTTGAAGTCCGGTGAAAGAAAGAGGGTTAGAGGACACCTCCAGGCACCTATTTGCATTATTAGACACCTCAAAATGTTTGCAAATCTGAGTCAGAGTGACAAATGAAGTATGAGGTGCTGCTGAAGTAGGGAACTGAGAAAGACAGTCCCAGCCTAAACAGGGTACAGAAAGATCCCTGGATTGCTCTCCATAAGTGCATTTGGCCGTCAATAGAAATGCATCTGGAGCGACAGAGTTTTTGAACCTTTAGGATGTATTTGGTGATTTTTGAGGAGAAAAGAATGAGAAACGGTGACTAAGAAGTCAGCGGTAAAGATAATTCCTAAGTAAAGAGGTCAAAGAATAAACAAATCATAAACTTTTTCTATTTTTGGAAATGAAATTTTATTGTCTCATCTGCATGTTTTGGAGGCTGACACATTGTGTGTAAGTCACTAACAGCAGGCAACATTCCTAGCCTTTTGGAAAAGAAAATTGAGCTGGGTCTTGCGTGCTAAATAAATTAAAACAGATCTGATTTATACTTTTTGAAGAGAGTTCTAATCACAGATGAAGTATTCGAGGACTCACGCAAACCAAAAATGGGAAAAGAGAACCAGAGATTCAAGCTTTAGGCATTGAGGGCATCCGAGGGAGGAGTGAGCCAGTAGGTCCAGGTGCCAGGGGCCAGATCCCACTTCTAGTACTTGGGGCATTTTGGCGGCAGCTTGCAGATGTTGGTGGTGTACTGGGGGCAATAGGGGACCTGGGGGCAGTAGCGCTGCATTGGGAGGTAACAGGGTTGTGCAGGGGGGCAATAACGCTGCACAGGCGGGCAGTAGGGCTGCACGGGGGGACAGCAGGGTGTCACTTGAGTGTACTTCTGCACAGGCTGCCTCTGGATGGTGTAATGGCAGGAGGGCCCTGAGTCATGGCAGGAGGAGTGTGATCCATGGCAGGAGGAGTGTGATCCATGGCAGGAGGTCTCGTGGCTGTGGCAGGACCTGCGGGAGCACATCCTTCTGGAGTATTGGCAAAGCTGTAGGGAAGAGAGAAACGGTCACATGGTGAAGTGGCCCCAGTGTACATAAGCAAAGTTCCATCCTCTAATTTGGCATTCCCCATTTTCTTATTAATTTCTAGTTCTTCAGGGATAAAAGAAGTAATTTCTATGTTGATTTAGTATAAGAGATGATTTATATCCCACACTAAAAGCACGACCTTTTCTGCAATTCACTTTTCAGAGAACTTATTCAAAACAGCCATTGCCCATATGAGGCCCCAGACTCTCCAGTGCCTTCTACTCAAAAACTTCACAGTCTCTTTTCCACTAAGTCCTCTGACTGTCCTTCCTCTATTTTTCCAGTCTTTCTGTTGTTTTGGTTCAGCTCGAACATATGCCTGCTAAGCCTACATTCCACTTGACATTTGTATCAATAAAACAGCTCTTATGGATAACAAGAACTTGATCCTCTGGTCCAGAGGTGAGTAGTAAGCGTCATGCTCCAACTCCAGCAAAGCTTGTCCAAAAGCAGATGGTTTTATAAAGAAACTCAAGTGAAACAGAAAAAATTGGACTCACCCTTTAGCAACAGGAACGAAGGTGTATACGAGCAGAGCAGCGAATGAAGGGAACTGGGATGAAAGACCTTTTATACTCTTCCAAAGGGTTTATCTGGGACATGAGACATCTCTTGGCAAGTGTAACCTAATTATATATCCCAGCCCATTTCTATCCGCTTTATTCAGCTTCCGACATTTTCCCTTTGATGCCCTGTGCTTTTAGCACTGTAATTGTCCCATAGGTTATTAATAGCAGCTTAATTCCTTTGCCTCCCTATGAAAGAGATTGGAAGGTATTTCAATGTGAAGTGACGCCAGTGCTGAGGAAACTAATGGATCCGTCCATGAACAACAAGAATCCAGCAGAAGAGATGTGTGTAATTCAGAAGTACCAATTTCTCAAGCTGGGATGTCACATGGACCAAGAGTTAAACATGATCACACCTCCATGTGAAAGAAAAATGACTGCTGATGTTAACTCACGTGGATAATGTTCAGGGCAGGAATACTCCAGCTGAATTACCCAATGGTACAGATATTTTAAGGAGAGGTTTGGTGTCAGCCCAAAGATGTCCTTCATAATTTCCACCTCTCTGCTTGTCGTGTCCTGTCAAGGATTTCTTTTATTCTTGCGTGGTAGGTTGACCCCAGCTGGATGCCAGGTGCCCACCAAAGCCACTCCATCACTCCAGCTGGACAGGAAAGAGAAAATACAAGGAAAGGTTCATGAGTTGAGATAAGGACAAGGAGATTACTCACCAATTACCCTCATAGGCAAAACAGACGTGGTTTGATGGTCTTACAAATCTCTTTCAACCAAAACAACTCTATGATTTTGTGGGGAAATAAGTGTAATTTATTACCAATCAAATCAGAGGAGAATAACAAGAAACAAAACCTTGCCATGCAAACATCTTGTTATAAGTGGTGTTTTAGTCTAATTCTGCAATATGGTGTCGGAATCATAGAATCATGGAATGGTATAGGTGGGAAGAGACCTTTCAAGCTCACCTAGACCAAGCCCTCTGCAGTGAGCAGGGACATCTGCAACTAGAGCAGGTTCCAGCCTTACCTGGAATGGTTCCAGGGGTGGCAGTTGATGTCAGTGATGTCAAACCCTGAAGCAGAATGATTTGAGGTGAACCCACCAGCATATGTCTTGCTCATGGTTCCAGAAGTGTCATCATTTTCTGTTCCTATTTTCCTCTGTCCATCTTTAATGTACTCCTAATTTTTGTCCCAACATTTTAAATCAAATCTGTCTTCATTTTATTTCCTCGACATTTTTAAGAGACGAGGTTGTGAGAAGATGTGCCACATACCTGCTTCCAGAGGAAGTTGAAGATCTTTAATTTCACAATAAAGCTGAAGAAGACACTTGGAGTCTTAGCTGGGACAGAGTGCCAGAAGTGCCATCCTGCTTTCAGTCCTCAGACATGGCATCTCTACAGCTCTTACAGAAATATACATTGGACGTGGCTGTAGCTCAAGCAAAAATAAACAGAACAGCGTAACGCGGTAGAAACATGCTTCTGAGTCTGGATTTTCCCATGAATCATAGATGAACTTCCATCTTCTTTCCCGTGTCTGTGTACAGGTCATGCTCATCTAACCCAGCAATTATATTTTCTTGTCCCATAAAAGGCAAGAATGTGTCAACATGGGGATGGTATTTGTGGATTAGACGTCAGGCACAATTGATTTGGGGTAATGCTCTCCTGACTCAGGGGGATCCTTCAGACAAGTCCATTCATATCTGGGCTTCAATATCACAATGTATAGAAAGAAACTAGAAATGCTTTGCTGCAACGTTTTATTTAGGTTGCAGATAAGCAGTGCCTTTGGAAATCTTGGTGTATGGGAGTAAATTTGGTGTCATATAAGAGAGAAGATGGTAAAAATAAAAAAATAACATGTCAGATGTAAATATGAGGAACCAAGGGCAGCAAACAAAAGCAGCTGTGGTCAGAGGAGAGTAAACCCCCCCATTCTCCAGGGGTGCCTCACTGCTGAAGCCTCCAGCTCTATAAAATTCCCCTGTTTCAGGCTATTCCCTTCAGTTTGACTTCTCCTATTGCTCCCTTGTTGTTGATTAAGGTATGTGATTTGACTGATGATCTGGAAACTTATTTGTAGACTGTAGGTCTGTGTTTACTCATTTGACTTGGCTCTCCCTAAAAACAAACTGCTTGTTTATCATAAATAATGCAAGAGAGAGATACTTTTTATGGACTATTTCTTGTAAACGGTGTCCAGCAACAGGACAAGGGAAATGGGCACAAACTGGAACCTAGGATGCTCCACCCGAGCTGGAGGAGAAAATTCTTTGGTGTGAGGGTGTTGTAGCCTGGCCCAGGCTACCCAGAGGGGTTGTAGAGTCTCCTTCTCTGGGGAGATTCCAAACCATCCTGGACACTGTGATGCTGGGCCCCCTGTTCTGGGTGATCCTGCTTTGGCAGAGGGGGATGCTACAATTAATGGGAGACCAGGGTGTGCAGGACCCTCACCTTGGCATGGTCCTGGGATGCTCATGTTGCAGCGTCATTCTGTGCATCCACAATGGTGCACCTAGAAGTGCTGAGTAGGAGCCCAACAAAGAATGACACAACCTACAGCACTTCAGCTTAGCCAAGAGCAAGAGCGTAGGTGAAAACTTGGACTGCTTAGAAAGAATTAAGATAGGAGATTTTATCTCTTCTTCCCTAAAATGCTTTCAGTCAGACTCAAACCCAGCCCAGAGTCTCCAGCCTGGCTTGGTTTCAACTTCCCATTTGGCACAGGATGGGTTTGGCCCTGGCAGAGGAATACCTGGGTGTCTGGGGTGAGGGGGACCATCAGTGGCATCACACAACACCTTCATGCCCAGCCAGAGCCTCATGTTTCTGACCCTGACGTTCATTCCTCACACTTGCAATCATGTACCTTGCATATGGGAATCATGCTCCTCGTTATTTTAATTAACAGTCATAATAAAACAAGTGCTAATAATAAGTTTCTTGTTCTTTTCAAAGATTCAGGGCAAAGCCTTTGCTAATTAAATATCTAGCGCATTACACACAATACTGCTCTCATCCCACAGAGGCACGAATTCCTGCCGCAATCCACCTCTGTGCTGGAGGAGAACCTGGGGATGAATCCAGTGCAATGGGAGTTACAACTACCGGGTTTTGTGACCACCTGTCCATTTTTAATACACCTACAAGGGAAGCTGGGAACTTTTATGTTTTTTGTTGAAGTCTTGGTGGGAACTGGGAACCTTTTTTTCTTTCGCAGTCTTTCTCTGGTTCTCCAGACCTGTGTGGTGTTGACAGGACTAGAGTTTGTAGTGGGAATCAATGCTGCAGTGAATGGACTGACTTAAACCTGGTTTTATTTTGCTTCAGACAGTGTAAGTACTTTGGGAAGGTATTTATTTAGGTAAATACCTAAGGAAAAACTTTTTCACTGGAGGGTGGTGGAGCACTGGAAGAGGCTGCCCAGAGGGGTTGTGAAGTCTCCTTCTCTGAAGACATTTAAAACCTGCCTGGATGCTTTCCTACGTGACCTGCTCTAGGTGGTCCTGGTCTGGCAGAGGGGTTGGACTAGATGATCTTTCGAGGTCCCTTCCAACCCTTGACATTCTGAGATTCTGTGTTTTGTCTGGGCAATATGGGCTCTTGCAGGGATTTTCAAAGGAGGTTGAGTTACCTCAAAAATATCCATCTAACCCCATATTCTCTATTTAGAATAGGTCATCTGGACTTGTCTGGCAGATGCACAAGGTGTGGGGACCAGAGGAGCTTCTTCGCTGCTGTTGAGGTGCAAAGGGAAGGTGGGGAGGCTGTGAAAAACAGCTCTTGTTAATAAACTTTGGCTTGGGAATGATGCTAAAGACAAGGAGAGGGTAACAGTGGAATAACACCAGTACACCAGCACATTTTGTGAGCTTTAGGTTTTAATATCACATCTTTGCTAATGGAGACAGAAGCGGGAAATTAATGGATTAAAATTCTCGTGCGTGAGGGCAAATCACGTTTCTGCCATGTTAATGCCACTTTGCGTTATCAGGAGCGGGGAGAGGTAACACGTGCTGGAGGGAAGGAGCAGGATCTGCCCGAGCTTGGGGCTGCATCTTGCGGAGGAGAGGGAAGAAGCGCGGCCCCTCTGGTGTGCGCTGACCATCGGCTCGTCCTCGCCCCTTCACTTCTGCTGCTGCGGGGGCCACTGCACTGGCTGCTTGATCTGCTGCTGCTGCTGGCAGGGAGCAGGGGCCACCGGCACCTGCCCGGTGACCACAGGGCACTGGGGAGGGAGGACCACCACCGGCGTCACATCCTGCACGGCGCTTACTTCGTGGCAGATGACCTCCCCAGAGCTGTGGCAGGACCTCTCGTTGTCGTGGCAGGAGGAGCCTCCGCTGTGGCAGGAGGAGCTCTCGGTGCTGTGGCAGCCTCTATCTCCACGGGAGCACATGATTTCAGTTGGAGTGGTGAACCCTGGGAAGGAGAGACCATTGTTGTTAGTTGCACAGAGGGCAGCGTGTTTTCTCCTCTCTGCTTTGAGCTCAGATTGCCTCGAAGGATTTATGAGCCTTGTCAAGGCGCAGCAGGATTTGCTTGTCTGCCCATCCCATGGCTTAGGGCTTCATCCTGGCAGTGCTGGATCAGTCCACACCATCTGAACAACCTCATGAGTCTCTCCAGCAGCTCTGATCTCCATTTCTACCATGCTCCATGAGCTGTTTCCCTCCTGGCCCTTGCTGCATCCCAGGAGCACTCGTGCAAGACACCCCGGGGTTATCTCAGATCTGTGTAACGGAGAAGCTCATGCGCTGTGGGCTCCCAGCAAGAGGCATCTTGGCAAGGGTCTGATAAAATTACAGCCTAGAGGGGTCCTGGCACAGCCTATGAATTTACAGTCAGGTCTGGTGGTATTAGAGCGTTGGCAAAAGACATTTTCAAAGCCAGGTGCTCAAAAAGAAGCAGCCTTTATGCCTTCCTACCTCCTTGTGTTCTCTGTTCCCTGCGGACACTTGGCTGGCCAGTGCCCAATTTCCTGAAAAAATTCCTATGTACACATCTAAACCCCCTTCTGAGGAGAGCTGAGATCTCAGGGAGGCAGAAAGCAGCCAGGATGCATCCAGCTGAGCTGAACACTCTTCATGCTGCTCATTCCTCTCCCAGCTTAAATCTGCCTTCTCAGTTCCTTCCTAAATTTCTTCAAGGACTTCCAGCTACTGAAGATTTATGGTTTCCAAAGGTGCTTAGTAAAGGAGCCAGGCTCTTAAGTGTAATTAAAATTCCCAGCTTAAATCCAAGGGTTTTTATGAAACCTCAGCCCGCTTCCTCCCATTCATCCCCAAATCCCATTCTTTGCTGGTTTATTTCCAGTTTGTCCTTTGGAAACTAGGAACCCTGATCACTGCAGCAATCCAGAAACATCTGCATATGAAAAGAAGAATAAATTTTCCTTCTTAGCATAAGGCAGTCTGGAGATCAATTTTGATAGCACAAAATTGCCCCAGCTGAGGAGGCAAGAATTTGGCTCTCAATGATTGCAGCCCCTGCTGATGGAATTCTCTCTGTACGAGTAAATCTCAGCTCAGCTCAGCAAATTTTCCTAGGAATGAGATGTTAGTGGTGTGGTAGCAACTTACCTTGGATGTGAAGGCTCTGAAGGAGGAGTGGAGCTGAGTGAATGAGCTGCTCTCCCACCCGAGAACTTTTATATGCTTCCGAACTCTCTTCCTGAAAATGCAATAAACCCCTGGGGAAAAATGACCAAGGTATTTACAAAACAGCCCCACCTCTAATTATCCACCACCTTCAAAAGCTTATTCAACCCGGTTTCTTTGATTGACTTGTCATGCAGTAGATTGTCTTCCTTATGTTACACAGCTTTAATTGCCACCCTGCCCCACGCCGGTTGTAACGCTCGAAGAGTGAAAACCATGTGGGCGGTTGGACTGTCTCACCGTCATGCCAGGATGAGTTTTATATTGCAAAATGGGTGGCAAAGGTGGTGCTTTTTTTTTTGAGGTTTCTAGCCTCCTGAAACCTCTCACCCAAAGTCTGGCAGGGTGGAGAGGTCATGATGCTCGGTCACCTCTAACTGCTCTTGGCCAGGGTCTTGCGCAGTGGACAAGAGCCACCATTTTCAGGTCCTCGCTATAAAAAACTGTAAGTTTTTAGAAAGTCCTCATCACATCTCCTCTGAAAGCATCTTTAAAGTTGTCCTCACCCTGTAGGACATCTGCAGGTGCAAGAAGCTTAGGAGCTGAGGGTCCCCTCTTGATCTCCTCTCTTTGACTGTGGTATTTCCCAGAGTGATAAAACCAGGATAATGAGGCCTGTGGCCACTGTAGCAGCCTCCAAGAGCTATGTCTGGAGAGTGACCTGTCCAAGACAGGTAATGTTACAGGCCACTTTAGGAATTCTTGGCTCATACCTCTGAATACCCCCAAAATCATAGAGCAGTTTCTCTGCCTGGGTCCATCTATTCTCTGATTTTAGAGCCATTTCACCGATGTTGACAGAGTTGCGGCTCACTGTCACTGCTGACATTGTTCCTGGCCCGATACCAAAAATTCCCAGATATAATTGATTTTTAAAAATCTCTGTTTTTCAAATATATTTTTAAAATATCTTCTCATATATATT
>WUAM01000395.1:15471985-15482142 GCA_024336885.1 Actenoides hombroni
AAATATGTATGGAAAATGTTGGAAGATAAATCTTCTGTTGGGAATTGGCCTCCTAGAGTATCTCTATTTTGAGTGAAGGAGCCAGAAATTAAAGAAATCATTCAGATCCTGGAATTTCTCACAGACTGTGAAGTTTTATTTTCCATCCTATGAACAAAAGAAGATGAAGAGAAGCTTCTTTTCCCGGCACCAAAGCACAAACCACTTTTGCCAGTGGTATTTGCAGCAATATCGCTAGCATAACCCAACATGAGGAGCCCAAAGCTCCCTGACCGCGATGACACAATTGAGGAGAAGCTGCATCCAGAGCACATATGCTTGGGCAGGGGCAGCTGCTGGATCAGTTACTTCTTCTGGCTGGGGGGCCATTGGCTTGTCTGTTTGGTCTGCTGGGATTTGGCACTGGGAATGACCACGGGGCATTTTTGCTGCATGGCTTGGGAGGACCCATCACCTCCAGAGCTGAGCTCTGAGCCTGAGCATCCCCTGATGCCGTAGCCTGATCCTCCACTATAATACCCTGGTCCACCACTGCCCACACCTGATGTTAAGTCTCTTGGTGACTCATTATATCCGTATCCATACACACCTCCCTCTACAGTGTTCCCACTGTGGCAGCTGGATCCTCCACCACCACCAGTGATGACTGAGCCTGAGTCTTCATTGCTGTACCCTTCTCCCACCCTGGGGCCGTAGGCTGGGATTGGTCCCCCTGTAATGCCCCAGCCAACTGTCGCCCTTCTGTCACCACTGGTTACTACAACAGATCCACCACCGCTACATCTGTGTCCCCCTGCAATGTCACAGGTGGATGATGTTGCCGTGGGCTGGCAGGAGGAAGGTCTCCGGGTGTAGACGACTGAGCCTTCTCCATCACAGAGGAAAGAGCCATGTCCCTGGAGGCCTGAGAGGCTCCCGCTGCCACTGAAGTACCCTCTGTGGTGCACGGAGATGTCATTGCGATAGCCCCTGTTCTGCCGGCATCTTGACTGGAGATAGTGGTAAAGCTGAAAGAGGAGAAAAAAAGCAAACAACAAAACTGCAGCATTTTGCTTCATTTTTGCACCACAGCAGGTGGGAAGGTTTCATGTGGTGTGGTCAGAAGGGCTTTGCCAGGGCCTCAGAGCAATACTGGGCTTCAAAACCAGGTCCTGCCTGGCTGTTCCTCAAACGCAACGAATCTTTTGACTCTTACTGGGATAGTTTTCTGTTTCTTATCTCTGGGATGTATTTCCAGAGAATCAAAATCTGAAATAGATTTTTTTAACGTCTGATAACTGCCGTGGTTTTCCCCAGTCATCTTCATGACCATAACCCGCAAGCTGTGAAAATAGCAAGGATTATCCTCACTTCTGTTTTTAAGCTGTTGCAAGAGTGGTGGGTCAAAATTTCCATGCAAGATGATGTTGCTGGCTGTGTTTTTGCCATGGTTGCGTAGCATCCCCAAAAGTCTTTTGCATAAAGTGATCGGCAAAGCCGTAGAGCTCCGTGAGCAGGCTGAAGTACAGCATGGGCTCGTTATGAAATAATATCAACAGCGCATTGCAAACACATTCAAAACTGCAAAGACTCTGTTGTCACCATGTGCCGGTCCCACTACAGGCTCACATCTGGGTTATCAGCCTGCTCAGCCCTATGGATCCCAGTCCCATGACCTGACTTCATCTTGTTCCCCACTGATCTCATCTGCACCATAGCAAGGAACCGTAAAGATCTCAAGAACTTTTCTGCAGATGCTCAGGCAGCCTGTGCACTACTGCAAGCACGCGTCAAGGTCTCAAATGAATCTCCCATCAAGATGAAAGAATAAAGTCTCAGAAAAGAGCAGACTTACCCTCCTCAGCCATCGGAAACACATTTAGAAGATAAAAGTTGACTGAATGAGGAGCTTTAAGAGCCAGGAACTTTTATACAGCGTTTAGCATATATGGGAAGTGAGACATCCTAAGGAATGGGAAGGATTTATTTACCAAACTCTGATTTCAGTGTTTGCTTTGACTCATGGCAGTTGATCAATATCTTTTCTTCAAGCTGCTCATTGCATTGTGTGCGACAGTAATTGCTACTTCTGCTTAATGATCTTATTCCTGTGCTCCTGCCCTGAGCTACGGTGGATCGCTTCAGCCCCCAGTGAGGTGGTGATGCTGGGGGAGACTGGGAGAAGGGGGTGAGAGTGAGGGTGTAGGGAAATGCTGAGCAAGAAGAGTGTGGGGCAGGGGGTGGTGGTGCCCAGGTCCTGCCTAAGGTAGAGGGTGATGGTGACCAGGTCCTGCTCAGGGAAGAGGGTGACGGTAAGCAGGTCCTGCTCGGGGCAAGGGTGGTGGTGGCTGGGTTCTGCTCAGGAAAGGGGAAGGGATGCTGTAATTCAGTGATGTGGCAGCGCTCACAGCTTGGGACACGGCTGTAAGAGTGGGTGTGATCCGTGGGTACCCAGCAGAGGGGAAGGCAAATACTCAGAAAGCATCTGGTGGACACACAGCACGTTGGTCCCTCCAGATTCTCACTAGTGGCTCTGGTGGGATATTTCCCAAGGTGGGTATTTGCACCCAAAACAGAAGCTTGTCAAAAGTGAAGTGCTTGGCTCAGGTGTTTTGCAAGAGTACTAGAGGTGCTCTGGGAAAGCTTAGGGGCCCTGGGGACAACTGTGGAGGTGTGAATGTCCTAACACTTAAACCCTCAGTGGCTGGTTTACTCTAATGAAGGATTATGCCTCCAAATGCCTTCCTTCTGTGTTTTCATATCCGGTGTCCTTCCTCTGGCTTGGAAAGAGCTGCAGGGACTCCAGGGTGTGATCTGGAAGGGCTGCAGGGATTAAGTACTGTGACCATGCTGGTGGTGCTGCTTGGCATGATGTCCACCATGTCGTGTTCAGTGCCTCACCATGGCTCTTGGAGGCTGGATTAGGTCTGTTCAGCTCTGAGCAATTTTGCCATGGGGATGGTGAGCCCCAGCTTTGGCAAAATGCCACATCTAAGCCACTTCTACCCATCAGAGAGCAGCACACAGAGGTGGTGGTGCTGCCCTTGGCATTTCAAAGCAGGTTTCAAAAGCTTGGCCAACGAAGAATTTAAGGTCTGGAGGCAGGATTTGGAGTGTACTGAGCTGCCTGAGGGACTTGCTGCTGGTTTTGTTTCCTTCAGGGTAGAGGTGCTCTGAGGTTTGCAAAGCTGGGAGGGAAGGGGGAGGATGGCAGGGACATGAATGTTGGTACAGTGTTATTGGCCACCTTGAGACAGCAACGGTTGCTATTGAGAGTCAGCCCAGATCCCCGCTCTTCAGGACTGAGCCTCATGGGCTTGGTCACGTCTCCCAGAAGCACTTAATTGCTCCACATACATGGTCACTGTGTGCTGTTATCTCAGAGGACTCAGAGCCATGAGCTGAGATAGCTGGACCATGTGCAGGCACTAAAAGGATGTTGGGTGCTATGGTTGGTTGATGTTTCAGACTATGCTGTAACTTGATCACAAAGCCCAGGGTGAAAATGAAGGTGCAAACTCTCTGGGGTTATAAACTAGGTGTCTTTAAGGCTGCATCTACAGCAATGCACCCATCCCTATTGAACCCATTGTCTTTACAGAGAGGAGTGAAATGTCTTATCAAACAGGCTTGAAGCTTCCAAGACCATAAGGTGCTGGTGGAGAAGAGAAGAAAAACAAAACCTCACAGAAAAGGCAGCTTTGAGGTATTATTGCATTTATTAGATCCAACCAGTGCTCACTGGAAAAGCAGCAGAGCCTTCTCAAAGGCATCCCAGCACCAGCAGGAGGGCACAGGGCTGTTCATCCTGAAGTTCTCAGCATGGAGATGCATCAGCAAGAGAAGAGAAGGGGAGAGGACATGTGGGGAGGACACTGGCAAAGTTGAAAGATGGAGGCAGAGCTGCTCTTGATGAGAGCTGGAGCTGCCTCTGTCCATTACTTCTGGTGGCTTGGGGGCCAGCAGCAGGTCTGCTTGGTCTGATGGGACGGGATGCTGGGGATCATAATGGGGCATTTCTGCTGTGTGGAGCCTCCACTACCTCCTCCGGAGCCAATGATGATTGTGTGAGCGCCCCGCCCGCCTCCCCGCCCTTACCCACACCCCCCCCCCCCCACCCCCCCCCCCCCGCCGCCCCCCCCCCCGCCGCCCCCCCCCCACCGATCGCCCCGCCCCCTTCCCTCCCCGCGCTCCGCTGGCTGCGCGGCCCCCGCATCCCCGCTCCGAGCCGGTCCCGGCGGGGAACCAGCGGGGAACCAGCGGGGAACCAGCGGGGAACCAGCGGCACCCGCCACTCCCGCCGTCCCGGGCACCCGTGTCCGAGGCACCGCCTTGCGCCAGCTGTAGAGTTTTCCCGGGGGGTTCTCTCCAGCCCATCCCACGGGACGCGCAGGGGCTTGGAAGTGGTTACAGATGTCCGTCTGTCCTGCTCGTCCCGCTCTACCGCCAGCTTGCCAGCAACGTCCCCGGGAAATAGTTGTCCCGTGTTGCGAATGGGTAAATCACCTCCCGGGGGGGTCTGTCCGTGCTGGAGCTGCCGGAGGCAGAGCCGCGGTGCGGAGCCTGGGTGGCCGCAGCCTGCGGAGCTGCTGGGGAAGAGGAGAAGGGGTCTTTTAATTAAAAGTCATTAGCTGTGCAGCTCAGCTCCAGCGTGGGTGATACGGCAGGCCAGGGTAAAACAACCCTGACGCTTTGCCTTCCTACGCCATGAAGATTTGACTGCAGCTTGTGCCGAATATCCCTCTCCAGGTGTCAGCTGAAGGCAGGGGTTCGCCGTCGCAGGGTTTTGCTGTCCTGGGGGATAACCCCACATCCCTTTAGCAGCTGTATGGTTGCCAAGACCTCACCTGGCACCAGCACAGTACTGGGCAAGCTGCCTGCCCCCGATGTGGCTGCCTTCACTGGTGAGGACCTAAATGCAACCTGCCTTGTCCCCTCCAAGTGTCGCATCCCCATCATCACGGTAGGGAGCAGACCTTACCTTGGTCTTGCCTCCTTCACCACCTCACTGGGGCTTCTGCTCTCTTCCGAAGGCTGGTTTGGGGGGGAGCTGAAGCCCAGCAGCGTCTGGGTGTCCGGAGGGTTGTCTTGACCCTGGACTCTGAGCAGCAGGGTCTTGACTTTGACCCTGAGCATCACCAGACTGGAGGGGAGAGCCCATGCGTGGGGCTCGGAGGGTCAGCGTGGCCGTGAGCCGTGCACAGTGGCCATGGGGTGCCTGTGCACCCCTGTGAGTGGAAACGGGGTGCGACCGGGCGGGCAAGGGGCTCAGCCTGGGGATGATGGGAGCACACTCCAGGGACAAGCTCCAGCAGTGCGGGCAGAGGAGCGAGGTATGATTCGGTGCCTTTGCACCCCTACCGAAGCCACCGCGGCTGAGCCAGTGGAGGGAGGGGAGTTGCCGGGGCCTCTTCTCCGCCACGAACATTCCTCCCCTTTCCTTTGTGCTGCAGGAAATCTGCGCTTCCTCCCTTCCCAGTGCTGCTCCCCCCCTCAATCGCTACCAGATGTGGGTCCCATGCGCTTCTCATTAGCCCGGCAGGCTCCGGGCGCTGCCTTCCACAGCCTGGTGGGCTGGGGTCTGCAAAAGCTGGGCTTTTGAGGGACATGGTGCTGGTGTGCATGCCACGGGGTAGCTGGCACTGCTTTACTTAAGGCTCAATTTGCCTTGGTTGCTGGGCCAAGATGCTGGCGGTGATGCAGGGACAGCTCGCTGTAGTGGATGGAGCTGGAGCTGGGGTCAGGACGCTCCGCTGGGACCTGCACCGGTGCGATGGGGACAGAGGGACAAGGGGCTTTGAGTTGAGGGAAGAAGCTCAGTGAGCTGAACTGCAGCTGGGTGGCCTCTTGGGGACAATCTGCAGCCCCAGGTAGGGTCTGGGAGCTCGGTGGAGGTGGGTGGGTGGCACACATGGGGACTGGGGCTGTAGAACACGCTTGTCTCGGGGGTGTCCCTTACTGTGTGTGCCTCAGACAGTCCAGGCAGGGAGCATGTCATGATACGTTGGAAGGCTCCTGGGGAGCGGGCTCAAGCTGGGGAGTTCCTCTCCAGGTGAAGGTGTCTGCAGCGGTGCCACAAGCATCTCAGGTGGCACAGCATGGGTGAAGGAGGCATGGGCCCTTCCTATGCTCCCTAGGACCTACTAGCACCAAGGAGGAGATCACGGCAGCTGGACCCAGGACTTGAGAGCAGAAACAACTCTGCAGTTGGCTTGTGATGTCCAGGAAGTGCCTTAACCCGGCCTGGATTCAGCTGTAGAGGGATAAATAGAGCAAGAAAGCGCATTCTGTCCTTCCTCTCCCTACCACTCCACCACGGAATTTGCCTGGGCAAGAGGGGCTGGGGAAGAGCCCAACAGGACCTGCACATGGTCTCGCCACATCATCCTGCTCTAGCTGCTGCTGGCCCATGTGCACAAACTGCTGCACCCTGCTGGGGCAGGATGAGGCCACATTTGGGTGCTCATGGCCATTGGAGACCTCAAACCAACTGTGGGTCTTTCCTCACGCTGCTGGTGCAGAGGTGTGTGGTGAGAAGCAACGGGACAAGCACACACTGTGGGATGGAGCCTGTGCTCAGCATGGGACATGCAGGGACATCCAGAGGGATAAAGGACTCAGTTTCTCACTGGACCCTCTCACCTCACCCCTGAGCGAAGGGTCCCTCATGGGATTCAGGCTTCTTGCACTCACCTGCAGGGAAAATATCTCCCAGAATGGAGAGATTTTCAAAGGTGTCCACTGCCTGTTTATGGAGGGGATGCCCAGATGTTACCTTCCTCCAAAGGGCACATCTGCATGGTCAGAAGTGCTGGAAAAGAGCATTTTTATGGCCTTACTGGACTTCAAGTCGAGCAGAGATGGCGGCTGGACCAGGACACCCATGTGCACAGGGCAGGACAGCTCGTTTTTGCAACCAGAGCACGTCGCAAGTAGGAATAATCCTCCAGAGAAACCCAAGCACAAACCCATCTGCAAGAGGTTGCTGCCTGAGCCTGGTGTCCCCATGGGAGAGCAGCCACATCACCACAGCACTGAGTCACAGCTCCAGAGTTGGGAGCCGAGCCTCCCCACACAGCCACTCAACCTTTGGTGAGCATGGTTTGACTGGGCAGCCAGCCATCAGCAAAAGAGGCCGAAGCGTCGTGGCTTTTGCACCAAAAATTGGTTTTACTGTGGGGCTGGGGACAAGGCAGCATCATATGGGGCTCGGGCTGGGAGCCGGTGAGCTCTGCTCCCCGTGGCACGGCTGCGGGTTTGGTCGGCTGTGCCGGAGCCGGTGAGTCAACAGCAGCTCAGGCCAAGTCACGGTGCTCTCAGTTAGTCCCTGGCTGGTACCTGAGCCGGGGATGGAGCCAAGGCACTTCTTGGGGCAGCAAACCTGCAGGGCCAGGTCTTGAGGTGACTCCTCTCCTCGGGGCTGGATCCTGCTTTCCTCACCCAGCTTGGTTTGGATGGTTTCGTTGAGTCTCATCCAGATCCTCCTTGAGCCCTCCAGGAGCTGCACAAGCCTCTGGCACCACTGGGGAAGGGGCTCCAGCACCAGCCCCCTAGCTCCATCCTGCGCTGAGTGTGTGGTCACCCACCATGGTGACTTTGCCGCCCATCCCCATCTTCACCTCTCACTTTTTTGGGATACTTAACCTTGTGTCTGACCAGAGCCTCTTCCACAATTGTCCCCTGGGTGAGAGGAGGGTGTGGCCAGGACCGCCAGAGACTCACGGCTTCGGGCTCACCGGATTTATTCCAGTTTAAACACAGAGGAGTAAAATTGTTTCCCCCGCTCTGGCCTCTGGAGCTGAATATCTGAACAGGAATTTCACCCCTGAGCTGCAGCTAAAATAAGATCTGGATTGAGGTGGTCGCTGGCTCTCAGTGGTGCTGGGTGAAACCTTTGTGCTCCCTTCCCAACTGGCTGCTGATGTAACCAGTGGAGCAAGGTCTACTGAGCTGGAAAAGTGGGGTTGTACCTGCTGGGAGGAGCATGCATCGCTGGAAATGCGTTGGAAAACATGGCTGGGCTTTGGCCGTCTGGGCTGAGCATCCACAAGGACTCAGAGGAGATGCTGCACACATGTGTCCTGACTGCACATCCTTCCCTGGAAGGAGACGTGGATGCTCAGCCAGGATGAATTCATGTTAGTTGGGGCTCAGCAGCCAGGAGCAGCTCGTGTCTCTGCTCCCTGCAGAGCAGAGGGTTTGTCAGAAGGTCTGTTTGATGTGCGGTGGCAGGTCTATACCACCCCATGTACAGCCTGGTCCTACCTGCCTGGCCCTGCCTGGCAAGCTTGGGCTCGGTCCCAGTAAGGGACAGGAGCTGCTCCCCCTGCACTCTGCTGGGGGAGCTCCCAGCTGGCTGGGACAGGGGGTCTCTGGTCACTGCATGGTGGGACCTTCCGACCTGGGAGGGAGACAGGGCAAGAGGAAGAAGTGGGAGGGTTTGGCTGGGAGTTACGTGAGGGGGCCACGGGCTGCAAGGGGTGAAAGGGTGTGAAGGATGTGAGGAATGAAAGGGATACAGTGGGCTGCAAGGGGTGCGAAGGATGCAGTGGGATGCAGTGGGATGCAAGGGATGCAAGGGATGCAGTGGGATGGAAGGGATGCAATGGGATGCAGTGGGATGGAAGGGATGCAAGGGCTGCAGTGGGATGCAGTTGGATGGAAGGGATGCAATGGGATGCAAGGGACGCAATGGGATGCAGTGGGGTGGAAGGGATGTAGTGGGATGCAGTGGGAAGTAAAGGATGCAGGGATGCAGTGGGCTGCAAAGGGTGCATGGTTGCAGTGGGATGTACGGGTTGCAATGGGATGCAGTCATCTGCCTCCATCCCTTGGCCTGGGCCTGCCCATTTCCCATCTGCTCTCCTCTATCCCAACAGCCTGACTTTTGGGGAGGGAAGTGGCCCAAATCTGTGAGTCCCGTCTTCTGGGCTAAGGGCTGCTTCAGCAGCTCCATCTCGCTGTGCCCCCGCAGCCACCATGCTAGCAGGGAACAGCTTCAGGCCACACTCCATTCCCCTAAGGATATTTTCAGCTTCTTCAAACACCACCAGGGGACCAAACCCTTGTTCCACTGAGGCCGCTGCTGGTCCTCACCTGCAGACAAAGCAAGTTCAGCCCCATGCCCCAGCCCCTCGCCCCTGCATCCTGAGCGGCTCAGCGGGAGGAGAGCCACCAGCTCCCAGCAGCAGCCGTGACCGATCGTGTGACTCCTAATGAAATCCAGACCCTGGCAGAGCGATGACATCGTGCCGTTGATTTGTGCTCCCGCGCAGACTAAACACGGCCGGACGCGGGGCGGTGTGCGGCTGGGGCAGGGCAGGCGATGGGGGAATTGGGTAGTGATGGAACTGGTGCCTCTGCCCATCTTCTGCCTAATTATTCTTCCTCTCCTACTCGAACTGATTGGATGTGAGCTCACTCGTGCTTCCCGGGCAAAAATAGGGATAATTTTCTTTTTTTTTTTTTTTTTTTTCCCCCAAAGGATGCCAGACAGAGCTTCCAGAAGCTGGAATAAAGGCTCAAGCACTTGGGTTTGCTCAGAGGTGGCTTTGTGTGCTGAGCTTCGTCCCTTTGCACTCTGCAGTTCATTAGGGACAGGGATTAATTGGTGCTCCCATTACTACACTGGGTGAGGGAGAGTCTTAAAATGGAGCCAGAGTGGGTTTGCTTGGCGGGCTGCCCGGGGAGGTGCCACACGCCTGCCTGATGCTTGGCAAGTGGGGGGCTCCAGCTGCAGCCCCCTCCCTGCTGCCCTGGGGCTGCTCAGGGCATGGCACTCTGTCCCCAAAATGCCACCTTCACGTGCACCCCATCCTTTGGGCTAGAGTTTTGGGGGGCTGCAGAGGGTCCCCTGGAGACCTTGATGAGCTGAGGACACGTTCCCAGTCCAAAGCCCACCCTTCAGCTTGGCTCACGCAATGTGCTGCGGCAGAGGACGGGGTAGAGGAACGTCACCTTTTGCCCATCCCTGGGGACAGAATGACCTCAGAGAGGTGCTGGGTCCCGTTTGCAGAGCTTGGAGCTGCTCCTGCGCTCAGGATGGTGCAGGAGGGTAAAGTAAGTCCCTGCCAGAAACCCCACTACCCTGCTCCCCAAAAAGGGTGATGCTGGGGGATCCCCATGCCTATATATACACACATATATATATGTATATATGCAGATATGTATATAAAAAT
>WUAM01000395.1:15535867-15547009 GCA_024336885.1 Actenoides hombroni
CCAGCAGGTCAACCCCTCACCTCTTCTGGTGCAGGGCGCTGTTCCTCCCTAGGTGCAGGACCCTACACTTGCCCTTGCCCCCCTATGGTGTCCTATGTCCCTTTGTCCCCTCGGTGTCCCAGTACACCAGTGTCCTGCCTCCCAGTGTCCCAGTATGCCCTGCAGTCCTGACACACGCCCACCCCGTGTCCCCTGTGTCCTGTGTCCCCTCGTTGTCCCAGCATCCTCCAGCCCACCATGTCACCTGGGGTCTCCCCCACTCTGTCCCAGTCCCCTCACTGGTTTCCTGCGTCCCCTCAACCCCCACAGTGTCCCAGTCGCCCCTCGCAGTGCCCAGTGTCCCATTGCCACCCGGGCCCACGTCTCCCCTGATCTCTCAGTGTCCCCACAGTGTCCCGGTCCCCCCGGTGTGTCCCCAGTGTTCCAGTTTCCGATGTCCCAGTCCCCCTCCAGTGCCGTGGTCCACGATGTCTCTGTTCTCGGTGTCCCAGTCCCCTCGGGTGTCTCAGTTCCCGGTGTCCCGGTCCCACCAGCATCCCTGCTCCCGATGTCCCAGTGCCCCTTGGGTATCCCGGTCCCCGGTGTCCCAGTGCCCCTTGAGCGATCTGGTCCCCAGTATCCAGTGTCCCGGTGTCCCAGGGTGTCCCAGTCCCTGATCTCCCGGTGTCCCAGGGTGTCCCAGTCCCCGATGTCCCGGCGTTCCGGGTGTCCCGGTGTCCCTCGGCCGTCCCAGTCCCTGATGTCCCGGTGCCCCGGGATGTCCCAGTGCCCCTGGAGTGTCCCAGTGCCTCCGGGATAGCCCAGTCTCTGACGTCCCAGTGTCCCAGTTCCCGATGTCCCCCGTCCCTCCGGGGTGTCCCGGCGCCCCAGGGCTGTCCCGATCCCCGATGTCCCGAACCAGCCCGGCCCGGTGCGGTGCCGGTGCCGGTGGTGCTGGTGTTGTGATGCCGGTGCCGGTACCGGGGTGATAGTGGGGAAAGGGTCTGAAAGGTGCTGGTAACCCGGGGTGGGGGTGGTGGCGGTACTAGTGCCGGTACCGAAAGGGTGGTGGGGGTGCAGCGGCGGTGCTAGGCTCTGCAGCCGAGCACAGCCCCGCATAGCCCCCGGTGCCCGCCGGTACCCCCCCGGTTTCCCCGGCCCCGCCGGGTGTTTGACCGAGGGCTCCGCACACAGCGAGGCTGCTGGGGGGTCGGCTACGAGGAACCTCCTGCGGATGCCGTGGTCAGACAGCCACGGAGGGGCTTGTCCTGCTCCCCTTTCTGCTTTCTCTTGGGGGTCTTCACCCCCCCAGCCCAGCATCTGGACCACTCTTGAAGTGGTTGCTCCCTTGAATTCACCCCGCTGCTGCCCTTCAAGCTCCTCCAGCCCTTGCCCGGGCTTCTTTCCACCCCTCACCCCCCTTCCCAGCACAGTACTGTGGGCCCTTCAATTCACTTTGAAAAGTCAAGTTATCTGTGCTCCAGCCATGCTCCGGCCCAGGCATCCCGGTGCCGGTCCTGCGGCCTGAGCACTCACTGCCCTGCAGCCCGGGGTGCGGTGGCAGTGGGGTGCACGGCGGGAGGTTCCCGTAAGCCAAGTTTTCCCTTCATTCCAGCTTGCCATCATGAGATGGCAGAGACTTGGCAAGCTCCCCAAGAAACCCTGATGTAGGTGTACTGGGTACATCTGTAGTGAGATGCCAGGCTGCCCTTGGGTGGCTGCAGCTACTCCCCACCTACTCTTCCTCACTCAGCATCACAGGGTTCTGACAGGGTGCTGGGAGAGGGCAGGTGGGTTGGGGACACATGGATCCGTCCCTGCGCACATGCAAGGGGACATGGCAGCTCTCTGAACAAGCCCTCCTCTCAAGCACATTGTTGGCCAGCTCCACCAGTGTCTTAACACAGGTGGGATGAAGGTGTGGGTGTGTGTAGGGTGCAGGTGTGAACACCCACAGGACTGTGCACAAGAGCGTGTGTGTACAACCATATGTGTGTAAGGTGTGTTCACACAGGGTGAGAGGTGTTTGTTGGGGAGCAAGTGTGTTGGAGGGCTGGGGGAGATGGGGTTGTGTGTGTGTGTGTGACTGCAGGGGACAGTGCCCAGCAAGACCAATGTGGTTCTATGAGCCCTGAACCTGGGGACACACTGTGCTGGCTCTGAGGTACCTACGAGGCTCCAGCCTTTTGCCAGGCCCTGCTCCAGGTGCCTCGTCCTGGTCCGAGCGGCAATGGCATTTAATTTCTGCTCCTGGGGATAATGGCTGGAGCTGATGGGGAGAGCATTCTCGGAGGACCTCCCAGCCCATCCATCACACACTGACTGAGCATTTATGAGGGATCTGAAGCAATAAATTCTCCCTGGGACGTGCCTGGTAGCTGGTGTCAAGGACAGGCTTGGCAAAACCTCTGCAGGCACCATGTGCCTGCACAGCAGCTGCTGGTTGGTGCTGCACAGCCCCTGCTTGTTGCCTGTTGTGGCTGAGGGTGCTGCCCTTTCCCAGGCTCCTGCATCCCCTAAGCCATGCTGCAGCGTGCCAACCTGCCAGCCTGGCCCCGTGCTGACAGCCAGGCAGAGGTAGGAACAGCCGTGGTTCCGAGCTTCTCTCCAGGACAGATGCAGCTCCCACAGCCTGTCTCTCTGATGCAAGCATTTACTGGAGAACTGGTTTCATTTTAAAGACAAGCGAGCTGGTATCTGGAATGCTGCACCAAGCTGTGGGCTCCCCAACCTGTCGGCATACTCTGAACAGAGTCCAATGAGGAACTGTGAAGATGGTTAAGCCATTGCAGAGAGAAGCAGTGCTCCTCTCCATTCTTGGAGATACCCTAAACCCATCAGGGTGCCCTTGAGCACCCTGCTCTAGGTGACTCTGCCTGATCAAGGGGTTGCACTAGACCATGTCCAGAGATTCTTCCAACCTCCACAGTTCTGTGAGTCTATAATGAGCTTGTTGAGCCCTGGAAATATGGGGCAAATGCCCAAGACCAGAAAATAGAGAAATAAGAAGACAATCCACACCCTTTCTTGGTTTGTTTTTTTTTGGGTGGCATCTCCAGTTGCAGAGCATGGTCAGCAGCAAAGGGCCATGCTGGGTGGTGGTGGTGAGGTGAATGGAAGAGAAGAACTTATCTCCCATCACCAGAGGGCATCAATGGAGAATGTGGCATGTTCTCAAAGTCCAGGCCCAGTGCCACATTTCTCTGCCTGCTACTGGATAACGGTAACAAAAAAAAAAAACCCAAAACCAAATTGTCTAAAATTTGGCATTTTTTCTATGGAGGAAGCTGGGATTCTGATTAAACCTGGTTGCACCATGACATTTTGCTCCATGAGAAAACTCTTCTTGGCTGTGCCCAACACTGTGTGTTGCTCAGCAGAGCACAGACGGCCTGACAACAATTTGGCTGCTAAAACTTCTAAAAATAAAAGCCGTCCTTTTTCTCCTTTTTTTTTCTCCCTTTTTTTTTTCCTTTTTTTTTTTTTTTTTTTTCTTTTCTTCTTTCCTCCAAAGAAACATTGCAGCATCACACCTTCCTCCTGGTCCAAACTGTCAAGGCTCTTCAGGAGGAGGGGCTGCATACACAACGCTGAACTCCAAGATTGTGTCATTTTGGTTTTCTGTAATATTTCATCCTGAGAATAGGGCATTTTCTCAGGTCTTGGCAGTGGTGGAGGAAACAGTGGAGCAGAGGTCACAGGGTGGATTCAAACACTTGTTGGTGAGGAGTTTTTGGGGGTGCTTCCTGGAAACCATCTGCTCACCTGAAGAGGTGGGGCTGGAGCTCACCCATCTGCTCTCTGCATTGGTGGACAGTTCCTGCTGGTTTGTGCTGGAGTGGCTTAAACTGGGAGCTCCATCATGCAGCATCACCCCTCTTTGCAGCGGGGCGTCTGCCTGGGGCTGACACTGAGCCCGTGGCTCCTCGTGCGCTGCCCCGGGGCTGAGTTGGCACCTGAAGCTCTTTGTTGCTTAAAAACCAGGAGGCTCAAGAGTGGCACTAGAGAAAGAAATGAATTTTTAATTTAGTGCATTAACCATAATTAAAAAAAAATAATAGAGTCTTTTCATCTGGATATGTATATTTATATTTATCAGGGCTTTACTCAAAGCTATGCACTTCCTGTCACCTGAAATGTCCAGTTAAGAGGAATTGCTTTAGTTTGTGGCTGTTCTGAAGGGGCTGGAGTAGGGTGGGAGCCCTCCCAATGGGGTTTGGTGCAGGGAGAGACAGGAGCAGCGTGGAGCTGAGCAGGGGACAGCAGGTCACAGCTGTCCTGGGACTCTCCTCTGCATGTTCCCATTTGCTGCACCTCTCTGAAGATCCAGTGCTTGACCACCCCAGTTCCCAGTCTCTCCACTGGTTGGGTGTCTCACCCTGCCCTTACTCCATCCTCCTCCTCCCAGGAGGATTTGCCTTCGTTGAGCTGCTGCTGCCCAAGCTGCCCCTGTCCTCCTTCCTGAGGGAAACTTGGCACCGCTGAGTGTCTGCCAGGGCACTGAGGATCCCCGCTGGCTTTGGGGACCCACCCAGGTGTCACCCCTGCGTTTTGACACGTCCCATGTCTGCAGGAGACAAAAGGCACCCAGTGCCCCGGGGACTGTCCCTGCCACCCCTCACAGCCTGCTCCCATCCCGCCAGCACTGATTTGCACTCGCTTTTACCCGCCTCCCGGGTTGTAGTTCCCTGCCTGGTTTAGGAGAATGCCACGCAGGACAGCAGCAGGAGCTTCGCCTACGACACATCACATCTGCTGCTGCCTCTTCCTCCTCTAGACCAATTATCCTGCCAAAGAAGGAAATTAGATTGCCCTGACGTGATTCGTTCCCGATAAAATGGTGTTGGCTGGGCTTTATTCTTTATTTTTATCACATTATTGTCCTCTAGATGTTTACAAATGGATCAGTCAATAATTTGATCCAAATTTTTTCAAGGAACTGGAGCCAGGCTGGCTGGTCTGTAACTCCCCAACTTTTTCATCTCTTTTTTTTTTGTTTGTTTGTTTGTTTTGGTGTGGTTTGGTTTTTTTCGTTCTTTTTTTTTCTTCCCCCCCCCACCCCCCCACCCCTTCTATTTACAGCTAGACTTCTGCACTTCTCTACGTCCTCTAAAGCCTTCAAAATTTGTCACTAACTCCTCAAATTTTCCAGGATCGTTTTTCTTGATCCCTGACTACTTGTGTACATCAAGCTTATCTCGGCATCCTGTAACTGATTCCTTCCTGACACTTGAGCTCAGCTCCTGCCTCCTTGCTAATGATAATTGTTCTAGATGCTGGTTAAAGCCTGAAGCTCTGAAAACCATGGCAAGGAAGGCACCATTTACCTCTCTATGTAAGCCCTTTTCTTCTTTCTGTCACAAGACACAAGTGCCAACTCTCTTTTCTCTCCATTACACTTCCAGTGTATTTCTGGAACTCCTTTTGTTGTTTTTTTATGCTCCTCGCTGGCTGTAACTCACTCAGCTCTGTGGCATTTCTCAGTTTATCCCCATGCGCTTGAGCTTTCCCTTTGCACTCATCCTTACACTCTCATTCCCATTTTTATAGGATTCCTTTTTGATTTTCAGGACACTAAAGTGCTCCTGATGCAGCAGTATCAGTCTTTTACTGTTGTCCTGTGGTTCCTCTGCATCAGGATGTTTAGCTGCTGTGCACCTAATATACTCTTTTTTAGTAACTTCCTGCAGTCCTAGATTTCTTTTTTCCTTGGGATGCTCTTTGGAGGGACTTTTGCTAGTGGTGAAGCATCTCCACCAGTTTGTTAAGTTTGTATTTGTGCAGCTAACTGTCTTTTTTTTTTTTTGAATGCTCTCTTTCTTTTAATGTCAAACCAATGAACCACGCTGTTTGTCATTGCTGTGCCCCACATGGTGCCCAACCAGCCCTTCCCTATTGCTTGGAAGGAAGAGCTTCCCTCACTCTACCTCCCCAGTTCCAGCACTTTGGGAAAGAAAAAATGGCCAGGGAACTTTCCAAATGTTGTCTGGGTAGGCTGTGTCCTCCTGCATTTGTTTTTGTGATGGAATGTCAAAATGAGATGGTTTGGACATAAAAAGTTGCTGTTTATTCAGACAACTGCTTGCTGAATGAGGCCTTAACTTGAGAATAATTGCAGATAAAATGAAGCTATATTTTTGATGAATAAATGGTTCTTCTTTCAAATGTGCTCAATTTGAGGTTTAGTGCTACGATAAATCTTCAGTAACTTCTGTTTCTGAGAGAAGCAGCAGACAGGGAGGGAATATGCCCATCCCCAGCGTGGCACAGATGGTCCGGGCAGCAACCCTGCAGGAGAACGGAGCCTCTTCCCCGCAGGCGAGAGCGGTGGGCACCTGCCAGGTCTGAGCACGGGCACCTTCCCGGGATCTGCTCATCCCTGAAGTGTAGTGGGAAGGTGGAGTGGGAATGCAAGAGACACGGGTTGAACACTGGCCCAAAATGCCACACTTGTTCTCTGGCCAGTCCCTCCCTCCCTCCCTCCCTTGTGTTTGTGCAGCAAGGTTTTGGGAGCAGGGGAGGCTACAGGGGCGGCTTCTGTGAGAAGCTGACAGAAGCTTTCCCTATGTCTGATGGAACCAATGCCAATTGGCTCCAAGATGGACCTGCCACTGGCCAAGGCTGAGCCCATCAGCGATGGTGGTAGCGCCTCTGTAATAACATATTTAAGAAGGGGAAACAAAACCCCCTGTGGAACTGCAGCCAATAAGAATAAGTGAGAGCAAGAACTCTGCAGACACCAAGGTCAGTGAAGAAGGAGGGGGAGGAGGTGCTCCAGGTGCCATAGCAGAGATTCCCTTGCAGCCCATGGTGAAGACCACGGTGAGGCAAGTTGTCTTCCTGAAGCCCATGGAGGTCCATGGTGAAGCAGCCCGTGAAGGACCGGCCCTATGCCGGAGCTGGTGGACACCTGAAGGAGGCTGTGACTCTCTGGGAAGCCCGTGCTAGAGAAAGTTCTTGACAGAACTTGTGGTCCCTTGGATTAAGGAGCCCTTGCTGGAGCAGGTTTGTTGTCAGGACTAGTGACCCCCCAGGGAAACCATGCTGAAGCAGTCTGTTCCTGAAGGATGGTACCCTGTGGAAAGGACTCACACTGGAGTGGTATGTGAAGAACTGCAGCTGTGGGAAGGACTAGTGTTGGAGAAGTTTGTGGAGAACTGTGTCCCATGGGATGGACTCCATGATGGAGCAGAGGAAGAGAGTGAGGAGTCCTCCCCATGAGGAGGAAGGAGTGGCAGAGACAACGTGTGATGAACTGACTGCAGCCCCCATTCCCTGCCCCACTGTGTTGCTGGGAGAGAGGAGTTAGAGAAATTGGGAGTAAAGTTGAGCCCAGGAAGAAGGGAGAGGTGTCGGGAAGATGTTTTTAAGGTTTGGTTTTATTTCTCATTATTCTACTCTGATTTGATTGGCAATAAATTAAACTTATTTCCCCAAGTCGAGTCTGTTTTGCCGTGACGGTAATTAGTGAGTGATCTCTACCTGTCCTTATCTCAACTCATGAGCCTTTTCTCTCTCTCCTGTCCAGTTGAGAAGGGGTGCAACTGAGTGGCTATGGTGGCCACCTGGCATCTGGCCTGGGTCAATCCACCCCAATCACTACTTTTAACAAGGTAATGTGGGAAAAAGGACTAAATATTCTACAAACACCTTTGAGCCGAGGAGGCAGAGGTGGACAAACCCAGACAGATCTGAAGGTGCTGCAGTAGCCTGGCCAAGGCTGCGGGTGCAGCCCCCTGCTAGCAGGCAGCAGGAGGTCAACACTGGTGAATGGAGGCTGGGATGGAGGATAAGGACTCACCCAAGGGCTGGAAGATGGAAGGAAGCCAGGAATGGTGAGGAGTCAGAGGCACCAGAAGACAATTTCCTATCCCAAAATGTGAAGTCATGTTCTGCAGTAATGCAAGTTGTGGCCTCTGCAGTCAGCAATACTCAATGAATCACAGAATTACAGAAGCATTTAGGTTGGAAAAGACCCTTGGGATCATCGTGTCCAACCATTAACCCTACTCTACAAGTCCACAGGGAATCACAAAGTGAGTAGCCCATTTGCTAGAAACAACAGCCACCATGGTTCCTGACATGTCCTCAAGTCAGTGAGGACTGTCCTAATGGGAAGGTTCTCCCAGCACTGCCTTTCTCACCCCATGTCCTTGTTGGTGCTGCCCATCGTCTGGGACCACTGGATTGGAGCTGGGGAACAATGGCCAGTCCCCGTAGGGATCATGCCAGCCCAGAGTGATGCCATGGAGAGGACTCTCTGCCCTGCTGGGGGAGGAGGTGATGCCCACCTTCGTACACCATCCTGCCCCTCACATCTCTTCCTGGGTTCGAGAGGAAAGTGGTCTCTGCCCTTTGCCTGGCATGGTCTAGGCAACACAGGACCCAGGGCCACAGGCATGGTCCTGTTTGGGGACATCTGTTGCTTGTGCCACCAGGGGGGACATAGCAGAGCAGGGCTGGTCCCTGGCCCAGGGGGCTGTGAGGGCTGCCCAGACCTGCTGGTGCAATGGCCACACGGCCACACGGATGGCCACACGTCACAGATGTGACCTCAAAAGGGAAACGCTAAGCTGCTCTGCTTTCGGAGAAGCTTAACACTTAAAGCTGATTTCAACGGCTTTTGCCTAAAGTTTTAAGACCCGTCACTAATCAGCAGTTGGTTTATGGCTGTTGTAAAAGATCAGAAAAAAATAAAGAAATCTCCCGGAGCAGGGGGGGTAGCGCTCCAGCTCCCGCATCCATCACCCGTGGTGCCGACATTTACGAGCGCAGGGAGCCATAAATCCACGCGGGGCCGACGCCGGACCGGGACTCGGTGCTGAAGGGGAAGTGTTGTGTCTGAATCTGTGTCCTGCCCTGGGAGAAACTTTATTAATGTGTCGCACGGTGAGCCAGGCTCATCCAAGCCCTGAGATATTCATCTTCGGGTTTTGCAGGCTCTCCTGCCGCAGCCTGGTGCTCCTGCCAGGTGATTTTCTGCTCCCAAGCCTCGTCTGGGCAGGAGAAATGGGCATTCTGTTGGGAGGGGGGGACAGGTGGTGGCATGTTTTGCAGTGACTTTTGTTACCCTCCTGCCTCCCATGCTTCATGGAGCAGCTCTGGTGCAAATGACATCCCTTCTTGTACTTCCTCCCCCCACTGCTGGAGGAACTGGGTCCAGACTGGTCCCTTGTGCAGAACCGCTTGCCCCCTAGGTGAAGCTGCTCTGCCTTAGGCCCTGGGATGCTCTGGGATACTCTGGGATGCTCTGGGATGCTCTGGGACATGGGGAAAAGCTGCTTTAAGGATTGGCCATGGTTTGAGGGGTCTCTTTTCACTATAACAGTACTTCTGCAGAGAGTATGTCCAGGCTCTGCTGCCATAGGACCCTTCTGGGGAAGTCTCCCATCTCTGTGCTTCACACCTACAGTAAATCCCAAGGGGTGGGTGCTATGGGCAACACAGTAGCGTTCCTGCTCTGGCCTTCGGGCACAGCTGGCACCTCCCTGGGGCAAAAGGAGCTGAACCACAGCAGAGGAGTGGAGAAGCCAGGAGGGACCCCAGCCAGCCCCCAGTGCTGGGTCCGGCAGCTGCCCCGTGGGTCTGCTCAGCCTGGTGCAACCCCAAGATGAGCCTGATGCCAGCAGAAAGCAGAGCCAGCCATCTCCTCAGTAGCTGTCAGCTATCCTGGAGCACCCTGTGTGTATCACCACCATGGTGGCAAACACCCACCATGGCCAAGCCTCCCGTCCTCACCAGTGCAGTACAAGGGTCCTTTCCATAACAGCCAAAGAATAAACAGGGGGAAGCTGAAACAAGGGGAGGCCGAGGGGATGGCTCAATCTGCACCATGGCTAGCACAAGCAGCACCAGGTGCCCGTGCAAGCCAGCAACTTGTGTCAAGGATGCCTTGGGCACCAACGAGGCTGCGTGCTCGCTTGGCCACCAGCACTCCAGCAGCTCTTCTTCCCAAGCGAGACCTTGCTCCATTGCCTGGTAAAATATTTTCTTTGCAAACCTAAGGAAACCTCACGTCTTTGTGCGGGGGGAGAGGCCTGAGACGTCCCCAGACCGCCGCGTTCGCTCCAATTACACATAAATTGACATCTTGTAAGAGAGCTGTCCCGAATACTGAGTAATTACAGCTCGTGCTGAATCACAGAGGAATGTGGGCACGGCATCGCTTACAAATCATTACAAAGACCCTGCAGACTCCATCCTTCTTTCCCCCCACATCGAAAGCTGCATTTGTGCTGTAAACTGTAAAAATGGCAAGAGTAGTTATTAACTAGGCTGTGGCACAACTGCTGACTCTGGTGCAAAACCCATCTCCATATGGTCATTACAGTTGAAGGACAAACACAATATTTTATGTTTCTCACAGTTATTGTTCATCAGCTGTTTATGAAAGTGCCTAATGACTGCGTGCGATGAGCTCGTTGCTCAATAAAGGGAATGAGATGAGGACCCACGTGCATTTCCAACCCAAATAATGAAGACCATTAAATTAATAGCTTAATTACGTGATAAATTTCAAAACGCTTTCTAGAATTCATTTTATTTTTATTTAAGCTAATAACATGTTTATTTGCAACTCTTTCTGGGATCCCAACAATAAACCCACAGCAGTGCTGCCCCACATCTCAGTTTCTATTTTTATTGCTTCCTGGAAGCTGCCAAGGGCTCAGGTCCTGCTGCTGTTTGGTCTCTTGGTGCACGGTGGGGCTGGGGGTGGGTGATGCACAGATGCACAGGGCTCTGAATCACATCTCTCAGAAATGCTGACTGCGTTACAGTGCCGATCCCCCTCCACCAGCACCCGCAGGGGTTTATTCTCCTACTCGCACACTCCGAGGTGCCTTCCTGGCAGCTCAGGGCCATGTGAGGACTGTGCAAGTGATGCTCAGTATTACATTTTTTCTAAGCAAGGGATTCCTGCTCATCACCTTCACTTCCTCACTGTGCAGCTGTCCAGCTTCATGCAAAGTCCGTTACCTTGCTCCTGCATGGTTGTACTCCGCTCTAATGAGCTGGTGACAGGATACTTCTTTATGCTGGGGTGCATAAAGAAGAGTGTGTCCAGCAGGTCCAAAGACGTCCTCCTCCCCTCTACTCTGCACTAGTGAGACCACATCTGGAGTATTGTGTCCAGTTCTGGGCTCCCCAGTTCAAGAGGGACAG
>WUAM01000395.1:15557464-15575734 GCA_024336885.1 Actenoides hombroni
CTTTTTCCCCTTCTACTCCCCTTTTTGTTATATATTGCTTTTCTTTTATGTTCTTTTTTTTTTTTTTATTTCTAATAGCTGCCTCCACTTCACCACTGACGAGGACAGGCAGCCGGCCAACCACATCCTCTTACTTGATTATGGAATTACAGCTCTTACCCTCTAATAAATAAATAAATAAATAAAATCCCTGTTTTCACTCCCATTTTTCTGTCAGGGTTTTGTCCTTCCCACTCAATTCTGCTTGCATTTCACCTCCCTGCTTGGCATGTTCTTCTGCCGTAACACCCAGGTAAGCTACTTCTGGTTGTGAGTCCGTCCATCTGCCACAGCACTGGGGAGAAGTGTGGGTCTGCTCCTTCAGAGTCCTTTTGAGCTCCATTTCCAGTAATTTTACAAATATGATAATTACAGGATTCTTTGAGCCACTTTCACTTGGGTAATTACTTTCCCTACCACCTACATGCTGGGTACCTCCCAGACAAGTGAACCACTCTAGAGGTGGATTTCCAGTCACTACAGGTCCCAGCCTGTTCCCACCTTGAGTATGTTTTTGGCATCAATATATGCTGTTTGCTTTTCGTATGACTGACTATATCAGAGGGGGCAGTAAAAAGCCTCCTTGGGATTAATGTAGAGGGACTAAGCCCCTCCAAAAGGCAGAGACACCCTGTTCTGGTACTGGTGAGAGTTGCTGCCCATCTCCAGCAAGCCAGGGATCTTCTGGGACACACCTCTAGTGAGAGCCCCTGCTCCTCGAAAGCCTGCGATCCTGAAAAGAGAACAGGGCAAATTGAAATTAATAATTTATGAGTGACAGTAACAATTTCCACCATTCGAGGAAGCAAAGAAAATTGTTCCATAAACATTTTTCTTTTCAATTTCTTACTAGTTACTTGAAATTTGATTTCCATCTAGTTTGTTTCATCAAACCTCCCCAAAGTGTTTTAAAAAGTGTCACTGGCAATTACCCAGCTGCAGAAGGAAAGAAGCATCAGTGGGACAGCTCCATTTCACCAGCCCAAAAGGAACCAGGAGGAGGAGGATCGAGGCTGCTGGCAGAGAAGCAATTAGGCAGCACCAGAAATCTCTGGCCAGAAGTTCAGCGAGCACAGCCTCGGGTTCACTCAGCTGCACATCACTGCCTTTGACGTGGCAGGGCCAAGAGTCCGCTCCCTGGGGCTAGCGGAAGAGGTTCAGGGACTGTGGGTGGCAGCAGGAGGACATCTGATTGTGTACAAGCCTTGAATATCATCTTCCTTCCAAACTGCCAGCAGGTCCAGCATGCAGCCGGGGCTGGAGTCCCAGCACTCCTGAAGTGCTTTGTTGAAACCTCCCATTTCTAACCCTGATGTGGCTGGGGTTGGTTTCTACCATGTGCTCTGGTTCTGCCTTTACTGGAGTGAGGGGTCCTCTGGGCTCTGCGTATGTTTGGCCAAGGGCATCCAACCTGCAGAGTGCTGTGGGCGGGTGGCATCGGGCTTGTCTTGGTGCACGGCTCACAAGGTTACTTCTGTTGTGCTGTGACCCTAACTTGGCTGTCCCACATTTTCTAGTTTGGGTTCTCTACCTTTGTCCCTCTCCTAGGGATATTCTGCACCTTTTCCAAGGAGCAAAGGTCCACATCTTCTGCAGGGCCAGGTTTCTCTGACACTAAAACACAAGCAGTCTGGTGTTTTCATCCTTTTCTGTCCCATAGCTGATCTTGCTTTCAAGCGCCACCCTGCATGGTTCAAGACTGCTGCAGTGTTGATGCTGGGGCTAAACTTACTGTGTGTGTTTCAACAGGACCATTCTCCTGCCTCCGATTCGCTCCAAGAGCTGCATCTCTTCAAGTGGCCCCAGACCATGCGTGCTGGCTGCTGGCAGGGAGCTGCTTGTTGATCTGGGCTGGCTCATCCTTACTCTCTGCCATACCCCACTGGTGGGGGTATTTGGAGATCAAAGACAGGAGTTCTTCTGCAGAGTGAGTCTGTGGAGTGCTTGGGAGAAAGGCCACTGGAGCCCTTTGGCTGGCTCTCCATGTCTGCAAGGAACATTGCCACCAGCTTAAACACCTCAGACCGAGAGCAGGAAAATGATCACCTGGAAATAAGTGATTCAAGGCATTGCAAGACAAGTGACAAATAAACTTCCACATCTTGCAGTAAATCACTGCTCTGACTGTCCCTGGGCACAGAGGCCCTGATGCCCGGAGTCTGGGGAGGGTGGGGAGGGCAAGATGCTCACCCCAAAGGCCAGAGCAAAATTTTCCCATTCTTCTGAAAATTGAGGCAGACAAGTGCTGAATAGGCAGCAGCCCTCAGCGGACATCATCCAAGCCTGGAAGTGTTTACAGTGTCAGCTCTTTGAGCATAATAAGGAATTACATGAATAGGGTGGCTGAGTTTTAAAAGTAATAGCTTTGTTAAAAGCAGTTAGGATCAGGTGCTGCTTGTCAGTGCCAGGGCTGTCTTGTGGTCACGGCAGACATGGGTTTGCCATCCTGTGGCTCTCTAGCCAAGTAGCACAATTATTTCTCTCCTGCAATAAGTGACAATAAATGGATACAGAAATAAAGAAGAATTCACAGCACCTCTTCTGCAGGAGCACACTGATGGCCACTGCTGAGAGCACAGTGGCACTAATCTCTCCATGCTGGCAACGAGCTGTTCTCCTGATCTTTTTTTGCTTTTAAATAAAGATCCAGGATGGCAATATCTGCTGTGAGTGTGAATTCATTATCTGATGGGGATGGGCGCAGGAAGGTGGGGGGGAACCTGTGACTGCATTCAGAGGAGAGGCAGCGTGGGCTTCACAGGTGGAGCAGTGTCCATGCTCCCCACCCCCCCCAGCCCCAAGGGAGAGCTAAGCACACATCAGAGGCAAGTACCACCATGCATGAAGGGCATGGTGGTACTTCCCCCTCCAGAGAAGAAGATGTACAGCGGTATGTGTAGGACTCCTGCCAGGGGTTCAAGTGGCACCCGTCTTTGCAGGGATTAGACCCTCTTGGTCAGGCAGACAGTCACAGTGGTGGGCTTGGGCAACCTTGTGTTTAGGATACTGTCTCACACCAGTTTGTACCATGACAGCTGCTGTCCTGCCCCACAGGCACCAGAATATATTGTAACACCGGTGTCACATCCCTTCACCATGAAAGCTAAAAGAGGTTTCCATGGAGGTTTTCACTCAGCTGCATGGCTCTGAAGACTGGTGAGCGTGCTCTGGAAGCTCATTAGAAGTTTCTTGCAAAGTCTGACTAAAATCAGACAAATTGTTATGGAGATCCAGGTCAGGTGACACTACTCAGATTTGGAATTCCTCCTTAAATTGTAGTTTTTGGAGTAGGTTCATTTGTCTTAAGTCAAAAAAACATTTTCCACTGGACAACGCAAGCCAAAGCAGGAGAGCAACAGTAATTAAGCACTGCTGCTGATGAGGTTTTCAGTTAAGGGCTAGAAATGCACCTTCTAATGGCAATTTTCAGTGTAGAGATCACTGGTGTGAAAAGCTCCTGATTTGCTTTTAATATCCTTTTATTAAACGAAGAGGAGGTGAAGACACAGAACTCAATTTGCTCTTTGCTGCTTTCTTGTGCAGGGGCATGCTTGTATGGGCAGCCCCATGACACTGTACGACCTGATGCTGATCATTGACTCTCATCCCTCTACTGACTCCCTCTTGCTGTGGTACCAGTGAGCTGGATGGGGTGGGAGAGGGAGGTGACCAGAAAGGGTATGATGTGTTGGGAAGGCAGAGCTTTGCTGCAGAGGAGAGATGAGGAAAGAGCTAAAGTTTGGTTGTCGCTTGGCCATAGTTGGGTAGGGTGGGTGAAGCCCATGGTGTGTGGATTAAGGGAGTGGGTGAAATGCTACTGTCTCCAAGAAATGGGGACACATGTGGAGATGCTCTGTACAGGGGATGGGGCAGGGCTCTTCCTCGGTGCTGGTGATGAGGCTGACCCATGGCAGGGGGGTATGGGAAGGTCAGTCTGGACTGGACATCACCCACTCTTGGGAACAGGCACTGCAGACTCAGGGCCACATCCATCCTCCAGCTGCAAGCCCAGGAAGACAACACCATGCCAGTGTCTAAGCTGTCCACATTGCCTCCCGTGAGGGCAGGCTCAACCCTGCTCCCCTCAGCAGACCTGAGGATGGGTGATCCCCCCTCCCTTTCATTACCAGCTGGCCCATTTTCTTGGCCCACCGAAACCAGGATGTACAGGTACCCAGCAGTTCTCCTGTGTGTGAATCTCATGTTGCCTGTCTGCAAAGTCATGCGAGCTGTGCCAGGGGATGTCCACCATCCCTCAGTGGCGGGGTGAGGATGCTGTCCCCGCTCTCTGCCTGCTCAGCCCCACAGGCTAAGTGAAGGTGGTGAGGGGTGGTGTAGAGCCCCACTTTGTTGGCTCTGCCCTTTAGCATAATATCTCTTGGGGTGAAGCATAACCTGGTGTCAGCGCTGGAGCACCACACCAGAGATGACTACCACACAAGATGGTTTGTAGGACTGCAGCGATGCCTTGGGCTACAAAGACATTAACTCAAAGCATGAAGAGCACTGACAGGGTGTTTGATGGCAGGTAACAGCCTTTCTAAGCAGATAATTAATACAAATTCAGTGGCCACATATGGGACTTGCCTTTGCTCATTGGAGGGATGTGGACTGAGCTCAAAGCAGGCTTCCTCCTGACCACTATGCCCGATGCTGGCGGAGCTGCTGCCTTTGCCAGCTCTCACAGGGCTGTGTGTTGTGTCACAGCTCTGCTGTTTCAGAGGAGCGAGAGCCTTGAAAAATTCATGTGAAGTTCTAGGAGAGGAAAAAAAAAAACAAACTTAATTTGGGTTTTCGTGACATGTGAGCCCTCTATTAGGCCTTGTAAACTTTTTCTGACATTACCACTTCGTGAAAACTTTGATTTCGGCTGTTGACTAAAGCTTTAATCTCCCTCTACCTGCTAGGTCTGTCTCCTTTTCTTACTTAAAAAAACATTTTGGATTTGTCTTCGATGGCATCTTTCAAATGTCAGCAGTTACCAGACTAACACGGAATGCAAAGGCCTTGGCAAACAGTCTTTTAAAGAGCTGGGGCATATAAATTTAAAGGCATGATATAATCTAGGAGGAATCTATCAGCCAGGGAAGCCTCTTGCATGAAGTATATTGAGAACTAAGCACAATATGAGCAGAAGGAAAATTGCTTTTTCCCTTTTGAATTTTTATTCACTTACCAACAATATTTACTAGTCGCAGGCAGAACCTATTTTTCATTTTCTGGGGAGATGGGACAATTCTGGTGCCACTCATCTTGTCACCAAATTAAATCTGTCGACTCGCTGCCAGGTCGCTGTGATATTAATGATACACTTGTAATCCCTTTCGTTCGGGAGGCCTGTGGATGGAGAAGTGAGACACTTGACCATTGTTCACACATTGTAATAGAAGGAAGAATAGCACTTCTGAAATCTTGGGAGATTGCAGCTCCCTCTGTCATTTATTTCCTTGACGTTAACCAGACTGCTATCAGCTCTCACAGCTGATCAGATCAGTGTGTGGACACTTTGCCATCGCCAGCTTCATTTGGTAATTAGTTAGAGGACGGGGAGCCTGGTGCAATCAGCAGACGACCAGGTGCTCATGCAACTCTGAGCTTCCATCATTTAATAAGCCAGGAGCAGACCCGGGGCTAGCGCAGCACCTGCCCTGGCCTCGCATCTCTTCTTGCTGGTGGGGTGGATGTCGCCGGCTCCTTGTGCTGCTGTGGGGTTGGGCAGCCACCAGCACATCGAGACAAACTTCTAGCATATAACAAAGGAAAAGTTCCCATGGCCATTTGTCCAGAATAAAGGAACAAATCCAAGATGACCTGGGAAAATTCACAGCAAGAGGGGCCAGGCTGGGAAGATGCTTTGGGTTGTGGCTGGTATTATCCATCCTCATTTTGTCAGCCCTGTCCCTCAGACAGTTGTTCCCCTAGGGCAGAGCTCAGCAATGTCCTGCTCTAGGTGACATTCTTTGAGGCCAGCTGTGAGCACAGCACCTGGGGAGTCCCTCCACCTTCTTTTGCTTCCTGCCATGACATGCTGCACCAGCTCTTCAGCAGTCCGTAGCAGCCATTTGGGATGAAGCTGGTGCTGCTCATGGGACTTGTGACTCACCCACAGTGGTGCAATCCCCACGGCCCTCAGAGGAGGACCCATCTTCCAGGTTGGCCTTTTGGGTTCTGCAAAGGGAATGTGAAGGCAGAGGATGTTTCACAGCATTTCCCCAAATGGAGTTTCTGTTCTTGCAAGGTGCAGTTGCAGGAGAGAGGTGTTCCTTGCTCTCAGGAGGAGCAAGAGTGCCACAGTCTTTGCCCTGGAGCATGGCTGATGTGACATCACGTGCTGTGCTGCTGTGACTTTGGTTAGCGAGGACCCTGCTCTGGTTGGAGAGGGGTCTGGGAGGTGGGGTGGTACCACGGGGGTCTGAAAACTTCAGTGTTTATCATGAGCCATCTGGGTGACTCAAGGACAGGTGTCTTGCAACATCTGGAAAAGAGTCCTGCTCTCTTTTTACAGTGGGGATTCCTCAGTATTTCAGCTAGAAACATCATCTCATTCAAAGCTGCCAGAGATACCTCCTGAGTTCCAGCTAGAGCTGGTCAGGAGGGAGCTGGGACCTCTTCTGAGGCTTTGCCAGAACCGCTAATTTCTTGGGACAGCTATAGATAAGCACAACTGCAGCAAATGTGAGCCCTTTCAAAATGCAGCACATTTTCAGATTTTCTATGCTCCCTTTCCCCAAAGCTTTGGGGTCTCCAAAATTTGGATGCAGAAGTGGTGTTTTAGAAATGGAGCTGCTGAGGAAAGGGCTGAACTTCTTTTTTTGAACTTCCCTCATGAGATGGTCTCTCAGCTCTGCCTTTGGTATCCCAGGGGCTGTTATTAATCATGGAGAGATGTGTGCTCCATGCTAACCTGCCCGGCCACCTCCCAGACCAGGCTGACAGTCTCTGTGGCTGTGCCTTGCATCTCATCCCCTCCTGACTGCTCCTGAGTGGGACTGGAGCAGCCTGGAGGTGAACTGGCCTTGGACCCACCCTTGGACCCAGAGCAGTTGCCCCAGGCAGCGGCTGCATCTCCAGGGCAGGATGGAGAGACTCAGGGAGGCTTCCTGGGAATACACCTTGTCTGTGCCCTTCCTGCTCACTGTCTCCTAATTAGCATTCCTTTTGCACACTTAATTAGCACATTCCTGCCTTTAAGTTATGAGCTGCTTTCCTATATTTACACCCTCCTAAAACATCAAGGGAGAGGTCTATAAATTACATCTCATGAAAAACATTAATTTTGTGATCTCCTTCTAGGATTTATAACGTTCGGCTTGCTACCTGCTCTGCACGGAGCCTGCTCATGCAAACACACACAGACTGAGGGGTTTACATGCGCACACACTCTGCATCTGCTCACACCTCGGACTGTTCCTGTGCACAGTCACACAGGTCCTGTACCCATCACCCCCAAGCCGGGGTCTGCCCCTGCACACGCAGAGCAGCACGCTGTGGTTTTTGAGAGGCAATTGCCCAACAGGTGACCCAACATCTCCTACTCAGACCACAGGAACTGGTGGAGTGGGAGGCTGTAATGGGATTCAGCTGCCTGTAAATCTCCTGGGAGAGCTGTTAGAGTGTGGAGGGTGCCCGGTTTACAGAGCACATGGGCTTTATCTCAGCCCATTCAGGACCTGCTGCCTCTTGCGATCACTGTTTTTCAGAAGCGAATTTCATGCTGGTGGGAAGCTCTGGCAAATTTGCCAGCCCTCCTGAGAGCCTGGCAACACTGACTGTGGGCATTGACCCATCACCGGGGCCATAGCACAGGCTAAATGGAGTTTGAATGACCTGGCACCACAGTCCTGCACTGATGGGATTTGCTGAGACTCCTTCAAAAGTGCAAGGGAAAAGGAGCATCCCAGTGAGGGAGCTCACTGCAGAGGTCCCAGCTATCCCAGACCGTGCTCACGAGCAGCCTTGCCTCTCCGCGTGCAGTATTGGACTATCATTTCAATAGCAATCAATATTCCCGCTCTTTTTATTTGTCAAATCTCTTTTTAAAGTCCCCGTCTCTTTCCCAGCATCCTGTAGCCCAGAGTCCCACAGTTAATGATGTGCTACACCTAAATTTTTTATTTATTTTTTTAAGTCTGCTGTCTCATCACTCCGTGACAGCCCCTACTCCTTCTTGTAAACCGCACCGAGAAACCATTCCCCGCTTGTCGCTCCCGGTTTTGTGGACTGATATCACATCCACCTCCGCCACCTTGCCCAAGCTGACAGGTCCTGTTCTGTTTAAGCTGCTCCAAGCAGAGTCTGCTCCATTTTGTGGTCTGCACTGGTGCCTTTATGCCTCTACCTTTTCTACTTCTATTTTGGAGATGATCTGACCAGAGTCCTGCACAGTATTCAAAACAGTCTGTGGATGTACACATTTGCAGAATGATGTCTTTTGCTGTGTTCTCCCTTCTTTTACTGTCACTTCTTGGCAGCATCCCATACGAGGCTCAGGTTCTGCATGCTCGTAGAGAGCATATGGACTCAAAACATACCAAACCACTGGCCCAGGTCCCCTTGTCTGGCATCCTCTGCAGGAAAGTGAGTTCTGATGGCTGTTTCTGAATTATGAAGATTAGCCACTTTTATTAGCTGTTTGTGAAGGAGGCAGGTGCATGGCAGATACCCAGGGGTAAAGGCAGAGGACTGAAGCTGAGAGTGTCAGTGGGTTAGGCACAGACATACTCTGACAATGCTCCTTTCTCTGCTCTGGGCCATAACTTGGCTGGTCTGGTCTCTTCAGAGGACCCTGGTGAGGACTGGTGATCAGACTGGGTTGACTGGGAGTTGGGAATAAGTGTGATGTGCGGATCCAGGCATCTGTGTTTCAGATCTTAGCCTTCTTCCCAAATGTGAGATCAGAAGCCTGTGGATCTAAGACAGAGTCTTCTATCTCAGACCCAGCAGGCCTGAAGGTTGCTGTGCACCTTCCCCATCAGCAGTCATCACTACTGAGCCACAGTTTTCACCAGATGCCTCAAGGGTCAGACCACACTTGGGGCAGCTGCAAAGGTCCATTCAGAGCAGGTCCATGTCACCTTCTCTCTGTTCCCTGGGAGAGAGGCTGAGGTCACATTTTTTGTGCCATCAGGGCTGCTGTGCTTCCAGGGCAGGAAGTTCTCACGCAGCGTCCATCCTGCTCTGCCTCCTGGGGACAGGCACTGTGTTGGTTTCATAGCATGACTTCTCCTCCAAGCATCAGTCCGTACTACTTGCCCTGCAGCAGAGGAGTCTGAAGGGTTCCTGTATCCCAGGTTTCCTGCAGGAATGGCTAGACATGAACTGTGGGCTGTGAGATATTTGGCAGGCGCTCTCTCCATTTACATATCGCAAGCTCTGGCCATTGAACTCTCTTTAACAATTAAAGTGCAGCCAAGACCTCAGCTAACGAGAAAAATGTGTCACCCTGAAATCTGGGCTGGTGCCTCCTGCTAAGTGCTGAGCAGCTAAGACCAAGAGTGCTCTTCATGTCAGCACTGTTGCCCAGTTCTGTGAGCTGGTGGAGAGGATCCCTGCTGCTCCATGAAGGGTGGACTCCTCCTCCGTGCAACGATGCTGAACCTGGAGGAGACACCTGGGGAGCTCAGGATCTCAAGGCTCAGCCATCCTTAGACATCTCTGGAAAGAGTATTACCTGCATCTCCAGAGCAGGAGTGCTGGAGCTCTCCTCTGGGGTGGGGTCCATGCTGGCCTGGCCCGAGGGCAGGTGTGGGCAGCACAGTGCAGTGTGTGCATCCCCTCATGCACAAGTGATGTCCGGCTCTACTGTGGCCCAGAATATGCAGATTACATGGCCTGTCCCAAACGCTGTGTGAGAGGAGGTGGAACTAAAGAAAAGGGACCGTGGAGACGCCAGGGCACTGGGAGCAGGTGTGGGCCTTTGTGGACCTCCGTGCTTTCCTTGGGGACTTCTCTTCTCCAGGATGTGTCAGAAAAGGAGTGCTAACCCATGTTGTTCAGAACTGGTGTTTGTTTTACTGTTACTACATAGAGAAGCCTCATGGTCCTCAGGTACAATTAGGTGCAGTCACAGTCCCCAGTTCTGTAAAGGACGTGGTGACAGCCAAACATATTTCAGAGGCTGCGACTGATTGGCACTGGGCAGCTCATCCATGATTGGTGCAGGGGACACATGTAAAGTGTCTGAACTTTGGGCTAACATATCAGCCCGAGCGGGGTGAGGAGATGCTGAGGGAAGGAAGTACTCTCAGTCCCTCCTACTGGGTGGGTCCAAATTGAGTACGGTGTTTGAAAACACTGTGCCCCACGCACCCGCCCAGCGGCCCAGGCAGCGTGCCACGTTCAGCAGAAGTGAGCACCATCCAGGTCTGAAGCGAGGGATGTGCATGCCACCCTCAGCTACTTATGATGTCATCCCAGGAAAAATGCAACAACTCAGGCAATGATTCTTCACCTTTTACAGGAAGTTTTATATCTACCTGGAATTTAAACATTGCTGCTCCTGACACACTCTCATGATTTTTTTAGTATTAAGAAAAATCACTTGTGTGTGAGGATTCCCCGTGGACACCAGAAAACCTTCCAAGTAGGAGAAACCTGGCAGGAAGTTTGCTGCCCAGTTCCGCATCCCAGGTCTCCAGTGCTAGCATTTCTGATGCTCTGTTGTTGCACCGTGCTGTGGCAGCAATATGCAGTCTCTCTGCTTGTGTTCTCCATAGGTGGAAAGGTTATTTCTTGTGTTTCTTTTCACATGTGTTTGGATATGGAGTCCCTTGCCACATCTATGGTCTACTTTTGATCTGTTACAGATCATGGTAGGAAACCAGAAACCCATCAGCCACCTTTAAGAGGTGGAAAGAGAAACCTTGTGTTTCCACAGGGATTGTAGCCTCGAAGAGGTTCTGCACAGCCAAGGGTGAACCATCACTTCTTGAGCTCTTGGAGATGGTGTCCCATGGTCCTGGCAAGGATGTGAGTTGCTGATGAAGGAGGATGCAAACACCAGGGCAGTGGGGGGTGGTGGTGAAGGCAGAGCTCCTGTGGACTCCCAGAGGGGAGCAATGACTGGAGAGCTGATGATGAAGAGGAGCCAGTGGAGTTGATGGAGAGGAGCAGGGTGCTCAGCTGGGCAGGACTGCAGGGATCCTTTCCTTGGTGTGGTCAGCAAGAGTCCCAAGAGATGAGGCAGACAGAATCACAGAATCACAGAATGTGATTGAAAGATCAACTACTCCAACCCCCCTGCCAGAGCAGGACCACCTAGAGCAGGTCACATAGGAATGGGTCCAGGTGGGTTTTAAATGTCTTCAGAGAAGGAGACTCCACAACCCTTCCAGGCAGCCGGTTCCAGAGCTCTGTCACCCTCACAGTGAAAAAGTTTTTCCTTATGTTTCAGACCTCAGCTTGCTTGTTGTGACTCTATTCTGGACCAGTTTATAAGAATAAAGACATGTGGTACTCATCTCCAGTTTGGATTCTCACTGTTCCTTGGTGGCTATCAGCTCATTTCATTCAGCATGGGCCAGAAGCGGGTGGCTCACCCAGAGATAGGTAGCACATGGGGCTAAGTAAGAAACAGAAAGTACCTGCAGAGGAGAAAATATATAAGCAAAATTCAGTAGAAGGGAAATCAGATGTAAAAATATGAATGAAAATTTTAGCTTAAGTAAGAAGAGTTTTGGTATCCAGAAGGTTACCTCCCAAGAAAGCAAATCTTGCAAAAACTCATGTCGTTTGGGAAGAACATTATTTAGATATTAGAAAAATCAATATACAGAAAAAAGATAAAGTTTTTCGGGCTTGACATCAAATGAGAAGAATCTGAGAAAATAGGTACTGGAAGTGACAGGCCTGAGTACAGCCCACATTTGGGCTTTATTCTCACGGTGCTGTGATAAGATTTGTGTGCCTGGTCCTTTTGAGCTCCTCTGCAAAGCCCATCCCTTCAGAAGACTTCACCACTCCCTGCAAGGCAGGTGTGGCTAGAGCAGTCTGAGATGGAAGATACTCGGCTCATGGGATGTATAGCTTCAGGTGCACTCCTGTGCAAGACAAGGGTTTTGATTGCACTTCATGTGGTAGATTCCAGATCTATTTCTACTTTTTTCCAGCTCGCTTCTTGTTTCTTGACAGATCCTGTTCCTTTTCTGTAATGGAATAGTGACGAATCGCTGGAATGTGCAGGTGCCGTGTAGCCGCTTTCAGAAACTCACGCACAAGTGATCGCAGTCAGAGTTTCCCTACTGAGGTCCTTGTAGTAGAAATTGTGCCATTGATTTTCTAGCCTCCTATGAGCAATATTTATTTTCACGTTTGTCAAATGCATATAATCCTTTGTACAACACTGCACATCACCTTCCTGTTCGTCAGGTGGCTCAGTGTTCCCAGGAAAGGCACAGAGCTCCTCTCCACCTGCTCATCTGGGAGGGGAGATGAAGACCACCAAATCCAGTTGAAAAGGCAGAGGGGATTTAGACAGACAGCATTCAATAACAGGCCTAGAATATGCCCGGCAACCAGAAACAGAAGCTTTGCTTTTGCAAAAAAACCCCATCCTGATTATTTCAATGTCCATGAGGCAACAGGGCCTCTGTTTTAGCTCTTATTTGAAACTCCTATTCAACTAGGCAGCTCAACATGATGCAGTGACAAAGTCAAGAGGAGAAACCTCTGTTCTGGTGCCCGAGGCGCTGCGCAACCAGCTCACCTTGCCAGTTTTGATATTACAGTAGCATTCTGCTGCTGGCAGCAGAATTTATCAGCAGAGATAGCATCTTCAAAAAGATCAAAAATCCCCATCCAGGAGGATTCTGGTGGGTCTTGTGCTCATCTGAGACCTTTTGCTACCCTGTGAGTCTTCCAAACCACCCCAGAGATTTTAGCCTAGTCAAGGTCCACGCCTTGCCAAGAGCAGGGGAAGAGGACAGCATTACTGACAAGACTTTCCAGAGGATGAGATGGGCTGTATGTTCCAATGACCTCCAGAAGATGTCTGGCCAAAGGGTTCAGGATGGCAGAGATATCTGCAGCCATTGAGAGCCTGGTGAAAAATGATCATCCTGCAGACATGTGGGTCTGAGGTTTCTGCATCATGCCCTACATCTGAAAGGTGAATGCATCTCACTAGGAGACTTCTCAGCCTCTGGGTGTCTTTGCAGGGCCTCAGCAGTTACACCACAGACCTTGTCAAGACACATGGGCCGAGTAACTGCTGTTTGTGTAGCCCCACTGCCCTTCTCCCTGCCAGGGCTCCCCTTTCTCTTTGCTCTAGGGCACTGCTGAGTCGGTAATGCCTCAGGTCATGTCCATGGTCACAGCCCTCTGCAGCCCGTGGGATGCCTCCAGGGGCTGGGTATGCAATGCTGTGGGTGACTCCTTCCCAGGGCAAAGCAGGCATTGCGACAGTCTGTGTCACCAGAGAACAAGGCACAGCACTGAGTTTAGTGACTGGTTTTTGCGAGAGCTTCCTCAGGAAAAAGCTGCCTGGCAGGGGTCTCTCAGGCTGAGGCATTTGACCTCAGCAAGGAGGCTTGGAAAGGGGGTGCCCGTGGTTCAGGGAAGACAAGGTCTGATTGGTCTACTGGGACCTCCTTTCAAAAGCATCTCTTGATGTTTCTGATTTGTTTTTCAGGCTGAAGCAACCCAACCCCTCTCTGCAGTCCCCATGGTCCTTGCTCCATTGGTGCCCGTGTCACCTTTGGCCTGACCTCACTGCCCTGTGCCGTTTGAACCCTCTGTGCAATGTGGCAGCTCAGAAGGGAGGAGATGAGGCAAAGCCTGGTGGACCTGAGCTCCACCCAGCTTCTCCTGCAGCCCATTGCCTTGGGCTCTACTACCTCCCCAACCTTTTTTCTCCCTTTATTTCCCCCATGCTATGTCTCCTCTTACTTTTCTCTTCCCTCTGCCCCCACCTCCCCGGTCTTCCTTCTTCCCAAGGAGCACTCTGGTCCGTGCTTGCTCACAGCCAGCAAGGTGGTTCAGGGGGATGAAAACAATATTGTCAAGAGCAGCATTTTGCTGTCCCCCAGGCAGCATTTCTTTCTTTGGCAACTTTGCAAAACCCTGTTAATGAAACCGCAAACAAAATGTGCGTAACAGTACATACATTAATTGAGAACTGGCTAAATCCTCGGAGGGTGTAAGTCAGTGTGGCATCACTAGCTTCCAGGGGGCTACCCTGATTTACACCCGCTGAGCTTAGGCCAAACATTTACAGTTACAGTGTATAGACATGATAAAATGAAATAAAATCAAAATACTAAACCCGATTCCATCTTAAATCACGTACCTCTCACAGGTCTTGTAAGTCAGACCACTCAGCTTCCAGGGTGCCGTGGTGCAAAGCCAATTGCTCACTTCACCTGCTTAATCACGTGGAGATTTGTGACTCTGTGGAGGTGCACTCCATACAAAGCACCACTTGCCTTGGCTGGAGAGTCCAGCACTCGAAAGTTGGGGAGATGCTGGAATTAGGACTGCAGAGGGAATAAGAATTCACTTTTCCTGGTGCTTCTGAGCCATGAATTACCCCTCTAGCCACAGCCGTGTCTGGTTTCCCACACCTCACTCATTTTTTGTGGCTTCACTATTTTTTTTTTTCTCCCAGATTTTATGATTGATAGGAAATGCCTTTAGACATTGTCTGAGACTCTAAACAGCATTTCCCTTACAGACCATTTACCACTGTGTTAAACTTCAGGCACACACTGGGGGCATCTGACGTTACTGCTGTTCAAAGAGATGGAAAGACAGCAGCTAAATTATTCCTCACCTTGTCTCCTAGGCTGTTTAAAACATGATTGTGTTGCTTTAAAACCCACATATATCCCTAGGCAGAGAGCAGAGGTTAAAATGAGAGGTCAGTGGGATGGGTCTGGTTCAAAGTAACTAAAAGCAGAGTTACAGAGGCAGCTGTGGCGCTGGCCTTCTGCGAAGCCTGCAACGGTGCTGGATGTTTTGGGGCTTGCAGAACAGAGTATCTTAAGACAGAGACTTTAAAGACTTTTCCTTAAGTCCTTCCATGGTTGCAGAGTGCACAGTGCTGGGTCATCCTCGGTGTCCGTGCTCCCTTTTGCAGCTAACGTGCAGGAAGGCAGCTTATTTGCTCGGGCTTGATGCATTTTGCAAGAGTTTGTGTTGGCTTCTCCTTAGTCCTGTTTAGTGGCCTTGAAACAGAGGGCAATGAAATCCTACCAGACACACTCCAAAAAAAAAAACCAAACAACCCAGGGGGACAGAGTCACTTCAAGGGAAGGGAATTTTGCTGGTCAGTTGTGCCCTTGTACGATCCCATCTGCTTTTCAGCAACAGCTGCTATATGGACTTTCAGATGACTCAGGAAAAGCATCAGGCTTGTGGATTCCCAAGCATTTGGTGCAGGGTGTACCCAGGCAGCTTCAGCAGATCATGGGTCAGCTGGCAGGCTCTACCCAGAAGCGTCCTGATGCATGCTGCAGCCAGCCTGTTTCCTTTGATCAAGTTAGCTTGGGTGATTTCATCTGAACTTGCCCCTGGGACCCAAGGCATGTGTGCTTGGCACCCCAGATGAACCATGAAGGTGTTCCACCTCCATGATGCCCGATCACAGGGGACAGATGTGCAGCTCACCCAGCATCATCCGTGTCTCCACCAAGTCCCTGCCTTCTCGTGCCTGAGATTTTAACGGCCCAGGTTACACTCTGAATGGGATACAGTGGACATCCTGGAATGGGGAGCCTGGCAGGTTGTTTATACAAAATGTCTGTCATCTCTGTTTACTAAGAAACAAAGAAAAAGAAGAAAAAATGCTGCAAACTTACATGTCAAGCCAAATCCTAGGATTTACTGCTGCCTCCTGAGGGATTAGAGTAGCAGGAAGGAGCTGAGCCCATGTTTTCTTTCTGATGGGTGATTGAAGTGGATGTCGTCTCTTCTTAGACTTTCCTGACAAGGGCTTCAGCTTTGCTTCATGCATCTAAGCTGTGTGATAAATGGTTGGGGTGATCCCCTAGGCCTTTGCAGCAGCTTAAGTTAACTGAGTGGTTTTGTTGCTTCCCAAAGTGCCTGGCAAAGTGGGAAGCAGCCCTCCCGTGACTGCATGTGGCCCCACTCCGATGTCCCTTCAGCTGGGGCTCTTTGCTGTTTCTGTGGTTCCCAGTGCCCAACACACTTCTGCCTGCAATGGGGACGTTTGCTGCCCAGCACCTGTATGCCATAGCATGATCGGGATGTCCTTGGATTGCTTTGTCCAGGTCCTTCTGGCCCCATTTTTGGGCTACGTAGGCCTTTCTCAAAGGCACAGACTTTGTGCTTGCCCCTGAACAACTTTCAGGCACTGACCGCCCTGCTGCATCCAGTTGAACTACCGACTTATGTCTCTTGTCTCCTCTCGATCATGTGCTGCCCAGCATAGGGATGGTCCCCTTTGGTGTCTGCAAACACCAGGCAGATATACGGCTCCATAATGGAGCTGGGCATTATTATCATATCAATATCCCATTATCATAATGAAACCCAAAGCAGGAAGCAGACGGCTGCTCATGGAACAAAGCCTGCCAGATGCAGCCCATTCCTTTATTACCACTTTTGACAGGATCACAGAGTGCACGGCAAAGTGTTTCTGCTCCTACAGAGTCACCCTCCACCCCTTTATTTCAACAGACGCTCATGAACCTGCGCACATATGTGTAAATCCAATTATTTGCTAGCACAGCCCCCATCCACCCATACGAAGACAATAAAGGGTGATGCATGACTCGATGACTGTGCTGGATAATCACCGTGGCAGATCTGACAGTGATACATACACTGTACTTTAAAGACTCTTTACGCTGCCAGCCCATCATTCACAAGCCATGTACTTCATAAGCAGTTTTCCCCAGAGATTCCCCTTGTCTCTTCTCACCCTGATCCTGCCAGCTGATGGCATCTCTCTTGCCTTTGCCAGGGAGCGCTGTCCTTCTTGCAGCCCCGTGTAGCCTCCACTCTCTTGCTAAATCAGCCCGCGTCTCAGATCCTTCCCTGACACCATTACGGAGTCAGGAGGCAGAGGGACTGCAGCAAATGTTTCAGCTCGGATAAAATATCGGATAAAAAAAAGCTGACAAACCTTTCCCAGGAAAGCATCAGATGTCCTTGGCTTCGAGGGCTGCACAGGCAGCTAGAGAAAGAGCAGTGGTCCACAAAGAAGGAGCTTTTTCCAGAGCCAAGGACCAGCTGGGCAGGCTCTACATGGGGTTGGCTGCAACCTGGATTCCACCAGGCAGGCGGGATTAGCCCCAGCCTCGTTAGTGTAATTACCCCAGAGCTTGTTTGTGCTACAGAACCACTCAGTGGGAGGGGGTTGGGTGCCATGGAAATGTCTGCCAGGCTACAGAGCTGGTTTTGAACAGGTTATTAGGAGGCAGCCAAAGACATCTACCTTTGGGAGATGGATCCATGGATGTGGCTGATGCCCAACAGTTGGCAAAAAATGCAGTTAGGCAAAGACAATGTGCCCAGAAGCTCTTGAATTTGGGTGCTACTGGAACTGTCTGAGAGCAGCTCTCAGTCTTTGTGTACATGCCATAGGAGGGGGACCAGAAGTGCCTGAGACAAAAGGATGTGGTGGCCATGGGTGTTTGGCCACACTCAAGCTGGTCTGTGAAGGGGAAAAAGACCCCAATGTACATCTCTGAAACTGTCCCAAATGAAGGTGAAAGTGCTGAGAGAATGAAATATCTCAGGAAGAACATTTCTCCGAGTTTTGGTTTTGTTCTTTTTTCTCAAGATGACCCTCAGAGCCTGTCCCTAGGGAGGGCAACCAGAGAGATTGAACCTAGATGGTCCCAAACATCATACTTCTTCTTCCCTTCAGAAGTAGAGGAGGAACACCAGGGAGGCATAAATTGTGTAACAGGGAAGAAAGGCTCCATGTGTGATGCTGCTGAATGAAGTGGGTGTGCTGGTGACCGAGGATAGAGAGAAGGCTGAGTTACTGAATGCCACCTTTGCCTCAGTCTTTACTACTAAGGTCAGCTACCAGGAGTCCCAGGCCTTCAAGACCACAGAGGAAATCTGGAGGAAGGAAGTTTTTACCTCTGTTGAAGAGGCTTGGGTTAGAGATCAGTTGAACAAACTGGACATCCACAAGTCCATGGGCCCCGATGGGATACACCCGCGAGTGATGAGGGAGATGGCAGAGGTCATTGCTAGGCCACTCTCCATAATCTTTGAGAGGTCCTGGAGAACAGGAGAGGTGCCTGAGGACTGGAGGAA
>WUAM01000395.1:15577142-15589217 GCA_024336885.1 Actenoides hombroni
CATTGCTGGGGCTCCTCTGGCCCCGCTCCAACAGGTCCCTGTCTCTGCTGTGCTGAGGACTCCAGAGCTGGCCCCAGTGCTGCAGGTGAGGTCTCGCCAGAGCACTGGGAGCAGAGGGGCAGAATCACGTCCCTTGACCTGCTGGCCACCTGCTGCCCAGGACGCAACTGGCTTCTGGGCTGTGAGTGCACATTGCTGGCTTATATTCAGTTTTTAATTTGCCAGCACCCCCAAGTCCTTCTTCTGAGGGCTGCTCTCAATCCACTCATCACCCAGCCTGTACCTGTGCTTGGGATTGCCCCAACCTGTGTGCAGGACCTTGCACTTTGCCTTGTTGGACTTCATGAGGTTTTCATGGGCTCATTCCTCCAGTCTGCCTGGGTCCTTCTGGATGGCATACCTTCCCTCCGATGTGCTGACTGCATCACTCAGCTTGGTGTCATCAGCAAACTTGTTGATGGTGCACTTGATCCCACTGTCCATGCCACTGGCAAAGATGTTGAATAGCACTGGTCCCATATCAAACTCTGAGGTACACCACTTGTCACTGGTCTCCGCTGGACATTGAGCTGTTGACCACAATACTTTGAGTGTGACCCTCCAGCCAATTCCTTATCCACTGGGTGGTCCATCTATCAAATCCATGTCTGTTCAATTTAGAGACAAGGATGTTGTGCGGGACAGTGTCAAAGGCTTTGCACAAATCCAGGTAGATGACATCAGTTGCTCTTTCCATACCCATTGATATAACACTGTTGTAGAAGGCCACCAATTTTGTCAGACACAAATTTGTGGATGCATCTCACCGGGTTCCATGGACATGTGCACCTTCAGTTTCCTTAGATGGTCTCAAACCTCATCTTCTCCTACAGTGGGTGATTATTCATTCTCCCAGTCCCTGCCTTTGCCTTCTGCAACTTGGGCAGTGTGGCTGGAGCACTTGTCAGTGAAGACTGAGTCAAAAAAGTCATAGAGTACCTCAGCTGGCTACATATCCTTGGTAACCAGGTCTTCTGTTTCCTTCTGGAGAGGGTCCTCATTTTCCCCAGTCTTCCTTTTATCACCAATGAAGCTTTTCCTGTTGCCCTTGGTGCCCCTGGCCAGATTTAATTCTGTCAGGGCTTTGGCTTTCCTAATCCTGTCTGCTTGGACAACTTCTCTGTATTCCTCCCAGGCTATCTGTCCTTGTTTCTATCTTCTGTAGGATATTTCTTTGCTCTTCAAAGTATAAGAAGGTTTCTCCAACCACCAGGTAGTGTTTAAACTTTGCTGGACTTTAGGCTCAGACCTTTTTTTTGAACTCACAAGTTTTTTTCACTTACTGTCTTTGATCTCCTGTTGTATCAGAAGCAAACCCCAAGATTATGTGCAATTAAGAGCCTAACAAGAGCTGAAGGTACATGAACAAATTTAAAACAAGTGGAGAATGCCTAAGCACCCTTTCACTGCTCATTTTGCTTCAAGAAACAGACAGCAGAAAAAAAAAAAAAGAAAGGAAAAAAAGGGGAAAGTTTGAAGGCAGCTTTTCTTGACGATTGCTTACTCTGAAGCTGCTGAAGAGTTTCACATTTTTCAGGCAAGTCAAGCAGAAGAGGCTAAGTGCAGCCAGCTGTAGTGCAGAAAATTGGGGAGTGCTGTAGTCCACGTAGAAAATAAAGCCCATGAGCAATATGCTTTTAAGCAGAGGGCACACAAAGAAGGCAAAATCATAGGATTACTTGCAATTGATGTGAAGAGAAGAGCCAATCTTGCAATTTTGGGGGCTTGCTGAGTCTCTGATAAAAGACAAGGCTGCAACTGAGATCTGAGGAGGAGGAAACACAGGGAGAGAGGGAGTGAGAAATGATATATGGGAAGACCCATCTGTAGCTCTCGATGAAACAGTCACAATTTACCGAGCAAAAAGATCTTCATGATTAGAGAATTTGGTCACTGGGAGTAAAAAAAGGGGAATCCAGATGCCACCAGATGGGATTTATGTCATGGAAGGAAACCTTCCCGAATTTCTGAATACGAAGACTGTTTGGAAAGGTGCCTGATGTCACCAGCATCTGGTATCTAGTAAGGCTGGCTCCTTATCTGAGCTCATCGCCTGCAGGGACAGGGTCTGACCGGCTCCATCAGGTGCTTGCTAGGCTGATGTTCACACTGAGTCAAGGGTGTCTGCTCTGAGCCTGGGTGGACATGGATCAAGTGGGCATGGGAGGTGGCACAGCTGAGGTGACGGGGGGCAGAAGGTGAGCAGGGCATATCGCCTGCCTTCACTGGGTGCTTTGCACAGAGCAGCATGTGTGCCACTTTACTGGACACACTTGAAGAACGCGCTTATGCCTGCAGCACAAAACCAGTCGGGTGTCCTGAACTTTTAAAGGAGTGTAGGCTGCATCTCTGGTGACAGACTTACAAACTTGCAAGCAATGGATGATGAAGACAAATTGCCATGTTACGTAATTTAAAGTGAATTTTGCCTGTACGGCACAGCTAAAATAAATGTGTTCATTCCCACAAAATGGCCGATCTGTCACATTAACCCGAGTCCTCATTGTCTCCGCGACAGACTCTAATAGTGGGAACCAGGGATCTGATTGTTTTAAAGAGTGAATTTATCATATCCTTAATTTTTATCTCGTATGAAGAGCCAGCTTTACTGTTTGTTTGGCTAGAACCCAGCCAGTGCTCTCCCTTGAACCTGGCATGGGCAGGGTGACGAGTGGCCCTGGGCTGCAGCCCTGCACCTACACCGTCTGCCAGCGAGTGAAGGAAGCACCCCCAGTGCCCACTGCTTCTGGGCATGTCAGATCACACTGAGCCGAGGCTCATCTTGCCGCTTGCCTAAACATGAGGAGACCTCATGCTGGTTCCTGATGCCATTCATGTATTTTATCTGCAAGGCGATGGTACAGCTCCGGTCCTTTTCCGCACAGCCCGCCACGAACAAGTTATCTGCATCCAGTGTCACTGATTGGTGTTAATCCTGTGATTTAATTCTTTATCAGCGGAAACCTGTGTTGATTTTCCATTATTTTCCATGACTGATTCTGAATTACAGACTTTCTTTCCTTCACGGGGCACAGCAAAGTAAAACGTCAGTGTTCCCACCATCTCCTCCAACTCCCTGTTGTCTCTGATGTAGTCAAAATTAATAAAGGCCAGATATCTCCTTGTTAGCTCACGGGATGCTGAGGGCACCTTGTCTGGTGTGATTAGCTCAGAAGTGCTTCTCAATGAGAGATTGCGTTTAACCCTCCGCAGCAGCGAGGGGAAACACTCCACGGCTCTTGTGGTACATCCTCAGGCTCCTTCCCACGCAGCACATAAATATTTCTGCTCCTGTCTTCCCTGCCTCATTATTAGCAATTTTATCATCTCTGTCTAATAACAGTCCTGCTGACTTGTATTCTTTGATGAATCTCTGCCTTCTATCCCAGTGGGAAGTCATTGGCTGTGGTTATCTGCATCCTAAAGAGCTGGAGAACTGGTCCTGGTAATGGTGTTTCCTGGGCTGTGGTCCATCCCCACGCCTGCTCCTGCTCTGCTTTCCAGAGCCTACTCCCAGAGTGCTTTGATGGAGCAGGTGCCCATAGGTGGGCTGAAAGCCCCCAGTCCTTCTCACTGTCTGCTCACCAGCTCCTCCCGCGCTGCTGTGGACTCCCATCCTCCCTCCCATCCCATGCTGCTGCTCGGTCCCATCCCAGTACACGTGAAGCTGGTGATAGTGGCTGCAGAAGCTGCTAGCCAGAGACCAAACTGCTGAAAGAAACTTCTGTCCAAGCGACAGGTCTGAAGCTGAGATGCTCTGCTCAGAGCGAGGGGCTAGAGGAGGAGGTGTTGAATGAATTAGAGTTCGCAGGAGCTGAGCTGAACCAAGCCACCTTTCTCACTGGAGGATGCCCACGGCTAAGAAAAGGCTGTGTGTGTCTGGGGGTGCATGATCCTGAGCCACGCTGCATCCCCAAGTTCCCTACAAGCCCTGGCTTCTGTGCCCAGCTCTCCTTCCCAACAAGCCCTGTCTTCTGTGCCCAACCCTGGAGAGCCTCATTGTGCTTCTGGATACGTTCACACGGGGTTTGCATGATCACAGGCTGGGAAGAGACAGTGATACAGCCCACACACATCCCTTGGAGCCTTGCAGAGTGAAGGTGCTATGGGTGAGGGCTTTGGCTACTGCAGGGCTTCTCTCAGCAGCAGGGCAGAGGTCTCCTCTGTCCAGGACTTCGTGCAAGCAAACAATATTTTTGGTTAAAAGGAAAATTTATTTAAAAACAAATCTTTAAAATTAAAATTTTTTTGAGTAAAAACAAGCCTGATCTGTCACTTGCAAAGCACTCTGTAGCACTGGTGTAGGTGGAACAAGGCATGGGGGGGCTGCAGGCTGGAAGATGGACATGGGACAGTCTTTGAGGGCTGGGGACAGAGTGTCTCACAGACTCTGCCAGCTCTGGCACCGAGCCACCCAATCCAGTGCTCCAAGCTGTGCATGAGCAGAGGGACCCTTGGTGTGAGGATGAGTGGGGGCGGCTTTTTTCCTTCTCTGCCCTTCAGGAGGAGCACTGGGTGCTGTGCACCGGTGTGTGAGAAACCAGGTCCTGCAACAGTGAAAAATCAGGGTTGTCCTGTCTTTGCAGCCCAAGCCCTCTCCTTCCCATCCTGTCTGCCGGGAGGCTGAGCACTTGAACTGCTCTGCCGCCTGCTGCTAGGGGCCAACCCATCACTTTTATATCCATTTCCCAGGCGAAGCATTGCATCATAAAGTTCATACAGTTATTCTCTCCCTGACGCCAACCCGCACTCCAGATCCTGCAGCGCAGGTTTGCCTCTGCTGGGAGCAGAGCTGTTTTTTCCCTGCCCTCCCCGTGCCCTCTCTGTCCTGCAGCGGGCTCAGAGGCAGCAGGAGCATGGAGCTTCTCCCCTGGAAAACCTCAGCCCTCCTGCTGCAGCACAAGGGCTGGTAGGACAGCCCTGCACTGGGCTAGGGAACAGTTAAATGTTTTTTTTATTCAGCGCGTATCTTCTCTGTAACAGGACCATTATTTCATAGCAACTTATTCCCTCCATTGAAACCTTCGAATAATTTCCCTTTATAATCAAACTTTTCTATCCCTAAATCAGTTTTATAACCACCTTGTTATACCTTGAAACTCAAAATGAAAAATTTCTGTTATAAATAATTGGGTTGTGCTGTGAATACTGAGCATACCGGTGGATTTCAGAGGATGGGTTAACAGGGATGTCCTCGTCCACCAAGCCCAGGGAAGCGACTGGCCTCGTTAGCTTGTCTTTTCCTCTCCGGGGGGCAGAGAGGAGAGGGGAGGTGTGTGTTGGTGTGTCTTTGCCAAGCTCTGGACCTGCTCTTGAGTTAGCAGGAGACACTGTGCCACTGCTTCAGGTTGTGTTTTTTAAAAGCTGTGACTTAAACTAGGAGTTGTGGGGTGTGCGTCAACCTTGGAGCTCGGCTGTCTCCAGAGAGACCACCACTAAAGTGGGGTTAGCCCCAGGTTAACTGCTGTTATTGGGATGCCTTGTCTCTGTCCTCCCACCTCGTCTTTACCTGTAGAATGGTTCCGGAGCTGGACTGTGGCATTGTTGAGCTGCAGCTCATCCACATCTCTTCTGCGCCCTGCCCTGGGCCAGGGTCCATGGCACCAGATGCTGTGAAACTTCCACAACCTGCCCAAGGTTCTTTGATTGCATCCATCTATTCATCAGTCTCAAACTGCACTAAGCTGACACAAGGTAGAAAAGTTCCCCCCTACCCCCCATCTGCCCCTCTGGATACAGCAATTATCTGTCTGTGTCTTCCTGGAGTGCTGTGTGCCTCCGGGAGAACTCCAGCCACCTCCTCATTTTTAGACGTGTGTGTCAAGAAGAAGGAATTTGTTGCCATCTTGCAGTTTGTGTGATGGTTTTATTTAATAGATTCATAGGGCGTAAAGCCAGAGAGATACATTAGATCATCGCTCTTGATTTTGGTAAATCACAGGCCATTACATTTTGCCAGGTTCATCAAGTAGTGCATCCAGTGACTTGGATTTGACTGAAACACATCTTTCAGCAAGATCTGTTCAGGCCACTGGCAGTGGTGGCTGCATGCTTTCCGTCTCAAAAAGTGTCTAATTTATAATTCGAATGTTGCTGGCTTCAGCTTCCAGCTCTTGTTCTGCTTTTTGCAGCGGAGTCACAGAGTCTTTATTGCACGATATTTTCTCCCCCTGAAGGTATTTGGATGCAATGATGAAGCCACCTCTCCATCTTCTTTTTTTTTTTTTTTTTTTTTTTTTTAAAGCTAACCAGCTTGAAGCCTTTAAATCTCTGCACGGAGGGTGTTCTTCCTGCCCCTTAAATCAACTTTGTAGCTTTTTTTCCTGCACCTCCTTGGTCTTCCAACTCTTTTTTTTTCTTTTTTCTTTTTTTTTTTTTAATTTAAGCAAAGACTTATACAAATACCATAATTTAGCAGAACATGGTGTTAAGCTGAAGAGAGAATGGTAGACCAATCCCAGGCTCTAGTGAATGGCCCATATGCCTGCCACCCAAACAAATAATTACAGAGCTGTAAATGAGGGGCAGGCAGCTCATTTATCCCTGGGCTCCCTCAGCAGTTCCTGGTTGCCAGGAGACTGGTTAAGCTGGAAGGGACCAGGGGAGCCCACTGGAGCAATATCCACACTCTGCACATAGAGTCCTCCTCCATCTTCCCAGGCTCCAGCTGTTGGAGCGTGGAGAAGATGCTGTCATGGGAGTCTGCTGTGATCTCTCTGCTAGCAACTCCCTGCAAGGAGCCATCATGTCCCTGTAAGACCTGGACACACACAGTCCCAACCCTTGGTGTTCACTTTTCTATTTATTTACAAAACCTGCTTTTATTTCACTTGCCAAGTGCATCCTCTCAGCCTGGGCTACACGGTCACATCTGAACTGGAAATCATCGCAGGAAGGAAGTCAGCCTCCGATGGTGAAATTGAGAAATTTAATCCTCTGTAAATTAATCCTCCAGCTGCTCAACCTGCCCATAACTCTTGCCCTGGCTCAGCCTTGTCCAAGTTTCCAAATCATCCCTGTCATTGGAGACGCAAACCCAGCTGCCCTTACTCACACTTCCAACAAAACCATGTCAAATGCTCCTATCTCTCACCATGGAAATCCAATGTCACCTTGTCCTATTCATCACAGGAAAGTGAATGAATAAAGTATGTCTTCTCCAGCCAGTTGATGATGAAGAGGAGGTTGTAGCCAGGTGGGGGTTGGTCTCTTCTCCCAAGTAACAAGTAATAAGACAAAAGGAAATGGCCTCAAGTTGCACGAGGGGATGTTTAGGTCAGACATGTAATGGTAGCAAGGTGAAACACAGGAAGTTCCACCTCAACATGAGGAAAATCTTCTTCATTGTGAGAGTGCCAGAGCCTGGACCAGTCTGCCCAGAGAGGTTGTGGAGTCTCCTTCTCTGGAGACTTTCAAGCCCTGCCTGGATCTGTTTCTGTGTGGTCTGCCCTGGGTGCTCCTGCTCTGGTAGGGGGGTTGGACTTGCTGATGTCCAGAGGTCCCTTCCAACTCCCACCATTCTATGTTTCTGTATTTCCATGATTCCATGACATTAGAAAAAACTTCACTGAATGGGCTATTAGGCAGTAGAACAGGCTGCCCAGGGCAGTGGTGGAGTCCCCATCCCTGGAGGGATTTAAAAGACACATAGATGAGGTGCTTTGGGACGTAGTTTAGTGTTGAGATTGGCAGTGTTAGGTTAATAGTTGGACTCAATGATCTTAAAGGTCTTTTCCAATTGAAATGTTTATATGATTCTATGACTCTATGATGCTCCACAGAATCTAAAACAGCCTCCTTCAGAAAAACAGAACTCCCACTCTACCCAAAAGCATATCTGACCTGTAACAGTCACAGTCCTTAGAGGACACAATTAGCCTTTAGACATACAGGGAAAGGCTGGATTCTCCAGCAGTGAGATACTTCTCACTGAGTTGGCATATCTCCTCAGAACGTGTGCTCCAGGTTCACCTCAGCTGGTGGGGCAGAAGTCACTGTGTGCAGTTCCCTGATGTGCACATCAGGTCAGACCTTACAAGCGTAACTGTTCCTTCTGACCCAGGCATCAAATAAAATATTCAAACTAAATATGTTTCTGGAGGGACTCCTGCATCACACGCTGACCTCAAACAGATGCTGAGGTTTGCACTATACCTGCAGGTCATTGTCCTCCTCACATGCTCTGAGGGATGCAGGCCTTATGCAGAACTGCCCTCCAGTTCACTGTGTGGTGGAAATCATCATGCAGAGTCACTTAGCTGCTCCCATTCTGCAAAGCTGTATATGGCTACAGATGTGTAATGAGGAGTGAAGCCCAAACATGAGGGTCCCACCTCCATCCCACCTGCAGATGCTTTTGGGGCCTTTGCCTTTAGCCCAGCACTCATGGGGATAACCCTGTTGATGGGGAAGTAGTTTCCTTTAAAAACAGGCTGAAATTTAGCCAGGGGAAAGTTGAATGCCTGAAGGCTGAACATTGTCTCCACTAATACCCAGACAGTGAGCGGGTCCGTCACCCATCACAGATGAAGGCAGGTACCATAATCACAGTTAGCAAGCATGACTGCTTGATGATTATGGGAAAGAGAGAATACAAGACAGAGCACAAATGGCAAACAGTGGCTGCAGCCGTTTCCTCTGCTGAGAGCAGAGAATTGAGATGTGTGAGATGAGAGCACGTGTGCCCGGAGGGTCCCTCTCCTCCTGTGAGCCGAGGACAAAGCACGTCCTTTCCCAGAGTTGCTGGTGAGTTCTCCCTTATGCTTCTTAGACAATTAAAGGAGCTTAGAGGTGGGCTGAATTCAGGGGCTGGAGAATCCTCTTTGCATATCTCACATAATCTAAATGGTATCTGCATATGAAAAGTTGAGTAATCTCAGATAAATCCAATGCAGCCAAAGAAAGCATTTAAATCAGTTACTTAAAAGAAGTCACTCAAAAGAGTAGTCTTGAAAACCACCAAATGACTGGATACTGAGAGTCCTAAACCTGAATTAAATCCCGCTATTTCTCTCTGTTTACCAAGATTAGCTCATGTCTTTTCTCAGGGAACACATGGTCTAAGCAAGTTGGTATTTAACAGGAGAAGCTGTTAATACCTTCAATTACAACAGCATTTCATTATCCCATTAAATTCATTATGAGAATACATTAACTCTGATTCCTTGCCAGATCATTGACAACTTCCTATTGCTCACCGTGCTGAAGAAATAATGTGCCATGTCGCATTAAAAACCTGGTGTGTCATGACTCCTCTTTGTCCGCTCCTCGCAGCTCTAGCTATCTGACCACTGATTACCTGAAGAAATTCAATGGCATAAGCTAGAAGGAAATTGTGGTTTCTGTCATCCTTTCAGTGGCTGGGTGCTTTGTCCTGCACAGCTGGTGTACAGGGAGCACTCTGTGTGTGTGTGGTATAACCCTGTTTGCTTCTGATGCTGTGGTGGGAGAGTCCTGAGCATCTTCAGGGTGTTCACTTCTCCTCTGTTTTAGCCAGCTTTCTAAAACATCCCTTGAGTTCATCAGGAATTAAAAGGAGTTGACATTTTGCTTTGCCTGGGGACAAATCTCAGTTCTGTGCTTCTTCAGCGTAATTACTCTTTTTGAGAAAATTAATTCTTAGAGAATTTTGAAACAGAAAAGTCATCGCTCCTTGCAGACATCATTGTCTTTTCTATTTAAACCTTTGGAGGTGACTCTTGTCCTGCCGCGTTGATATTGAGACAGTAGCATGTTCCCCCAGGAGAGCACCTGTCACCAGGTGAGGAAGGTCCCCAGATGACTGAAGGGCTTTTTGCCACCCAAACGAGGCAGCCCAGGTACCGCAGGTCTGTGTGCCAGGTGAGGCATCTGCAGCACCGTTTCGATCAGGGCTGGGCTGTTCCATTCTGTTCTCAAACAGTGCTTACTTTGAGATCCAATTATAACATCAAATGGCCTTGCTACGCTTGTACACATCCATCTCCTGCAATGAGAACAAAAGCAATAGGAGTTATTATATGAGGCTTACATGCGGAAGCAGATCATTTGTAAATAAGCACCTCTGAAGGAGCTTATCAAGGAAAAAACACCCAGAAACATTTTGACCTTTAAGCAGAAATATGAATTTACACGTAAGAAAGGTCTTCTGCAGTACATTCTCCAGTTCTAAATGGTCTACTTAACATTTGAGGAATAAAGATGTTACCACGCTTATGAAATTGATTCATTTTAATAAGAGTCATTTTTAAGCTGCACAGAATAATCTTGAAAGGAAAGCTTTTTTTTTTTTTTTGTATTTTCTTTTTTTTTTTTTTTTTCCCCCAAGCCTAGGTAAAAGTTATTTCACTTTTGTGATGTAGTTTACAGCTTCTGGCAAGGATCCCTGGGGTCATCCTTTTTGATCCCGAGTAAAGCACTTCTTTCTTCCTAAAAACAGGCTCTTCTAAACCTTAGATGTCTTGGAAAAATTTTTCTCCCAGTATAGTGCTACTCCTGTGTCTAAGAAGCATCTTGCTTTTAAGAGGGGAATCATACAATTGTTTCTTTCTGACCCAAAATTTCTTGTGGCATCGTTAGTCCCATGCGGTACATTTACAACGTGCAATTAAAGACCTAGGTTAGAAAAAAAATCTGCATGAGGCACAACTTGTGCTGACAATGCTGCACAGTTGGCTTTCAAACAATAGCACGAAAGGGGTTTACAGCTTCAGCAAGGCAGAGGCACGGAAAGCAGAACAGCAGACCCTGTGGGGATCCAAGAGGGAAGTGACATGTTACAGAGACTGAAGGTGCGCTGGCTGTGCTGCGATGGAGCCGCTCGCACAGGTCCCACCTCTTGAAGAGACTTGTCTGGGCCCTGGCAATGGTGAAGTGACACCACATCACTCAGTGCTAAGTTGCTGTTTCTCTTCAGGTGCCACCCACAAGGTTTATTTTGGTCCTGACCCCTCCACATTCAGGCAGGCAACGGGTCCAGCCTGTTTGAGCCCTGGCATAGCTCCTGCCCTGCCCACTGTCACTGATGCCGGGGTCACAGCCATCTTCTCTGACTGCAGCTCCTGCTCCTGGTGCCCTCATGAGGCTGCAGGGATGGGCAGCCCTTTGGGAACTGCTACAGCACGCGGCCCCTCAAGGTGGTGGACCCTTGGTGTGGTCCCCAAGACTTGCCAGGCTAGAGGGCTTGGCCAAGGACAGCCATGCAGTGCCAGGTACACATGGTGTACTGGCATGTGGTGGATGGGGAGGACCCCACTCCTACTGCCAGTGTTCTTCAAGGCTGTGATTTCTTATGCCCCTGTGTCTTCAGCCCAGCCCCTCTGGCTCTGCCCCTTCTCTTTGAACACAGTCGCACTGGGCTTATGCTGCTCACCCCCAACTGCTCCAGCAGCAAGACCAAGGGCTTGGACTCTGAGCCCATTTCTGTGCAGGTGGCACAGCGTGAGGAGCCCCTTGCTCCTTCCCACCTGCCAGCAGGAGGCCACACAGCCACAGACTTAATTTACAGCAGTGTGAATCCACCATCTGCACTGAAACCAGCTGTGGGGACCAGTGGTGAGGTTGTTCAGGCTGGAGAAGGAAAGGTTCTGGGGAGACATTTCAATATTTAAAGGGGGGTCATAAGAAAGATGGAGACAAGTCTTTATATCAGGGCCTGTTGGGACAGGACAAGGTGCGATGGGTGCAAACTAAAAGAGGGAGATTTAATCCAGAGAGAAGGAAGACATTTTTGATGCTGAGTGTGGTGAGAGCCTGTGCCAGGCTGCCCAGAGAGGTGGTGGCTGCCCCATCCCTGGCACCATTGCAGGGGAGCTCCTCACCCCCCAGCCCCCTCCCCAAGCTCCAGCATCCCCAGGACCGGAGCGTGTGCCCAGTTTAGACCCTTCAAAGATAGGAAGTGCAGGGGAGGGGAGGTGGATACACACACGAGGCTTTAGAGTTCTCTGCCCCCCTGCCCATGCCCAGCCCAGGTCCCCTGCAGCCCTTGGCGTTTGACCGCTTGAAGGGGCTGGGGGTTGTTTCTGTTGTGCTCCCAACCCCATTCCCAAGGCAGAATCT
>WUAM01000395.1:15649599-15661614 GCA_024336885.1 Actenoides hombroni
AACAGAGCCAGGGGGGCTGGAAAGTCTCCAGAGAAGGAGACTCCACAACTTCTCTGGGCAGCCTGGGCCAGGCTCTGCCACTCTCACAGGGAAGAAGTTTCTCCTCGTGTTGAGGTGGAACTCCCCGGGTTCCAGTTTGTGACCATCACCTCTCGTCCTGTCCCAGGGCACCGCTGACAAGAGCCTGGCCCCTTCTCCTTGCCCCCAACGCTTCATATACTTGTAAACATTAATAAGATCCCTTCTTTTGGCCATTCTGAGCTGAGTCATAATCCCAACCTCAGAATAGTCTGTTGCCTCTCAGGCTTTTCTCCTTATCGTTGGCCCTTCCAGGATCTCATGTGACTGGTTGGTAGATTTATTTATTTTTTTTCCAATTTGTCCCCTCAAGTGAATCAATTTGCCAAGAGTCCTGAAAGTTCAGGTTTTATTTTAAGCATTTTTCCCTAAGCACTACTACACTGCCCACAATAACCAAACTCATCAGGTCGGACAGGCGAGGTGTAAATGAGGTGACAGACTTTTAATTAAGCACAGTAATACTCTTCACATCTTAAAAAACCCTTCACATCTTAAAAAAACCATTCACATTTTAAAAAATCCAATAAAATAGTTGGTTTCAACCATACCTTTGTTAGTGGTTTTAATTCTTGCCTGGAGAGGAGGGGGGAGGCTGGAATTGCTCTGGCTAAAGTGGTCAAAGAGTGTGTGAATTAAGGCAGTGAACTTTCTCCCCTAAACTTTGGTTAGTCCAAATCCTAATCAAAGACTGAAGGAAGAACATAACCAATTTGCTCTAGGACTCCAAGCCTTTGTATATTCCTGTTTGCTGCAAGAAGCTGGTTTGGAAGTCCTCCTTTTTAGCAGTTTAATTAACGATGACTGCACGAGTGGCTTGGTAATGCAGCAGCACGAACTTAAGCGTGTGCATTTTGGCTGAGGAGTCTTAACTATACTCTTTCTTTTCTTTTTCCAGTCTAATTCAAAGCTTAAGCTGGTCAGGAGTTTGGCTGTGTGTGAAGAATCATCTAGTCCCTTTGTAGATGGGCTGCTGGAGTCCCAGGTAGGCCTAGAATGAGACAAGCTGTGGAGTGTGGAAGCCCAGAAAACCCACATCTTCCTTGGAGTGATGACCTGTCCTGGGCTCGTGCCTCTGAGAGCCAAAAGTTTCCCTCAAGAGGCTGCTTTTGAAGGCAGTGGTCGTGCCTGTGAGTGCTGTTTGTATGTGTACGGTTCTCCTAGGAGGAACCATCTGCATCAACTCACTGGGCACCCACAACTGCTCAAGTTCTGCTGGCTCGTGCCCCTGGAAACGGAGTGGCCCTTCACAAAGCCCCTGGGGTGTTGGCCATGGGAAGGAAGATTTTCCACAAGCCCTTTCCTTGCAGCTCAGGCTGTAGTGCCTGAAAGCAGCCAGCTGAGTGATGTGTAGTGCTCTGCAGAGATGATCCCCATCACTGGGGACAGTGACAGGAGCTGAATCTTGAAGGTGTGCAGCAGTCAGAGCTGAGAACCTGCCCTGGCAAGAGCAGAGGGGTTGAGCTTTCTCTGCCCACACAAGCTTTAGAGGCAGAGGATGGTGCAGTGGGAGGAGATGTGAGCTGGCTCTCTGGGTATCTCCTTGGTGTGGCTATCTCCATCGAGCTGAGGTGGTCCTGCATCGTGCAGAGTCACCAATTCAGCTCTCTGGTGGTAGCTCAGAGACCTCGACGCTCCTTCCAGCTGACAAGAACAAGCCTGGCCTGTGCCAGGGCTGAGTGCTGCCCAGCCCACTCCATCCCCGTGGTGAATGGCATACTTGGCCTCTAAGCTTTCCTTGTAGCTGAGGCTTCCAGCTCCAGAGGTTGTTCTCCTCGTTTTGTTTGGGTTCCATTTAGAACTGTGCAATCCCTGGGAGGAATTGTAAAGCAACTGGCACGCGTCCTGGTGCCATGGAACTGCACGAGCATCCAGACAGAAGGGCTGGGGAAGATCAGCTGGCACAGACAGTAGTGGGTTTATAGTTAGTTTTAATCTGACGTCGCCGTTGACAATCCTGCTGGTGTTTAGCATTCCTTCCCCTGCAGCAGAGCGAATCCTCAGGCCATGCTGGGCAATTCCAACTCGAGAGAGGGAGTGAAAAGAAACATCAGAAGGCCCCATGTGGCACAGGGACCACTCCACAACACATCTGCTTTTTGCCCTGTGTTCTGGTTTTCTGTTCATCCCCTTTCTCTTCCCAGGTTGGATGGTGGAGTCTCACTGGGAGGGTGCAGGACCCACCTCCCTGTAGTCACTCCTAAGTCCAAAAGCTAGTAGTATTTTACCAGCTCTGAGTAGGGGAGTGTGTGAGTTTGATGCTGAGGGGATCCAGGCAAGGCAGGTTTACACCAGCCTGGAGAGTGCCCTCGGAGCCTGCCAAAGACCTCACGTCGGGTGGAGAGTGGGGAGGGCAGCTGCTCTCTCTGCTCTTAAAAGGGAGCTTCTTAGGAAATGTTTCAGATCTGAATCCCCCGCCTTTCTGCGCTGCCTTTCTCAGCTGCCAAAACCTCCGGCCACGGCAGTGATCCCAGGGAGTCTCCAAGTGACTCAGACCAGCCTGGTTTGTTTTGTTCCAGGACATCATTCAGTTGCACGTTAGCTGCCCCTCTGACAAGGAAGAGGAAAAATCCATGAAAGATGGGGCTGAGAAAGAAGAAAAAGAGAAGAATAAAGAGAAGGCACCACGGAAGATGCTGTCTCGAGGTCAGGTGCTCATTGGAACGGGGCAGGTCCTGGCTTACCCCCTTCGGGAGCTCTGCTGGCCTGTGGTACAGTTGTTGGAGGCAGAGTGGTTGTCTCTGCTGCTGCCTGTACTCTGCTGACTCTGCTTTTCTAACATCCTTCCAGCAAAGCCTGGGGTGGGGGGGAGAGGGAGGTTCTCTAGACCGGCCTGTACCCCAACAGACTCGCAGGCTTCCCACCGTTGATACCGATCCGGCAGCTTTCTGCAGATGCAAACCCAAGAAGGTCCTCCCTGCATCCACCTCTGCTTTTAGCTTAGATTGAATATTGTAAAACCAGCCAGAGGTGGCAAGGTGCAAGGTTGCCAGGAGGCAAGCTAAGGCTGCTGTATGATCCTGCGTCTTGTGATTCTGAGGCATAGAAATGGCTAAAAGATACACATTTAACCTGGTGAGCAAATTGCACTTGAAACCCTTGTAACAGGCAGCAGCTCAGCACTGGGGCAGATTCGGTTTCACTTGCTGGTTTTTCTGCAGTTACTTTTAAATTAAAAGAGGTGTGTGGGGACAGGAGAAAAAGGGGGCCAGAGAGGCCTTGCAGGTAAACTGATGGCAGGGTCGAAGGTGCCGAAGTCGCTCGGACAGAAGTGTGGTGACTACGCTCACAGGGGCCTCCTCTACCGGCGTGAGCTGTCCTGAGTGTGGGCTGAGTGGTTGGATTTAGGGTTTCCAAGGTTTCCCTCCCGTGAGTTGATCTCATCTCCCTCTCTTTGGCATCCTCCTGATGAGGCCTTGAGCTCAGAGTGCCTCGTGTGTAGCACACGGATCTTCCGGCTGCTCACGGGGAAAGGGGAAAGTCCCTGGTTTATACCTTGAGAACCTTGACCTAAAGCCTGTGCTAGAAACTTGACTTGAGCCCAAGTAACGTGGGTCCCAGCCTGTGCAGCTCCTTGCCAAGGTGGGCTCTTCCTCCTCTCCTGTTGCTGCTGAGAGTGAGGCTGGATTTCCTCCAGCAGTAACGTGGGGACATCGTCCTCCTGCCTGTAGTGAGACCCACACCTCCACCTCTTCCCTTCAGCCTGTTCTATTGCAGTGTTTTGTTAATTTGTTCTGCTGCTGTTGTTTCAGATTCCAGCCAGGAATATACAGACTCCACTGGAATAGATTTGCATGAATTTTTAGTAAATACACTGAAAAAAAACCCACGGTAGGTCCCTAGTCAGTAAACCAACTTGCTGATGGAGTGAAGGGAGTACCTGGCGACCGATGCTTCTCTGACAGACTCTTAAACCTGTGGGGTTTGTGTGTGTGTGTGTGTGTGTTTTCCTGTGTCTTGGGAGGGTGGGGGGCACTACAGCAACTACAGAAAGTGCCTGGTTTACTTTCTGGAATTCAGAGAGCGTTCCCAGAGCTGGGGCAGTGTAGAAACAAAAAAAACCCATAACTGTAATTTCATATACTGCAGTCAATCAAAACATGTAATTGTGTATTGCAGAGAGAGAGGGGGAAAAAATGATTTGTTTGAATGAAAGCAGGAAGGAATCTTGATTGCTGTAAAACCCTTTCTATAAATGATTGTCATGGAGCAACCTCTAAAGGAACTGCTGCTGTGTCAGTAATAAATGTCATCAAGCCAAATGCTGGCCTAAGAATAGCAAAGCTGGAGTCTCCACCAGTGGAGCTTCCAGCAGAGCAGAGATTTGGTATTACCAAAGCCAAGCACTGTTAGCAAAACAACAACTTAAAACTGGAAAAAAAACCCAATCAAAAACAAAAATAAAAAATCTGGCAATTGATTTACTGTATATGAAAAAAAAATGTGGCATTTTTTAGTTCATTGCTGTGGAGGATGTGTGAAGCCTGGTTAATAGGGTTGCTTGCTTCAGGTATTTGTGACTCTTCTTTGCTGCAGGGAGGGGGGTACCACGCAGAGAACGTGTGTCACTGTCTCTAAAAGTGGCCCTTTCCTTTTCTTCCCAGGGATAGAATGATGCTACTAAAGTTAGAACAGGAGATCCTGGAATTTATCAGTGATAACAAGTAAGTGATCGCAAAGTTTGTCAAGCAGTAGAGCTTTTTAACTTCTGGTTTAGGAGCTTGGGCAGCCAGGGGAGAAGGGAGCATCTTTTGCACGGGCTGGGTGGGAGGCCTGTCCTCTAGTACATCCTCCACCTCCTTTTGCCCACGCACAAGGTTTCTGAGTATCGTGCTGGTTGGGCATCAGTCCCTTGAAGGACATATCCACTGTGAAGGAGATGAGTGCCATTGTGCTTCTCTTCCTGGTGTAGATTGGGGGTGGAGAACCCAGGGTCAGGATTCACATCCTGGATTGTGAGGAGAACGGGTGTCTGCAGCAGAGCCTGCAGACTTCTTTATCTGACAGGACTGGAGAAGTCACAGCATAAGGACTAATTGTGGCTCCTGGTCCTGCATGGACACAAACGTCTGCACAGACCGTTCCTGCACGAGCTGCTCTTGTTTCGGGACAGGCCTAGTCAACTGGAGCCCCCAGCTCTGGCAGAGCAGTGTCACTCCATGCTCACGTTCAGCGTGAGCAGCAGCCCTTGAGTCTGGAGCAGCTGCTTGGGAGAGGTGCCGTGGTCTGATCTGGGGTCTGGTTAAGGCGCCTCTGGCCTTGATCTCTCTTTTGGTGTCAGGTTATCATTGTCTGTTTCAAAACCTGAATTCCAACACTTTCTGCCCTCTTCTCAGCAATCAGTTTAAGAAGTTCCCTCAGATGACCTCGTACCACAGGATGCTGCTGCACCGGGTAGCTGCCTACTTCGGCATGGACCATAACGTCGACCAAACTGGGAAGGCAGTCATCATCAACAAGACCAGTAACACACGAATGTAAGGGGGCGGGAGAACAACTGGCTTCACATCCCCATCCCATCCCTTCCCTGCACGGTGCTCCGTGACCCCCGGACACAGAGCCCTGGCATGGTCCAGAGCAGGATGGATTCCACGCCACCTTTTTTTGCCTCCCTAAGAAGGGCAAGTCCCCTCTCTAGAAGACAAGAATCACTTCCAGTCCTGAGCGTATGTATTTGCAAGCCCTTCCTGACTCTCTAGTTCTCAGAGAAGGGGCAGGAGCTCTTGTTGCCATCCGACAGAGGAGAGATTGAACACAACAAACACCTTTGTCCACCCTTTCACTCCCTGCGAAGCGCGGGTCTGTGCCTCTTATTCCCCTTCTGACAAGGACCCCTTCTTCCTGCAGCCCTGAGCAGAGGTTCTCTGAGCACATCAAAGATGAGAAGAACGCAGAGTTCCCACAGAGGTTTATCCTAAAACGAGATGATACCAGCATGGACCGAGATGATAACCAGGTAAGGGGGGTGATAGCTGGTTGGGTACTTTGGGAAAGTCAAATACAACTTTTCTAAGATGGGAACGGCTCTAAATTTCTCTGGGGTTTCCTGCAGTAACCTTCTTTAACAGAAGCTTCCACCCCACCCAAGCAGCAGCACGTAGATGTAGCATGAAAGCTTTACAAAATACCGTGGAAACGCGTGAAAAATTGGTGGGGATTCTGTGGGGGGTACTTTTCTGGACCCTAAACATCAATTGGTGGCTGGGCCAGGCTAAAAGGTGAAACCTTTTGCTAAGGTTTCCTTGGAAATGCCCCAGAGCTGAGTGGTGCCAAGCATCTATCCCACCCCTCCCCGGGGCTTGTGGCCAGTCAAGCTGAGAAGTCCTCAGGACTGAAGTCCTTCAGGAAGGAAACTGCAGGCAAAGTGAAACCCTTTGAGCTCAGCAGCATTGCCAGGCAGCGGAGCTGAACCCCCTGCTGAATCTCTGGCTGCCCTCGGGCCCTTGCAGGTGGCACCACACCCATGCCACGGAGAGAGCTTGTTCTTCTGGGGCTTTTACCTCTGTCAGATGGAACCTTGAACGTCAAAAAATGGGGCAAGAGACAGGAGAGCACCAGGGATCTCATGCTCTGGTAGCTCCCATCTTTACATCGTCCCAGCGTAGCACCGTCGGTTGCTTTAGGTGGTGTTTCTGAACAGGTCAGGGTGGGGAGCTGGTCGCTGCAGTCGGTATCGGTTCCTGCAGGTGATGCAGTTACCCACAAGGCACAGGAGCCATGATGGAGCAGGAGTTTGCTGTGTTGGTATCTGCTCCAAAGAGTGGCCTTTAGCTTTCGAGCCCAGGGAACAGTCTGTCTTTCAGAAGCACATGGTGTTGTTCTTGCTCTGTCCTTTCCGCATCGGGCAGAATTCAGGCAGAGTGGTTGTGCTTGGTGCAGGAGGTGGAGGATGCTAAGACCTCCAGGATGTTCAACCCTAGACGTAGGTGTCCAGAAGGTAAGGTTTGAAGGCAGGGGCTGTGTCGTTGCCCCCAGGCAGGCACCACGCGCACGCTCTGTAATCCACCTCCGCTTACTCCGCTACGTAAAAATACCAGCAGCTGACTGCACCCCCTGCTCCCCTTGGCAACCGCTGACCCGCTGAGATGTGTTTGTCCCTTCAGATCAGACTCCCCTTGCAGGATGGGAGAAGGAGCAAATCCATAGAAGAGCGAGAGGAAGAGTATCAGCGGGTCAGGGAGCGGATATTTGCCCGCGAGGTAAGCTTGGGTGACTCCTTTGCCAGGTACCCCCCTGGAACTTTGGGGCAGAAGGTGTCCTTGAGTATACTGAGAGGTCAGATCTCATCATTGCCTTTTCTACAACTTGCCCAGTGTTCTTGGTATCTACTGTTGAATTCCAGCTCCTAACCAAGAAGGAGGAGCCACACCTCCACATCCCCCATCTGCTCCTGCCCTAAATTGCCTCTGTCGGGGGGCAATAGACATGTGGGGACTGACAGAGGAGGTAGTTTTGCTCCTTGCTGCCCAGCAAGATGAGGAGCTTATGCAGTGGCATCTCTGGGATGACTAGGAACATAATCAATGAACCTGAAAGGAGCAGCAGCTTCTCCCTCAGCTTCTCTCCAGTGCTGTAGCTTCGACCTCCTGCCCAAGTGCTGGCCTTGGAGCATCAGGCAGAGCTCTGTGCTGCTGCAGGATGACTCTGAGCAGTACGTTTACTGTCCAGCTTGGTTATTGCTTCCTTTGGGGTCTCCGCTCCCTCTGTGAAACTCCTCTGAGCTGTGTGTCTGGCTCGGAGAGGCTGCTGGGCTCTGCTGGGTTGAGCACTGTCTGCTAGCTGGAGGCAGCTCTCCGTGCTGGCCCAAGTGGCAGATGATGGAACCAGGGAGGATTCGAAGTGACCGTTCACTCTGGATCATATTGAAAGTCCAGCTCCTTGCCTGCTGCTTTTGAGCGTCTCGGGGACGATGCCTTTCGTTTGTCCTCGTGGGCATTGCCACGGGCCTGCCCAAGGAGGGTGTTCATACACTGCGCTGAGTCCCTGCTCAATCACCAGGCTTCAGCTGAGGACTCTTTAGCTGGTTGTGATCTTGGAGTTGTGATCGTGGACTTGCCTCACACACGCAAGCCCAAAGCCATCCAGACGTGGTAGAAACCAGCTCTTCCCATAGTCCTGGACTGGAGCTGCCCCATGTAAGCACCACGCTGGGTGGGCACACCCTTGCTCTGTCACCGTGGGCTGAGCCAGTGCTTTGTATCTGGGTGACTGTCACAGGGGGGGCCGGGCTGGCTCTGAGCCCTCTGCCTTTTTATTCGTGGCTCTGGTAACGGTGCCTCCATTCAGCAAAAAGGACCTTTCTCTATCTGGCTGTAACTCCAAGCAACTGTCAAAGCTGCCTTAGGGCAACGGAGCAGGGACTGGAGGACTCAGATGCGCAAACCTCTCAGGGTCCCAGGTACCGGGCAAGGTTCCTAACTGGGCTGTATGGAGAGGAGATGGGACTGGTGTGCAGAAGGCTCGGCACGAGTCCCAAGTGACCCCGTGACTGGTGCACAACACAGCCTCTGAGACCCACACAGTTGGTGCTTTGCTCCTCTTTGCTTTGAAATTGCCTGGGCCCGTTGCTTGCAGCGTTACTAAGTCTCCCTTTTCTTTCCTTCCCATTTCCATGTCTTTTCCGTGCTCCCAGACTGGCCAGAACGGATATCTCACCGACAGCAGGTTAGTACTGTTCAGCAGACACTCTTCGTAGCTCTGGCTTTTCCTGTGGAACTGCAGGACTCTGTAATGATGCTTTTTTTCTGATGTTAACCGACAGAATCTCCAAAGAAGGCTTTTCTTCTTGTACTCACAAACGGAGGCAGATGTTTAGGTATCTCTGTGTGACTTACTCTGTACATTGTCCTGCTCAGTGGTCTGCCCCATGCATGGCTGCTTGTGGAGTTACTGAAGTCGTATTCTTTGCAACATCGATTCCTGAGTCCTTTTTTGGCTGATTCATCAATCAAACTGGAGAGGTGGAAGGTGGGAATGGCAGGAAGGAGCGGGGATTCCAGCAGTTTGCAAACCATCCCGCATCTTCTTTCCCCAAAGGATAAGAAAGGCCCTGCCCTGGCAGTTCCTTACAGGATCCTTACAGATCCTTACGGGATCAGCATCGGGATGAGGTGGGGTTGTCCCTAACCCCTGATCTCTAAAGGCTGGATTACTTAATGGTGGCAATGAAGTGTCTCGGGCTTCAACCAGAGCATGCTGCAGAGGGTACTGGGAAGATGTATGAGCAGCAGTTTCTTATTAGGTAATTTTCCTGGGCTTGGAAGGGCTGGAGGAATGACAAGCCTGACAAGTTACCTTCCACAAACCTCTGCTGCAAGAGGCTGCTGAAGGGGTGAGGGTGAAGTACAGGATGGCAATGGAGAGCCTGTCCTGCCTGCTGTCCTCTTGTTTAATAGCCAAAGCTCTAGAAATGAAGCATCTCACGTCTGGGCAGGGCAGGAGGATCTGAGCAAATGTAGGAGCAGCTTTGTCCCTCTGCTCAGTCCTTCACCTGGCTCAGGCTGTCCCTGGATGGGCACCATCCTGCTGTCAGTATGCCCAAGGGACTGGGTGTCATCCAGTGGGACCTGGACAAGCTGGAGAGGGGGGCCCAGGTGAACTTCATGAGGTTGAACAAGACCAAGTGCGAACAGGACCAAGGGCAGGGTCCTACACTTGGGCAGAACAATCCTCACCATCACTCCGGGCTGGGGGATGAGGTGACAGAAAGCAGCCCTGCAGAAAAGGCCTTGGGGGTGCTGGGGGATGAGAAGCTGGGGGACGTGAGCAGCCAGTAGACAGTTTGTGCTCGCAGCCCAGCAGGCCGGTCGCACCCTGGGCTGCATCAAAAGCAGCGTGGCCAGCAGATGGAGAGAGGGGATTCTGTCCCTTTGCTCTGCTCTGGTGAGACCTCACCTGCAGCACTGGTCCAGTTCTGGAGCCCTCGGGACAGGAGGGACATGGACCTGATGGAGTGGGGAGAGCAGAGGGCCATGGAAATGCTCCGAGGGCTGGAATCCCTCTGCTGAGAAGCCAGGCTGAGGGACCTGGGGGTGTTCAGCCTGGAGAAGAGAAGGATGAACAGGGAGACCCAGTAGCCACCTTCCAGTACCTGAAGGGGGCTACAAGAAGGTGGGAAAGGGCCTGTTCACAAAGACCCGTAGTGACAGGACACGGGGCAATGGTTTGAAACTAAAGAAGAGCAGATTTAGGTTGGATGTTAAGAAACAAGTCCTTGACCATGAGGGTGGTGGAGCACTGGAGCATGTTGCCCAGGGAGGGAGTTGAGGCCCCATCCCTGGAGATATTCAAGGTGAGGCTGGACCAGGCTCTGAGCAACCTGCTCTAGTTGGGGATGTCCCTGCTGGCTGCAGGGGGGTCAGATGAGATGACCTTTAGAGGTCTCTTCTCACCCAAACCGTTCTATGGAAACCAGATGTCCTCAGCACAGTCACAGGGGCTGTGTGCTGGAGCCTGGTGTTCAAGGCAGGGGGTACAGTGTTCAGATCAACCGTGGGGCTGTCGTGAAACTCCCCCAGCAAGGGGCAGAAAAATCCCACGGCTGATGGGATTGCAGCTTGAGGAGCTGAGCTGCAGCCAGGGCTGCACTGGCAGCTTTTCTGACTGTTGTGCCCATCCCCGAAGAGCTTCATTAATCTGCTGTCTCTGTGGTTCCTGTAGTGGGCAGAGGGAGGGTATGGGGGGCACTGGGACCATTTTGAGCTCTGGACAGAGACAGACAAGCTCTTGAGGAGATCGGGGTCCCTGCAGCGGTGGTGCTGGAGATGATGTCTGTGTGAACTCCAGACTTGCCACCCTCCAAGCTCAGCCTGGAAGTCGTGTGGTACTGCTGCTGAAGCACAGCTCAGCTTGCAGGGAGCTCTCTGCTCGTGGACACACCGGGAAACAGGCTGTGGAGAGAAAGGCCTGGCTGGGGCTGCCCGGGCAGTGCTCTCAGAGAGCAGGGCTGTGGCCCTGTGCCCCAGGTTTGGAGAGATTGGGAGAAAAAGAAGAACTGTTCTGCTGCTGGCTTAGCAGTGATCAGCTTGAGGGGGATCTGGGTTCTCGGGGAACCAGAGTTGGCAGCCAAGTCAGAACAGAGGCCGTGACGTGCCCCCTCCCCCCCCACCCAAACGCTGCCTCCTCATCTCTGAACAACCAGGAGCAGCCTTCAGAGTTGAGGTTGGAGGGAGCCCAAGAGCTTGACAGCGATGCTTGTTAGGTCAGCTGTAGTCTGGGGGCTGAGGCTGCCCTGCCTCGTCCAGTTCCTTCAGCCCTGCAGGGATACAACCACGGTATTGCTTTTCCAAGAGACATATTTTGTTTGGCTCTCACGTGTTCCTGGCAGCCCAGGACGTCACCTCAGAAGTTCCTTCCAAGCCGATCTTTTCCCCTCCACAACTTTGTGGAGCTGTTGCCAGGCAGCAGCCTGCAGAGTTCTGGGAGCATCTTCCTCACCATTCCTCCCCAGTGAAGGCCCAGGAGCCCTTCACTGTGCTTATCAGCCTTACCTCAGCTGATAAACCCGGCTCCATGCTTGGGATGTTTTGCTGATGCTTCACAAAGCCCACTGTGGCCCCGGGGCTAAGGTCGGGGGTTGGTGGGAGCACAGTAGCGGTGTCCCAGTGTGTAGCTGGTCCAGCCTGATCCGGGCTGGTGTGGAAAGTGGTCTCACGAGATCTCGAGCAGCCTCGTCTCAAAGGCGTTCAAAGGGATTCAAAGGGAGTTCAGAACTCCCTGTGCTGAGCCCAGGAGGCCTTTAGTGAGGGATCTGTCAGGCATCCCTTTAGTGAGGGATCTGTCAGGGATCCCGTTAGCGAGGGATCTGTCGGGCATCCCATTAGCAAGGGATCTGTCGGGCATCCCTTTAGCGAGGGATCTGTCAGGGATCCCTTTAGCGCGGGATCTGTCGGGGTTCCCTTTGGCGCGGGATCCGCCGGGGCTCACTTCAGCGGCGCG
>WUAM01000395.1:15894095-15924145 GCA_024336885.1 Actenoides hombroni
CCGTGATCCCTGGAGGGGTTTCCAAGCCCCTCGTGGAGCTGTGGTGCTGAGGGCCATGGGTCAGTGGTGCCCTGGCACTGCTGGGGCAACGCTTGGACTCCATGAGTTTTAAGGTCTCTTCCAACCAAAGTTATTCTATGATTCTAAGAGAACAACTTAAAATTGGAAAGGAGAGACCAGAGAGGGGATATGGGAGAGGAGACAGCAGGTGATGATAGTGGAAAGCAGCCCATGTCACCCCCAAACCCCTTGGCCTCGGAGAGCACGAATGAGGCAGAAATCCCCTACCCCGATCCAAACCAATCTCTGCTATCCCCACAGAATACTGCCTTGGAGAGCAGGAAACACAGGAAGATAACTTCATCTCCTTGCCCAAGATCAAGTACTGTCATCGGGAAAGCAGATTTCTGACCCTAGAGGGTCGCAATCTAATCTCCAGATCACCCCTGACCCCCCATCCGACTGCAGGCAGCCATGTCCTGCTGCTCTGCCAGCAACGAGAATCACCTCTCCAGAACCACACGAGCTCCCCAAGAATGGAAATGAATCAGAGCAGGAAGGACCAAAACTTCTCCATTTGAAGGTACTATTAATTACTGTTTCTTGTGAGTGAGTAGGAACTTGAGGGAGACGAGGAGGTGCTCGGTTTGGCAGGGAGGCTGCAGAAGCTCTCGGATCAGCTATTGCCCCGGGCAGGAGCAGGCTGGGATTTCATACCCAACTGGGTGATTTTCAAGTACCACCTCTATCTCCTGAGCCCAAGATGCAAAGATGCTCCACTTCCCAACCTCCTAAAAGGAAGGCACAGGAAGATATTAAGGCTCAGGACCTTGAGAAAGCAATTCAAAACACCCATACTTAGACATCCCTATGAGAAGCCAAGACAACTGCCTCGATTCTACCCTTACAATCATAGAATCATGGAATGGTTTGGGTGGGAAGGGACCTTTTGAGGTCATCTCATCCAACCACCTGCCCTGAGCAGGGCCATCTGCAACTAGAGCAGGGTACTCAGAGCCCTGGCCAACCTCCCCTGCAATGGTGCCAGGGATGGGGCAGCCACCACCTCTCTGGGCAGCCTGGCACATTCCAACTTAATTCCATTGCCCCTTGTTCTAACGTTGGATGACACCGAGAAGAGTGTGGCTCTGTCCTCTCTACACTTGCCCTTAATATATTTAAAGACATTAATGAGATCCCCCCTCAGTCTCCTCTTTGTCAGGCTAAAGAGACCCAGCTCTCTCAGCCTCTCCTCATAAGGGAGGTGCTCCTAGCTCCATCCTCCTGACCCTCACCCTTTACATATTCATAGTCCCTGGTGACCAGAAGACTATCCACACTGGGAACATGAAATTTTTGAATCAAGAATGGACAAGCTTGGAAAACACTAGCAGGAAATAGCTGGGAGATATTTTGTTCCTTTTTATCTCACTTTTTGCACAAACAAGGAAGCCATGGTCTGGTAGGAGATTTGCTTCAAGTGATAAGAAGGCAAGAGAGGTTTTCCTGTTGTGTTAGCACAGGCAGGTGGCTGTACTTGATGTGTTTCAATGGGAACATACTCAATTCATATCAGAGGCATGCCAAGAGACAACAAAAGTTACAGAAGAGCAGCTGGGCTTTAGGATTCATGTCACTGAAAAGAAAACTGGGGTGGCATTGCTTGAGATTTCTATGAATGCCAAACCGGCAGAAGAATATGAAGAACAGAGGCATATAAAAAAAGCCAACCAACTATGTGCTTTAACAGAAAAGACTTAATTGGCAATTTCATGTTTTAGAAGAATTTTAATCAGATTTTTTTTTTCAACAGATACATATTTAAAAACAAAAAGGACAGAAAACAGTAGGTCAAGAATATTTGTGCAAATCTTGACAAACCAGGTATTTCTTATTAGACATAATTTCTTGTATTATCGTATTACAATACAATCTGACAGTTGGATTATGTATTGTTATACCACAGATGTAACATAGTTTTTCCTGAATCTGATTTCCTTTCAACATGCACTGATGAACTTACTCACAGAGTGGATTAAAATGGGAAGAAACCCCCCAAATCAAAATATGGTTTTTTTAAATTATTATAGTTGAACACTTGCAATGACAGACTTAATTAAAATGGTCATATCTTGCAATGAGACCTGATATTGTAGCATAAGTGTGTTTACCACAATTTTATTTTACGTTACTTTTTCAGGAAAGGAATTCAGTTTATATGTCATCAAAAAAGTCAATGTGCTTATACCATCTGCAAAGCCTCCTTAGAAGAGGAAAACAGTCTGAAAATAAGCAACTATTATGCAAACCAGAAAAAAAAAATAACAAAGGAGTTAATTTACTAAGGCAAATTAAAATGAGATAGTAGATATTTCTTGAATATTTGAAAGCATCTACTCCACAGAAAAAGTATTTAGATGTTTTTTACTTGTCTTCCAAAGGTATTCAGAATAATTTGATTTACATTTTTGTTCCAAAGCTACATAGATAAAAACTACATAAAAGGAGATTTATTTAAACTTTTTAGAAGTAACTCTGAAAAAACACATTATCTTTCTGTACTGTTTTAAAATTCTCATTAAAAGACCTTTTGTAACCTGACTTACATTGTATTTTACAACCCTCCAAAAAACATAAGAGCCAAAGAAGTATCTAGTTAAATTTGGGGGTGTATATTTTCAATTTGTGTCCACTATAGAACAGTCAGTCAAGGGAACATTAGAGCAACTAGCAAATTACAGACAACAGGAGAACTTCAAGCCAATATGTTTGACTCAGCCATGTTTAAACTCACTGATAGACAATATTAAGAAGGATTTGACATTATGCCTGTAAACATGGATTGAAAACTTGACAGGATGATACTGTCAGTTCAGCTAATATTAATGCTGGAAAAAATATAAGGATATAAGAGGGAATCTGAGAATATCAGATACATGTCTAGTTCTCTCTTGTCTTCCCCTCATCCCAGCTAGAATATGAGACTAGTCAACTTTATCTGAAAGAAAGGTGACACTTTTAAGCATGGACCCAATGGACAAAGTTTGGGAGCCCCTCTAAAAGATGTGTTTTTACAGAGACAGAAAACAACAGGCTCAGTATGGGAAGTACCAGTGAAGTGTTGTGTCCAGTGCTGCAGAACAGCAAAACCCTGACGCAGAAGCAACGTGCTCCCAACATTAGGGCACTACTTCAATTTGGAGGGCAGACATGGTCACAACAGTCCTATTTAGGATTATTCTCAATCCTGCAATAGTTTGGGTGTAATTCAAAAATGCTCTGATTGCAATTTGGTATAGATTACCAGTGACTGAGATGGTACAACTCACAGAGCTATATGTATATGTCTATGCCACAATAAATGAACATATCGCTGACAGAAGGGTTGCTCCAAAAGTGCTAAAGAAGCAACAGTAATGAGCACTTTGTTAGAGAGAATGGAAAACCATTAAAATTATACACTACATCTTTTTTTTTTTTAAGCCACACAGAACCTGAGTTTTGAGAGCATTAACAATTAATGTACCTCATACTTCCAAAGCTCTCTTCTAATTGACTTCACTTGCAGTTGCGACTGCTGGGCACCTCTGCAACTGTAATAGTGACATTTCCTAACATTTGAGCCTGTGGCTTTCCAGCCTTTCCAGACCTGGTTTATGGGGGGTCTTTGAAAAGTCACTTGTTTGGGTTTTTTTTTCTGTATGTAAACAAAGGAAAGTAAATGTCATGAATGCTTTGTGAAACCATAATTAGCTTAGCACTAAACATTAAGATGTGCTGGATGTTCAAGCTGATTATCGGTTAGGTTTACAGGCTATGTATACTTTAGCAAGTAATTTGGAGCAACAGAAGAGGATCAGCAGATCAAAGTGGATTGTAATGAGGTCCCTCCAATGATGTATGTGGTACAGGGGTATTACCTCAGATAAGATTTCATCTAGTCCACTGGACTGACTGTTCCCACTAGGCATGTGGGAACTGATTGATCCCAAGGACCCATCATTGCTAAGAAACCCTTAACTCTACAGAAAGGGTCAGAGTGTATTTGGGGGGTGGGGGTAAGTTTTACTGTTTTCCTATGAAAATGCAAACAGCTCTGTGACTGAACTCTCTGATGTGCAGTAAGAGCAGATTACTTGGGGGCTTTACCCCAGATCAAACCATGAATGTAGACACAACCTAGTGGAACCAGTTGTTCAAGAAGGATGCTATTTTGTCAGTCTATTTCACAGATATTTGCAGACGAATATGAAATTTTCTTCCAAATTCTGAAGGAAATGTGTGACTTTAGACGTCCCTGCTCTGTTTTCCCTACTTCCCTTATTTTTAATTTACTCAGTTTTTTTATTCCTTTAGTCCTGCAAACTGACAGCTTCCTTACTTCCTTTATCCACTTCTCCACTTCATCCCTGTATTAGTATGAGGCTTCTCCACCACAGTAACTGTGTGACAACATGTACTGAGTTTGCGTGGCAAGGATTTGGTAGTAGGGGGGCTACAGGGGTGGCTTCTGTGAGAAGCTGCTAGAAGCTTCCCCCATGTCCTGTAGAGACAGTTCCAGTTGGCTCCAAGACAGGCCAGCTGCTGGGTAAGGCCAAGCAATACAGTGACAGTGGTAGTGCCTCTTGATAACATATCTAAGAAGGGAAAAAGAAAACTGCACACTAGCAATTGCAGACAGACAAGGGATTGAGAAGATGTGAGAGAAACAACTCTGCAGATGCCAAGGCTAGTAAAGAAGGAGGGGGAGGAGGTGCTCCAGGCATCAGAGCAGACATTCCCTTGCAACCTGTGGTAAAGACCATGGTGAAGCAGCTTGTCCCTCTGTAGCCCGTGGAGGTTAACAGTGGAGCAGATACCCACCTGCAGCTCATGGAGGATCCCACACCAGAGAGCGGGTGGATCATCCTGAAGGAGAATGAGACCCCATAGGAAGTTCAATCTCGTTCTGGCTCATGGCACGACCTGTTGCCCAGGGAAGAGAGAAGCCCACACTGGAGCAGGTTTGCTAGTAGGAATTCTTACCCTGTGAGGCACTGACACTGGAGCAGTTCATGAAGAACTGAGCCTTGGGGAAGGACTTACATTGCAGAAGTTTGTATAAAACTTGGACCCTATGCTGGAGATGAAGAAGACTGTGAGGGGTCCTCTCCCTGAGGAGAAAGGAGTGGCACACACAATGTGTGATATACTAATCAGAGCATCCTTTCCCTGTGCCCCTGTGGTGTTGAAGGATAGAGGAAGTGAAAATCTGGAGTAAAATTAAGCCCAGGAAGAAGGGAGGGGTGGGGAAAGCAGTTTTTAAGATTTGGGTTTATTTCTCATTATTTCTTATCCTACTCTGATTTTATTGGTAATAAATTAAATTCTTTTTCCCCAAGTTGAGTCTGTTTTGCCTATGACAGTAGCTGGTGAATAATCTCACCCTGACCTTATCTTGACCCATAAGCCTTTCATTATATTTTCTCTCCCCTGTCCAGCTGAGGAAGGGAGTGATAGAGCAGCTTTCGTGAGGACCTGGTGTCCAGTCAGAGTCAACTAACCAGACAACCTAAGGAACAAGAACATGATGAGCCTTCAGTTCCAGGGACTGGCCCCAGGGTCCCACTAGGGGGTCAGAGTAATTTCCTCTCTTAGCAGTGAAGGATTTGAATTTTGCAGTTCAGTTTCCAAGGAGATAATAACCTTCAGAAGGCAACATGTATGATAAAAAGTATGGAATACTTTCATACAAGGAGAAAATAGATAAACTAGGGATCTTCAGCTAGGAATAGAGATTACTGAGAAAATGCGAAGGAAATCTGTAAAATGATGAATAGTGGAGAGAAGAGTAGGGAACTCTTACTAGCAATGGGAATCCACATCACTGTTTTGTTTTGATCCAGAGAACACTTGGAGAAACATTCACTTTAGTTCACACTGTAGAGCATCTTCAGGGCACATGAGATAGATTCCTTTAAAAGGAAAAAAACTTGAACGAATGACTCCAGATAGTCACCCAAAATAATCCAGCCACTAACAGGTGTTCATGGAACCATACTATAGCTAGCTTGAACTAAAACCCCTTCAAATGCATATCATATGGTATGACGTCAACAGCAGAAACCATTTCATTATACAATTCACTTCTATTACTTGCTAGGGTAGGCACATCTTATGTTTCAAAAACCAGTGGCATCAAATCAAGTAGTGACTTTAAAAAGTATATATTTGGTATCTGACTCATTGCTAGATATTCTGTTTGGGTGGTAAAATTATAAATGTGTTCAGGAGTTATTGGACAAATAAGATGTCTACAGAATATATTGCCACAAATGCAATTTCCTGCTCAGAAAGCACCCAGACCGCAGATTGTAAGAAAATCAAACTGGTAGACAGGTCATTCCATGCTTGTCACATTATCATACCTTTTTTGTCAAGCACAACACAAAGTCATTTTCTATTTCAAGCTGAGTACCCTGAATTCTGTTTCAACAAACCTTGGAGATTCAGTTCCCTAGCTGCTCAGTTTATTTAATAACCATATCCTGCAGGATGGCTTTCTGGTGGTGCCTAGCAAATGTCCACTAGTATCCTCAAGGCCAAGCATCCACCAAGTACCAAGTTAAGTAAGTTTCTCAGTATTGTTGCATGCCCCTATACACAGGTGGATAATGCCTTGAACACAGGCTGGACATTTTCAAGTTGCTACTATTTGATGAAGAATCGTGGGACATTTTGTCTTCTGAAAAAAAAAACGTTTTTCCCCAGGTATTTTTGCCTCATAGTGGTCCTATTTGCCTTTAATCCTTGGGTGTGCTACTTCAGCATTTTGGTTTGGATTAGGAGTAAGACTTTTGAAGTGAATCTTGCAGTGCCTGCACCTGCAGCGCTTTGGTTCCTGTCATGTCTCAGACAGCAGTCACAAACTGCATTGCTTGGTAATTAAACTGCAGCAAGTGAAAAGATGCACTCCAGGACATTACCTAAAGTATTCTTGTACCTAACACAAATACAGTCCACAGAACCATTACAGCTAGACTGAAATAAACACCCTGGAAATGCATACAATATAGAAATCAGGTCCTCAGCAGCAGCTATTTCACTCTACAGACCCACTCTTACTGGACTGCACTATTAGCTAACATAGCCATAACCCTTACTTCCTAACTACTGATCAATGGGTTTGTTTCAGTTTGACTTCAATAAAATTTAAAAAGAGAAACTTACAGGAGACTCAAAACGAAAGCAGTGATAGGAAAGTTAATGATAAATGCTCTCTTGGCAATGCTAGAAGTCACAAATTTAAATGGCATTGTTGACTGTCGGGGCCAGCAATTGCAGATTAAAGACACTCTACAAGATCCCAAGGGAGCAATTAAAACACGTGGGAACAAGCTGGCTGCAATGACCAAGTATTTCTTATGCTTGAAATAAAGTGTGTAGAACTTAAAAAAAGAAAATATTTTATTTCATCTCTACAAATTCAATTTAATTCAATTTAATATGTGTAAGTTTGACCTAGTAATCTCATGTTGTTGTACCAGGAAGTGATAGATCAAGATCTACTACGGACTCAGGATTTTACACTTTTTCAGATCAAAATGAATTGAGTTTATTACTTCTCTGTAAGTGTTCCATAGCCAAAACAGCTCCTAATAAAGGTGTGGCAATATTAACTAACTGACAAAGCAATCAATAGGCTGGAATTTGTTCCACATTTTAACTTCCTTACTCAATCGCATACAGATTTTATGAAAGAAATCTGTTAAAACTTTTTTTTTTTCAATACCACTATTAGAGATGTTTCTGTGGTGCTGCTACAAAGAATGAGGAAGGGAGATTGGTCACTATTACTTCATGAGTATTAGAAATTACGCATTGCCTGTAGGCACTGGTAGGAATGCTGAGGTTTATTCCTCTTAAATAAATCTAAAAAACCTGTGATTTATATTGGAACTTGGAGAGATATTTTAAGCCAATTCGGGCTTAATTTACAGTGATTAGGTGCAGATTTATAGTGATTAGATGGTGCTACACAAACTCTTCGTTGCAGGTAGATTCTAGAAGTACAGCCTGGTGCTTGTGGTGTGGTCAGCAACAGGGGAGGGAGTCTAGCACGGCTTAACCATTGCTGAGATTTCAGGAAGTTTGTCTTTACCGCCTTGTCCAGAATACGAATTTGAACAGATGAAACACAGATGGTTCCTAACAGCCCTCTTTCTGCTAAACTTTTCAGATTCTGTCTCTTTTCCCTGCTTTCATGTTTTACTTTTTCTTTGTATTCTTGGATCCCTGGGACTCATTCTTTGTGCATGTCTGGAAAACATCTCCAACAGCTGGAGCGGTACTGACACAGAAGTGGGAGACACTAACAGTGGTACAGAGGAGCAAAGACACTGACAACTGAAAGGAACACAGGAATGAGAACAAGTTAACCTGACTGCAATGTAAATTCCTCCGTGTTGGGAACAGATTCCTCTTGCTGCTTGGTGCAGTGCTGAATATAGTTGTCTCTCAAATAACAACTGTAATATTGCTTTACAGTTAGAGGTTGCTGTGTATTTAAAGCTGTATTCCCTCTATGACACATTAATTACACTTGATCAGCTAATTCAGCTGTGTTGAAGATTGTTACTGCCAGCTTTAATTCTCTAACATTTGTTTACTAGGCACATCTGATCAAACAAAATCTCAGACTTTATCTCTTCTTGACTTATCCATTTAGCCAAAGTAATGCACAGAATACCAACGTGAGTTAAGTACAAATAAATCATATGCACTTAAGAGTCTGGATCTCGGGCCTCACAATTAGGGTGTACACCTACTACAGAAACTATCAGCAATGCTTTCAAGTACCTGATAGTTACATGTAATTGAGTAGCTTAGCCTCCTTCGCGTACCATTTCTGTTCTATTGCTGCTTTTCATGCATCAGAATCATTAGTGGTCACACAAAGCTACTTGGCTCTGAGTTAAAATGTCTGCAAGCTGTCAAAGGGTTTTAGTGTAAACCTCTGTGACTGAATGTTTAGTCGTGCTCTCAGCATACAGGACAGGCTTGCCAACATTATTTACATATAATGATAAACTGGTAACATTACTCACTTCACCCTAAAGTAAGCAGTACTTTTGGGAAGCTATTTAAGAAATCTTTTTCTCTGTTGCAGTTTTCTTTTAAAGCACTGTAGTTTTACTTTATTTCACACCGTTTTTTTTTTTTTTCCAGATTAATTTTAGGCTTATCATCCATGAATGAAAACCATATGCTTTCTCAAAAAAAAAGTCACTAACCTGAAAAAAGGGATTAAAAGAAAAATACATTTAGATGTTTTAATCTGCAGCAAGAGAAGCAGGAATAATGAATGCCACAGTAACTGTAGCTCAGGGATTTTTTTCTACCACCTTAGAATATTTATTAGAAACACTTTTGTTCACTGTATTAGATACAGCCTCTGCTTTTTTTCTTTTTCTTTTATTAAAGAAATTTACATAGAAATATGGAGAAAAAAAAAGAATTTTAATGATGGCTGAAAAAATAGTCATCCATCTTGGAGAACTTTGAAAAAAACAATCCCGTTTAGAAGCAATTTTGCTTTAATACTGTATTCATTACCAAGGATATTAAAGTAGAATCTTTATTTCTAAGAATTTGTTTGTTTCTCCATCTGCTTCTCTACCGGAACTGTTAATCAGGTTTGGTAACAGTACAATTATTTTCACAGCAACCAGTTTTGGTGTCACAAATAGAGGATTATGACTTCAGTATAAAAAAGAACAGCAAGAAGATTAACTCTTAGAAACAGTCTGGGGGAGGTGTGTTCTTATTTAATTTCCTTAATACTAAAGAATACAGGGAAAGAATGAAATACATGGGAGCATGAAACTGTTTTTGAAGAAAAGGGCATGCAAGTACTTTTCATGATAAGCAGGATTACTTCCAACCATCAATAATACCATTATTCTGAAATCTGGGGTGGGATTTAAGTTGTAAATGAGACAAATTATAGTGTGTGTGTGATATATATATATACACGTTATGTTGAGGGGGAATCACATGTCTAAACATAGATGCCAAGCTCCACCTAAGACATTCTGGCAAACCTGGGATATCTGCATGATCTATCAGATAAGACAATAATGAGGTATTGGAATCACAGTCCAAATCCTACCTTTAATGATAATTTATAAAAAAAAAAAAAAAAAGGGGGGGAAAAAATTTGCAACAAAACCAACACCACATCACAGCAGGGACCATACAGATGTTCTGACTGCCTGTAAAAAATTTTGTAATGGCTACCTGGAGAGACATTAGTCCTGTCTGAGTATGAAAAGTATCCGTAAGCAGAGGTTCAAATATGGTTTAAGAAGGTAAAAGAACCTTGAAGTCCAGTATGTATTAATTTCCTAAGCTCAAGCCTATGTCACTACTACTGGAGAAGCCTATCTCACTACTGGTGAAGAAATCGGAGAATAATTTTTGCATTTACTAGGTAGGTATCAGCTAACATTTTTAACAGAAAGGCAAGAAATCAGGTAAGAACAGAGAAAGAATCGAGGAGGGAATATCTGGCTTAATTAGATGTTGTCAAATGAACAGAATCTCAGGAAATTTGCCTTAGAGTACACAAACACTGACTGTAACTATGTGAGAAGCATTTGTGGTTATCTTTCAGAATTTGGAAAGGACGATGACATTTCAGAAGATTTAAAAAGGTCAAACACAAGCTTTATCTCTAGAAAGTGGGAAAAGAAAGAGACAAGGAATTATAAACTAGTCAGCTTATGTTCAGTTCCTGAAACAATACTGGAAGAAGTTAAGAATTTTAGAAACTTGAAAGATAACATGAGGATGAATAGCAGCCAACACATATTTGTCAAGAACAAATCCAATTCAATTTCCTTCTGAGAACAAGGCCTTCTGAAAAACAGACTAGCAGAAGATATACTAACTTAATACTTTTGACATTGCCTCACAAGACATTTTTATAAGCAAGCAATGTTACAGACAAAACTATTCTAAGACATGCAATACTGGTTTAAGAATGGCACTCAAGGAGTAGTTATCAATAGTTCATTGTAGTTATCAATCAGTTCATTGTATGACTGGAAGGATTTATGATGATCAACAGATGTAGATCCAGTAATACATCAATAGTCTTCATACTTCTTTGAGAACCTGGGTGACAGAATAGAGATTACCTGTTGAATGCACAGACAACAAAATAAAAAAAAAAGGTTCAGAAAACATGACCAACAAATTGACAAAGTGTTTTGAAAGAAAAAGGACAGGATTCATTACAGAAAAAAAACCAACAAAACCACAATGTTCTTCAGTGAGGCAGAATAATCAGCTGCAAAAATACTAGATAGGAAACAACTGGCAGGATGGCAGCTGTAAAGGGAAAATTCTAAGGCATATATTGAATTCTCAGCTGATAGTAAGCTGTCAATGCCAGGTGACTGGAAAAAGGCTATCATACTGACTGTATAAAGAAAAATATTTTTTGCAAGTCACATGGAATAATTCTTTGGGATTGGCAAAGCCTTGTCTGTCTACTGAGTCTAATTTTGGGCCTTGCATTTCAAAGAAAAATTGGCCAATTAAAGAAATCCTACAGGGGAGCAACCAGATGTCTAATAATCATAACATACAGAAACAGCCAGATGAAAAATGACTGAAGCTGGAATATAAGCATGGTCTCCAATATTAAGAAATAGTTGCAAAGAGAAGGAAAATAAGCTACTTTCCATGCCCTCAGTATATAAGAAAAGAAAAAAATGGTAATACATTTAGTCAAGGAATATTTAGTTGAGTAATATGAACATTCTCTAAGAGTAAAGCTAATTGAATGTAGGAATAGATTGTCTGTGGAAATTGTGAAATAGTCATCCTCAGTAAAAGGTTAGATCTGCAGTGTTGTAGGTATAGAGTTCTGTTCTGAACCTGAAGTTTTGAAATTCTTTCTAGCACTCTTTTTTTTTTCTTCCAGATTCTTTTGATCTTTATCTTGTCAACCCAACAGCTGTAAAGACCTGAATTTTTATAATGTTAGTTTCTTAATTTGAATTTTGAAAGGAGATATATATATATATATTTTTATTTTTTTTTTTCCTACTCCAAATTTTAACTGATAGTTTAGTTATGATTTACTTTCTTGCTTATAGAAGCAGTTTGGACAAGTCATAAGGCTGTAAGTATAGTCTTAGAAGAATGTTTAGTGCATCACCTGTGGCTTGCATTGGAATAAAAGGCCTCTTAGAGACAACACAGCTGATATTTTCAGAACCATCCTACAGGAAGGAGAAAGAGATGAGAAGAATTAAATGGAATTGATCTCACTCACTGACAGTGGGAAGGACACACAAGAATAGAAACATTGCAATCCCACTGACAGTTTGAGAAATTTATATGACAACACCATGCTTATATGGCAGGAATTCTATCATCCTTTCACCTCACATTCTAAAACTTTGCTGCATACTTAAAATCTATCCTGGCACCCATTTTAAATCCAATCCAAAGATGCACTGGCACTTTATTTAATGTTATAAAACACATGCTGTATTGAGTATTTATTTGTTGCTTCCCAATTGCTCTCTACTCTAGAAGAAAAGATGGAAGAAACAGGGGACTATCTGTATTTTATTCAAATGTCTGTACATCTGTAAAGCTTTCAGTAGAATGACTCAGCCCATAAATATCCAGAAAGTTTGAAAATTATTGGGCATCTAATTCAGTAGCTATTTATGAAATTGGAAAGAAAGCTTTCCTTGGGGCAAGTCTGAACCCCACCCAGTGCTTCTGCAAATAGTGTAGGAAGGGAAGTATAATACTGCCAAAGCAGTTCTCTGCTCCATTTCAGTATCATCAGCTGTTTAATGATCTGAGAGAGAAGATAATGGCATCAAATATTGACATCTGAAGTGCTCCACTAGATACTAGTTTTCTGTATGCTATTTTGTTCTTTATCATTCACCCTTCCATATATATTTTTTTAGTATTATTGGCTACTAGGGTCTAGGACTAAAGAAAATATAGCCAAGGAAAATAATCCTTGGCTTGCCAACAGAGACCAATATTAATGTCAGAGATCAGAATCAGCTGGGGGATTGCTATCTTTCTGAGTACTCAGTATGAAGTGATTTGAGGGAAGTAGAAAAGGTATGGATCATTAATGAGGCTGTTACAACATTCTGTAAACTTGAGGATAGAGAATCTCTGTTAAATGACTGTTTCCAGCCTCCCTTCTCCAAAACCACCACTGAGGACTAAAGAGATGCGATAGTAAGTGTTAAGCTGATGTGCTACAATTTTCAGGTGGCTAATTCAAATGCATCATCCAAAATTAGCTACTTAGGTTTCCTGTACCATGTAGAGATATTTATATACCTCAGAGCATAAAGGTAAATCCATAAAGTACACACAAGTATACAGTATGTGAATATATTAACACGATTTCAATTACTAAAACAGAATTGTTGCTTTTAGTGGTCAAGGCAAAGAGCTGTCCTGTTGTGAGTTTCAAGGATGCACTTAAGTATATTCATAGTCTCTGGATATACTTCCTTAAAAACACAAAAAAAGAAGCTCTTTTTTTTCCTAGGGATTAAAGCACATAGTTTCTTATGATCATCCTTTAGGAATGCAATAAGGTACAGAAAGAATCCCCTCAAAAATAAATCAGAAATAATATGCAAAACAAAGACTGTATTCCCACTTGCCTTAGGAAAGAGCTAGAACAGATTTATTTCATTTACGCTAAATTCCCAGATGGGACATAAGCATTAGTTTGCCATTTTCAGATGCCTAATTTGCAAATTAAGCTCCTCAAGACCACAGAGCACTGTTGCCTAACCCTGGCAGTACATAATTTCCTCAGGTACCTAAAGTACTACAGGTGTGTTTCCAGCACCACAGTCTTCCTTTCTAAGTATGCTCAGACTGTGTATGTGCTGACCAAAGTACACGGGCAGGTTTCTGGCACACACTAACTATTGTTGGGCTCACAAATTGAGCATTCCTCCACCCACCTGCCTTAAATGACCGAAGCAAGTAGGTGTTTTAAAAGACATTGGGGTTTATGTGGCACAGGGACAATTTGGAAGAGCAAGAGCTGTGGTGCCTGGCATGCCCCTCTGCCAGTATTTCACTGCATGGAGACTCTACCCCAATGAAAGAGAAGCAAGTTCAGTTCTCCACCTCTGCCTGAGGGAACCTGATGCAAATTCTTCTGATACTCTTGTTACCCATTCTGTACACATCTCATCTATGTTTAGCTCTATAAATGTCATTAGTTGTCAATGTCAGTACATACCACAGCAACCTATCCTTGAAGACCATTGTAGGATGGAGTCCTTTATGTTATGGCTATTTCTATTTCTTTCCCCATCACCTAACTCTTCCTATTAACTAAATCCCTGCTTCAGACTAAAATCTTTAATAGCTCTTCATCACCTAAAGTCCTGTGAGATGAATTCCAGGCGGGGTATTTAATGCCAAAATTTGGCACTCTCTTGGTCTCTCTTGAAACTATTTAAATTTTTGTGAAATAGCTTAACATATTTAATACATGTAAGACATGTTAAATATCTTATGTAAGATGGATACAGACAGCATGGTTCTATAGGTTAGAAGACCAGCATGCAAGCATTTGTGCTTCATCTGCATCTGTGCATTTATAATACACAGGCAATTCTATGGGGGAAAAGGCTACTGATTTGAAAATATTTATAGTATTTTAGAAAATTAAGGCTTTTGCTTAAATAAGTGTTTATAGGCAATACTTAAAATTTTCTGTCACGCTGAAAGTATTGTTTTACTTCTACAGGTGCATGCAAAAAACTGCTGTGAAAATAATTTCTGCCTTTTACATGTGACTATTTTTGCATGCTCTTGCAATGCCTACTGAATATCCTTTAAAATCGTTTAAAAGCAAAAAAAACCCAACTAGCAATTAAGTCACATAGCTGATTTTGATACTGCTTTTAGATAAAGTGGGAAAAAAGGGTTGTTAAACCCTGTTTTTTATACTGTTTTTCTAGTAATATAATGTACACAGTTCATCTGAAGTGATGGTTAAAAAGTTCAAGATTTAAGTATTTTTATACAATCTATCATAATCAATTACTTTATTAGTGGTTTACTTAGGAATAAAATGAAAGATGAACCCATAGAAGAGCTGATCTCAGCAGAAAGGTTATAGCATACTTATGACAGAAATTAGGAGAGTAAGTACATTTATCCCTTAACACCTTTACTTAAGGTCTGGATTAGCAGCTTTTTTGATACTCTTCCCAAAACAAAGAATAGTTCAAAACTTGTTAGTCTTTATAAGCCTTGAGACAAACTAAATATGCAGATAATGTGCTTAAAAATTATTTCAATCCTTCAGAGTATTTCTCTAACAAATACACAGTATTATTTAGTGAAGGCCAAGGGACAAAGATCCTGTGACAATTCCCTTCTTTAACATTAGGTCTTCATACAAGAGCCAGTGTCTGACTTGAAAATTTCCAGCTTCTTGCTCAGTCTGTTTCTTTGGTTATTCGTGGAAAAAAAATGCAAGGCCCTCAATGTTCATAATAGAGAACCAGAAGAAATGTAAATTTCCCCACTGTATACTACATGTATTTGACACAGCTGTGTGTTAGCTTCCCTGTGTGCTTGTGCAGATTTAGACACAAGAGTGAGATCAAAGAAACAGCCTTAGATAAGGCAGATACTAAGTCACAGAAAGATTAAAATCAATGATAATTTACAATAAAAATTATTATCATAAAAGAACAAAATGAACCCACAAGAACTTATGAAAAAAGTTTGCTGCCATATAGTTTTGGTGTATCTATGGATATCAATTTAAATTAAAAGAGGGCACATTCTAAAATCAAAACTCAATGATTATCATATTTTAAAGCATCACTAGTGATTCACAGTATAGCAAATCTTTCAACTCTAAAGACTAACTTATGACAGATATGCCTATTTATTTATGACATCTATAGTTACATGATCACTTTGAATGACAAGGAAAACTGCACCTTCACATGAAAGAAAAAATATAGATGCTGTGAAATATTCAATGCTGGCTGCTCCTTTTTTTTTTTTTCTTCTTTTCAAAATGAGAAATTCCATCATACCCTGGTAACACATTAGGTCATAAGATACAATGCAGTTTTGGGTTTTAAGGAGGCAACAGGGTGATGCGGGTGTACACACAGCATTCAAGATTTTTCCTAGTCTTTCTCTGAAAGAGAACTACTGGTAGTAGATTGAAGGTTTGTTACAACTCTGCTACAGAAAAAAATAATATGCTTTTAACATAAATTAATACAAACTGAATGTCTAAAATATCATGTCTTAAAAAGGCATAGGTTTTCAGTCTATATTTTGGAGAAATCTTTTGGATCAAAACAGCAAAATCATGTACTTCTAAAGTCTCATAAAACTGTTTTTGAAGAGAAATGGGCAACCGATTAGGGGTGGCTTGTTAGCTGACAGAAAGGCATGAAAGTTAACAAGTTTAGTAGGTTGTTAACCTTTATAATATAAGGACAGATTTAGACCTGAGACCCTTAATTTCTTCTGTATGCTGATAATAGACATACGAATAATCATAAAAGCATAAAAGACATACTCTATTTAAAAAGACTAATATGTGAGAACCAAAATCAAACTTTATGCCAAAGTTAATTAATGCCTAACACTATCTAGGAGTCAAATTAAAAGCAATGTCAAATATTTCTTAAAAGGAAATAAATATTCTAGTATTATCTGTACCTTAATTATCACTCTTTTTATTATCAGCAATTTTCAGGTCTTACCTTTGTCATTTACTTATCATAAGAGCACTTACTGCTACTATAGTAAGATTTTCATCAGCACGAACACAGATTTCTGTTCCAACAGTTCTTCATATGTGTTTGAAATTGAGAATGTGGTTACTTTTGAGAAAGAAAAAAAATCCTTAGTATATGCCTAAAGAGTTATGTTTGCTGCTTATTATGAAAGCACTTATAATCTTGGATTAAAGTTGAAAACAACTTGTGAAAGAAAAGGATGAAGAAACAGTAATATACATTTACACTTAGACTATTTGAATCAATTGCTTTTTATAATAAATCTCAAACAAACTACAAGGAAGCAGTAATGAAGTGAAAAACTAGATTTTGTGAACTCTGCATGGACTGTTCAAGGATGGACACATCATTAAGGTACCATATCATCCAGTTAGAGCTTGCAAAGCCCATGTAGACCTAACTGAATATCAAACTCATTATTTTTATAAAAACATTTCTATATAACTAGTTAGGCTACTTACATAAGTTCAGATTTGCATTGGGCAGTAAGTCAATGTCTAAACTTCAATGTTCTGTTTCACTAGTAATCTAATACAGTGCTGACTTCTAGTTTCATCCACAAGGACTTGAAAGTCTCATTCATGCTCAATATAAAATCCTGGATTTAGCTGCTTTAGGGTGGCTTGCCGTGATTACCTATCCTACCAACTACTGGCCCATCTCTCTCCTTCTGAAATGCATTTTCCTTTTGGCTCCCTGCCCAAATACTGTTAAGAAGCATTAGTTCCCAAGGCAGTCCTCATCCTTTTCCAGTTAAATAGAGTAAGAAGTGCTGATTCTACTATTTTACTGATATCCTCACTATATTATTCTTTATTTTATGGCTTGTCTCTGAATACTCCCTGACCTAAGAACTTGCTGTTCATAAAGTGACGTGATAACTCCTTTCACACAATTATAAAAGAACCCAACAACCCTGTTCCTTTTACTTCCACTTCACTGATCTGAACACCATTTGAATGTAAATGTCCTAAGCCAGTATTTCACCTGAAAGGAAAGCAAAATAACACTCTTTTATCCACGAGGAAATGTTTTAATATTTTTTTCTAGGTTTCTTTATAAGTGAAAATTAATAAAGACATATGGAAAGGGTAGTCAAGGCAATTCTTTCATACATTTTCTACTTATTATCATCATCTTTTATTGATTCTTGAGTAATTATTCCAGAAAACGAAAGTGTTAATATTTTAATATAAGGTGAGTTTTTCAAAATCACACCATGTTTTATCTGCTAAATTCAATGGTAAAACACTGCTTTAATGAAGGACAAAATGCTGTTGCTGGTATACCTGCATCTGCACCATGGTTTTTGCTACTATTGCCAAATAATGTGGTTAGTTTGGCTAAGTGTGAATAAAGATCCCATTAAATTGCAAGGATTGAGTCTGAGCGAGATATCCCAGGCATCCCTGCAGATCACAGATTTGCAATACAAGCACCACTCTTCTCCCCTGTGATTCTACCTGCACTGTGAGGGCAGTTGTAATCTCATTGTGCTGGAAACAGTCATACTTTGTACACTGCAGCTGTGCAGCTACAATTACAGCACACTACCGTGCTACATCTGGGAACATCAATGAGAAAAGCTACATTCTCCTTCATATTCTCTCCTTCCCCTAATCTGTTGATTGATTGATAGCCAGCTGAACATGAGCCAGCAGCGTGCCAAGGTAGCCAAGAAGGCCAATGGCATCCTGGCCTGTATCAAGAATGGTGTGGCCAGTAGGACCAGGGAAGTGGTTCTACCCCTGTACTCAGCACTGGCGAGGCCACATCTTGAGTACTGTTTTCAGTTTTGGGCCCCTCACCACTAGAAGGACATTGAGGTATTAGAGTGTGTCCAAAGAAGGGCAACTAAGCTGCTGAGAGGTCTAGAAAACATGTCTTATGAGGAGCGTCTGAGAGAATTGGGGCTGTTTAGCTTGGAGAAAAGGATACTCAGGGGAGACCTTATCACTCTCTACAGCTACCTAAAAGGAGGTTGTAGAGAGGTGAGGGAGGGCCAGTCTGTTCAACCAAGTAACAAGTGATAGGAGAAGAGGAAATGGCCTCAATTTGCACCAGTAGAGGTTTAGATTGCATAGTAAGAAGAATTTCTTTACTAAAAGCGTTTTCAGGCATTGAAACAGCTTGCCCAGGGCAGTGGTGGAGTCCCCATCCCTGGATGTATTTAAGAGTCATGTAGACGTGGTGCTTAGGGATATGGTTTAGTCGAGGACTTGTCACTGTTAGGTTACTGATTGGACTTGATGATCTTGAGGTCTTTTTCAATCTATGCAATTCTGTGATTCTGTGTGCTGGGGTCTGGCAAATAAGTCCTTCCATTGTGCAGATTCAAAGAAGGTAGGATAGTTCTTAGGCTTGCAGGGCAAGTGAAAACAAGCCAATTAAATTCAGCATTTCTGTAATGTCTGTTGACTAGGAGCAGACTTGTCTCCTTTTGTTGATGGTATCTGGGACAAGCTGCCCTACTGATTTCTTCCTGTCCAATCCCATTTTTTTGTAGGAAGATATTTTGTAATTCTCTATCTAAACCTTTGTTACACTCTCACTTGTCTCACAAGAAACACTGGTGTCTTGCACAGGATTCCATATGACTAGACATTAGCAAACATAAAACCTATGAGAAAGATAAAATGAGACTTACAAAAATGTACATTCCTTTTAGGATGTTTAAAAATTCTATGTTTTAGAGTAATTTTTGAAAGAAAGTGTATTTTCAAAGAATGTCAATAAGGGAAAAAAATAATAGAAAGCATATAGAAGCATAGGTGCCAGACTGGCTTTATATCTAGAAAATAAATCATTTAGAAACTATGAACTGTCATGGATATATTTTTCAGACTCCCCAAACATTAAATATGATAACACTTGAAAATAGTAGTTTATAAAAAAGTGTTTATACGAAAATGTTTAACATTCATTACTACAATAATTGAGGTGGAGACAAAACTAGTTCAAGAAAGACGCTAATTTTGCTGGAAGTAACTCATGAAGTTCTTTAAGAATCTTTTCATTAGTGATTTTGGCACAAAGAGTAGGAGTACACAAATGAATTTTATTCAAGATAGAAGACAGGAGGATAAGAACACCACATAAGGATAAGTGGATCTTCAGGAATAATACAAGTGGAAAAAAGGCCACACAGTTAAGAAACAACGTTACTAAGTGGAGAGGGAATAACAAAAGATAAGACAGAACTAGGTTTACTTGTTAAAGTGAGGATAACAGAAAAGAGGATAACTGGAAGATGGCAGCATAATGATGGCTACAATATTTGTATGTCATGTGTCACACTATGTATTTGCAGAATCGAAGGTAAGTATTACTGCAATGTTGTAGGGAAGAATATTAAACCTTTTCTAGAACACTCTACTCAAAATCCATCATTCACCAAAAGAAGATGAATGCAAACTGGAGTAAGTCCAAAGCAGTGCTACTAGGATGAAAGAAGAATTTTTAGAAGATAACTTTTACCTTGGTTTATATTTCACTTTGTTTAACCTGAAAATATGAAACCTTGTGAAGTTTATGGAGCAAGTCTCCATGGATCCATTTCCAAGCACATTAAGGACAGAGGTGACTGTGAACAGCCATCACAGATCTACCCAGGGCAAACTGCACTTGACCAACTTGATTGCTTTCTGTGAGGAGTTAAAAGCCCCTGTGGATGGTGGAGGTGTTGGGGAGGAAGCACTGAAGACATTTACTTTGATTTTAGTAGAGCTTTTGACAAAGTCTCCTATAGCATCCTTGTAGCCAAACTGGGGAAAGATGGACTAGGTGAGTGAATTACAGAGTGGATGAAACACTGACTGTGGCAAATAAGAATTAAGGTTCAAAGTCTAACAGGCAACCAGTTTGGGGTACTATTTCCCAAAACCTGATTCTAAGGCTAATGAATAGAATGAATGAATGAATCAATGAATCTCTATCAGTGATGCGAATGATAATTCAGAATGGACCTTCTGTATGTTACAAATGACAGGTGGGGGAACATCTGATATGCTTGGAAGTTAGAGCTACCATTTAGAAAAGCTTTGAGAGATAGAGAAATGGGCCATCATAAACCTCAGAAAATGATGTAAAGACAAATACCTGCATCTGCGATGGAACAACAACATGCAACTGCAGCAGCTCTGAAGGTGGCTTCAGGGTTCTGGTAGACAACATGTCAATATGCCTGGAGTACTGTGTCCAGTCCTGGAGTCCTCAACACGGGAAAGATATGGACGTGCTCGAACATGTCCAAAGAAGGGCCACGAGGATGATCAGAGGGCTAGAGCACCTCTCCTATGAGGACAGACTGAGATAGTTGGGGTTATTCAGTCTGGAGAAGAAAAGGCTCCAAGGAGACCTTATTGTGGCCTTCCAGTATCTGAAGGGGGCCTACAAGAAAGCTGGGGAGGGACTTTTTAGGATGTTGGGCAGTGATAGGACTAGAGGGAATAGATCAAAACTAGAGGTGGGTAGATTCAAATTAGACATTAGGAAGAAGTTCTTCACCATAAGGGTGGTGAGACAGTGGAACAAGCTGCCCAGAGAGGTGGTGGAAGCCCAGCCTCTGGAATTTTTTAAGCCCAGGCTGGATGGGTCTCTGAGCAACCTGCTCTAGTGGGAGGTATCCCTGCCCATGGTAGGGGGGTTGGAACTAGATGATCTTTAAGGTCCCTTCCAAACCTGACAATTCTATGATTTTATAATAATGTCTGTGCTATACTGGATATCCTAAAAGTAGATGCAATATTCTGGATGTGGCCTTATAGTTGCTGAGTAGAGGGAATAATCACTTCCCCATACCTGCTGCCATGCAACCCATAAACTCCACAGCATTATCAGAAGAGCCTGTTCTGGCAGGCTACAACACAGACCTCACATTATTTTAGTTACACTTAGTAAAACACACACACACTCACACACACACACACACACAGAGACACGCAAAATATGAATTGTGCACCAGGGCTATAGGAGAACCACATGGGGATGCGAAGAGACTCAGCATTATGTAGCCAGATTTACCCAATCTGCTTTGAAAGGGTTAATGCAAAAATGGACAGGAGGCAGTCCATGAGCTACTTAACATCCAGGCCCTCAGGGCCCCAGATGTCTTTCATTCAGCATCACAGATATAATGATTAAATAGCAGGTATTTAGAGAATAATCATAAAACCAGGGGAATAGTACAGTGACAACCTTCCCTTGACATGTTTCCAACTACCAGTAGTCTGGTTTAAGGATAACCCGATCCTAAGTGTGTAACTGCATTTAACAGCTTCCCTACAGTTTTAACAGACTTTGTGCTGATAAGTTACGCAATTGCTCTTTGAATGCTTTTATACATCTGGCCACAGCAATATCTTGTGAGTTACACACTTGTTCCACAACTGTGGGTCATGTGAGAAAAGTGCTTACTTACATTTCTCTTAAACTTACTGCCTGACAATTTAAATGAATGCCAGTAAGTTTTCCTTGTACAATAAAAATATAGTGATCCATCATGACTTGGCCATTTTCTCCATATGTTATGGAGATCTACAGCATCTCTTTTGACCTCAATCAATCATCTTCTTTCAATGTTGAAGACTCTTAGTCTATTTAATAATCCGTCCTGGGGTTATATAGAAGTAGTTGTATTTCTGATGATTTTTTCGGATTGCCTTGGCACATTTTCAAGCTCTTTTAATCTTTTTTATTAGGGGTAAGCAGAACTGAATGCAAAACATTTATTTGGACTTTGTATAATGATGTGGGTTTTTTTCCACTGACCATTCTTAAAAAATCTCAAGGTTTTATTTGTCTTTTTTACAGTTGCTGAGAAGTGAGATTTAATAACTGTCCTTTAAGGACTGCCTCCTGAAAAATAGTATCTAATCTATAGATCAACATTGTGCACCCACATACTTATTATTGCATACACCTATAACTATAGTATAGATTAGTTAAGTTTATTTTAATTTAATCATACTTAATAATTTGATAGGATCAACAATTTAATCGAGTTTTATCACCCCTCTGCTGCCTTTTAGGTAATTCATAAACTTTCATCTCATGCTTGAGTGGAACCTTTCTGCTTTTCAGAAACTGACCATTTATTCCTAACTTCAGTCTCTGATCCTTTAAGCCTCCCCCAGAAAGTCCTCCTCTAGAAAACCCAGTAAAGACTGAGTGAAGTTTCTTACTGAAAATCAGGTATATTTAACACCTTTATAAATCCCTCTTCTGTGATATTCTGTACACAAAAGATTAACAATTCTCTATCACAGTTATACATATGTTTACAATTTCTTTTCTAGTAGAGAAGTCAAACAAACAGGTCTATATTCCCCTCAATCTTTTAAGGTCACCTTTAAACAGTGATTTTACAGTTGTCATCTCCCATTACTCTGAAACTGAGGAAATCTAAGCAACAATTTAAGGGTATACAATTACTGTTAGTTTTTAACAGTACTTTTTGCCAGCATGTAAATTTGAGGCAGTTCCTTCCTATTCCAACCCCAGAAAGAAAACAGTAAATTAAATAAAATGTAGAGATATTCAGCTCTGCACTGGTGTTCTGCCTGTGCTCTATTTTACCTGCATTCTGTTTCTTTATGCTGGTTTTTTTTTAATTCTTGGTTGGTTGGGGTTTTTTGGTTGGTTGTTAGGTTTGTTGGGTTTTGTTTGGTTTGGTTTGGTTTTTTCTCTGTTTGGTTTGTTTTGTTTTTTTTAATGTCACCAGTCATTCCAAGTTCTCACACTTTTGGTTGTATATTCCTCTGGACTGTTTTTCAAAACTGTGCACTCCAAAGTAGAAGCAAACAGAAAGCAGTAAACCTACAATATAACCTATTATAAACATAAAGCTTTTTCACCCTTTACTTCTTGTTTCCTTGCTCTTTTTCTTCTCTTGGGCCTCTATCTGAAGCTACTACCACCTGCTTATCAGTCAGTAGAGCTAAATGAACTTACAGCCCACCAAAGAGTTTGACCATACCCACAGATGAGACAGGAGTGTTATGTTCCTGTAGTGCTGTACTATTAGCAAAAATATTTTCCTGTTCTTAGAGTGGAAGTCTGATTTATTTGCAAAGGGAATTTCTTGAGTCAGCTGCATCTCATCTTACTGATGATGGCCATGCCATCCTTCCTTGATCCCAGCTGAGTACTCTGTTCCACTACATCAACTCTCAGGGACACAAGAGGATAAAGCTGAATATCTGTTTTCCTACCATAGTCCTCATTCTTTCTAAACAACTGCTTATAGTCATAGCTCAGGTTTCCTAATATCCTGCTGTCCCCTGAATGCAGCTTCCCAATCTCAAGGTGATATTGCTGCATTAACATTACTGCAATTCTTTTCTTGTGATGTTGATATCATCACTGTCTTCATCAATTTTTGTGGAAATACTGTCTCTGAAATACTTCTGTCTATTAAACAAGCTTCAAACAAAAATGAAAAAATATTCTAGTTGCAGAAAAAAAAATATTTTCAAAGCACATCCTTTCTGCTAACACAGTTTTAGTACTGAAAAGCTCAATGCTGTTAGCATTTAAATCAAATCTCCACCTCAACACACAGTGTCATTTGAATGGACTCCCTTTAAAGAAATAATACTTATAAACATGCAAGTTAGGTTAATCAGCTCTCTGTAGAAAGATCTGTAAAGATTACAATTATAAACACTGGTGTGACTAACAATGACATAGCTCCAAAATCAGGTTTCAGGTTACAGAGAAAAATAAATACCCTTTGGAAAGGGATGCACTGCAGTTACTACTTTATTCAAATAACTAATTTCCTGGATTAAAAATGTACCTGAATTTATTGCCACAAGACTGTATTGGTTGGAGAAAGATTTATCAAACAGCTCTCAGTCTAAAAGGATGGAATTCTTTGTGAAGCATCTTTTGAATACTGAGATTGGTTGGATTGAGCTCAACAGGTTTGTTTTATTTTTGCTTCCAATTATAAGTCCTGATCCATAATTTTATCCCTAAACTTGCACTATGTCTACAGCCCTTTAATTTCAAGATATCTCATATGGGAGTACAGTTATAGTACATACAATTCGTATATAGGATTTGGCTCTGCATATGTGATTTTCAGATCATGATTCTGATAGAAATACATATGCAAATTCAGATATAAGTTTAAAGTTCTTTTTTTCATCCACATAGCTGCAGTGTTTTAGCAGATACTGAGTAAATTCATTTCCTACACTATTCAAAACTGAAAGACCTGCAAAAGTATCAGGAATTAAGCTAAAATATATTCAGGTTTTGTTGTGGTTTGGTTTGGGGCTTTTTGCCCCCAAAGGAACAAGTATTTATCTATAATATAATCACATTTTTAAAGTCAAAATCACAATAAAATGCCCCTTGCCATTTACAGAGACTGAAAAACCAGTTGCTGACAGTCACAGATATTTTGCACCAAGTGCCTTCTCCCAGGCAGCCACAGTACCAAACTTCGGACTCACTCTACTATAACATAAATCATTGGTCCTTCTTGAAAATATAATTTAACTTCAGAGACAAGAAAGGTAGGATTTATTTACTCCAGCTATATATCTCTTTACATTGTAGTTGTCTGCATTTGGGCTACCCACATATACACCTAAGATATGGCACATTCAAAGTCAGAGGAGACAGTAAGTGACATTAGGGGGAGGGATTCATCTGATGTAAAGAAGTCTTGGCTGGGTACAATGAGTATGATCATGACATTACTGAAAGAAATGTTGCCAGTCTTCCAAGTCACATGTGATCATGTCTGTTGTTTCTCTTCTACCAGGTGTACATGCATGTGCATCCACCACTGCCATTTCTCTGTCATTAATGGAGATAATTGCCTTATAGAAATTCCTGACTGTCTCTCCTACCTACAAATACAACCTAGATGAAAACTTAGACAAAATGACTAATTTAAATGGCTTAGAAATTAGATGAGATGAATTGCAGTGCTCACTCCTAGCTGAGCTGAGAAAAAAATGTCTTTTTGAACTTATCCTAGTGTGTGTTTGAAACATTCCCAATAGCTCCAGGCACAAATTCAATACTGCAACAAACAGTAAGGACCTTGGCTGATTTCACAGTTATTTGAAGCAATGATTTTTACTGTGTAAAATGACAACATAATTTTGGATTCAATTGCTGTGTGGAAGTTGTTCCCATGTTTATCACAGCTTCAACGTTACTCTGAATTTCCACCAATCTTTCCTGTAGTGACTTAGACTGGGAAGAATCTAGTATGAGGAGTGCAAGGACCTATTTTTAAGAACAAGATAGCAAGATAAAGGTCTAAAATTGTTGTTTCCATTAAACTTCGTAATGCTGACTCAATTAGTTCAGAATATCAAATTCAAATATTAATGCATTTGTAGATTAAGTTTGGCCTGAACAGCACAATGTAAAAAGAGACCATTACTCTCCATGATGTCACTACAGATGGGCAATCATTTTTAATGAATAATTTATTTGATGAATTTTGTCCTTTTCTCTGGTCATGAAGACTTCATACTTTTCTCAAAGGCAACAGTCAAGACTAAGCAACATAAAATTCACAATATCATTTTCTTTGCATTCTGAAAAAATTGCTACTCATTTGATATTTTAGTATTTCCGGTTTGAACAAATTTTGATATATTTTATGAGTGAAGGGAATAGTTTGTGAAAAAATTAATATTCCAATGTTTCATTTTCTGTAAATATTATGTAACATTTGCACACAAGTAATTTACACTAAACTACTTTCCAGTTCACTTGCAGTAATAGTCCAATAAGAGACATATCTAGTTAGAGAAACTGGTTTAGATTTTGTTCTTAAAAAGTGAATAAATATAATAAATACAGTTGTAATATATTCCTAGTTATTAACAATATGAAATAAAGCTGATAAAGGGAAGCAATCACCTCATTCCTATGTTATAAAAAGAGCCATTTCCACCCATTCCTTTCAAATACTGTGGAGACTTCTGTTTGCAAAGATAATCAGGAAAAAAAGTTACGGACTATAGTCATGGAAATTCATAATCAGGCTTCTGAAAACTATTTCATCATGGAAGCAAAACAATAAATGACACAACACTGAACAGTACTCAGTGGCAATTTCTGTAACGTCTCTTGCTTTACCTTATGCCATTTTCTTACAGAGAAGTGCACAGAGGACTAAAGTTCACATAGAATATTCACAGGAGTCCCCCAGGTTGGTTTCTAATCTCTTGAAATCTTTGAGACCTAGACTGCATACCAAAAAGTGACAGGGCAATCAGTATCGGTATTTAGCAAGTTCTGATTCTCGGTAGGAAATTACTAACAGTTCTGGACACAAATAAAATCACAGAGTGTCAATAAAAAGAGGAGAGTCAATCAGAAAATGCCATGATCACAATGTGCACCTTTCCAGCAACCAAATAGATCTACAGAAAAAATACAAACAAAAAACCAACCAATCAACCAAACAAACAAATTAGAAAAACAGATATGAATGGCTGGTAACAAAAAGCTTTATGTGACATCATAAACTGGTAAATATTGTGACGTTGTCCTAATAGAGTGCTTTATTTTGTGAATGAACATATCCAGCATTTCTCACTTTTCACAAAGCAAAACAAAAAAACCAACACAAACTGAACACATCTAATATATCTGTCTGAACTGCAACAGATATATTATATAATAATTATAATAATGCTATTGAAAAAAGTATTCTTCTCATCTCTCTGTAAATTGCTGTTTACTGGAGCTATTAGTTTGTAATCAATGGGATTGATACTGCCAGCACTCTAATACACATCACTCCTGAGTGCAAACTCATATTCATATACAGACACAAATTTTCTATTTTGTGTGTTTCATGAGCACTGTATGTAATTTTCTATGAATTGTTGACTAATCAGTTGTTGAGTTGCTGTTTCCACATTACAAACTGAATTAAAACTATTTAAATTTAATATTAGTTCCATGACTTTTATTTACATGCAAACTTTTGGGATATATATGATGTGGGTAGATACTTAACCTTTCTGTCATTATATGCATCTGCTCCTGCACTTGGAAAACATTTTACAGAATGGGCTCCTAAGCCACTAAGTTTCCACCAACATTACTCTGAATGAGTAAATCCCTATATGACACCTATTTTTCAAGAGCAGGGAGGTCACATTTCAAGAACAAGAATGGTTACTTCTTGCTGCACCACCAATCTGGAAGGTAGTCAAATGCTCAGTTCTGCTATCCACACTAATTTTGAGGGTTTCTTTTCTTACAGGCCCCTGAAATCTGTAACTGATACAGAAAAGGATGACATTTCTTTTCAGTCTGTTCGAATGGTCAACAGAATTTAGCAACATAATGTATTTATGTTTATTCAGTCATATTAAATATATACAGACACATATGTATATACACACTAATACAGATACATAAATACACACCCACATGTACACTAACATATTTGGCATATATTTTTTTCCCATAAAAGATTTAATTAAGGCATGTTTGGCTGAGAAAGTCAAAGCCCACCTGAGTCTGAATCTGCCAATGGCAGGAAAAGAAACAAGAAGGACTCCTACAGGTATATCAACAGCAAATGGAAGACTAGGGAAAGTGTGCCCCCACAGGTGAATGGGAATGCAGATCTGGTGACACAGGACACAGAAAAGGCTGAGGTGCTCAACACCTTCTTCACCTTGGTCTTCACTGGCAAGACTGGCCTTCAGAAACCCTGTCCTGAGACCTGTGAGACAGCTTGGAACAAGAAAGACTAAATCTCAGTCTCAGTTAGGCAATGTGTAAACTAAATAGGCATAAACAATCTAGATCTGGATGGCATGCTGAGGGAGCTGGCTGCCATCATTGCAACACCATTCTCAAATATCTTTGAAAGGTCATGGAAAGCCAGGGAGGTTTCTGATGCCTGGAAGAAAGAAAGTATCATTTTTATCTTCAAGAAGGACAAGAAGGAGGACCCCAGCAACTACAGGTCATCCAGCCTCACCTACATCCCTGGGAAGGTCATAGAGAAAGTAATTATGAAAGCCATTTCTAAACATATAAGGGACAAGAAGGTGATTAGGTGTAGTCAGCATGGATTTATGGAGGGAAAATTGTGCTTGACCGAACCAATAGCTTTCTAGAGTGAAATAACTCTCTTGGTGGATGGAGAACAATGGATGTATTTTATCTTGACATCGGTAAGAACATGACCTGTATGATGGGACAGAGTGCACCCTCAGCAAATTTGCAGATTACACAAAACAAAGGGGAGTGGATAATACACCAGGGGGTTGTCCTGCTATCCAGAGGGACCTCAGCAGGATTGAGAAATGGACAAAAAGGACTCTCATGAAGTTCAGCAAAGGGAAATGGGAAGTCCTGCATTCAGGGAGGAATAATCCCATGTACCAGTATGGACTGAGGGCTGACCATCCAGAAAGCAGCTTTGCAGACAAGGACCGGGTGGACAAGAATTTGAATATGAACCAGTGATCTGCTATTGCAGCAAAAAAATACCACCAACAGCTTCCTGGGCTGCATTAGGAGTGTTGGCAGCAGATTAAAGACATGATCTTGTAGCAAGAGTACCTTCTGCTCAGCACTGGTGAGACTACATCTGCAGTGCTGTGTCCAGTTCTGGGCTACCCAGAAAAAAAGAGACATGGGAATACCAGAGACATCCAGTAAAGGGCCACAAAGATAAGAGACTTGAGTAGCTCTCATATGAGTAAAGGATGAGACAGGAGAAAAGCAGCTCAGGGTCATCTTCTCAGTGTGTACCTTATGGGAATAAATAAGACTGAACTGGACACTTTTCAGTGGTGTCCTGTGACAAGACAAGAGTAAATGGGCACAAACCGATACAAAGGAAATTCTATTTAAATGCAAGAAAATACTTTTTTACTGTATGGGTAATTGGACACCAGCAGAAGTTGCCCAGAGAGGTTGTGGAGACTCCAGTCTGGGAGTTATTCAAAATCCATCTGGACTCTGTCAACTTGCAGTAGTTGACTCTGCTTTGAGCAGAAGGGTTGGACAAGATGCTGTAACATGTCCAGAGAAGGGCCATGAGGATGATCAGAGGGCTGGAGCACCTTTTCTATGAGGACAGACTGAGAGAGTTGGGGTTGTTCAGTCTGGAGAAGAGAAGGCTCCAAGGAGACCTTATTGTGGCCTTCCAGTATCTGAAGGGGGCTACAAGAAAGCTGGGGAGGGACTTTTTAGGCTGTGGGG
>WUAM01000395.1:15929119-15941921 GCA_024336885.1 Actenoides hombroni
TTAGATCCACTTAGACCTTTTTTAAGACCTTTTTTAAACCTTTAATTTTCTTCTTGAAAGGTTCATTCTAATGTTTTCCAGTTAAGCTACTGGTCAAGAATGCACCAGAATGAGAATGCTTTTGATTTCCATAGAGTTGTAAGTGTTGTTGAATCTGAAAATCCTGACTGTGACTCACAATAGGCTCTAGAGTGGACCACTTAAATCAGCAAAAACTGATTAGGTCAGAGGCATTAGTCTACTGAAATAATTCAGCAAAGCTATTCTACGTGACACTGAGGGAACTCTGTTTCCCAGATGTTGCCTCAAGGGACCTAATCCATTTCACAGGCAGCCAAAACTTTTACTTACAGTGCTTGCAAATAATGCATTACTGGAAAGTTTACATTTACTATGAACTGTAGACTTTAAAATCAACAGGTTATAAAATTACCACATCAACACTTCTGACTCAGAACAAAAAATGCATGCAAGATGTACATGTAAACCTGTATGCATAAAATGGTCTGGGGATAATATGTCTACCTTCTTCGAGCTATCACACAATGTTCAATGTTAATATTTATAGTATTAAGTATATTTCTTACATAAAGTGCTTATTGAAGAAGAGTTTTATAATACTGGAAGAGATGAAAGACAGTAGTATTTGGATTATGCAAGGAATATATGCAGACTACTAGAGTGACTATTATGAAAATTTTTCATTCAGTTCCTATTATTGTTGTTGTGAATAACACAGTAAGTGAAGAATATTAATATTTTAAAGGGAATAAGCAGCAAAGCAGATTCTGGCTGAATAGTACTAATCTCTCACTGCAAGGCCTCGTGTGTCTAACCAGACTAGATGTGTGCTGTGCATATGAACCTTACTTACAACCTTTCCTTTTCTGTCTTACACTGTTGTTGTTATTAAATAATAATAGTTCCCTGAAGTACCCAGTGGAACAAGGGTGGCCATCTTGTTAAACACGCAGTGAGAGGCACACATTGCACTCCTTTCCAAAGAATTACCTTACATAAAGCAACTGGGGTCAAGGGGGTAGGAAGAGACAAAGTGATTTGCACAAAATCAGTGGCAAGTCAAGGGCAAAAACTGAATCCAGATCCTTCCAGCCTGATGTCCCTTTCTGTCAAGTCATCTAGCTCCATGTTCTCATATGACCTATTTGAAGCCTCTCACTTTCCTGTAATAGTGATCATTTATTATTTAATGTTGAGAGAAGATGTTATTGTACTTGCTCTTACACCATATCATTGCATGCTATCAATGGGACAAACCAGTCCAAACAAACAAAAAATAGACTTTCACATACAGTCTTAAGCACACAGGAGCAAATGCATTATTTCCATCCACTTCACATCCCTAATTATTTGGAAAAATAAACTGAAAATTGTCCAATGCCTTGGGAATTTGCTTAAAAGAAACACGTGCACAGATAAAAAGTGTGCTAGTCTGTCCATTTGAATACAAATTCAAAGTCACACCCCAAAAGCCCTCACAGCTACACTACTTCATTCTCACCAACACACAAATTTCAGCAGGAAAAAAACATTGCAAAGTTTTCTTCTGGGTTTGGCTAGAACTGACATCATGCCTGCTATATAAGGGTGGCAGACAGGCAGGGCAAGGTGTGTGGATCTCTGCCACAGCACTGCTGGTGTATCTCTAGTCAGTCAGTTAATTTTATGTCATTCTCTTTATATATTGTTTTCTTACTGTTATTGTTATTACTGTTATTTCTTCTTCTCTATCATTCTTGAAAGATTTTCATCTAATCTGCTTTTGAATTCTCATTCCAGTGCTTCAAAGGCATTAGTGTTGGAAAGTTTGTGATATCAAATGTCTATTTCTTTGTGGGTTTTTTTTCATAAATCTGGAGAATTTATAATTTAATTTTTTTTTTCAGTAGTTATTATTTTTCACATTTTAAGACTTCTTTTTAACTGAAAAATTCCATTTCCCCCCCACTTTTCTCAGACTTTATATTGCCTCATAATTCTTACTACTCTGGCTGGACTATATGCAATTGTTCTTTCTCAGTTGTGTACAAACCTGGACAAAATACTCCTGCATCACAGCACAGTGTATTTATGTATCTTTCAAAAAATGCTCCTGACCATCCATACCACTATATGCTTTGGGTTTTTTTGGTAATATCATGCCATTTTTTACTGCTGCTCCATTTGTAATGCCTTGCGGTCATAGAAACCTTTTTTCTTTAAAAACTTACATTAATCAGCCATTCCCTCGCCTGTACTTAAACTGCCATTTCTCCAAGTTTTTGGGTTTTTTTTTTTCATTTAAATTAATCCTATTTTCTTCCCAATAGTTTCTCTAATGTATCAGAATCTTTTCCTTTAATGTCGCAGGTTCAAGCATAAACAGGTTAGTGTCATTGGAAAATTGAATAAGCCTTGTTCCTATTGTCTCATCCAAATCAATACCATGAATATTAAATAACAGCAGACATAGAACAGACCCTGCAGAACCCTTCCAACACATTCATCTAAACCAGCACTGAAGCACTGAGATAACTGCTCTTTGGGAATGCTTTTCCAGGCAAGGTTATGTATAGCCTGCTAACAGAGTTGATAACCAGTAAATACACAAAAATAGGATAAAAGCTCAGAATGGACCTCATGTGACTCAGAATGTATTGCAAATTTATAATCACATGCAACTTGACAGCACTGTTATATATGTGTTAAGAGAACATGAACAGAGAATCTTTCTTCTTCAAAACACTAGTCACTCTTACACCATGAAAGATTATTTTTCAAGCCTCTCTTATTAGCAACATCATGCATTATACAACAGCACTGCTTGTTCAAACTGTTTTTCTGATAAGAAACACTGCATTTTAAAAAGCAACCTCTATTTTAATATTTAATACCTCAGCATATCTAGATCTCCAAAAGTAGCAAGCTATTTAGGCAAGTACTGCACTTCGTGTAATGTTAAAAGCATTTCTGGCATTTTATGTTATCTGCTTTTTAATGACTGTATTTTCCTAACATTAAAAATGAATTAATATCTTTCCTTAAGTAGTCTGCTGAATGCTGAAAGAGTAAATCTGACAGGGTTACTCATACTTTGTATATACTATAGAGACCTACACATCAGTTTGTTTTTCATACTTCTGAAGGGAAATGGGTTTGCTTCAAAACTCAGTATCTCCAAAGCTCAGCACAGTTATGCCTGGGCAGCAAGGAGAAAAACACACTCTTGTAACCTTCAGATTTCTTTAAACTAGACTGTCAAATGGTAAGTCACCACTAATCTTACAGGTATTTAAATTCAGTGATGAGGGAGCCATATCAATTCTTCAAAATTGCATATGGTCTAAACTTTTCAGAACAGAAACCCTCAGAGTTGTGTGGTGAAGTCCGAGGAACACTTTCAACAATACTGAAATAAAGACCAACCAAATGTTTTGCACCATTTCATTAGAAAAAAGAAAGTTAAAACTCCTCCAACCATCTATAACAATTAAAAATGTTAAATCAGAGAACTTGGTCTAAGAAATAGTTCTTAATGACAACAGATGTAATAAAAAAATAAGAGAGAAAATATGGCTGATTCTATCAGAACCAAACCAATAGTAAGAAAAAAATTCTCTGACACTTTTTTAATATCAGGAAGGTCACGCTGTTTTCCCACAATTTTTGACAGACTTCCTAAATTTCATAGAAATAAAGGTGGAACTTTGACATAGATGTTAGGAAGATCCATATGACCTAATCCCATTATATACCATGTACATTCATACATCCACCATATAGTCACCATAGCTGTAAAACTACAATGAACTGCAGCTGATGTTACAGAATGACATACTAGTGTTTTTTCACTAACTCTACACTCTGTACTGCAAATTTTGGCAGTGTTTAACGGGAAACAAATGCTTCACTGGGAGTACTATATTAAGCTATTCCCTAAACAAAACCCAAAACTGACTAGATGCAGTGGCAACAAAAAACATGCAAAATAATTTCAGCATGCAGCCTCAGAGACTCTGATCAATACCTAAGAATTTAAACACAGATCTACTTGTCTCTTCCTCCTCTGGGAGCGCATAACTATACATCTTCGCTCCAGAAAAAGATGTAAGAGAAAGTCTTACCTGACCTTGGTATGCAACATGCTAATAGCTGCATAGCAGTTAAGCAAAAAGCCTGATTGTCCTAACATTCTGTAATCTGTATAATACAGGTTTCTCCAACATGCTTATTATCCTAGATCCAGAGATTCTGTCATTCTGCTCCCTTCTTGAAATGTAAATGCAACAGTAAAACTACTATTTTTGTACACCCACAAAAAAAGTTCCACTTTCGCCTGCATCTACAGAGTTGCAGCTCACTGTGTAAATCCAAACAAGTGTAAGGGACAAATGGGTATTATGATGCAAGAATGGCAAGATCAGTTATAGCACCTATTCTTGGAGTACTAAGTGAATGTTCCTCGCAGGCATATTTCAGACTCTTTGAAAAAGTTATCCCCCATTATACTGAATAGAGGCTTGATATTAGTGGTTATTATGCATTGATTTTCTTTTAGAAGCAATCATTCCTGCACCCACATGAGATGCTATTCTCATGCATGCTGACGTTTCTAATGTAATACGCTAAACAAAGTACAGTAGCCTGCTTGTCCTTCTCACTGGAATTACTCTCTGGAAACAATGGCAAGTATTTCACAGAATTTCATTAATTTAATCAAAATAATCTACAGCAACTTCTAAGAAAAACAACTGCTATTTGCAGTTTTCCAGATTGCCAAACACTGCTTCATTAACTTGACCTAGTAGTCCACAGAAACTTTCCCATGGGGGAAAGCAACTATTTTTCACACTAGTAGTACCACTATAATTAGCCTCCTACTGAGCTGTCCTTAGCCCAGGGCTCAGTGAAGAAATTATATCTGGAAAACAGCATTTGATTAGGATAAACTTAAAAACTCATTACACAGGTCTCCTAGCTATCATTTAATGTGGATAATTCAAACTCCTTTTCATGAGTTATTTAATGAGACAGTAAGTATCCATGGGACAGGATATTTGAAGTTCTTAGTCATATATATGCCTTGGCTCTGTGTTCAAAAGCAGGTGTTTGAAGAAAAACTAGGCATTAAAGGCCACTGGAGAATGTGAGTTTCTATATAGCTGTATCAACAAGGTTTATTTAAGTCACCAAGCCGTACCTCAGTGATTCATGTCACAGTCAAATGAAAATTACTAAGGTTTGCTTCCAAGTATAATCTTTCCTTAAAAAAACCCAACAAACAAACAGAAAATAAAAATAAAAAGGGACACTTTCTGCCTGTGACAGATTTGCTACCAACTCCCTCAAGAAGATTTAAATTAGCATTATTAAGGAACAAATCTCGAGTGATTCAGAAAACTGATAGGGCTTAGGTCTTCAGCTCAGAAACTGTGAATAACACTGTGAAGCGTGTCCTTTCAGAGCAATTTCTGAGGCACTATTCATGGTCCTGCATTGATTCATCTCTCACAAAAGGCCAAGACTGCTTCACTATCATCTCGGATAGCTCATCTTGGTTATTCAAGAGGTAGGTGTGGAGAGAAAAAGATTTTTTTTTCCTCCTTATCAAGCCCAATTCCCCTTCCCCTCTACAGTGGTAATCTTTGGGTTTATGTACTCCTTCTTTATTTCCATAGTCCTGACTTGGATATGGGCACTAGGAAGACAGCCTTCTTCAGGGGTGTAGAAGTGGTGGCTGCCTTGCACATCAGGTACTTGACACAGAGGTGCCTTTACAACAGCAGGAGATTCCCTGTCAGAACAACCAGAAGTACCAGTGCAGTCCATGATGACCTATACTGCTTAGCTTGTCATCACCAGTGATGTTCCCACACCCTCTGTGCTCCTCCAGGAGCAGCATTTGCGAATCTGAACCCTTTGACAGACGGGGAGGTGGTATTTTTCACTGTTATGTGTGGTGTTCATGCTTAGAAGTTTATTTTCAAGTTGCTACAATGCAGCAGCCCCTGTGTGAGAGAGAAGAGTGTCTCAGGTAAGTTTGGCAGCTCTGCTTTGAACATTTTTGTTGCTCCTACCACTCAGTGATAATACTGCAAGCAGATGGGAGGCCCTATATTGGTTTCTGCACATTTATGCAAATTAAGAATTAAAAATACTGCCTGAGCATTAGGAAAGTCTTCCTGTCCTGTCAACAAAGCTCCTGCAGGGAAGAAGGAAGGTCCAAAGTTTGGGCCATTCGAAGAAAGAATAAAATAAGTAAAAAATTTATCAGAAAAAGAACCCTGAAGTAGGGCAGTTATGGACCATTTTCCTTCCTGAAGTGGCAGGTGTGGAGAAAAAGGAGTTAGGAATGACATGCAGCAGTCACTGTGCCCATGGGCATGTTGCATGCAGCAACACCTGGAAGTAGTGAGCTGAATAGAATCATAGAATGGTAGGGGTTGGAAGGGGCCTCTAGAGATCATCTAGTCCAACTCCTCTGCCAGAGCAGGATCACCTAGGGCAGATCACATAGGAACAGATCCAGGTGGGTTTTGGAAGCCTCTAGAGAAGGAGACTTCACAACCTCTTTAGGCAGCCTGTTCCAGTGCTCTGTCACCCTCACAGTAAAGAAGTTTTTCCTCATGTTGAGGTAGAACTTCCTGTGTTCCAGTTTGTGACTATTGCCCCCCTTCCTCTCACAGGGCATCACTGAAAAGAGACTGGACCCTTCTGCTTGACAGCCATGCTCCAGATATTTGTAAACATTGATACGACCTCCTCTCAGTCTTCTCCAAAATAAACAGCCCCAGGTCTCTCAGCCTTTCCTCATAAGAGAGATGTTCCAGTCCTTTAATCATCTTTGTAGCTATCCGTTAGACTCTCTCTAGTATTTCCCTGTCCCTCTTGAACTGGGGAGACCAGAACTGGACACAGTACTCTAGATGTGGCCTCACTAGGGCAGAGTAGATGGGGAAGAGAATGTCTCTTGATCTGCTGGTCACACTCTTTATGCACCCCAGGATACCATTGGCCTTCTTGGCCACAAGGGCACAGTGCTGTCCCATGAATAACTTATCGTCACCAGGACTCCAAGGTCCTTCTCCGTGGAGCTGCTTTCCACCAGTTCAAACCCTAACCTGTACTGGTGCATGGTGTTGTTCCTCCCCAGGTGTAGGACTCTATACTTATCCTTGTTGAACTGCATTAGGTTCCCCTTTGTCCAGCTCTCCAGTCTGTACAGGTCACACTGGATGGCAGCCCAGCTTCCCGGTGTATCAGCCACTCCTCTCAGTTTCATATCATCAGCAAACTGAATAGACAGGCCTGATGGCCCCACTGTCAGAGGACAGCTCTGGACAGGTCTAGTTTTCCACCACTCGTGTAGCCAGAATCTTCCAGTAGATTTGATGAAGTACTTTCAGTTCAAACATGAATTTTTCTTTTGTCTTAGATGGTAAATGGATGCTGGAATGAGTGGTTTTATTTTTATGTAATCCTGTCTGATATTTCATCCAATCTGGAAACATTGCAAAGAGCATGCCAAAGACTTATTTAGATACTCTCCCTCCTCCCAAGAGGAGCAGAACTGCGACAACAGTAACAAAATCCAGGGAGTAATAAAACTCCCTGGGCAAGTGTCATACCAAGCCTGTGTTCCCTTTACTGCTCCTCATTTGATTCCTCGTGCTCCACAAAACGCTGGTGAAAATGCATTTACACAGAGTCTCTGCCTGTCACTACTATTATATCACTTTCCTTAGGGTCTTCACATGGTTGCCATGCAAGTGTGCAAGGCTTGCACAGCGCCTTTCTCCTCAATCCACCATAAGCCAGTGGAGCACGAAGCACTAACATGGCAGCCACCTCCTGTCCCCATTCTGCTTGCAACAGATCTGCTCTAACCCTAGCTGGGAGTCAGTGAGAAGTTTTACATATGTAGATGATTCATTTCCTGCTTATGTGATACATTATTGCTCAGGAAACAGCCAAGGACACTGAATCTGAAAGTATCTATAATTCTACCATGCAAGCATCATAACTTTATACTGTGAAGCTACCTTTAAAAATATGATTGGAGTATTATGTTTCTGTGTTATTTTCTTACTGGAACACAATAAATTCTTGTCAAGCCTGCTAAAATTAGAGGATTTTATTCAGCTAAAGCTTAAATCAGTCTGACTTATGCAAAATTTAAGAGTGATAAGAAAGGTGCCCTTTGCAATATCTCACTGGTACCTCATATACCTCGAGCTCAATGTGCCTTTCTATATTCATCACGATGGGCTTTATTCTAAATTCCCACAGGTGCAGCAGTCAGTGGGAGTAAGAGCGGGCACAGTACTCTTCCATGTACCTTCAGCTTGGAAAATGAAGTTAAAGATTTGTCCATTACCATTTTAAGAGATGCAGTTGGGGCTATTTTTGGTTCTAAGCATTTCTGTGCTGAGGCAATTGTCTTCCCTTTGCCATTAGCCTTTACTTTGCTTGATCAGGTGGCCTGTCATTTGGTACCTTCCTGTCGCTTTCTTGGCCTTACAAGTTTTGATGGGCTTTTATGGGTAGAAAGGTCTCATCATGCCTTCAAAATGTGAAATCCGCATCTGCTAACTATGGGGGGATGGAAGTCCAGACAAAATGGATGGATAGCTGCAATTACACGGAGAAGCTTCATGCCTCCAAATCATGACTAAACAACCCTGTGATGTGTAATGTGCACAGTTTGCACCTGAAATTTAATGGAATTAAGTAGGTAAGGAACAATCTGTCATTGATGCGTGTGTTGAAATCATGTCACGTAAAAAACTGGATGGCAAGTGAAAAATAAGGTTCATTTTCACCATTTCTTTTATTTCATCTGGAAACACTGATTACCACCTTTCTTAGACAAACAAAAAAAACAAAACAAAAAACTGAGGCTCTGTCTGCTTTCTGCATGCTTTACAATTTCTGAAGGAATTTTCCACGGATGATGAGGGACAAGATCCTTGTTAAAGAAGCCTTTGAATCTCATCCAACAAAGATGACAATAAATCTTCAAACCATTTCTGACCATATGTCACAACTCCTGAAGGCAAATGAAGGCTTTTACAGCTTTTAAATAATCTTTGGCGATGACAGCTGTTAAGACACTTATCCTCCTTCCCACTCTTCCCTTTCTGAAAAATGCGAGGGAAAGGTTGTGCTTTCACCCTCCTTCCAGCATCACACATCATGACCTGTGTTACTGTAAACTAAACATCAAAAACAACATAAAAGGTCTACTTAACATGTGTGAATTAAGAAATCTGCTATCCACACAGCTCCCACAGTTTTCAAAATAAAGAAACTGCCTTACATTCCTAAATTATAATACTGTTCCAAGGGCAAACTGCATTTACTTTGGGGTTTGTAGTGTTAAATCAGCTCTGGACACAGAGAAATAAATAATTCTGTTAACCTCTGTATGGAAAGCTTGCAAGGACTCAATTCTATAAATCACTATATTTACCACACTTAACAGTATGATTTTTGCATCTGTTTTCTCCTGTTGAAAAGCTCAGATTAGTACACCAGAGTGTAGAACAGAATCTGAATTTTAAGAAAACTATAGTGTTTGCGACTTCAAAAGAGAATTTTTCTTCTTACAGAGAATCTTGCAAGTCATGCAGATCATTCTAGCAAACCTGGGAGAGGACTGCATTGAAAGAGAATGCATTTGTCCATAGGCACTTTTTTTTTTTATACCAAGTTTTGAGATAGAAACAAAAAGTATGCACTACATTTTAAAATATTTGTCGTAGAAAACAACATATACAAGTACCCCCAACAAGACTGGCCAAATTTCAGCTACTGGAAATGGGTTATTTCTAGAAGCTAAAGACTTTATTGGTAGTGAAATGTTACATTTACTGGATTTTACTCATCTAGAAACTACACATGGAATCCAAATACAAAGCATATCCTGTGTTTAACCATGTAGCTTAGTTTTTATATTTCTTGCTGAATTCTTAGTCCACAAATCACCTCATAAATTTCATACACACACATATACTTTCCCTTAATATGGATAATAATACATGCGACAGCCAGGAGTAAGGAACCTAATTATAATGTTCTAAATATTCTTTATCACATTTTTTTCCTAAAAAAAACAGCTTTCAAACAAACAAAAAAAAATCCAAACAAACCCCAACCACAGAATTTACTATACTTTTATTATAATCTAACATCTAGAATCTACTGTGATGAATGGATGCACAAGTCAATGCATTTCAATGACCCCTGTGTATTGAGGAGCAAAGTTCCACAGGCGTCAAATGGTTGGAGTTTCAGATACTCAGCTGTGCAAAGCCTGATATTTAAAATACGCTTTGGCACATACCTACTTTTTAAAGTCTAGCCCCTGATTTTTGAAAGTTTTGCTTTCATGAGTTTGATGCTAAGTCGATTCAGAGCATGGGCAGTGTGAGCTTGTAGGTACTTATTCCCATCAGGACACTTCCCTGGGTGGGGAAAAGAGTGTCTAAGAGTCAGGCTGATTGATTAAACCAAGATAACAAAAAAACCATCTATTTGGGGATTTATGAAGTACTGGGATGAACAACCTGGAATCTCCTCAGTGACACAGCAATGATTTTACATATCACATTTGAGGCAATCAGTTGATTTCCTCATTTTTTTTTTTCCCAAGAAACAGAAGCAAAGAAGCAGCTGGAGAACATAGTGGTGCTTCTCACCTTAGAGTCTACGCTTTAAATGGAAGATGTAGGTTCACCACTCTCCTCAGCCAGTAGAATATACCTAAATCTTTTACCTTCCAAGAAAATGCCTGCATCCCTTCTGTATTTTAGACTGAAGATTTCTGTTCCTGTGATAAAACATTGTCTATGGTGGGTAAACGAATAGGAATATGTAGCTTTCTGAGGTCTACTAAGGTAAAATAATGATTTAGGCTTAAAAAGTATTATAAATGTATCTACTTACAAGTGTATAAATATATTTTATACATCTCTGCAGATATATTCTTGCAAATTATACTTACAATTAACCTGTCTGGCAAAACAGATGTCTTCACTTTAAGGACATAGTGAAACACATGACATATGTCAAGTATTTGCTGAACAAATAAGCAGAAACTGGTATGCATATGCCTATGTACTCTTATGATGAACAAAAGAAATGACATGAGTATATGCTTTCAAATCCAGACAAGTTTCTCTGAGCTGTATTTCATACTTCCCATTAATTATATAGGAGAAATGGGAAGATCTGGAACTGAAGCAGGCTTTAAGGAGAGAGGCAAATAAATAATTGAATACTGCATTGCTTCAGATTGCTTCCACATTCTTTTGCCCTAAGATATCTCTTTCAAGCTTCAGGGAATTAATAAATTAGACCACTGATCCATCTATTAGATTTGCTTTGTGGGATCACAAAAAAAGTAAAAAAAAAATAAAACAAGTGGAAACATTTCATCGTGTAATTTATTGCCCTTTACTTTTGTTAGTATCTTCCCAACTGAAAAAAATGTGAAAAGTCAGTTTAGAAACCTGAACTGAACAGTGGGTGTATTTACTTAGTGGATTACATGAAAATATAAAAGGCCTACTTCCAAACATTCACAGAAACACTTTATATCCATAGGCAATTTGTCTTAAATACACATGTATGTTTTAGATAATAACCATTTTTCATCTAACATGATACATTTGATGAGCTATGATAAATCAGAAAACTTATCTGAAGAAACAATATGAAAAATTATGAGGCTGTATTTTTGAATTTAATTTATGAAAAAAATTTTTTAGAAAAAATGAATGAACTTTATTATTTCTAAATTGAGATCACAGGGTGTGACGAGAGAACATGTGTCCAACCATTATCTAACTCTACCAAGGACTGCACTTTTAAGATTTCCTTCTTGAAGAGGGCCCAGCCTTCTTGGACTCCTTTGTCCTTCAGGACAGCCTCCCAAGGGACACTGACCATCAGTCTCCTGAACAGGCCAAAGTCTGTCTTACAGAAGTCCAAGATGGCAGTTCTGCTGACTCCCCTCCTTTCTTCTCCATGAATCAAATACTCTATTATTTCATGATCACTAATCTCAAGACCATCTCCGACTGTTACATCTCCTGCAAGTCTTTCTCTGTTAAAAGCAGCAGGTCCAGGAGGGAACCTTCTCTAGTTGGCTCCTTCACCAGATGCACCAGGAAGTTGTCTTCCACACATGCCAAGAACCTCCAGGGGTATCCCCTCTCTGCTGGACTATAATTACCAGCACACATCTGGGGAGTTGAAGTCCTCCAAGAGTACAAGAGGTAGCAATTGCAAAACATCTCCCAGCTGCTTATAGAGTATTTCATCAGTCTTATCATCCTGACTGGGTGATCTGTAACAAACTCCCACCATGATCTGCCTTGTTGGCCTTTCCCTTGATTCTTACCTATAAACACTCAACCCTGTCATCTCTATCATGAAGTTGATCCCTCCAGTTGGTCCCTCTACATGCAGGGACCTGTTTCCACTCACCCCATCTCTGAGGTCCTCTCCTTCTGCCTGGTGGCAAGAGGGGAGAGGATCCTCTGCTTCTCCTGGAGCCTCCATCTGCTGCCTTGGCCTCAGGGTGTGGCCCCACCGATCTCTCTCCCTCTCACGCTCCCTGGGGCTCCTTAACCTCTCCTGTTCCTCTCCCAGCCCTGCCCCCAGGCTGAGCAGATCGCTCACCCGGTCACCCAGCACACAGGGGGGTCTCTGCTCCCTCCGGTACCAGTGCCAGGCTCAGGCGCTCCCTGCAGCCGAGACCTGCCCGGCCGCAGGTTGGGGCGGGAGCTCCCTCTGG